>OX422212.1:606165667-606793167 GCA_949130495.1 Sambucus nigra
TACACAATTTATAACAAATACTTTATCCTCAAATCAAAACAAAACAAAAATTTAAGGGTTAAATCATCAAAATCAACGAAGAACCCATTTAGGGTTTAAATCTCCAAAACTTAACTATACATGCAATTAATCACATTAAATCAACATCTAGCAAGTAAGAAACATTCCTCGAGGTCGTAGTCTCGGATCCTCCTCCGGTAGCAACGAAATCCGGCCTCAAATCTCCATTTTTCTCTCTTTTCTCTCATTTCTCCCAACTCTCTCTTCTCTTTCTCTCTCTCTCTCTCTCTCTCTCTTGGCTTCTAACACAAGAATGAGGGAAATAAAGGGGTTGGAGGACTTATACGGGTTCTAAACATTAATTCCCCATTTTTAATTACTAATACACCATTAAAATGACTCGTATCCACATAATTGAGTCATAACCCACAAAAAGTGCCCAAAACTCAAAAATACAACTTGACACTTATTTCGACTATCTCGACTATTCTAAAAACAACCACACCCCCTATTTTGGCATTCGGGATAATGTGAACATATTTTATGTTCTACATTCATTTTATTTCATTAATTAGACTCCAATTCAAATATGAGTCATAACCGCCGCATAACATATAACGACGCAATAAAACACAATATAATGCTATTTACCTTCTCATAACGGTAAATAGGCAAAACATAATAAATATTATCCCTAAATCTCACGGGAAATAATATTTACTCCAACTTTCCCTATTTTATAAAATTAGCCCATCAGGCAAAATAATATGAAGTAGTCAGTCAAAAGCCTGGGTTGTTACATTTTAGTTAAGTTTATATTATTGTTTGTTTACATCATTTAATTTTAGAGTATATTTTCCCTTTACCGGCGGTGAAGGTTATCGAGATTTATGGTGTTCTTTGTCTAAAATTATAGACGTTTTCATGCTTTCCTCTCTCACTCAAAGAAATGGATTAACTTACTATACTAAAACCCTTCTACAACTTCACATGTATAAGTAAGAGACAAGGTTCAACACTGTAAATTTTTTGTTTATTTTTCATCCTAAGTAATCCCATTGCAACAATGTTATGTATGAATAATATCTTTTTGAAATCATAAATGTGATTTATAGAAATACAACTCTTTTCTCTCTTAGACATTTTATAAACGATCCCAAATTAAGAAGAACAAACTATATTTCATATTGTTACCTCTTTTCTTTCATATTGTTACCAAATCGGTAACCCTAATTTGATTTTAGATTAAAATTAATCTTTGATATAATCTAAATCAATGAACATGAATTCCTAAGAAATTCTTCTTTGTACTATCACATAGTCAGAATTGTAACTTTTTCCACTTCAAAAAAGATATAGATCGGGTTCAGTTGATTATGAAACTCTTCAATCACCGAATTGAATCTTCTTGATCCTTAATTTAATTCTTAAAAAGTGTGACAATTCTCAATTTTGGATTTCACTCTCACCCTATATAAGTTGTGTGTTAAGAGGTAATCTAGATGGAGTAGAGGGCCTCCTAATATAGGTGAGAGAGGCTTGACATTGACCTTTCGTTTACCCGACCATTCACCTTTCATCAATATGAAAAGTAGATAAGTCCACAAGTTTTGTCACATGTTATATGTATGTAGTCATGCTTATTGTGGACCATATTAATAAGAAACCTAAAATTCGTTTTTCCTTTAATTAGATACTTAAAAATAAAATATTCCAACAATCTCCCACTTGGTCCTTATAAGTGACCTTTCATAATTCAATATCATTATTATGCAATTAGTGACAAACTAAGGCTATAATAAATTATTCACTGATGTGAGTCATGGTGGTTCCATGCTATTGAAGAGTATAGTTCCTTCCATATACTACCACACCAATCCTTCATTTAATTATTTCCCATAATCTATGTTAATATAATGGCCTCATGATGTCCTTTTGAAAAAGGACTATTTATGCCATACATTTGGTCACAACAATATGCATGCATTTATTGGACAAAAATGATAGAAATCAGAAACACTTTTATTGAATTCAATTATTATTGTCAAACAACTAAGCCAATAGTTATAAAACTACTCGAGACCCATCTCTTCAACATGTTTCATAAAGGTCTTCCCATTCTTAAGAGGATATGTTATATTATCACTCTTACTGATGTGATCAATTGACACTCGTTGTTTCTGAACTTCTTTTTTCACTGATAGGCATTTTTATCTCAATATGATTAGATTCATTATTATACGTATCATTATTCAAAAATAAGATTGCAGCGACATTATGATAATATTTCAGCGGCTTAGTAATAATGTCGACATCTCCAATCCCCGAAATGAAGTCACACTGACAAAATACATAAGTTGTAGAATCAAAGCATGCTACAAACTCAATTTTTAGAATATTTAATGGATGGATGGTGTTGCACTCCTTCATTATATTGGTTACTAAAACAAAACACACTTAAGAAAGAGTGAACTTCATACTATCCGTATAACTAGTAAATTCGGGTCATAATAACCGTTCATATATAAATGAATAGATATCCTAATTGTGAGCATATAATCTTTTAAATATCTCATTACTTCATACAAAACTCGTAAACCTATAAAAAAATATTTTGTTTCTCTACTTTCTAAATCTATGCTTGTAAATAGAGAAAATATATAAACTTGCTCGACTGATCTTAAGGTGTGTACAAATATACAATGATTAAAAGCATAATGATATTATATCTGAAAATACGTCATGTGGGAAATTTATGTTTAGATAATTGTGTCTTAAACATATACACATGGCTCATGAAACTCCAAATTAGTTTTCACATCCACTTCATGTAACACTCAATCATAATGAGTAATTAATGTCATAAGAATTTAATGTCCTTAGATATAATTGAGATGGTTCATTTGTAACCTTTTCCTCATTAATGGTGAAATAGTTGACTACAATTTATCTTTATATCATTTTAATTACCATGAGCATCACGTTTGGCTGCCTTGATGAACCACTGATACCCTACTTTAGTGAATATTTTATGTAATTCAACGACATCCTAGTCCATAGGTTTCACTTCTTATGACTTGTGAAAATGAAAACAGATCATTATTTATCCCTACGCCAAATTCATGTCGTGTAGATAGATCACATAATCATTTAGGACAGTAGACCTTTTAGGATCTTCTTAATACTATTCCTTATGATTTTATCTACATTTCTCTCATGGTGACAATACTACCATTTAGTGGTTGATCATTTAATTGTTCTTTATTGTTTAGACAATCTAATAACCAAAAGAACAAGTATTTAAGAAAGTTATCAGTAATGGGATAAGTACCCTACTTTCCTTTGTAACCATATTTCATGATTTGCTACTCCCATAAATTTCACCATTCATAATGAATTTGAAAATTTTGATTTTTTTAATGCAATAAGTACGTGTCAATGACATTTATGTGATCTATGTAGGTCCACTTTCAAGGAAATTTCTCATAATCTCTGATTTGGGCCACATAGGTCATCCTGACATTAGACATCATGATACCTTAAGAGCATAACTCCATTATCAAGATTTTTACGAGATATAACAAAAATCTTGTCCACAAAAAATATTAAAGGGAGTCTAGATATGTGTCCTCATTATAATAATATAAATGAACTTATCTTTATCATTTAAATAATATAATGACTCTCGTGGGACACAAAAATGACGTAGCCAATGACAAACTATGCGCTTCAGCCAAAATAGTTAATTTATAAAATATACGCATGTCAAGTCCCTTTTTCTGAAGGACTAAAATAAATAAGTAAATATTAAATTATCATTTAAAAATAATATTTTTCTGGATTGCATGGCATTTATGCGGTGAGCATGATTAGTCAAGAGGCTGTAAGCCTGGTCGACTGATTATTAATTGTAATTACGAATTCTTGAGGGATATGAACCCTCTCGAATGACTATAAATAAAATATATTGTTCGAGGGGCGTGAAACCTCTTTGAGTGACTATTTCTGAACATGGCTTGTGAAGGGGCCTTGAGCCCCCTCGACTAACTATAATGTAAATGACCTCTCGAGTGACCTTAAGGCCCCATGAGGGTAGTGTGACTTTCTCGAGTAGCCGCGATTTACTTGAGACTTTTGGTGCTTTTCTCTATTATATTACAATGGTTGGGAATTTGACCTCACTCAACGAACCTTACTCTCTAGCCTCCAAGCCAAAACCCTCAAAGATCCCACTGGTTACTTTGGTGGTCTCCTAGGCCCCTCGAGCCATAGTAACTTGAACCACTAACTCCAACAAAGTACCCTTCTTGGTAACCTGTAATATAAATTACCGTTAGTACTAAAAAAAATGCATAATTAATATAAATTGTAATTAGTACTAATAATCTCTGGGACCCCTCTACACTAGCCCCCTCGTACATAGCTCTCTTTCTTTGTGAGAGAGTTGTGTACGCACCATTCAATCATCATGAAATTTTCATCTTGTTTACTCTTGTTGGGAATAACAACCTCGATATGCTTGCGTTTTCATCTTTATGCAAGGTTCCAACATGTGCCATTTGTTTCTTTAGGGACAAATTCACAACTTATATTTGTTGTTTGGGGACCCCCCCTACATTAGCCCCCTAGTGCAGAAGTGTCTTGTAGTTTCGAGAGACTTGTGCAAGAAATATTAACTATATTATCATTAGCATAATCAAAATTATTCTATTTGTTCACTTGCATGAGGACTTCTCAACATTAGTCCCTTTGTGCAAAATACATGTGCACAAATCAATTTAAAAGATAATTGGTAACCGTCTTTCTAGGGGTTAGCACTACCCTTTTTGTTTATAGCATTATTTCCACCCCATTTTTTTCTTGTCCCATATACCACAGGTCTATCTGCTCGTGAAACCTTGTACAAAAATATTTTACGATTAAATACTGATATATTTTTTTTACTTTTCCCTTAGACTATGAGACTATCTAGGCTCCAAACTATTGTATGTAAAATCTTTGTGAGTAAACATTATACTACTAACTATCCCATATACTGTTGGAATATCTGCTTTCAACACATTTTGTGATTAATTGTTGATGCACTCTTGTTGTTTTTCCCTTATACTGTGGGATTTATCAGTTCGCATGGCATTTTTTTTTATAAATTACATATGTTGCAAGTGAGTACAAATAATATGATATACTTTCCCTTGTACTATAGGAACATGTTGCTATGCTCGTTATGTTTCGTTTTTTAGCAAAACGATTATAAATGTGCAAGTATGTCCCCTCTAAATATTGTGAGCGGAAATCAACTTAATTAAGTAAAGAAAATGAATTTCTTTTCATTCTTTGGAAATTTTAAAATTGCGTTGCACGCAGTATGTTGATATTTGGACATTGACCTGAAAGAATGTCCCCTTAAAATTTAATCAGCAAACCATGTAAATTTTCTAGAGGCTTATGTCTTGGTTACTCGAATATTTATGGTGTCCCAAGTAAAATATTAACTGAAAGCCTAGCTTATGTTTTGAATTTTAATACTGCCTTGCATTACTCAACCTTTTTATCGGGTCAAAGCTAATGCTAAAGTTAATATCCTCGGTACTCACGCTCTTGTGGAGTCATGGGCACATCACCTACTAGCACTCGTACATTGTGTTTTAAATTTGGTCTCTTTTCTCAGCCAGTTTCCTTCATTTCATATTGAAGCGAATGCTAAAACTTTTTTCGGGGGTACTCGCATGTCTTTCGACTCCCTAGTATAATATTTACTTTCATTTATACTGCATGTCGCACACATAGTTTGTAAATTTTTGTTCATGTGATCAACTAGTTTCTATGTTTTCACTTTACCAATATGTGGAATTCGAGTGATCCTACTCGCGTGGAGCCTCGAGCACTAGATTGCTTTATCTTTTTATTCTTTTTCTTACACTTTGTAAATACTTGCTCGGCTTCTCAACCTATTTCTTTATTTTCAGGTGAGCCCAACCAGTGCTCCTACACCTGTGGAGCCTAAATTTTTGCACCTTTTTATATGTTAATATTTATACTTGGCACTTGCTCGTCTGCATAACCTATTTCGTTGTTTTCGGGTTAATATTACGAGTAATCAGGTGCCCTCAGAATCTTAGGTATTAAACTATCGTACCTTTTTTTTCATTCATTCTTGGTGTTTTCTCATATACTTAACCCGTTTCTTTTTACAAGTTAAGATTAAGATCGAGTCCTTGGAGTCTTAGGTACTAAGCGATCATACCTTTTTACTCATTTTTGGCATTTGCTCATCTACTTAACCTGTTTCTTTGTTTTCAGGCTAATAATGTGAGCGATCCTATGCCCGTAGAGCCTGAGATACTAAACTGCCGAACCTTTTATTTTTACTTAGAACTTGCTTGTTTGCAGAACCTAAATCTTTATTTTCAGGTCAATACTATGAGCGCTCCTATGGCCTTGGAGCCCGAGGTACTAAACTGTCGTACTTTTTATTTATACTTGGCACTTTATCATTTTCATAACCTATGTCCTTGTTTGTAGGTTAATACTATGAGTGCTCTGATGCCCTTGGAGCCTTAGGTACTAAACTGTCGTACCTTTTTATTTATTCTTGGCATTTGCTCATCTACTTAACCTATTTCTTTATTCTCAGGTTAATACTATGAGCGCTCCGGTACCCGTGGAGCCTTAGGTACTAAATTGTTGTACTTTTTTATTTATACTTGGAATTTTCTCGCCTACTTAACCTATTTATTTATTTTTAGGTTAATACTGTGAGCGCTCCAATGACCTTGGAGCCTTAGGTACTAAACTTTTGTACCTTTTTATTCTTGGCATTTGGTCATGTACTTAACATGTTTCTTTGTTTTCAAGTTAATGCTAATATTCCCAAAGTGTACCATCATACTTGGAGTCAGCAACCTCAGCCGACCTCACAACCGAGACGTCAGGAATAACATAACAACCATAAAAAAGGTCGCCCTCCTCAAGGTCATCTAGGCAGTGTACAACCTCGGCTAGGAAGCAGCTGATACTGTATCCCACCTCATACCTAACCTCGGCTAATCATTCAGGCCGAGGTCATACTTGTGATTGGAAGTACTAAGTAACTATCGAACTTCCCAACATCGTACTCGGCTAGGCCGAGGTTCTATCTTAAGTCCGAGCACATGCAAGCACATGGAAGATTTGGAACATGTGAGCAAGTCAGTTATAACCAAAGCATTCCCCTCACGTGAGGGAATATTTCGTCATCATTCCTTATACGTGGCACAGCCAGGTGTCCACATATGATTAGTGCATTCAACAAACACATTCTCATGGCATGCTTGGGGGGTACACTACACCCCCCAGGAACTATAAATACATGTCTTCTTCTACCTTACAAGGGGATCCATAATTGTAACCCTAGCGGGAGCCCTAGAAAAATATACAATAGAGAGAAAAAGTGAGAGATTGTACCATAGGCCAATAGTGACCTCATTTTAGTGAAACTTACTCACACACTCATAGATGACGTAGGCCAAATTAGCTGAACCACTTATATACAAATGTTTCTCCTCTTTTCCTCACCTCCTTCCTCAAGATATCTACTCTTATTTTTCCATTATTATTGCTAGCTTGATCTTATTAACACCTCATCCGGTGGTGCTATTTATAACATCATCATTTTGGCCCCCTCTGTGGGAACGAGGAGCTATATCTCTTCCTTCTTAAAGCTTGGACTCATCGAAAACTCTGGTGGTGAACTAGTCTTCCCCCATCGTGTGGATTTATTTCACCATTGAAAGAGATCCTGAAAGGTATCAAGCTCTCTAGTGTTTACATTTACAAGATCTCTAGTCTTTTTCCATGACACCAGAGTTACCACCTCCACCATCTGGTGTTGGAGGGCACTATTCTAGTCAAGCACCACCCCAGTCCGAGATGGATGACGTGGCTATATCCTTGAAGTCCTTAGCTACGACTCAACAAGTGATGCAGGAGAAATTTGCCCAGCTAAGCCAAAACATAATAATGAGACCACCTAGGGTCTCTCCGAAGATGATTACTCCGGAAGTTGCTCAACCACATCATGAGACAAGGGGACCACCCCAGGCACTGCGAAATGACCTACCTACTCCTCAGCAGAGGAAGGATTTTGATGACCCTAGGCATTTGCACCTGGGGAGGTAAGGAAACCCTTGTCCTGAGGATAGGTACGATGACATTGAGACAGAGGATGCTTCGAAAGACTTTTGGGAGCAGTATGAGATCTCAAATAACATAGTGAGACCTATTCAGCAGAGCAGAGGTCATCAGAGCCGAGGTTAGTGTGAAAGACGAGATTGTGATGCACACCAAAGAGGACCAGCTTTTGATCGCTTAAGTAGAGGGTCGTCCTTTGAGAGACTCATCCCAGTTAATGACCTGCGAGAAAGGCTATGCAGATCAAGAAGCATCGCTGGCTCACGAAGAGAGGGTGATGAGTGTTGGTCCCATCATGGCTGACCCCCACATGACTAAGAGTGTAGTAGGGGGAGGTCAATAGCCCACATTGTGCAGTAGCTGGGGAACCCTCAGTTCACCCTTTGGAAGTGGTTGGGGACAAATCTGGTGTAAAATACTATATGACTATGAAGTTTTCCGGTGCCCTTGGAGCCTTAGGTACTAAACTGTTGTACCTTTTTATTTATTCTTGACATTTTTTCGTGTACTTAACGTGTTTCTTTATTTTCAGTTTAATACTATGAGCGCTCCGATGCCCTTAAAGCCTTAGGTATTAGGCTATTGTACCTTTTTATATACTTCTATTTATACTTTTACAAATACTTTATGTGTTCTCATACCCACTAGCCTATTTTATTAGGTGGAGGAATACTAACAAGTAAAAATACTCTAGGAGGCACCATGAACAATAAAAAAGAATTTAACATTTCATAAGCATTAATCTTTCTAAGAAAGTATAGTCGATACAACGTATTTTTTGTTGCTAGATCTTGTCTTTCAAACTGATTAAGAATGCTCATGAAGCATGTTGGAGTCGAGCATACTACAATAAAGTTAATCTAAGACGTAAAACTCGTTTATCAAAAATTAATATATCTGCTTGCCAGCCCTGCTTCTCGAATCCAAGCATGCGATAGAATAAAGTTTCCATTAAATTAGATATAATCTTTTATCTGCACAACATAACTTTTTCGAAATTCATATCAATCGAGTGAATATCTTCTATCAATAAACTAATGTATGTTGTATAGTAATAGATAACTTTCAAAGTCACTTATACTTTGAATAAATGGGTCAAACATATTCGAGTGATGGATTGATAGATCTTTTGTTTCTACTTATAATGAGTTACTATGGTTCGAAATATCAAATGAAATGCGATGTTAATCACAAAAATTATTCTCAGTATACAAATCTGGGGATCTTAAGATTATCGATCAATTTACTAGGGCATTCTTTAAAGAAACTTTGTTAAAACATGCAAATATGCGAGTTATAGATTCGAGAAACTTTTGGTCACACAAAAGCTCGGCTCATAAATTCGAGCAACCCTAATGTTTTGTAAATTTGGGCAACCCCTATACAAGCACATGAGTTGTAAATTCAGGCAACCATATTCTTGCATTTGGGGTTCTATGTTTTAAACGAATACGCATGGCTTTTAATTAAGTTTATATTGAGAAAATCATGAGCATATATACTTGGACTTATATTTTTAAGTCCTGTTACATCAAATAATGTATGAAAATGATACAAAAGGGTTCCAAAAGTATCATACTATCATGCCAACAATTTCTTCTCTTTTGTTTTTTGGCAATTTGCTTTGTCTTAAAATTATTTAACAAATGTAAGCATATTTGTACATATAAGAGCAGTCTATTTGGCTAATACTATGTGAGTTCATGTGAATAAACCCAACTAAATAGAGACTCAAGTGTATACCCTTTTCTTCTTTTAGAGCAACCAATATAAAACTTAAAATATACTTGTAGGCAATATTCAATAAACTTCTCACGAACATTATAATGTTCTATAATGCTTGAGAATAAAGTATTTTTCTTTTAAATGAACAACGCCCCTCAATCTGACTTATATCCTATATGGTCAAATAATTTTGACTTAATTAAATAAACCTTTTTTTTTTTACGAGTGAGAACATTTACTTTTCGCATTTCTTGAATGAATGTAAAAGAGGAGGGAATCACTCAAAAAAAATAAATAAGCGAGCAGAGCATACCATGCCCTGCATTAGTGTCCTCATGAGTGGCTAAGAATACACACTTAAAACTATTTATGAGAATCTTTTACTGCAAGCAACTACTCTTCCTAGCTATCTCGTCCTTTTATTTTTGCTATTTTCTTTTCTTTCTTTTTCCTTGTTTTGTTTTTCGAGGGAGCCACTCGCATTTTTTTTCGAGTATTTTCTTTTTCTATTTAATGGTTAACAAAATACTCTTTCAAGTATGAGAAACGAGAGAGCGATAAGTCGAGCTATGCCCCTCTCTTTTTTTTGGTAGGCAAAAGTGATGTGACTGGGTTATAAGCATCGAGTTTGGTATGCCATCGAAACTATAACCATCAACAGTATAATTTAGTTTGCTCATAAATGATAATCATTTCCAATATTTTCTTCTCTAACTCTGAGAAGAGTTTGAGATTTTTATAAATCATAAAAAACTAGGTCAAATGTTAGGGAGTTGTGTACTATTTTGATCGGAAGAAGTCACTCACATTTTTCTAAGAGAGTGTACCAGGTTTTCATTGGAGTTGTTCGGTTTCAATGATTTTTTTATGGGTTTTCATGTGCTGGAAGTGAGGAACTCATTATATTAAGTAAACTTCTCGTCTACATTCGCACATCATATGCTCAATAAAGATCCTGAGTAAAAAGAATAACTGTGAAGCAACAAAACTAGGTCGGATGACCAAATTCGGAGGTGTACATTTGAGAATAATTCATTTTTTACAAACGCTTTTCTATTTGCAACAATGAGCCACAAAATTGGCACAAGGAAGTTTTGTACCACGGGCTGACAAAGCTGGCGTATTGACTTCTGATTTAGGTTGGATGTGAGGTTCCCATGATTTTTTTACGAAACGAAGCCTCAGATGTTTTTTGTGACAAACTAGTTTGGTTTCAAGATTCGAGCAAAACCCTATGAGCGAGGACTCTAATTCGAGCAACCGAACTTGAGGAGACGACTTGTGATAGACTTTTATTTTATATCGGAAGAGTATATGTTTGTATATGGACTTAAGAGAAATGATATTATAATTGAAATTTTGACTGAAAGTGGAGATACTGAATGAGGTGGAATGCATCTATTGGTTAGTTTGTGGGGTTCACGCCAATGTGAGATCAAAGATCCCACCACTAACACGCTGCCACATGTTATTTCTGTCAAAATTTCGGTTTCAGTAGAAGCACTCATGGACTTAAACAGTCTCATTTTGTCTGTCTTTATCAACTTTCTCTAGAATCATTTTGTGTGCACTTTGTACTAGGGCATCATCAACCATGTGATGAAATTCTCGCGCAAAACTCGAATCTTTTGAGAATCAAAGTTTATTTGAGCAGGTCATAAATCGTTTTGATTTTTTTTATATCTCGCAAGTTCTTGTATAGTTCCTCAATATAAGAGTTTGAGTTTTTTTTGTCACTCATGTTCTTATAATTAGCCTCTAAATATAAGGCTGGGTTGATTTTAGGAGGTCTGTTTTGAAAGTACAGTAGGGAGTACACTGCAAGTTTTTACAGACAGTGTGCTTTGAGATCGCTATAAAATCAACTTTAGATTTCCTATCAGTCATGCTTATGTACTTTTTTTTTAAAAGTTGATCTTATCCTTATTATTTGATTTATTATTAGACAAATAAAATAACAAATATCGAATCAACAAAAAGTCCAGTCACCTCATGGTATGCCACCAACTTTTTTTTTTAAATTTATAGGACTTTGTGTAAAGTGTGAGCGAATCGTCGTTCATTATTTTAAAGAAAATCGCAGGTAGATTTTCCTAGGGCTTAGATACAATATGAGTCATTTAAATCATCTATTAGGTTTATTGATAGAAAAAGATGCATCATTAATTAATATTTATGCAACCCGTGGACAATAGTATAACCTATTACTTTAAAAAGTAAACCAGGACAAACAGTTAATATAATGCTATACGATTTTAGCGTCTTCAGCATGCATCTTTTGTAAAAATAAATAATAAAATCATTTGTAATCTTTAAGATAAGTACTAAAATCAGATGAATCGTTGAGATTTAGAGCATTTATTAATGCATAGACCCAGAAGCTAGTTTTAAGAGCCATGATATGTGTAGAGGTAAAATATATTGTTAGAAAACAACTGTTCCACGTGCCATAAAATCAGGAAGATGAATGGGTCAATAAGAGTTAATATCAGGGAGTTTAAAATCATTTGTAACAGCTTATTTTTGTTCCATTTGTAACAGTTAGATTGTTTCCTTTTATTTCTCCTTATTACTTGTTATGCACGTTTGTATTTTTCCTTATTATGTGTAACGGTAAGTTTTGTAAAGTAGTATAAATAAACTGTTGTCTATGATGAATAAATGCAAGCAAAAGTTACCACCATCTATCTAATATTTGAGTTAAAAAATCTTTCATGGTATCGAAGCAGTAAAGCTCTAACGAGTAATATCGATCCTGGTAGTTCTCACGTTTATACCATATCTTCGGCGGCGGTAGTCACATTTAATTGCTATCGTCCGCCGGGTATAAAACACGATGGAGTTCGCTGCAATTGTCGCCCCAGTCTCACCAACAAATGAAAGAATCCATACATAGACCTGCTAGTCCAGAACACCAAGCAGCCTGCCAAACCATCCCAGAAGGTTGGCGTAATGTTCGTTGACCACAGGAGAACCCTTATAAATTGATTACACCAAGTTTTAATTAGCACCCATTGACAGATTCAAAGCATAGCTTTATTAGTCTCCTCATTCTAGGCACTGGTATTAAAAAAATAATAATTTAAATTCTAGCTACTGAAACAACAATTTCGAGCTTGTATGTTTGAAGAATCGTGTGAGTGGCCCGATGTGTGTTTTCAAACAAAACCAATTTTTCTCCGAAAAAGATCCAACTTTTAATTATGCACCAAACCAAGTAGTGAAATCCCAATTCTTACTTTAAACAAATTTTATCTTGATTAATCCTAAACATGCATCTAGTGATTATAACAAGTAAAGTAAAGTAAAGAATACTCACAACGCCGGATGTACGAGGAAAAAACCCAAAATGGGAAAACAACTTCGGACAGACCAAGCCAGACAATCACTATGAATAATGGTTTTACAAAGATAGATTAGCCTTACACTAAGACTCGATCCCCACGGGTCTTGACGCTCCTTCTGATCTTCAACCGTTCTTCAATAGTGCCCACGTAGAAATTCCGTCTTCCACGATCTCTGTCCACAACACACGCGTCCACGTATGTCTCGGTGTCCACCGATATGGCTTTGATACGTCTACGATGTCGAACACGATGTCCGTCGCTTCTTCACCGCAAAACCCTTTGATGTTCAATGTGTAGAACAAACAACTTTGGTGCAGCAAGATCACGTAAACATATAAGAATGATAACTCGGATCTTTGCAAACTCTAAGGATGTGTTTAAGACTTTAAACCTTAGAAAACATGTGCAAACAAGGTTCTGGTTCGTAAAACTATTTTCCAGAAAGCACACTTACGAAATTATGATGCAAACACTGTTTAAATAGTATTTAAACACCGCCTCAAAAAATGTGTCGTTCGAACGACTTAAGCATGTCGTTCGCGCGACATTGTATCTCGTTAGAACGAGATCCAATGTCGTTCGAGCGACCTTGCGAAAGTTTGACTTTCTTCGACTTTCAGATAAAAACGTCTCTTAACAAAGAGATTCAAATTATTCAAACTCTATTTCGAGCTTATCATCATAAAACGAAGTTTAAACCATTAAAACACTTTTAAAACATTTAAAAATATTTTTCTATTATAAAAATTATATCCTTATCCTTTATAAAATAATTCCGAGCACCATTAATTATACGCATTCATACCTGAGTGATCTCGGAATGAAATTAACTTTGAAGACGAGTAAACTTGCACCAAATAAACATCGGCATGATTGTTTCTTTGAAGCTTTGTCGTAACGCCTTCAATTTCTTCAATACGTCATAGACCAAGTGGGATCGTGACAAAATAAAATTCTCCCTATGACATATTACATACACAGTTTTGTTCACAGAATTAAGTCAAAACAATAGAGGGACTCAATTGGAAATTTATGTCCTTACAAATCTCCCCCTTTGACTATTCTGGGACAAAACTAAACCAGTGAAATGCCTAACCGGGCCACCCAGCCGTATGACGCCTAAATCCCATCCCATAAACCCAAAATAAAAAAATACAGGATACGGACTAATATATGTAGCACCGACAAGCATGAACTGTCTGAATGTGCTGTAAACTTGAAATCTCGAATCGCTGAAGCATACCTACACACATGAAGCAGACAAACAAATACCAAGTGAAGTATGGAGGAACAAATGAAATCAATTTATATATTCAATAAGAGCATATCATTTGAAAACATGTGAGCAATTAATTTATACCAATTTGTAACCAATTTGAAACAAATATAAGTGCTCAACAAATCTCCCCCTACATCACATACCAAATCTCTCCCCCCTTTTTATCTCGAATAGACAATCCGGTGAAAAGATAAACCTATATGAAATATCTAGCATGAGAATATGATACCCAATTGAATCAAGTTGATACCAATTTAAAAAAAACGAAAATCGCTAGATAAACATGAGACAACCAGCTAAGTAAGATCATGTAATGACAAAATAGTAGTTAGTAAACCAAGGAATCACACAAAGAGTATACCAATCAAATCAAGTGTGATAAACAGACTCATATATGCAAAGTACCAATTTGGAACATAAAAGAACCTGCATATAAACCAATTAATCCCCAAAAAATGCTTCTTGCAATACCAAAAATATATCAAATTAATCCAGAGGACTGCAAACCAATCAGAAGACATTTTTCACCCCTGTCGTTCGAACGAGCCAGGGACTTCGCTCAAACGAGATGAGGAAGTCGCTCGAACGAAGTACAAAGTCGTTTGCGCGAGATGCAATGTCGTTAGAACGACTTCGCGCGACCTGCCAAAATTTCCCAGTTTTCCAGAAATATTATAAAGGATTGCCCAGTGAAAAAATTTCCATAAAAAAATTCCAGGAAGGGAGTGACAGAACCAAAACAGTGCTAAAACAGTAGGCTTTTTGCTCAAAACGCAAAAACTCATTAAAACTAAAAATGCGAGTTACATGCAAACATAAGCCACGGGTTCAGATATACGAAGTAAGCCTCTCCTACCAAGCATGAGGGTGCTTGCTTCAAATGATACAAGTCTTTTCTCAGATAATAGACATGATCAGGGTGCTTAAGGTCTTTAAACCCTTTTGGTTGTTCTACGTAAACCTCTTCTGTTAGAATGCCATTTACAACGGCACTCTTGACATCCATCTGATATAACTTAAAGCGCAGATGACATGCGATGGCAAGTAGTAAGCGGACATACTCAAGCCTCGCAACAGGAGAAAAATGTCTCATCAAAGTCTATACCCTCTATCTGTGTGTAGCCTTGAGTGACCAACTTAGCCTTATTTTGAATAATAATACCAGTCTCACCCACCTTATTCTTAATGATCCAATTGGTAAGTATCACATTTGTCTCACTAGGTCGGGGGACCCGTTCCCAAACATCATTTTTTTAAACTGAAGCAACTCATCCTGCATTGCACATATCTAATGTTCATCTTTGAGTGCTTCTTTATAGTTCTTGGGCTCGACTTTGGACGTGTAGTAAATGTGGCTAATAACGTTTTCTTACTGAGCATGAGTCTTGACCCCTAGGGTGGGATCTCCTAGAATATATAAGGTTCATGACTCTTGTAAACCCAAGAAGGAGTGTCCCCTAAGTCAGGAATGGGGTCACTCTGGGTATGGGAGGCATAATGGGATCATCAGAAGAAAGTGCGTCATCCTCACACAACAGGTTGGAATCAACATAAATCGACAGTTCGTCATCTCGAACGGTGACATTTATTGACTCCATAACGTTAGAGCTACTCGGGTTAAAAACTAGATATGCTCTATGTTTAGGCACATATTCTTCACATTTATCCCCTTAATTTCAGTATTTTAATGATTCCGTGTAGTGTAAATATCTTGGATTTGTCTCTTATTTATGCTACTAACCCATTTTGGCAAGTATTTCGTGTTTTGTGTATTTCTCATGTGTTTTACAGGTATTTCACGCAAGTTAGTGCGAAGGAGAACTCAAAACAATGAAAGAAACCAAGAAATGGAGGGTTGAAGGGCATTTTCGTAATTTTTCAGCCTTAGTCCGAAGGTGGGGCCAACTAGAAAGTTGAAGAGCCCTAAATTACAAGATTACTGGAAAAAACGGCACCTCAATCCGAGCTACGGTGAAGAAGTTACGATGTTTTGAAGTTGCGGGATAATGAAGAGTCTAGATGTGCGGATTTCTGTCATTAATTATGCATTTAATGCAGTGCAACTCTTGGAAAACTTGTTCCACAAGCACTATTGGTTGTCAATTTCGAGATTTTGTGCTATAAAAGCCCATGACCTACATCATTTGAAGGGAGTTAGAACGGTGACATTTATTGACTCCATAACGTTAGAGCTACTCGGGTTAAAAACTAGATATGCTCTACTAGTCGACGAATATCCTAATAATATTCTTTCGTCTCTCCTGGAGTCAAACTTTCCTAATTGATCTATAACCCATAGGATGTAGCATTTACTCCTGAAGACATGAAAATATGAAAGGTTAAGCTTCTTTCCAGTCCATAATTCGTATGGCATCTTCATTATGTGGACGAAGGTAAACCTTATTCACCGTGTGGCATGCAATAGACACCGCCTCTGCCCAAAACCTCCTAGAAACTCTATGACCTAGAAGCATAAATATATCCATCACCTGAATCGTCCGGTTCTTCCTCTCAACAATCCCATTTTTCTGAGGAGTCTTTACGATAAAAAATTCATGTTTGATCATGTGGCTATCACAGTAAAGATCTACTGTAGCTTCCTTAAACTCAGTGTCGTTGTCACTACGTATTCTATTAATAATGACTCCGTATTGATTTTGCTGGACACAACACTTCGTCATAAGAAATTCCATAACATTGGATTTCTCTCTCAAAAAAACTAGAATCAAGTAATGAGACAAATCATCTACCATCACGAGGATATACCTCTTACCACCCAAACTCTAGATACAAGTATGACCCATAAGATCCATGTGTATGAACTCAAGCACTCATAAAGCGGCAATGGAATTCATCTTTCTGTGGGGACTATGGACTTTCTTTCCCAACTGACAGGGTCTATAAATCGCGATAGTTTTCTTTCCAAGTGTTGGCAAGCCACATACTAGGTACTTTTTATCTAATTTCTCTAAATATCTAAAGTTCACATGACCTAGACGTTGATGCCACAGATCCATAGGAGTGATTGTGGCACTATTGTAGAGAAAGGAGAACTTGGGCACAATCCCATAATAATTATATTGAGTCCTCACCCCTTGGAATAGAAGTTTACCGGCTTGATTACAAACATTGAATTTGTTCCGATCAAACTTTACTGCAAAGTCAGCTTTGCGCAGATGGCTAATGCTGAGAAGGTTTATTTTCAAATCTTTGATGTACAAAACATCCTCTAGCTTAGGAAATCATTGAATATCTACTGTACCTCATCCTACTATGCTAGATTTGCTCCTGTCTCCAAAGGTGACTTTACCTTCCTTGCGATCCTCAAGGTAGGTAAAAAATGAGACATCACCTGTCACGTATTTGGAGCATCCACTGTTGAAATACCACTAAGAAGTGTTATGTTATTTAAGAGAAACACGAACAACAAAGTCTTTTGCATATATTTTAGGTACCCAAGATGAGGTAACCCTTTTTTTGCTCTTGTCATTGTTGGCTCTAGTCGGGATATTTGAAGTGTCCGCTGACGACATAGAAATCCGTTGGAACTCTTTCATCAGAATCTAAGAAGTGGTGACTAGAAACTCAACCAGCTTTCTAAGACTCGAGAAATCGCTAGTGGCATGTGGTGGGGAAAATGTACATCGTGTTCGACCCAAACTATAGAATAACTCCCTAAGGTGGCCCTTTCTTTTGTAATAGGTACAGAAGTACACAGGCTGTGGCCGACATTGGTTTTCTTTTCTTGGCCGAACTCTTATTTGGAGTTTTTGGCGATGGCCATATAGGTTCATAATAAACTCCGGAACCGGTTTCAATGTCACATGGGACGTGGAGGCACCATCAAAACTAATTCCCTTCCTTTCATCAAAACCTAAAGCAGGGGTGAGGAGCATCTTTTTCGATATATCCTCAATCTTTACCTTGACCTCCCTGGATATATCAAGGTCATGAGTAAGATGGGATACAAGGGCTTCAAGTTTATTTCGAGTGTCCATGGAGGTCTGGAGATCACTCATAAGACTAGACACTTGCTTCGTCAAGTTCCCTTTATCTTTCTCTAAGCATCTCTCTCTCTCTCTCACCAAACTGACTCTCCCTTTCTACACAAATTCTCTCTCTCTCTCTCTCTCTCTCTCTCCAAAATCCTTGTCTAGGGATGCTATACTAAGAGCTAATGCTTTGTTATAACTTTTGGTCTTAAAAGTATCGGCATATAAATTAGTATACGCATGTCAGAGATCACTCTCGCACTCACTTACACCATCCTCCCCCTCACTCACATCACTATCACTTTCGAGGTGTCCCTATGAGTTTGCATCCTCGTCATCATGAGGAGCACTGTCAGTACTCACATGACTAGCCATGAATACGGTGAAGTTACATTCATGAGGTGATTCATCTCCTGAATCCACCTACTCAACCTCACTGTTTTCACTCAGGGAGGCATTCAAAGTAGCTTTGAATTATTCTAGACATTTAAACCTAGTTGCACACTCAAAACCCCTATAACCTCTACCACCACACTCAAAGCATCTCTCTTCGTATTTCTTAGGGGTGACCTTTTTATCTTTCTCAAATTTCTTTTTCTCAAAATTCTTTTTATCTTTAAAATTCCCATTTTTCTTTAAGTTGAGAATTTTTTTAAAATTTTTAGCAAATAAGGCCAAATTATCTAAGTCAAAATCAGAATCAGAATCAGAATCAAACATATCTTCCTCTCTTTTCTTAGATGACTCACCTCTCTTTCTCACCGACCCCTCACTCTTCCTGCCCTAGTCTTTAAGTGCTAACCCTTTGTCTTTTGAATTAATTATGTTAGGGAACATGTCGATTTCATATGCCTGTATGCCTCTAACTACCTCTTCTAATTTCAGCCTACTCAGATTACCTAATGAATTTAACACAGTGACTTTTGGGATAAATCTCTTAGGCAGTGATCTCAAAATTTCCTTAACTACTCTAGTATCAGGAATATGTTCACCTAATTTGAAACTAGTGTTTACAATATCGTATAAGCGTGCATGAAATTAATCAGAACACTCAAAATCAAGCATGGTAATAGTTTCAAATTGTGTAGTTAAGTTTTGCAATTTTGATTCTTTAGCTGCATTAGTGCCTTTATGGGTAAGTTGAAGAACATTACATGCTTCTTTAGACGTGGTACACGTCATGATGTGTCGAAACTCATCAGGTGTGATGGCTTAAAAATGGCACTAAGCCCACGTGAGTTATATGTGCTCCATTTAAATTCATCCCCTGTCCATGCAGTCACATATTTTAAAGTAGTTACGTTATCTACAGTGATAGTGGGAGGCGTCCACCCTCTTTCACACACAACCCAAATACATTCATCTACGTCCATTAAGTGAAATTTCATACGGGATTTCCAATATGAATAATTTGACCCATAAAAAATTGGGACTCTATTATATAAGTTTTCCATTGAAATTGCACTTTTTCAAAGATCAATTTTTAGAACAAAATTGATATCAAAAAGAAATTTTGCGAAAAAAATTACACAACAAAATTGTGTAATTGGCTGTGATACCAATTTGAGTGTGCACCAACAATCAATGACCAACTTATTTAATTAAATTCTAATTTTAGACCAAATCAGTCTAAACTCTTACAAATAATTGTGACAGATAAATGAAATAAATAAAAAATGCAAGACAATTATAATTTGAGAAAAAATTCCCCAAAGGGGCAAAACCTTTTTATTTCACTATAATTTATAAATATCTACTTACACGGATTATAATGAAATACAGTGACACATGAAATACCCACAGGTGTCTGTTCGGTGTCGTCGACAAGAGGTCCCGCAAGAACTCCAAGATCAGCAGTGGAAAATCAGCCTTCTTCTTCTGCACAAGAACTCCAGATGAGTAGAACAATTTTCTTGGGATTAGAGGATTCACATAAATGATTAGAAATTGTTTGTGACTAAAAATAGTGTATAAAACATGAAAAACGAAGTATGTTTTAATACAGAAGAACTAAAGAAACATTAGTGCCAAGACTTGAAAAACATGTAGAAAAAACACTTCTTAAATACAGAAATCGAGGCGGTGGGTAACCCGAACAAAATTGAGTGTCGCTTGAACGACGCCAGGGTTATTAGAACAACTTCACACGACATGAGTTGTCGTTTGAACAACAAGCTCTGTCGTTCGAACGATCTGAACGACGTGTACTTGTTCGCCTCTACACTTAGAAAAAATTCTTATTTCGAGATAAATATTTCAGACTTGAAAAATTTATTTTAAAAATGTTCCCAAATATTTTTGCAAATATTAAAAACTCCAATTAAATTATTTTACCATAATTACGATTGGAGTAGTGAAAACAGATGAATGTTGAAGATGCACGATACATGATAGGACAATGTGGATGCACTACACACGTATGAAGGTAGTGGGTACGTGATAACATCGGATACAAGTCGTAACCGTCATGGATGAACGTGGAGACGTGTCGAATGTAGCGGTATCAGACATACTTGCATTGATCTAAGATATATACAAAAAAATTTCCTAGATACTAAATGGATATTTATAAAATCATGTCCTTACATGAGGTAATCTAGATAGAGTAGAGGACCTCCTTATATAGGTGAGAGAGGGCTGAAATTGACCTTTCGTTTACTCGACCTTTCACATTTCATCAAGGTGAAAGAGAGATAAATCCATAGGTTTTGTCACATGTTAAATGTATGTAATCGCCCCTATTATGGACCACATTAATAAGAAACTTAAAATTCATTTTTCTTTAATTAGATTTTTAAAAACGAAATATTCCAACATCCTCCTCCCATATACCATATATGACAATGGACTTATAAGTAGCGACAAATATTTTTCCTCCTCTAATGTACCATACCATTTTTCTTTGATTTGTTTTTTGGTTTGTAACAATTATTTATAATCTTGATTAGGTTTTGTTTGTCGATTTATGTTTACAAATCTATGTTTATTTGGTGGGTTTTAGATCCATTTGAGTATATTGTTTGAAGAGGTTATAAATAGTAGGTGTGATCTTTCATGGGTAAGGAGTGTAAAATCATGTAACACTTTCTTCCCTCTCTTTATTAACTTTATAGTTAAGATTGTTTGAACCCTAAGATGGCAATTTTATTATGTTTTAAATTATTTTTTCTACGCTTTCGTGTATAGTTAGCGGAGTCGTGCAGAAATGATGTTGGTTCTTTATAAAAAAAAATAGGGGTTTGAAGATATATGGGGTATTTTATACTCATAATATATATAATTTGATCTTGATATATATATATATATATATATATATATATAGTCCTTAAATTTGTCTTAACACTGTTATTCAAGCAAATGTAGAATTTTTTTTCTAGATTTATAAATATTGGGGTTTAGGTTTCATTATATTTAATTATATTAATTATTAGTTGTTTTCTTTGGGTCAGTTATACAAATTACTATTACATATTAATATTTTTTTTAAATCCTTCACCGTGAGTGTATTGGTTTTTAGATTACTCTTACATTTTTTTCTTTTTTTTTTTTCAATTTTGATTTTTTGGGGGGTTTGTCTTTTGTATACTAAGTTTGTTATTCTATCTTTAATGCCACTTGATTGAAGATGAAAATATATTTATCTTTCCTATTAGTTTGTCATTTGGGGAAAATATGTGAATATTGTGAGTGGAGATTGGTATAGCTTTTCTTTAGTCATACTATAGGTGTTAAATCCTTTTCTTCTCACTCATATTCAAAACTAGGGATATAAACGTTTGGTGTTTACTATTTTTATTACATTTGATTAGTTAACTCATCTATTTTTTTTATTTCAGTTTTGCGTTTGGAATTACCTTGGGCGTATTAACTTGAGATAACAATAGCAAATGTGATTCTTCAACTGTTATGTTACCATTAAATTATCTAACCATTGTATATCAAACGGGGTTTTACTCATTATCTCTGGATGGATGTCTAATATCCTAATTTATTTATAACTTAGATAATTTGTTTCATGGTTTATTTATTAATTTTATGATTTATTGCAATGCAAGTTTTGTTCTAAAAAAAATAGAGCATTTATAGAATACACAGTAGAAAATGAAGATAATTCAATATTGAATGATGCCCACAGACAAAGTAATTAGTCCTAACTAGCATGGAACACGCACAATGCGCGGGCGTGCTAGTTCAAACTTTATGAAATGAATGTTTAATGTATCAATGCACCAAGAAATAGTATAAAAAATAAGTAGACCATAAAATAATGATTTCCAGAAGCTATATCTAGAGTACATTGCATTGTGGTTGTGTATATAATTATTTTCCACAATGAGCATCCATATTGTATGTTAAGATATATATTTATATACGCTGCTTTTCCTCAACGTAATCTTGCATTCTATTGCAATGAAATAATATTGAGAGCAGACATGATTTTGAGTAATGTTCCAATATTTATGAGAGTTATGCGAACAATTCACGGGTTGCATAAGGATGGCATTTAATAGATTGAATAACCGATTGTTGAAATAGCAGCAATTAGTTCTGTTTTATTGACCCATTACGATGTTATACAACAACTGACCGATTCTTCATATAAAGATCCCATGAATAACAGTTGAAAGTTTGCAATACATGAGTATAAGAACTCCGAATGCAATAATATGTGCCATAGAATAATGAATTGGAGCACTTAGAAATTTTTAAGTAAGTTAGTGTAGACTGCCACTGAATAATTTACATGAAAGAATATATGGGTTTGTTTGGTTGATAATGGGCAAAAGAGTGAGCATGGCAAAATTACTTTTTTCACATGAGGCTATCAAATAACCATCAGGCGAAATTAAAGTCAATCCAATTACTTTATTTAAAAACAGTTTGTGTATTATAGTAAAAAATGTTAAAAACAGTTTTTGCAACCTCTTTATATTACGATTTTAAAAAAAATTGTAAAATATTTTCTTAACAATTTTTTATAATATTAAAAATAGTTTTTAAAATATTACAAAATAATTTTTACATATTCACAACAGTTTTTTTAACTATTTAAAATAGTTTTTAAAATACTTTTTTAAAACTGTAAAACTGTTTTTATATTATATTCAAAACAATTTTTAAAAATGTTAAAACAGTTTTTACAATATTTTTGTGTTTTGGTTTTTTTAAAAAATTTGTAAAACATTTTCTTAAATTTTTTTTATAATATTTAAAACAGTTTTTAAAACATTAGAAAATAATTTTTAAATTTCACAATAGTTTGTTTAACAATTTAAAATTGTTTTTAATTTTTTTTGAAAACATTAAAACTGTTTTTATATTATATTCAAAACAGTTTTTAAAAATGTTAAAAATAGTATTTACAATATTTTTATATTACGTTTTTTTTAAAAATATGTAAAACACTTTCTTAATAATTTTTTATAATATTAAAAGCATTTTTTTAAATATTACAAAACAATTTTTAAATATACTTAACAGTTTTTTAATTATTTAAAACAGTTTTTAAATTATTTTTTAAAACATTAAAATCGTTTAAGAAGTTAGCAAATTTGTTGAAAAATATTTCTCACTCAAACAGGTAAGCAAAGTTTGCCAACAGTTTACGCATAAAGGGTGTTGTACACTGGTAAATAATGTCACGGTAAATTGTGCAGCTAAACAGCCAAAGAGTGGGCAAAATTTTATATTTGTCAACTTTTTAGCATTTACCTAGGCAAAAACGGTCAACCAAACAGACCCAAAATGTTCTTGATAATGGTCAATATAATGATGCCTAATTCTTAATATTGAAGTGGTCTTCATCTGAATAAAAAGAATCAATATAAACAACTAATTAATTGAACCAGATTGCAACAAAAGATTTGAAATTAAAGTTAATAACTAAATTCACCTGATTTTGTATCTCCATTTCGTATGTTATTGGTGGTGTATGAATAAGTAAACCTGCTTCGTCCTTAATTATGTATGAACT
This sequence comes from Sambucus nigra, assembly GCA_949130495.1. Taxonomy (NCBI): domain Eukaryota; kingdom Viridiplantae; phylum Streptophyta; class Magnoliopsida; order Dipsacales; family Adoxaceae; genus Sambucus; species Sambucus nigra. The sequence continues at coordinate 606,190,154 of OX422212.1, forward strand.
TTTGTCAGATGTATGTGGATGTAGCTTATTTGTTTATTCATTTAAGTTTATCCCTATAACATTTCATTAGCACATGCAAGTGAGAACTGGACAAACGGTTAATAACAAAAAAAAAATGATATATGAAATAAACAAAGTCTCATTACATGTATCATATGAGATGATCAACCATTAAATAATGTTGATTCTATAAGCACGGCTAGGCTCAAGAGTGTCAGTTTTGTGAAGATCGATATTACGTGTAAAGCAGTTCGAATTGCCCTAAAACTGAGCACGACTAACAATGCCAAAAAGAGAAGAACTTACTGACAATTTAATGTGTCTAAAACAAATTTTGAAACGGTATAGCTACCCTTCCAACCTCCGCCGTATTATCGGCATTTTATCCCAGCTCCTTCATATTGAATATATAGTGGTTTTATTGATTTATCATATTCCTAGATAATAATTAAATTCGGATCTTCAACTTGACAAAGAAAAATGCAAAAATTAAAAAAGGCATGTCATTGTAAACAATCCTGGTGAGAAATGTGTTATGTGTTACTGAATTGGAACCTATCTGTTGAAATATATAGTATTTCATCGGGATAGTTATCTTAGTGGATCATAGGCATAAAGTGAAATCCATTTGTCTTTGTATATATATTGTCACATGAGCATCCCAAAGTGAAATAATTTATTCGGTATCTAATTTTTTAAGTGTAATGATATGAATAGATATATGGTTAGTTATGAACATTCAATAAGTAGAATGGGAAAAGTGGAATAATCATTCGATATTTATACTTCAGTGTAGAAATCAAATATCAATATGGTACTATTTTAAAAACATTATGCCTCAAGACCAAAAAATGTGTTTTGCAATACGACGTGAATTAATATGTCGAAAGTGAAGCAAAAGTGGTAAAAGATCAAGATTTCTAATGCATACCATGCAAAAGCTGTTTTAGTTATATGAGTCATTTTGTTGAGAAATGCTTATGACTCTAAGATTAATTTGTGCGTGCATTGAGATAAAGAATCCTATGGCACTATCATCTTTGATCGAAAAATGGATACATAATATTTAAGTAATTTAAGAAGCATTTGTTAAATGAATAATTTAGAACCATGGAGTAGATGGAGTAGATGATATCACCCTACTGTTTGAAGTTGTTATTTGCATAATCTTAATAATTTCTATAATCCCTTATTTTGGAAAAATTTGAGTTCATGTCGAACTATAATGTTATGTAATTGTAACAATATTTTTTTATATTCGTATAATTATAATTGTAGTTACGAAATTGCTATGTAATTCCAAGTTACAATAAGTAGGTATAAAATATAACTTAGGCATAATGATATGAATTTGAGCTTTAGTTTTAATCATTGGTCGAAAAATGCACACAAACTAAACATAAAAATCACGTTGGTAGTATGTAAGTAGAGGAGTCATAGTGTAAGATGGTTGAAGAAGTCTTTGGCAAAGGTATATATGCATCAATGCAGAGAGTACATAAATGTATAAATTTTTGTCATAAATAATGGATTCAGAAAATGAACTTGAGAACTTAGTTCCATACACAAAAGTAAGATTCCGTTACTGAAGTAGAGTATGCTGAAGTTACATTGGTTCATCATATGTTGAATAGCAAGAAATTTCGTCTAACCACGTTGGATTATGACAATATGGCCAATGTACATAAATATAAGGGTGCATATGGGAACCCCAATTTTTTGACTTCAAGTTGATGTTTACAAATACACCTTAATTTTAATATTTGGAAAGAACATACCTTAATATAGATGAGGTTATAATGAAGTAGGTTAAGTAGCAGGTGGGCTCGTAATATCTAGCATCCTATAAATACTGAGTTTACATCTTTTGCATAATACATAATCCTTAGAAGAGAAAGAAAAATAAAAATTTACAGTGACGTTTCTAAATATAATTTGTGAAATATTATATTGGTGGGTAAAAATACCATATTATGTGACAAATATGTGGAAGTATTATTTATAATGAAATGCGATTTTTTATTACCTTACAAATATGTTAATACGACCAACAAATAGAAAAAGAAGAGGATATATTTGAAATGTAGTGTGTATATTAAAAAGTACAAAAATATATCTATAGTGGGTTTAAGCAAGGGGCAAATATGCATGTTTTTTAGAAGCAGTAAATAAGTAGTATGCAATAGATAAATGTAAAATGATGTCCGTGTAGTTTAAACTGTTCATGGAGAAATACCAATATCCCATCGATCCCCAAATTATATAATCGAGAAATAAAATGTAGTGTTTATTAAGAATCAATAAAAGGAGATTGTCGATGAAAAAAACTGTATTTGTAATGATCTTCATACGTAATTGCATTTATTATAGAGGTGTGATGGGTAAAACATTATTCCTCCAGCTTGTCTTTATTCCTGAAAGTTAGTGTAATAAATATTTTGTAATCTAATATATAGGAGAATCATTTCTGATTATGAATAATTATATTCATCATATGAGCCATGTTAGAATAATATTTAAACATATAGAAACGGGAATATGTAATTAGTTTCGACTGCTTTATGTTACCAATTGTTGGTAAACATTAATTTGCATTCGGAATCAATATGGATCCAATTTTAAATTAAATTCCAGTGAAATGGAAAGCATATTAATTTTATTTTAATGTGTAACACCATAATTGATCTTTTGTAATTTGAAAGATAAGTGAAGGACTTATAAATAATAAGTCAATTAAGTTTCTATATTTAGTAGGATTTGCCTAGTTCTTTTAAGACGCTTTGATTCCTAGTTTGGGTTATTGTCCGAGTATTCCTTGTAATCTTTTGAGAATGTGACGATAAAAATTCGATGTCACCTCAGGATGACAGTTTATATGCATATCAACATTTGCCAATTTGTGGTCCTCATTACAAATGTGTATTTATTGATAAAGTTAAGAGTACAAGCTTAAGAAGAATACAATTTTTGTAGAATTTATTTGTTACTAAAGTATGGATAATTTACCCTATTTTCAGAAGATTGCTGAAAATTGGTGTCTGACGTGGCATTATGCTCCAGAATGTTGTTTAAGGTATAGTTTTTCCACCGAATAACTAAGTTGAGGTGAGTGAGTTTTAGCTGGAATAAACGTGTATTTCCAACCAATTGGTCCAGTACTTTGGCCACTGCTACATCCTCTTCCCAATGCTACAATGTGGATGGCTATTAAATAATGTGTTATGCATTTCCTATAATTGTAAGGAATAATTTCTGAGGGATAAATTTACAGACCTTATTATCATTAAATTACTTTATTACATCTGATATTGGGATGTGGAGTAATTTCTCTACCACCTTGTCGAAGAGTATGAACGTTGTGCATGAGGAATCATCTTAGACTTGAATTTTTGACTTGTGCCTATTTTTACATAGTGCACTAAATGATTTTGAGCATATGTCAACGTTAATAGGTGTGTAACGAAATATATTCTTTAACAATAAAAAGTTAAGGATGTATTCGTTATACATGTCTTAGAAAGTAGGGTTAATTTCATTACCTCGGCTTCAGGTATTTAACCTTGACATTGCATATTTAGCACCACATTCACTGCTTATGTTATGGATTTTTTAATTGCGCAATGTGCATGAGATATAATACCATCCATGCCCCATCTCAATGGATTGATGATCGCGACGCAATTAACTATCCTGACATATTCATATTAATAAATTCTCCATTAAATATATAAATGTGTTTATATACGCATGGTTGTGATAGTTATTTGCTAATATCTGAAATGTTTACCTCATCGCTTGAGTTGCAATGAAAGTTTAGTATCTCAACAATGGACGTGATATCTTTTACAGAGGTTTCTTCCATCCCGAGAGGAGCGTTTATTGTTCAAAAGTATGATACATCTTTAAATTTATTCGAAATCCTAAAAAATTTCATGTATTAGGCCATGTTGATGTATATGTATCATATAATCATTTGTAGTTGTTAAGATAGATAATACCCTAACTTGAAATCCGCCAACTCTGTAATGTCCAGGTTTACATATACATCTTCAATGCAATCGTTGTTGACTGAGAATACTGACCTATTTTGTGAACTACATATTATAATTATAATGTAAACGTGATAAATGGTGTTAGTAATAGTTACCTGCCAAATATATTAATTTTATTCATTTCAATTGAAGGAAAGGAATTTACCATTGAAAGTTTTGATTGTTGTCGAAGTGACAATTAAAATTAATGGTTTTGTTAAAATCTCATATATCTCCTCATTGAGGTTTGATGCTTGATCTGCCCAAAGAGTGATGTTGATCTTTTCCCCCTGTTTATAGACAATGTATAAGCAATGTAAGAGAGGTTTCCTCAAATTTCGTCAAATAAATAAATGGATAAAAATTATATTTTCTTCTATATTATATGCTTTTGTCCAAATGTATAACTCTTCTATCAACCATTCTTCCTTTGGAAAATTGATCATTCAAAGGTGTGATGCTTGTCATGTGTCCTAAAACATCTATAAATAAAAATTTAATTTTAGTTAGTTATAGTATTGTTGAGATTAATTTGATAACGTTTTATTTCAAATATGTACTGGTAAGATGAGTGTCATTGTCAAGGTGGTGACACAAATCATTATATTCCACGAATAGGAAGTGACGTACATGGATCACCAAGTTGTGCTCCTGTAATTCCTTGATCGAAATAGATGGTAGGAATTAAAGCATGAGTTCTTGAGGTATAGGCATGTAGCATAGTTTGTTCTCTAAAACCATGATTTTTTAGAGTGAAAACTTTCCCCTGACAAATGTGGTTTTGAAAACTTCTAAAATAAATAACTTCTAATACATTCATGTATGACATCACCCTATTAGAAGGACTAAAGTAATTATATATAACTAAAACATAAATCGAAGAACTATATACTCTATAATAATTGTTGAATTAGATATGGATAAAACAAACATTTAACAGAAAAAGTAAAGATATTACGTTTTCATCAATATGTAACATGTCGTCCGAAATCTTTTCATCATTATTTTTAAAATTTCATGACTCCTATGTGCAAGTAATACGTACTTTCAACGTCCAATAATCCTTTCTTGTGTCCAACACTCGAATCATAGTGTAGTCTTTACGTCGACCATTTTTCAGCTGAAGAAAAATCAAAGAAAAATGGGTGTTGGAATAACAAACTAAGTTCGATATATATATAGAAGTTCACTCTTTTCTTTAGAAGTTGCGCCGTACTCCGATTGCTCAAATATATCGTAGTTCCTCCTCCTTTAGATCTAGGAGTGGGTGATCGTATAATTCAAAGGTAGATTGATTTGAATTCAATATGCCATGTGAAATATGAACCAAAACACTCTCAATTCCCTCTCAAAATCATAAATCATATATAGATTTAATTTTATCAATATAGGAAGGAACAACTAGAATTGGAAAGGGAAGCAAAGGTAAAATTCTCTCAACATCAAAAATATTCTTATAAATACTTTTAAGTTAGGAAGTTTTCAAATCTTTACAAATGGGAGGGAAAATGGCCTATATATATAGATTTTTAAAATCTGACTCCGACCATGCTCAAGTTAGATCTCATCGTGCACATGATTTCAGGCAGTGTGGAATCATGGTCATGGACGTGGGCACTAGATCACTTTGAAGCCGTGTGAACGCCTCCATTCGCACGAGGTCAATATAGAGTCGTGCAAAGGGCTGAAACACCAAATCTTGTCAAAGTGATTTAATGATGTTCAAACACTAAAGTTGACTCCCAAAATCATTTTCAAACATCCACTGAGACAATTTTAAAAATATTTAAAAAATTGTTCCATAAACTTTTAAAATCCTCAAACATTTTCAAAAACATTTTGTACCCGTGTGTGCATTTAGCCATAATTAATTTACAATCTACAAAAAATATATAGTTTTCACTTCAATGCAAATGCATGGCAACGAAAGTCTTCAATGATCAGTTTGCAAAAGATTTAATATTCAAAGGATCATTCCAACTCTAATGACCATGTCCCACTTATCGATTCATATCTATATGACTTAAATAGCGCAATGACTCACTTGTTTTGACACGGGAGTAAGCCAACTAATATATATCGCAAAATTACACTTTCACTTTTCTTACAGGATTATTTCATTTAGCATTTTTTTCATATCTTTCTTTTATCTTCTCAAATATTATAGCAGTTAACTTATGAAAAATTATTATTATTATTATTATTATTATTATTATTATTATTATTATTATTATTATTATTATTATTATTATTATTATTATTATTATCTCCATGTTATTCAACTTTCTCTACAGTATTCTCATCCGATTGTCTTTGAATTATTCATATCCTTATAAATTATTTTTCTACAATTTTTACAAACTATTTAAGGAATGATTTTGGAGTGGATCTTGCCTTAGAGTCTTCCACTTGGCCTATCGCAATTATAATGTCAATCGAGTACTATTTTCAAAAGACTACTGTCGATATAATGTATAAATCTTTCCACACTCCAATTGTTACTATTCAAACTTAAAACTTGATGCATTATTTTTCCCCAATGTCTTAGAGCGACAAAAACTAGACTTTGATACCAATTAAAAACTACAAATGCACAACGTAGAAACACAGTGATGACATGTGTGAAACTAAAATCTAGATGATAAAAATCTGACTAACGAGCTGGTTAAGTGTATTTTAAATACTTTAAAGGGCTAATAAACAAAACATTAACTTCATGGGCTAAACTGACTCACTTTGAATACTATAGGGACTTGATATGAAAAATATATAAAATTCAACAATGTATATTTTTCCTGACTTTTGTATTTCTATTAAGGATAAAGTTAGGCGTATTTATTTTGGTACCCATTTTTGGTACCCATTTTTCATACCCAATGCATTGAAGTGTTATACCTTGTTGCTGAAAATTTCGTCCGGACAAAAAGTATTACCTTTTATTATCTTATTTTTTTTTGGATCAAATACCAAAAAGTCATTCAAATATTATTTCATACTCATTTAGTCCAAGCTTTTTATTTTCTACCAAAAAGTCATTTATTCTTTTATCTTTAAAGGTCCGCGCCAGTGACATGGTAAAATTTTTTTGGCATGGTGAAGGATTTTTTAGTGCAAAATAAAAAGATTTAGACTATACATGTATTAAGACTATTTGGTATATGTCATTTTTTTTATGAGTACAAAAATGAGTAGCAAAGTGAATAAGTGGAGTGATACCCTTCTATCAAAGAAATTTACTTGATAGACATAATCATTCCAAATGGCCTTCGAAGAGATCATGTGCTTTCAACTTAACAACAGTATTGCGTCCTAAAGGATGCCGACTTTGTGGCTGAATCCAAATTATTTTTATGTTTATGTATCGAACTACAATATTTCAGAAATCTTAATCAATTTGCACAAGCAGGCATCTAACTTGTTTTGACCAAGGCATCTTACGACCTTCAAGGATAGGGACCGGGTATACTGAATAATTTTAAAAACGTAACAAAAAAGAGAATAAACGAAGGCTTCCACATTGGAAGAATCCAGCACGTGTGATCCACCGAAAGCATTCGGATTTATACTGCCCTATCTTATGTTTTTAACTTCTACTACATCTACCCATAAAATGGACACATTTAATGGACTACATTAACATATTTCATTCTTATTGGTTTTTTTTTGGACATCACCCGGGTCCAACATTTAACGTATTTCATTTGTATCGACTCGTTTTCGAACTTCACACGGGTCAAGTGATAGGGAATCACAAACTCAATTCAATACAGATATGGTAATTCAGTGTCTCTCACAAAAATATGTCGATTTTGTGCGTAGTCGTAGAATTATCTTACCAACTTTATATTAATAGAGTGATCTACTATGCTAATATGTATTCTCACGCATCTTCAAAAATCAAATACTAAGACTAAAAAAATCACTTCCAATCCACTTGGAAGTAAGCCCACAATACATGATCTGGAAGGAATCACGACCAGTATCTATCGCTCTCTAACTAAGCTTTCTATATATAGAGGGGCCTTTTCTTATAATTTTGTGCATCGAAGAAGCAAGACACTAGTTATAACTTGTAACAGTCATTAATACTATCATATGGCACAAAAGGCAAACATTTTGAAGGTTGGGTTGGAAGGATTTGCTATGCTGGATCAATGCTTTGGAACCAAGCCAAGGATTCATACAGCTCCTGAACACCAGTTATGTAAGTATAAATATCAACCTCAACAATCCCACGTTTATCAGGTGACTACAACAAAAGAAGTGGTTTTCGATTGCAATGAGGCAGCCAAATTCTATGGTGGGTCGGTGATTGTTGATTATACGAAGAGAAAACCGACGCGATTGGCATTTTAGGCTTTTTAACTCTACTATAAAAACGCATAGATGTAGGTAAATATGATCCTACTCTCGTTGTATGTGTCTTCTACAAAGTCCACTAGGTTGAGCTCGCTATTAGATACCAAGGGATTTAGTAGATGAAGGTTGTAATACTCTGTGTTCTACCAATACTACATATCTCTTCCATCTATCAATTACTCTCTCTTATTATGTGTTGTATAACGTGCAATGCTTAAATGAATTGCTCTTTTTAATTAGCACCGGAGTTTGTTTAGATTTTACATTCGTACATGACACTTAAGCCTAAGCAGATAATAAAGGTAGGATATAAACTAAAATGGGAATAATATCATGGCTTAGTTATTTGGGAACTTCTGACTTTAAAGAATACAAATTGGCACATTAAAGTTCAAAGTTTACTATTTCAATCACTTTAGTCCAAAACTTAAGTTGTTTGGACATTTTGACAGGAAACAGATTTTTCGTTTAATTTATTAGTCAAATTCTTAAAAAAAACAATATTTTTTTATATAATATTCAAAAACTTTTGAAAAAATATCATTGGACTCGTGTTGTCTCGTAGATGGTTTTTATATATAAATTTATTAATTTTGATATATTGTTGACATACTTTGTATTTTTGGTCTTTTTATTAGTTGACCGTCACCACATACACATTATTTACTAAATTTTGAAAGGAAAATGCAATTTTATATACAAATTTATGTAAGGATTCTTACATTACCATATTAATTCTAGTGTGTATTGGATACGCTATTTTCTTGGAAAATTAAAGACTCCAACACTTTAAGAAATATGTTTATTGGTATTTATATAGTTCAAAAACTATTTTTACTTATTTATTGATGATGTTTTTATAACAGATATTAATATTTAAGAGAAATAGTGATACCTATTATTAAAATGCTTATTTGGGTGAAATATTATATCTATTATAAAATATAGTAAATAAATAATTAAAAATAGTTATTGAACAATTTAGATAATAAATATATTTCATAAAGGCCCGGAGTCTTAAATTTTATAAGACGGTAGCGTAAAGAATGCGGAAGAGAATTAATATGGTAATTTACGAATCCGTAGTTAAATTTATAAATAAAATTATATTTTTCTTTCAAAAATATATATATTTATTCATTATAAGATGCTAGTATATAATTATGAACCAAAATTTGGTAAATAATGTAACGTGTAGTTACATTTCACTAACACAAATACCAAAAATACAAAGTATGTCAACAATACGTCAAATTTAATAAATTTATATGTAAAAAGCATTTATGCTACGAAGCGATTGGCATTTTAGGCTCTTTTAACTCTACTGTATCAACACATAGATGTGTCTTCTCTCGTTGTGTGTGTCTTCTCCAAAGTCCACTGTATATATAGTACTTTGTGTTCTACAATACTACGCATCTCTTACTTCTATCCATTACTCTCTCTTTATGATGTGTTGTATAACGCACAACGCTTTAATTAACACCGAAGTCTTTTAGATTACTACTTGACACTTGAGCCTAACCAGATAATAAAAGTAGGATATAAACTAAAGCCACGATAATATCATTGATGGTTATTGGCACTTCAGTCTCTCAGTCTTTCAAGCTTATTTATTTTAGCACTTGAAACATTAAAGTATACAAATGGGCACATAAAGCTTCAAAGTTTGCTGTTTCAATCACTTTAGGCCAAAACTTAACGGATCATTAAGCTGTTTTGACAGGAAACAAATTTTTGGTTTGATTTATTAATTAGATTCTTTAGAAACACTAACTTTTTATATAAAATTCAAAAATCTATGAACAAATTTTATCGGACTCTTGTCATCACGTAGATACTTTTTATAGATAAATTTATTAAATTTGACATGTTGCTTTGTATTTTTGGTCTTTGTGTTAGTCAAAGGTCACCACAAACACATTATTTACTAAATTTTGGTTCATAATTATATACTAACAAGTTATGATAAATAAATATATATTTTGAAATTAAAAAATTATTTTATTTACAAATTCAAGTAAGGATTCATAAATTAACATATTAATTCTAGCGTGTATTAGATACACAACTTTCTTGCAAAATTTGAAACTGCAACACTTTCAGAAATATGTTCATTGGTATTTAAATAGTTCAAAAACTATTTTCAATTATTTATTTATGATATTTTTAGAATAGATATTATATTAAAGCGAAATAGTTATACCTATTATTAAAATAGTTATTTTTGGTGAAATATTATATCTATTTTAAAATACAGTAAATAAATAATTAAAAATAGTTTTTTAAGAATTTAGATAATAAACATATTTCATAAAGGGTCGAAGTCTTAAACTTTACAATAAAGTAAGGTAACCAATACATGCTAGAATTAATATCGTAATGTATGAATCGTTAGTTAAATTTATAAATTAAATTATATTTTGCTTTCAAAAATATATATTTATTCATAATAAGATGGTAGTATATAATCATAAACCAAAACTTGGTAAATAATATAGTGTGTAGTCACAGTTAACTAACACAAATACCAAAAATATAAAGTATGGCAGCAATATGTCAAGTTTAATAAATTTATATATAAAAAGTATCTACGCTTCAAAACGAGTTTAATGGTATTTTTTCATAATTTCATGATTAGTATATAAAAACTTTTAATTTTTAAAGAATTTAAATAATAAATTTAAACGAAAAAACAATTTCCCACAAAAAAAAAAAAATTTTCATTAGGTTTTAGACTAAAGTGACTGGACTTGCAAATTTTAGAATTTTATGGGCTATATTGTATACTTTGGGGGATAAGGTGCCAAAGGGTGCAAATTTTGAGGGACTAAAGTACTAACAACCCTATCAAGGACGAGTTTGGTTCGAAGGACCTAAGCACTTACATTAGGTTTATAATTGTTTCTTACTCTAAAATTGATCATGTATATATTTCTACATATTATTAAAAATGATTCTACATCTTATAGTCTGTAAATAAAAATGTGAATGTAGGGGAAAACTTGGGTAGAATTTCTTTTGGTGATTTACCAAACAAATTCAAAAAAATTAAAGAGACAAATTACTAACAACAACGTTTAGTGTAGGTTATAAATTCATAGAAAACTATTAATTGAGCACAATTCGTGATGCTAATCCTTGGTGGCAACCTGTGAACAAACTACATTGTAATTCTCATTATAGATTTACGCAGTCAGACTGCTCTTATATATACAACCTGGGAGAGAGCAGTTACAAGAATAAGGAAGTGGGAGATAGCAGTTACATGAATAATAGGAAACATGTTAGACAACTTTGAATAAATCAAAGTGTTAGTTCCGATATAGGCGGGGCTATATACGGCTGGGTTAATACTCCCCCGCAAGTGGATGGTGAAGGAGTTTGAAACATCAACTTGGAATGTAGGAACCGGAACATGGAGGATGGAAGGCCCTTCGAAAAAAAAAACATCTATGATAGGATCATCAGTTTTCTGTTTCTTGGATTATTCACGAGACAAGATGCGAACCCAAGATCCTCAAGAGGAGAGGGTATGGCCAGGACTACTTGGGCCGTGAAGAAGAAGTTTTTGGATGAGACGATCGATTACTTATATGATCCATTAACTGAACTTTTTTTTTTTTTTTTGGTTCCATAAGGCAGCAGGTTCATCAGTTGGGCAGAGGCCTAACTGCCATCAACAAAGGGGAGCAGATGTTGGCCACTCAAAAAAGGATTGGACTGATATAACCCAAGATCCTCAAGAGGAGAGGGTATGGCCAGGACTACTTGGGCCGTGAAGAAGAGGTTTTTGGATGAGACGATCGATTACTTATATGATCCATTAACTGAACTTTTATTTTGGTTCCGTAAGGCAGCAAGTTCATCAGTTGGGCAGAGGGCTAACTGCCATCAACAAAGGGGAGCAGATTTTGGCCACTCAAAAAAGGATTGGACTAATATAAAATAGGAATATAACAACAGGTATATAAGGAAGAAAAGATTTGCGTACAACTCAAAGAATGGAGTTGCAGTGGTTTAATCGAAATGAGAAAAAGAGAGGGAGAGAGAATGACCCGTGTATGGAGGATTTTTTTTTTTTTAGGTCAGAGTGATGGTTATAAATAAGAATGAAAAAGAAAACCTTAAAAAATAAAAGAGATAGTTCAGCAATGGTCATTAACCCAACTAAGATTCGTCACGCATTCGGTATTAGTTATGTGAGTGAGGTTAACGAATTAGAGGATGTCCAGATAGTCTGAGAAAGAGACCGAACCAAGAACCAAGAAAAAAAAAGGCACTTGTAATTTGACACTCAAGAAGAACCCATAAAGAGAAAGATTAATGTGTGAATTACAGTGAGTGCGGAAGAGGCGGCATTTTAGAGAAGCTCGTTGGCGAGAGCAACAATGACAAAAATTCTTGAACCGGATAGGGCGGAGAGAACCGAGTTTCCCGTGTCATAGATTTTAACTCGGGTTGAGCCTTGGGATTTTAGAACCTGAACCACTTTGGTTAGGACTGGGAGGTTGTAGGCTAGTCGGCCGTAGTTAATTCCGATTGAACAGGAGTCAGCCCATGTGAATGAAAAGAGAGAAAGGAAGAGAAGATTAAGTAATGTCATGCTGTTATTGTGCAATGAGAATGAGAATGAGAATGCATGTTGGATCATATAACTCTTGTGGTTGCTGGGAACAAAGAGGAATTGTAGAGTGGGTTTTGAAGTCGCTACTCTGCAACAAAGAGGGGAAAAAAAATGTCAAGCAGAAAAATTGCAGAATGAAGCTATAGAATGTGAAATGGGGAGAGGAAGAAGAGAAAGAAGAATAAGAAAAGGGCATTGGCCATGTGTGGCTCTGATACCATGTGAACAAACTACATTGTAATTCTCATTATAGATTTACGCAGTCAGGCTGCTCTTATATATACAACCTGGGAGAGAGCAGTTACAAGAATAAGGAAGTGGGAGATAGCAGTTACATGAATAATAGGAAACATGTTAGACAACTTTGAATAAATCAAAGTGTTAGTTCCGATATAGGCGGGGCTATATACGGCTGGGTTAATACAACCTAACTCTTTCTCCTTACGAAATAATTTTACCCAATTTTACGTTATGAATACATTTGAAAATTAATCAAAGAAGAAAAATAAGAAAATGTGGTGTTTGGCTTTAATTTTTGGTCCCACGTTTGGTTCATCGTCATTACGTCATTGTTCACTAGTTGTGGGTTTGAAATAAAACTTGTAATTTTTTGTTTTGAAGTTTCACGTCCAGTGACCATTTTCTTTGTTATAGTGAGTACATAGGAGAATGATGGAAATAAATTGTTTCACGCTTTAGAATTTTAGTAATAATAATGGTCGTTAGAGAAGTAGCGATATTATGTTGTACTTTTAGGAATTTTCTCACAGCCTTAAAAAAGTAATGAATTCAATGTATAGCAGTGTTCGGTCTTAAAGGGGTTTCATGTTTCAGAAGATGTATGGATTTTTAAGTGATTTATTAACTTCTCCTCATTTGATCACGGTGGTTTATTGAGACCAATGTGCATTTGTATGGAAGTCTTTTCTAACACCCTTATTGACAACCAATGATCAACGTGCACGTTTTCAAATCAGGTGATAATGCGAGAAAATCCTGCTAGAGAATGAGGTAGGTCAAGATCCATCCGATTTAAGTCCTTTGAATTCATTCACTTGGAGATATAGTTTATAGTTGTAAAGTTGCTTAGGTAAATTGTTGGATTTTATCGACTTCGAATAGGTTAAGCTATTGTTTTGTTCAATGCGGCTAGGTAAACCTTTTGAACTCAATATATGATGTCACATTAGGCGAGTCATGTAGATGGGGTGATATTGTAGTAATCTACTCTCCGTATTTCATGGCATTCAAATTATTTGACTTACATTTTGAGTAAGTAGAATGTGATTGTTGATTTTGTATACTAAACATGAAATCTTTACAGCATCCTTTGCATAATGCACTTATACATATATGTATTATCATTTATAGTTTTTATATAATACATTTGTGTATACACATACCTTCTCGCATGAACGTAAACACACACGTATGTATGTGCGCGCTTATGTGGGTACACACACACACACAAATGTATGTGTATCTTTCTTTTTATATACATGGTTTTGGTTATGAAAACTACCAATGGATCCTCATGTATTGTATTTGTAACACCCCGTAATTTTAATAATTTTTATATTGGGATTAATTAAATTAAAATGAAAAATCAATAGAAAATTAATTCGGGTAAAAAATAAATATTAATTAGCCAGACAAGGTGTTGATGTAAAAAATTAGATCGTATCTAATTATTCAATCACAGATAAATAAATGAGACAAAGAAATTTTTAAAGTGGTTCAGCCTTATAAGAATGACCTACGTCCACTGTTATGTTATTGCTGACTGTTTGGGAATTCTCGATTACAAGTTATATCAAGAAATTCCGGTCCCCCTACAATGAGGATTGTACAATGTATTTATAACCCTGAGGTTGTAATGTGAAAGGGTAATACATTAAATGATGTACATATGAAAGGGTAATACATTCAATGCCCCTTAAGCGTATGCGTCTGAATTATAAGCATTTAATGAATAGTCAAACTGTTGGTTATCCTGCTATTAATGCTTTGTTCGAGGTGCAGCTCGGACCGCCTAAGCTTCTCGGTACTCAAGAGTTCCTCGGAGAGTTCTTGTTCCTCGGAGCGTATGAGTTCCTTGGGGAATCAATGTTCCTCGTTGTAGTATGGTTCCTCGGAGCATGTGAGTTCCTTGGAAGTGTTTGTTGTTGCTACGTAGATTGCCACGTGTCTTCACTTTATTGAGCCATGTCAGCAGACTAAATTTGGTATCAACAAAAGCCCCAAATGTTTCATAGTTCGAACTTTGAGGAGTGTGGAACATTCTTTCTCTGAATATGGCAGTTTTAAATGGTCATCCTGAAATTTAGGAGTCTTTTGTATTTATTTCTCCTTCCAAATTCGTAGAATCAGGCTTTTTTTTTAATTTTTTATAACCGCCTCGATCTCCGCATACTTTTTGTCCTTCTAGCCGCCGGTAGCGTAATCGTTTCTTTTTGTAATCATTACTTTACCGTTTCCCAAGGCAGAGTATTTAAGCGTCACAGACAATCCCATCGTCTTCTACTTTTTCAAATTTTCATCTTCGAATTTTCCATTGTCTTACTCTCTTGTGCGTTCATCCTTTTCATCGTTCGTTGTCAACAGATCCACTCTTTTTCTGTAAGATCTTCTTCCTTCTTCTTCATTTCCTTTATTCATCATGGTTTATCCTATTGAATCTCTTGATAAATTTGGCTCTAATTTTTCTATTCCCTCCTAGGTTGTTCTGGAAGAGCTTTCTGAGCTTTCTGACTATTTCCGTTTGGCTGAGGGACATTGGTTCCCCCGTCTCTTTGTTGCTGAATGTGGATTTTCTTTTCCGCCCAACCCTCTATGTCTGGAATTTTATCAATATTTTGACGTTGTTCCTGCAAGAATAGCCCCCAATACATGGAGAATAGTTAATGGGGTTCATAGGTTAAATCAAATTCATGGAACTCGCATAGGAATTCCAGAAATCATGTTTTGTTATAGATGGGCAGTGGGTGATAACACGTTTTATTTAAAAACTAGATTTTTAAGTAGGGCTTTAGTGTTCAATCTCCCGGATGCCAATATGGACTATTTTGAGCACGGAGTTGTTATAAAAAATTGGCAACATGCTCCTTTATCAGGAGATGAAGTGTATCAGGGTCCCAGATGCCCTCCCTATGGCAATGGGATAGGTTATTTTTATTTCATTTTATTTATTTTGAAATTATGCTTCTTCTATGTTTGATAAAATGTGCCACTGATATTTTAATGTTTATTTATTTGCAGTTGATAGCAAAAGAAAGTGTCCAAAAGAAGCAGACGTGAATATAAGGCACTTAAAACTTATCTGGAGTTTGCATCAGAGTGTTTTCGACGAGCACATTAGGTCAGTCTCGTATCTGCTGCAGTACAAGAGCTACACCACTTCTTTCACTGCTCGTCCGGTGATAAGTGAAGTAGAACCATTACCAGCTTCTACCAGTTCCTCGCCTGAGTCACACATTCCTTTAAGTGAAAGGATGAAGAAGAGAAGACCTCCCACCCTTTTTGAGAAACCTGCCTCTGGTGATGGAGAGGCAAAAAGAAGTAAGATTGACGTCCCAAGGGAGGGGACAAAGAAAACTAATGCACCTTCCTCGGCTGCCCCTATTGTGAAGGTTATCGAGAAGCCCCAAGTGGCTCCGAGCAAGTCTGATGCTCCAGGAGAAGTGATTGTAATATCACCGACCAAGAGTTCCTCCTTAGTTGAATCTATTCCTGCTCCATCGAGGAAGCTAAAGAAGAGCTCCTCGGTCAATTTGGCTGACACCATCTCTCAGCCCCCGACTAGTGGAGTTCCCACTTTCATTCCCCCGAGCTCTGCCATGAGCTCGGTGAAGACTTAGATCATTCCCGAGATCCAAGGTATCGAAGAAAACCTTTCTCGGGATATGGTTGCCTCTTTGGCAGCTCACCACATTGCTTCTGTAAGTCCTTTTACTTTAAACTTTTCATCTTTTCCTTGTTATATCTGTCTCTGACTTGCTTTCATTTTCTTTTCACAGTTGGTGAGCTGCTTCAATACAATTTTGAAGAAGGATGAAGCTATTAAAGCTTCAAGCTCCTCGTCTGGTGTAGAGGAAGCTTTGATGGGCTTGGGGCAGTCTCTGAAAGAGTCTCGCCAAAAATATGTTGATGATAAGGCAACTTGGGAGAAGAAGCTTGCCTCCACCGAGCAGGAGAAAGCTCAAGTTATTGAAGTCTCCAAGGATTTGGAGAAGAGAATAAATGACTTGGAAGGTAAAAATAAAGAGCTTGACAAGAAGCTCAAAAATGCTGGAGAGCTTGATAATAAGCTCAAGGTTGCTGAGAAAGAGTTGGGTCAGCTTCGGGAGGTAAATCGGCAGAAGAAGGAGGTTGAGAATAAATTGAAGACTGCTGGAAACCTTCTGTCCGAGAAGCTTTCCTCGGATAAGTTAAAGAGAAAACTGGTTGTGAAGAAGTCTTTCAGCACTGGCCGGGACAAGGGGTGGAACAAGGGCTTGGCTTCCATGATGTCACAAGTAGAATATGGAAGCCTCAAGTACTTTAGGGATGGATGGGTCGCTGCTCTACAAGAGATGAAAGTGGATGAAAATTTCAAACTCTTTCAGCGACACATCCCTGGTCCCCCTCCAACTCCTGAAGACAAAGAATATGACGAAGCTGCCTCTGAAGAGGCTTCCATGGTGATGGGAGATCAGGTTTCTCTTCCCTCGACTATCCAGCCCGCTGACGAGGAACTTCAACTACCTGCAACTTCCTCCGAGCAACTTCCATCACTTCCCCAACCACTATCTTCTCCATCCGAGAAACCTACTTCCTCGTCCCATCCTCTCGAGAAAGTTTTGGGAGACAAGGAAAAGGTGTAGAGTTGTTCGAATTTCCCTATTTTATTTTTCTTTAACAAATGTAATCCTGAACATGTAACTATGAACCTTGTACTTTTGACCTTTATGATATAATAAAACTCGAACTTGTGTTTATTCATAATGTTGTCTCTTCTTCATGCTCTGTTTTGATTATTGATTACTGCTTTTTCTTCCTCTACTAGTTTTTGGACAGGATGGAATTATTATCTGCTCACGATACAAAGCTATTGAGGCAATGCAATGAATACTTTAAGGTTGGTCACACGGATCTGAGTGCATCACAAATCGTCGACATCCTCGATCAAGATGCTTCAAAACAGGCAATTGAGGCCTAACAATACTTGAAGTGTCTGCTTGATCGTGCAGTAGCCAATAATGTGGCTTATTATGATATGATCGAGGATCTCCAAGGCACTCTTGAAGACCTTCAGCAGCAATACAAAGAATCCACTGCCCTTTTGCACGAGGGGTATGAGAAGAAGTATCAGCAACTCAATGCTGACAAGGGATACGAGAAGCGTTTTGTTGGCTATGATATGAGGGAGAGAACTCTGAGGGCTGAAGTCAAGGAGTGAAGATAAATAGCTGAATTATTAGAGCAAGAGAATAACAACCTGCAAAGAGAGTGGTCGCAGTTGAAGTCTGCAGCTTCCTCTTCAAAAGCCTTGATCCCAGTGACTGATGAGGGATTCTCGTTCTTGGAGGTCGAAAACGCCAACTTGAGGGATGAATTGGAGACCTTGAAGAGAGCTGGACCCTCATCATCTTCTCGTGGATGAGAAAGAGCTCCTCGGGGACGAGCAAGGTCAGCTCGAATTCCTGTCGAGGAACAGAGGACTCAATCTGCTTTGGAGAACCAAGCTTTCCAATTAATGGCAAAGAACCAGGCGTTGGCTGAAATGTAAAAGAAGATCAGGGACCTGGAAGAGAAGCTTTCTGCGCAGAAGTCAGTCTTGGAGAATAAGGAACTCTTCATAAAAAATCTCCATGAGTAGCTGGAAAGACTGACATATCAATTCCATAAATAACTCAGGGAGTTCTGGATGGCTGGGTACAACGAGGCTCTCTACCACTTGGATGATCGTATCCAGAATGCCAATAATGAGGGCTACAAGCAAGGCTGGTTGAATGACTTAGGTGTGCTGTAACTCGAACAGGGTCATTACCTGTGGGACTACCATGATCCTGGGCTGCTCGACCTACCCGTGCCACCATTCAAACTTGATATGAGTTGGATCCCTGCTCGGGCCATTCCTCGATGCTTAATTTCCAAGTATCTCGGAGACTACAATCTCCATTCATATGTCGAGATATCTCATCCCGAGCACCTCTAGATCGACCATCCGTGATGAATATCAGGATGTTAAAAGATTTGAACTTCATAAACTCTCCTCTTGCTTTAAATGATTCGCCTGGTGGCGAGGAACCTGTTTCAAAAGCATAGGGAAAAAAACCAATAGAATAGGAATATCGATGTAATAAATTTGTATACATTTCATTATCAATGTAATCTGTTTTTGGATTTAATGAAAGACTTTTATTTTTGTTCGCAATATTAATTGCTATTGTCTTGTAAAATACTTTACATTTGTGCATGTATGTCTATTAAAAAGATAACAATATTGTGTTGTTTTGTGTTGTTTGTCTATCAAATTATTGTCAACTAGCTTGAATTTGTGGTAGTCATTAAAAAATTACTAAGTTATTCCTCGACCAACTTACTAAGTTGTTTCTCGACCAACTTACTAATAATTTTAAAAAGTCACGAGTATCAATAATTTTGCTTGATCATTTTCTCGTATTCATAAAATGTTTTCGACCAACCAAGGTCGGTAAATTTCCTTCTCGACCAACTACAGTTAGTGGGTTTTTATCCCCGACCAGCCATAGTTAGTGGATTTTTCCTCTACGAGGAGCTTTTAGTTGGCGTTTCAAGAATATATTTACTTCCTAACCAACATAAGTTGGCATTTTTAGGAATATTTTTACTTCCCGAGGAACATATAGTTTTATTTCCCATAGGAATACAAGTTTTACTTCCCGGAGGAATACAAGTAGCTTTACTTCCCGGAGGAATACAGGTAGCTTTACTTCCTAGAGGAATACAAGTAGCTTTACTTCCCGAAGGAATACAGGTAGCTTTACTTCCCGGAGGAATACAAGTTTTACTTCCCGGAGGAATATAAGTTTTACTTTCCGGAGGAATACATTTGTTTCTCGACCAACCTTAGCCGGCGTTTTCGAGAAAAATTTTTAGTAGCCCGAGTTTCGTCGAGTAGTGTGTAGCACTAGTATTCCCCGAAAAACTTTCAATAAAAGGAGAAAATACACATCACTGATAATACTTGCGCAGGTGCTCTGCGTTCCATGCATTCTTAAACTCCTCCCCTTCTAAAGTTGTTATTCGGTAATTTCCTGGTCGAACAACTTCTGTAACTCGGTATGGTCCATGCCAGTTTGCCTCCAGTTTGTTGTGCTTTTGAACTACTTTCTTCAGCACATAGTCTCCTTCTTTCAGGTCGCACTTCTTCACCCTTTTATTATAGAATAGAGATGTTTGTTGTTGGTATGCAGCATTTCTGATGGCTGCTTCTTCTCTAACTTCCTCGAGCATGTCTAAATCCAATCTTCTCATTAAGTCGCTGACAGGGGAATTGAAATTCAGTACCCTGTGTGTTGGGAGACCCAACTCGACAGGTATAACAACTTCACTTCCAAACGCTAGCATATATGGAGATTCTCCAGTTGCTACTCTGGGAGTAGTTCGGTAAGCCCACAGTACTGACTGTAACTCGTTGATCCAATTTGCTTTCGCATCGTCCAGTATCTTCTTCAAACCATTCAGCAGTGTTCTGTTTGTCACTTTAGTTTGTCAATTGCTTTGAGGATGGACTAGTGCTGAGTGGATCTTCAACACATTTGATTGATGACAATAGGGAGCGAACTCCTCGTTATCAAATTGTGTTCCATGGCCTGTGATGAAAGCATGAGGAAGACCATATCGACAAATGATGTTCTTCCAAATAAATTGGTACACCTTCTCGTACGTCATATCAATGAGAGGCTCAGCTTCCACCCACTTAGTAAAATAATCCACTGCGACGACAAGGTATTTGAACCTTCCTCTGGTCGTTGGCAGTGGTCCGACCAAATCTATTCCCCACATGGAAAATGGCTAAGGGAAAATGATGGGTGTCAACAATGCTTATGGAGTTCTTCGGATGGAGGAAAAACGCTGGCACTTGTCACATTTCTTGGCATAGGCTACACAATCAGCCCTCATCGTCGGCCAGTAATATCCATGCATCATCATCCTTTGCAAAAACGTCCGACCTGCTACATGGGCTCCACAGGACCCTTCATGGATCTCTTCAATCAATTCTTTCACCTCGGAGGGATGTACACATCTTTACAAACCTGTCATAATTCCTCGTCTATATAAAATACCGTTAGTTAATACATACCGAGCAGCTTTAAACTTCAATTTCTTGGCTGCGAGCTTGTCAATTGGTAATTCTCCCTCCTCAATATATGCACTGATGGGATCCATCCAAGATGGTCCTAAATCAAGGGTGATAAAGTTCATCGTCAAATCTTCATTTATACTTTGACCAGTTAAAACTTCAATTGGGATTGTTCTTCGTAGCTCGGTACTAGTAGCTGATGCTAATCGAGCTAGGGAATCTTCTATTGCATTCTCTATTCTTGGTATTCTGACCAGCTGAATAGCAGCAAATTCTGATACCAACTTCATCACCTTTGCATGGTACTTGATCATTAATTCTCCTTTGGCTGCATATATTCCCAACATTTGATTTTCAATTAATTGAGAATCACTTAAGACAATAATTTGCAGCGCCTCCATAATTTTTGCCAAATTAAAACCTGCAATCATGGCCTCATACTCAGCCTCATTATTGGAAGCTTTGAATTGGAAACGTAAGGCGTATTCCATGTCGACCTCGTCTGGAGTGCTCAAAACTATTCCTGCCCCACTGCCTGTTGTGCAAGATGAGCCATCTACATATAGCCTCCATATAGGTAACTCGTCTTCAAACTTCTGATTTGACAGAGTTCCTCGGTGAAATATTTGCTGCTTCCTTTCATCTTCCCCTGATATTTCTCGCTCTTTGTCGATCATCTTTTCTTGCCCTTTTACCAACTGAAGTTGGTCTGAGCTCGAATTTGATGATCCTGTAACATCCACTTGCCCTTTTACCAACCGGAGTTGGTCTGAGCTTGTGTTTGTTGATCCTGTAACATCCACAGGTTGATCAGCAAGCAGCTTTTGCTCCTCAGGGGTATCAGGATAGGTGAACTTTGCTATAAAATCTGCTACAGCTTGCCCTTTAAGCGATGATCTGGGTTCATAGACTATATCGTATTCTCCGAGCTCTATTACCCAGTACATCAATCTCCCTAATTTTTCTGGTTTATGAAAGGCTTGCCTCAATGGCATATCAGTATATACGACTATAGTATGAGCTTGGAAATATGGCCTCATTCTCCTACTCGCCTCAATCAGTGGCAGTGCTAACTTTTCCAGCCTTGGATATCTGATCTCTGCTCCTTGGAAGGCCTTACTTGTGTAATATATTAATTTTTGTACTCCATTCTCCACCCTTATCAACGCCGAGCTAACTTCATTCTCCGATACTGCTAGATACAAGTATAATTTTTCTCCCATCACCGATCCCAAATATTTCTTCAAGTCTTAAAAAGCTTTCTCACATTCATCATTCCACTCAAAAGTCTTTCAGAGTGTCTTGAAGAATGGGAGACATCGATCAGTTGCTCGCGATACAAATCTGTTGAGTGCTGTTACTCGTCCTGTAAGACTTTGCACCTCTTTCTTCGTCGTTGGAGATCGCAGCCCTAATAGAGCTTTGATTTTTTCAGGATTTGCCTCAATGCCTCGTTGGTGGACAATGTATCCGAGAAACATGCCTTCTCGTACTCCAAATATGCACTTCGTCGGGTTCAGCTTCATTTAATATTTATCTAGTTGATCAAAAGTCTGACTTAAGTCAACTAGATGATCGACAGCTTTCTTTCTCTTTGTCAGCATATCGTCAACATAGACTTCCATATTGCAACTGATATGTTCAGTGAAGACCTTGTTCATCAGCCGCTGATATGTCGCACCTGCATTTTTCAAACCAAAAGGCATAACATTATAACAATAAGTTCCCCTAGGGGTAATGAAAGAAGTACTCTCCCTGTCTTCAGGTTTCATTTTAATCTGATTGTAGCCAGAATAAGCATCTATGAAGCTCAACAGCTCGTGTCCCGAGGTAGCATCCACTAGTTGATCAATTCGGCGCAACGGAAAATGATCATTTGGACATGCTTTATTGAGGTCGGTGAAGTCTACACACATCCTCCACTTGTTATTCTTCTTTTTCACCATCACCACATTTGCTAACCAGTCTGGATATTTAACATCTTCAATAAAGTAGGCTTTCTGGAGCTTCTCGACTTCCTCCTGTATAGCTTGATTCTTCTCGGGGCTGAATACTCTTCTTCTTTGCTTCACAGGCTTGATCTCCTTATTCACATTGAGTTCGTGACATAAGAAATTTGGGTTTATCCCGGTCACATCCTCATGACTCCACGCCAAAGTTTGCTTTATGCTTCTAAGGAAAGTTATCAATTCCTATTTTAGTGAGGTTTCCAATGACGAACCTACTTGAGTAGTTCGCTCAGGGTGCTCGTCGTCCAGAATGATGTTTTCAGTAGCTTCCACCACTTGACCCTTCACGAGTTGAGACTCATCTCTAGGATCCAATGTTTCAATTTCTGCTCCTTCTTCCACTTGATAAGTAGTAGTCTTTTTCCCTGATTCCTCTAGTTCCTCTTGCTCGGCGGATGAATAATAGCATTCCCGAGCTACTATTTGGTCACCCTTCACAACTCTTACTCCAAAATTTATTGGAAACTTTAGGCATTGACGCACTGTAGATGGTACAACCTCAAATTTCTTCAATCCTACTCTTTCCATGATGGTATTGTATGATGATTGAACATTCTTATCCATCACGAAGAAGCGTATTCCTTCTGTTCGACAAGCAGGCCACGTACCAATGAATATATCCAACTTGATCGTCCCAAGCGGAAATACTTTCTCGCCAGCAAAACCGAGGAGGGGTCTATGATAAGGCTCCAGTTGAGATAGCTTTAGATTTAAACTATCGAAGCACGAGTAGAACATGATGTCTACCGAGCTACCATTATCGACCAGTACTCTTAAAATTATTACCTCCTTCATTCTCATCTTGATCACCAATGGGTCATCATGAGGATATAGAACACCTGCAAGGTCATTCTTTGAGAAACCGATGACCAATTTCTCTTTGTTCACCTTTCTCAGGCGATCCTCCTCAGCGAGATTTATTCGTTGAATGTACGAGCAAGCTTGAGCCTCACAGAGGTAAGCTTTTCTCTCGGCAGTAAGGTCTCTTCCTCCTGCATCTCCACCTGTTATAACATTACAGTCAAATGACCCAAAGCGTATTGAAAATACCTCTCGTTCTGGCTGCCTTGGTCTCTTAGGAAGATCGGGGTCGTCTTCGGGATCAACTTCATGATTTTTTTCCTTGTTCTCCTCAGCTCGACGAGGAGATCTAGACCTCTCTCTTGTTCGGTCGTTGTTTCTTCTTTCGCATCCACGATCAACATACTTTGCCAGCTTTCCTCGTCTGATGAGTGTTTCAATTTCATTCTGAAGAGCTATGCAATTTTTTATCATATGGACATGATCTTTATGAAACTCGCAATACTTTGCCTTATTCCTCTTGTTAGGGTATGCCTTCATTTTCTCTGACCAGTTTAATTCCTCGTTGCTCTTGATTTCTTCTAGAACATGGTTGATATCCTTCTTCAAAGGAGTATAATTATCGAATTTCTCCATTGCATCCCATACGCATCTCCACCTGTTATAACATTACAGTCAAATGACCCAAAGCGTATTGGAAATACCTCTTTGTTCTGGCTGCCTTGGTCACTTGGGAAGATCGGGGTCGTCTTCGGGATCAACTTTGTGGTTTCTTTTCTTGTTCTCCTCTGCTCAACGAGGAGATCTAGACCTCTCTCTTGTTCGGTCGTTGTTTCTTCTTTTGTTTCCACGATCAACATACTTTGCCAGCTTTCCTCTTCTAATGAGTGTTTCAATTTCATTCTGAAGAGCTATGCAATTTTTTATCATATGGCCATGATCTTTATGAAACTCGCAATACTTTGCCTTCTTCCTCTTATCAGGGTCTGCCTTCATTTTCTCTGGCCCATTTAATTCCTCGTTGCTCTTGATTTCTTCTAGAACATAGTTGATATCCTTCTTCAAAGGAGTATAATTATCGAATTTCTTCATTGCATCCCATACCGACCTTGTTCTTGAATGTTTGTCATTACCATTGTTCTTATGCTTTTTCTTCTTAGCTTTATCACCTTCCACCTTGGTTTCTTTGGCATCCATGTTCTTCTTCACAGCTATAGCCTCCTCGGCATTCATAATCTTGGACGCTTTTCCCATCAGGTCTGACATGGTTCTAGGTGGATCTTTGGCTAAAGTATAGTACAACTTGTTGGGCAGTAATCCACTCATTAAGGCGGTAATCGTTGTCTTCTCCTCATAATCAATTACTTCGAGTTTCTCGTTATTAAAATGAGTTATATAATCTCTGGTACTCTCACTAGTATTTTGTCTAACACTTAACAAATGTGCTACTCGTTTAACTAGATTTCCCCCAAAATAGAAATTCCCAATGAATAACTTGGTCAGTTGAAGAAAAGTTGAGATCTTACCCCGAGGAAGATTATTATACCATATTTGAGCAGATCCGATAAGAGTTCCCGAGAATGCCCTACATCTCATCTCATCTGGAACAGCATAGATGTTGGCTGCAGCTTGGTATTATTCTATATGAAGGATAGGGTCTGTCTTTCTATCATATTTGGGGTCGCAACAGGTGCTTTGAACTTTGATGGTGTTGGAAAATCTACAATGGCCTGGACAAAAGGTGTTCCTCGAACAAAAGTTCATTGTAGATGGTTCTTAGCTTTAACCATTTCCCCCAATCTATCCTCCAGCCTTTGAATAGATCCCTTCCATGCATCATTTCCTTCCTCGGGCCTGTTGGTTCGAGCAACTGATTGCGTTGAGGTGGCTTACTGGGTTCTATCTTGACGAGCAACTGGTCGTGACTGGGCAGATCCTTCCCTTAAGTCTGATGGTCGTCGAAAACTCCTCGATGGGGCTCGAGGAGGATTTTTTCTCCTCCTAGGACGTAATTGATCGAAAGGAGATACTCTGCTTAATCTTTCTAGCGCACTGGTCCTTTTTGGGGAGAGAGTGATACGTTGTTCAGTATCTGTGGCTCGCATTGACGAAGTTCGTCCAGGTTGATAAGAAAAATCTTCAGACTCCTCATTGTGATATGAATTGGTACGTCTAGTACGTGAAGAAGATGCACGGGTATTTCTTTGAATACTTCGTGGTCTTGAATGGGTTGGTGCACCGCCATGGAGGGTTTGTATGAGTTGTCGCATAGTTTCTTGCATGATGGTCTGGCCCTGAGCCATATTTGTCATTATTCCATCCAGATCTGGAATATTTGGCGGAGCAGATGGATTTGGAGGGCTTCCAGCGTTTCGATTGCTAGATTCGGGAATATCAGCCATTTGTGATGGATTATTTTTGATGAAAAATGATATTACCAGTCGTTTCCCACAGAAGGCGCCAATCTGTTGATGTAAAAAATTAGATCGTATCTAATTATTCAATCACAGATAAATAAATGAGACAAAGAAATTTTTAAAATGGTTCAGCCTTATAAGAATGGCCTATGTCCACTGTTATGTTATTGCTGACTGTTTGGGAATTCGCGATTACAAGTTATATTAAGAAATTCCGGTCCCCCTACAATGAGGATTGTACAATGTATTTATAGCCCTGAGGTTGTAATGTGAAAAGGTAATACATTAAATGATGTACATATGAAAGGGTAATACATTTAATGCCCCTTAAGCGTATGCGTTTGAATGATAAGCATTTAATGAACAGTCAAACTGTTGGTTATCCTGTTATTAATGCTTTGTTCGAGGTGCAGCTCGGACCGCCTAAGCTTCTCGGTACTCAAGAGTTCCTCAGAGAGTTCTTGTTCCTCGGAGCGTATGAGTTCCTCGGGGAATCAATGCTCCTCATTTTAGTATGGTTCCTCGGAGCATGTGAGTTCCTTGGAAGTGTTTGTTGTTGCTACGTAGATTGCCACGTGTCTTCACTTTATTGAGCCATGTCAGCAGACTAAATTTGGTATCAACACAAGGGTTAATATTTATTTGACAGAATATTACTTAGTGAATGAGTAATAAATTGATAAGAAAGTATTATCATTGTCGTGAAGTAAAAATACGACTATTACGGTAATTTAGTTGGGACACGTATGTCAGTCGTGTCGGAACTTTAATTTATGAGATAAAATATAATTTAATTATGGGTCATCCAAATGGTCATTTCGAGTGGGCCGTTATGCCTGAAATGGTCGAAATAGTGAGAAAAGTATACTCGAGAATTTGGATTTGGTTATGGGGTATTTTTAGGCCAAACCGGCACCCGAGAGAGGTATTTTGGTCTTTTGAATATTACAAAAAAAGGGACCTACGAATTTTAAAGGTTTATATCATCAATTATGCTGAGGGTATTAGGGTTAGAAGTTAAAAAAATACAGAGAGGCCATCAGAGGAAGAAGAGAAGGAGTTTTAAGGGTTCCCACACCAATTTCGCACCACCACCACCACCGGAGTGTAGATCGGGAGGAGAGGAAGGTCACCCCAAAACCAATTGTAGAGAATCAGACCGAAAATATTAGGCAAGTGTTTATCTTGGTAAATTGAGTGCATATATTATCCATGCTATAGTAGAATTGAACAATACCCATTAATAAATAATTTTTACTTGAAATTGGAAACTTAATTCATGATCTTGATTAGGATTTGCGTGTAAATAAATGTCATATGTGATTTGAAGATGAAATCAAAATATGTGGGATAATATAAATGGAAATTTTTTTGATTTAATGATGTATAGGCATGGAAGATCATAAAACTAAAGTTTTATGGATAATTATGAAATAATCAGTTCTTTGGTAGGATTCTTGATGATTTGATAATATATTTACGTTGAAAATCACCCTTATATGTGTATATAGTGTTTGGGAATCTTGGTTGTAAGTTTTGTGAAAACCATTTTCTTTCATTGTTTCAATTTGACATATAACATATATGAGTAGTTTGATGTATCAAAAAATGTAAAAAAATTTAAATAAAATTATATCATTAAAAATTTAACACGATTATGAATGTTATTACGATAAAATTTATATAGCAAGAATATTCAAGTGATAAAATAATTTTAATATTTTATATTTTACTTACGAATGACAATAATTTTCTTTTGTTGTATTGAGTTAGTATCTCATTCTTCCAATATTTTTTTTCCTAAGATATGTACTAAAAACATGATTTTCAAAGAATAAGGGTTAAAAACTGGGAGCTTTATAAATAAGTACTCTTAACACAAGACATTTACTCATTGATCCAATCAAAACAAATTTTCTTTATTAGGACATATAATAATTATATTCGATATAATAATTATCAAAAATGTTTTTTCATTGGAACAATTGGAGTAAAAATAAATAGTAAGACCTATTTGACTATATACTTAGTAAACGAGACTAATCGGTAAAAATTCTAAAATCATATTTCTTATGGTTCAATGACAATGAGTACCATCATTATTCCCCCATATAATAGTTGTTTTACAATTGCAACTTCTTTCTACTTTGATTATATATTTTACCATTTTTTTTAAAAAAATTGCATAATGTTTTATTCATTATGAAATTTCTTAATATTCATGTTTAGCATGTTAATCTCATTGAATACTTTATTAAGTCACATAGTTAATTGTTACTTAACTTAAAATCCACTACACTTTAATAAATGAATGCCTAATAATGAAAAATGCGTTAAACATCCCGTGCATCACACGGGTTACCGTAAATTATGTGAATACTTAGACTAATGATGTAGACAGTCGATAATTAACCCAATACTACGTAAACAGCATAATATATATTGTGCCACTCTTTCGGATAATATAAATAAGGTAGTCTAGGTAATAGGAGTACATGTGTAGGAAATTAATTTCGATAGAAGAATTATTCTAGATGCATCGTGTATTAATTATTTTTACGGTTATTAATCTTTCACTTTTGGGGACTTAAGTGGATATACGTGTAGTATTGCACTTAGATGATGTGTGAGGTACTTATAAATTGCGAGTGTCTGTGGGTGGTACATACTTTGAATTAACATTATTATTGTATCTTAATTTTCATAAGTTAATTCTTTCGACTTTAGGGAGCTAACCCAAATTATAAAATGTTTCCATTCGATTTTGCCTAGACGGGAACAATAGGGAGGATGAGTTATCAGACTTACAGTCGCACATTATTCATCAGATATCAGCTCATTTATTATAGTCTAGGTTCCTTTTTCCTTTGAGTTCATTATTTAGGATAGTGTATGGGCATAAGCCCTGAGTTTATTTTAATTCAGTCATTTGAGACATTCATATTTATGTTGAGTTTTATTTCAATCTGGATGTTGGATTTACTACTTTATCGATTATTAATTCAATCGGTTTTATCGTGCATGTTGTTTTCAATATTCAAATTTCTTATTGTGGTTTGATACTAAGAATGATATAGATTGAAAATGGTGGTTGTTACAGTTGTTGCCTATCAAGCTATTTCATTCTCAACATCAAACCATAACAAGACTTTTGTATTTTGAAAATAATATACGCGATAAAACCGATTTAATTAATAATTGACAAAGTAGTAAATCCGACATCCAAGTTGAATAAAACTCAATATGAATACGACTGTCAAATGACTGAATATTAATAATCTCTAGTGTTGAATACAATGAAAGTGTATAAATTGGGTAGATATAGTTTGGGCACATTTTGGGGATGCTTTGGGAACTCGTTTAGGTGTTTTATACATCTAGAATTAGGCCTGGGGTATAGGTATTCCATTCGGGGAGTTGTTGGGACAATTCGATTATGGGTTCGAGTTCATTTGGAGTTTCAAATGTAGAGGTTATGGAGTAACTCCCGATTAGAAACTATTATAAATTAATTAGGTGTTAAGAAAACTCGTCCATCCAACACAACTTGACCTAGCATCTCCATATCCAAATAGAGAAGTTACTAAGACCAAAAGAGGGAAGAATAATGAGATCCAAGAGAGGAGACTCTTAATCTTGAATATAAGGAAAAAATTATCTTTCAAAAACTAACCTTAAGCATGAAGGTGGCACAGTATCTGAGTACGAGGAGTTTACTTCATTTTATTATTTTGGTGGAGACGAGGTAAACCCTCGAGAGAAAAAGATGGAGAAGTTTGCGTTGGGGATGGATTGGTACATCAGGCAATTATTGTTGGGGAATCCAACGTTTACCACCTACACTCATATGGTGAATGTCATTTACTGCATTGTCAGTACCAAAGGTCATTTAAAAAAAGTAAGGGGGAGAAGAGACCCAGTTCAAAGATGTCGAGCTAGCCTAGAAAGACGAATGAGAGTGACATCCAAGGGACCCAACAGTTGAATAGGTCACAAGCAGGTGATCAACATTCAAGATACTAGAGTTCCAA
This sequence comes from Sambucus nigra, assembly GCA_949130495.1. NCBI lineage: Eukaryota > Viridiplantae > Streptophyta > Magnoliopsida > Dipsacales > Adoxaceae > Sambucus > Sambucus nigra. The sequence goes on from OX422212.1 coordinate 606,220,755, forward strand.
TGATCATAATGAGAAAGGCTAGTTGGGCCAGGGCCAGAAACAGAAAGACCATCATATCCAGTGGCAACAGAGTCGATGCCGGTAGGGCCAATAGGGGTTGCATCCAGATAGGCCTCAGTTTCAGGAAAATTTATATGTTTATGGAAAGAAAGGACACTTAGCGAGGGAGTGCGTTCAAGGCAATCGGGCGATAAAGTAGCTGGGGGATAACAAGGTTACTGGGAACCCAATGGGTAGCATCAGTCATTATCAACCCAGCCAGTGGCAACAGTTCCATCACTACCAGTGCTACCCGTCCCACCTCAGGGACAATAGCTACAGTTATAGTATTGATGTGTGTATTATGTCGCCTTGGAGAGGGACTAACACTGGTATAGGCAGTGGAGGGCATGTTCCCTACTCTTGAGCTTGTAAAGCATATTTAGGTCCATACCAGTGAATATTACTCAATTGTTAATATTACTTTATTAGTTTATCAAGTATGTTAGACTTAGCATTTGACATAGTGCTTTACATTAATTCACCCGTGAGTAGAGGGGAACCGATATGTTTTGTGTGTAGAGGTATAAAGATCGACCCGAGGAGACATAGGTTATGGAAGACCTATTTATATTAAATATGTCGAAGTATGATGTCATCCAAGGGATGGATCGACAAGACACTTAGAGGGCTTGTGTTAATATTTATTGGACCGTTAAGAGATAATGGTTGAGTGTAGAATGACTAGTTGAACAATGGTGTTCATAATAACTGTGAGAACTATTATGGGAATTGTCATGTTTGGGGTCTAGTTATTGTAAAATATATGGCAATGTAAACTTGGGTTAGTAACATGACTTTAGGAAATTTGGTTTACTTACGAGAGAGCAATGTATTGATGCGATTGATTTTGAGGAAAGATTTGGTGGTGGACAAATTCCGATTAAAGAGCGTCAAATTAATGTTGTGCTTAGATTGGACAAGATTCATCAATGTTGTTGAAAGTTTAGTGACTTCGATGAGAATAATGTGCGAGTAGTTGGACCTTGGAGTAGGGTCACTGTATACAATGAATTTCCAACTGGGGTATGAACATAGATTAGATGCTAATGATGGCATATTTAATTGATGCATAACTGTGATGGTTATCCAAGTATGGTTTTATTTTAGCAGGCAAGGATATGCATAATGAGAAGCAATTATATTTTAAAAGTTTTAGGTTACTTTGAGAGTTTTATGGCTAGTGGCGACCTTAGTTATGGGAAGTTGTGTATGGTGACGAATAGCATTATAATTGTGACATTGTCATGGAAAATGGGCGATAGTAGACTTTATTGGGATGGGTATATCTTCAGAGGCTTAGAAGTGAGTAATCGCTCTATTAGATTTAAGGACGGAGATATGGTGTCCTATCGTATTGTGAAAAGGAACACATTGTTCTTGGTATTATTAGAATGTTTAACTTAACGGGTTTTGGTGTAGCTCTTTGAAGGATGAGCCTTTTGTTAAATTGGTACAGGTTAAAATCTATGTGGTTAGCATATTATTTCATGGTTAGTCTTGGACCAACTGATCTCAATAACCTACTAAGTTGTGTAGTAGTGAATCGAGAAGGTTCCTTATTTGGATTTCACTGGCGAGATGTCCCACGCATGAAATTTAGAAAGTGTTAGGAGTTGAGGAACGTTATGTTGTAAGATGTTTTGTTAATATGTTATATATATGTGGTGATATAACGCATCGGGCGACATTATATTACATGAGTTAAGGCCAACTAGACCAAGGAGTGTAGTGATGACAACATTTAGTAATGTTTACACCACTAGTAGAATAAGTGGGACAATCTATAGATGAATTAAGTCACGATCCGTAGGATATAAGAGTATTTTTTTTATCTTATAGATGTGTATGGTATGTAGGGTCCTATCTGGATGTATGTGGGTCATCCATATGTGATGTATGTGTGTATATATATGTGATAATCAAAAGAGTCAGGTGTTCCAAAGTTTTCCAAAGGTCTAGCCTTTCCTTTTTAGAACATTTAGCATACAAAAAAGTAATCAACTCATTAGATTGAATATGAGGATGAGTTAAAATAAAAATAAAAAAGATAAGTTGATCATCATACTTAATAACATCAATGCATACTCTAACTATGCAAAGGTTCCAAATCTTACCGAATTTATTACAAATCCCTTCTTCATAATTTAATTTAAATATCAACTTAGAAAACTTCTTAATATTTGACAGTGGCTCAATGAAAGCAACAAGATGAATTTTACGAGTTTTGACAAAACTTTTTAACCTTATAATCTTAGCTTTATTAGAAACACCTCTAGAATTCCAAGTAAGGAAATTAATCATTGAGATAAATGAGTACAACACCCCGTGCATTCTGGCAAGTAAGGTGGTTAGCGCCACCGCCAAACTATGTAGGTCGTCACTAAAGAAGTAATCCTAAACCACTTGAGCATCTAAAATAAATCTCTAGGTATATCTCCAAAAATATCTTCAATTACTCATATGCAGCTACTCCAGTGCTACACCTGAAATGTTAGTCAAGGCAATGGGTCAGATCCCACCACATGAATACTAGCTACTCTACCTAATTTGGGTCTGTGAACCTAGACAATAGCATTATACATGATAAACATCATAATAGAGCATTTTAAATAACGAGATATTTATTAACGATGCGAATAAAATAATTTAACACAATTTGTCCACATGAACCGATCACCATTCTATAAGTCCAATTATTATTTCTCTGTCCCTTAATTATATTAAGTAATGAATCCTATTTAATTTAATTATTCAAATTATGATCATTGAGACACCGCCATAGCCAGTTGACCTTGTAATTAGTGTTGAACTTATTCGAGCCTGCCTAAAGATTTTCAACCCCCCCCCCCTCCGGGCGCTATAGCTAGCTGACCCGATTTCATTAGCCCTGCACTTATTGACGATGTTCCACGCACAACACGCCATAATATCCAGCAGGCTCATATCCTGCCAACCCAGCACCTATTAATGAAACCAACATATACCCACGTCGCAATAGACAGTCAAATCGTACTCGGTCAATCCTTCACTTAATAACGACGACAATCCCATTGTAATACCCTTTTATTACCTTAGACATTAATTCTCAAATTCTCATTATTTCTATTAGTCCTAACCTTTTATCGAGTGTAAATCACCAAAACTACCCCTAGTCCCATAATTAGAGGTCTCCAAAACAAAATTACGCCCTACCCTATCACATAGGATAAATTCTTACACTCAAGTGCCTCCTAGTCTCGTGTCTAGGCTATCTAATAAACAAAGCGACACAAAAATCAGCACCACCCCGGAATATCCCCTATGTAAGAATATGCACTAACTAGTCCCATACCTAGGAAGTCTTAACCACTACTAAGAAATACTTACTAGTCCTATACCTATAAATCACTCTTAGAACTAAGGTGAGAGCATAACTACCCAAAAATCTCGGCGTCCTCGCGGTGTCAAATATAATTTGAATCAATACGTCGCATAATACATTTTATCAACAATTCTACCAAATTATCATAAGATCATAAATTAATCTAATTTGATCTCTCTAATAAACCTTCATAATTATACAACTTATTTTATGCAACTAATATAAATTCATCATCATGCAAGTTTATGGTTCACACAACAAAAATTTCTCTTTTATCACACCTACATAATTATATGATTTCACAAGTGACTTTCAATTAATAAGGCTACTATTATTTTTTATCATGGGAATCTGCATCCATATTAACGAAAACATGTCCTCTTACCTAAGAACCCGAGGGTTATAAGTCTTAATTCATATTAATTTTTTTCATAAAAATAGTCCTAACATATATTTCAATTTTCCTAATTAAGGTTTCTAGTTTATTTTAAGAAAGACATGCAGATTAATGTTTAGGGAATATTTAGAACGCATAATACTAAAAAGAAAGAATAGAGCTATGCATGCCTTAGAAAAATTGTTTGAGAATTCTTAATTGATAGTCACGTTCAATCAAAAAATCAACAAAGACTCGTTCTTGCACAATCTTGAGAAAACACGATTTGAGCCTTCAAAAATTGGGTTGAATATTTCTTCTCAATGGGGATAGGGTTTTGTAGATCAGAGGAGGTAAAGATATGGTGGACTTCAAGTTTAAGAGTTGATGAAAAAGTGTTTAGAAAAGACTATCCCCGAGTTACTTCTATATGGAAAAGTTTAAGAGTTTTAATATAACTCAAACTCTAAGAAAACCAAGAAAATCCACTGGAACTCTCCAAGGAGAATCGATTCTCCCCTAAGGCCGAATTGATTTGTCCCCGAACAAGTGCCACAACACCCCCCAAAATATATATATATATATATATGCAAATAAAAATATGATTTTCCCCCGATTTCAATTCTGTTTAAAAGTCTAGTTTCCAATAATAAAATGAACTTTAAATATGAAATTTTGAAAATTTGTTTAAAAATATTTTCTCCAACTTTTGGGTGTTATAATTTGGAGAAAAGATTTTGTTCACCTTCATAGTAGATCCAGTGACTCATTTAAAAATAGGATCAATTATGTTATCTGTCTTTCTGTTATTTTTTTCCAGTATTGTTGAACTCATCATTATCTTTGATTCTTTCTTTTTGGCTTTCTCTTTGTCTCTTGATTCTTTACTTTCAAAAGCTTCTTCCTAATTTTGGAGGAGAGATACTTTAGTTCTTTTGTAATAACATAATAATAGTCAGCATCTTCAGATTCAGATAGTGAACATATATTTCGAGGAGAATTTTTCTCATAGTCAAGAAGTTCAGTACCCTAAGGGGAGAACATGCAGTAATCGACCACCATCACATCTTTTGATTCTCCTCATCTATGTTTCAATCTACTAGGGAGATTAAAATCTGAAACCACCTTAGTGTTTACTTATATTACGAGTTGATTTTTATTGGCTTGATTTTTTCATTGATATCCACTACTTTGCGAATGATATTTACTTCTTCAACCTTATGAGGATCATTAGTATTTTGATCTTGAATTGTTGTGGTTATAAATTTTTTTACTTATTTATCTTGTGTATGAACTTGTTTAGGATGCTTGATGAAACAACTAGAAATATCATACCCCCTTATCAGACAATGGGAACACTATTGTAGAATATATTAGTAAATAATTTCCTGCAAAAATCTATTTCCACCCCCCAACAATCCAAACCATGTGATGAGGGTTTATCATGATATCCATTTCAACACAAATCCTTTCTAGACTAGGTCTGTTATGGGACACTATAGAAATATCAAGTTTAATAGGATTATCCACCACTTGATCAATCGAAAATAGTGAAGATTTGGGGAAAAATGAAGAGGAAGATTTAGAAACTTTATCCAAACTGGAGAGATGTTACTTCTAATATTAATTCTTAAATTATTCATCCATTCAAAATTTTTAATTAGATAACCACCAATGAACCATTGATTTCTCAACCAAAGCCTTATACAATCTTCTTCACTATGGAACCTAATGATGATGTGTTTGTTGTATAACAAACCAATGTTGTATATTGCATAAAGAGAGAAGGGAATGAAAAATTTACTGATATTTTTTAGAGAAGTTGTACCTGAAGCACCTTATACCTTTGACTTACTTAAGTCTATATTGTATAAGTGTTTAACTAATTTGGAAATAGTGACAAAATTGGCTGTCTAACTTAGAATCCAAAGAACCTTAGAATTATTCTCTCTAATCATCTTCAATGATCCAAACAAGGTATAAATTGAATCACACTACAGACATTAGAAGTGCATACATGTGTATATATTGCTCATAATTGATTGTGTGTTAAATTCCCCTTAAAATGTTTTTTTAATAATTTTTGGGAATTTTTAAACATTTTTAAAATAATGTTTTCTTAAATAAAAGTGTGTTTATAAACTTTGTGGGGTTAAAATGCTATTATGAAAACTTAGTTTTTCATTAGAATGTTTGATTGGGTAGAATATCAATGCGCCAGAGACTTCAGGGTGTTGCCTGTAATTATTTTAGGACGCGCGTTGCCAGCCAATGTTATGCCAACACTTGTCATCTTCCTGTTATCTCATTTTGTGTTTGTTTTGTGAGAGAACTGCCTGGTGTATTGTGGATCGTTAGATCAAACCTTATCTATGGCCTGCATGTGTTTTAAGTCTATCCATGTGCTATCCTATGGACCAATCGCCTTCGTTTTAACCACCGCTGTTTTATCACCCTTGGATCAAGTCAATATTAGGAAGACTGAATCTCAACCGTTGATTTCGATCAGCAATCAAGAACCTTCCTTGGCTCCTATATAAACCCTCTTATTCTCAACCTTTAGGAACTTTTGGCAGTCGTCCAAATTGAGAGAAAAAAAGAGATAAGAGAGAAGTGAGAGAGAAGAAAGAAAAGAGAGAAGAGAGAAAAGAAAAGAGAGAAGAGAGAGAAAGGGAATTGTGTTAGAGAAACCCTAACCCTAACCCTAAACCACTTCAAACCATCATCAAACCTTAGTATATTCAAAACCCCAAACACAACCTTGAGTGTTTAAGAGAGATTGGTGTTACTAGTTTGATCGTTTGTAGCTGTAACCTCTTGATCTGTGATCTTGTTACCAACTTAGACATTTTTGGTGAGATCTGTATCTCTTTATCATAAAAATCTTAGATCTACACTTTTCATGTCACATATCACTAGATCTGCATATTTGTTTCTCGTTTTGTGAAAATCTTTGCTGATTTAGATCTATAAATGTTTTATGTTTTCTGTTCTTACGAAATTAAACCTTGACCTAGTTGGATTCTCACTTGGAGATTTTTGATCTCGAAAATATTTTTAAAACTGAGATTGATTAAGATCTTGACCGATTTTGAAGCAAGATATCCGTGGAATCTGGGATAGATTAAAAGGTCAAAAAGGTTTTAAGTTCTGTAAGAAAGAAAGAAAATAAAATCACAGCATATAGTCTTTATATGTAATTTTCTAGGACTGCCTGTAAAAACTAAGTGTGTGTGAGTTCATGCATGTGTTTAGAAATCACATCACAAACACTTGACACACTACCACACTGAAAGTGTTGGGTATAAGATCAAAGATTATTGAGTCGACGCAAGGAAAGCTAAAGAAAAGGGGAAGTTATCAAACTGGAAGAACATCATCAACAATCAGATCTACAAGAAGTTAGAAGGACACCAAGTGGGGTATATTCCTAAACTTAGAATAGGCTGAGTTGTGTGCATGTATGTTCTATTGTTTGTAACTTCTATTTATTTTTAGTGGATTTTTACTTTCGTGACTTAGAAGTCACCGTGGATGTTTCCTCTATTGGGAGAGGTTTTACCACGTTAAAAATAGTGTGTTCTGATTATCTTCATCTCCTCATCTCATTCTATAGTGTGCTGATTTTTGAAACTATCTTAGTTTTAAAAAATGATTACAAAGTCTTGGTTATTCTTGTACATAAGTTTTTTGTAAACACATCTTGTTGTTTATCATTTTTTTTTCAAAAGAAAAGGGTTTCTTCAACAAACATCTCGGAGTTTCTTATACAGTTTAATTTTTGAATTAAACGGCATTAGCAACGTTTTTCAATTGGTATCAGAGCCCTGTAAACTTTTATTTCAAAAAGGATCTTGTGTTTCTGAAATCGTTTTCTGAAAATCCTAACTATGGACGAGAAGAATGAAAGGTTTGGTAATCTGTCCAGACCTCCACTCTTTGATGGAAACAACTTTGCTTACTGGAAAGTAAGAATGGTTGCCTTCATCCAAGGGGCTTTAGGAGATGATGTCTGGGACATTATTGAAAATGGATATACTTATCCTACTAAACCAGCCACTGAAGGAAGTGATGAGAGGGTAAAGAAAATCTTAAGTGAGTTTACCCAAGAAGAGAAAACAATTTCTCGCAATAACAATAAAGGTAAGAATGCCATCTTTATGTCTATTAATGAGTATGAGTTCAAGAGAATCTCATCTTGTGCCACTTCTAAGGAATCTTGGGACACATTAATCACTGCCCATGAAGGAGACTCCAAAGTTAAAGCTGCTAAAACTCAAATGCTTACCCAGCAGTACAACTCTTTAATTATGTCTGACTCTGAGTCTTTTGACGACTTTTACATGAACCTAACTGATATAGTTACTAAGTTTCATGCTAATGGTATAACATATGATATGAATGAGATTGTTTCTAAAATCCTAAGATCATTACCACAAAAGTTTGACAACAAGAGGTATGCTATTGAGGAGATGAGTGATCAAAACCTCACCCCTGAGTTACTTAGTAGCAAACTTAGGATTGTGGAAATGGAATTAGACTTTAAGAAAAAATTAAATCAGTCTCAAAGAAAACAGCCCAACTCTAACTTGAGTTTTTCCTCTAAGATATCTAAACATGAGACTAATTGGACAAACTGTGACTCAGATGAGGAGTGTGATATAGACAAACTAGATAATCAGATTGCCTTAATGTCCAAACAATTTAAGAAAATTGTTAAATTTAGAAACAAACAGGCATCTAAACAAGGCAAGCCTAATTATCCAACTGTGTCTAATCCCAAACCTCACGAGAGAGGTCTTGAAAAACATCCTAAGGACAACAACTTCAAATCTAACAGAGATCTTAAAAAAATTGAATGTTTTAGATGTGGGAAACTAGCTCACATTGCTCATGATTGCAGAGTTAATCTGAATAAAACCAACACACACAATAGAGCCAATGTATGTAAAACTTGGGATGATTCAAGTGACTCTGATGAAGAGGAACTTGAGTCATCAAATGTACTTGACCCTTGCATGTCCTTTTTTGCTAAGATCATTTACAATGATGATATGCCTGTGTGTGATAATAATACTTCTACTCCTGCTTTTGTGAATACTGCTTTGACTGGCCTAGATGCCTTGTTATCTGAAAATGTTGCTAGCTCTAGTTCCGTGTGTGTGAGTCAAAGTGATCTCGATAACGACGATGTAAATGGGTGCGTGAGTACTAAAACTGAATCGTTAGGGGTCACAGCACACACTTCACTTAGCGACTCAGACACAGATGACCTCCCAGATTTTCATACTTTGTATGCTAAAACTCTTAAAAAAGGCACTAGACTAGAGAAGACTGTTAGAGACCTGACTAAGAAATTAGATGATCTAAGTCTTATTGTGAAGCTGAATGCCGAAGAGTACACTAACCAATGTCTGACACATCAATCTGAGATTAAAACTTTTGATCAAAAATTAAAAGAGTTGACCAAAACTAATGAAACCCTGGAAATGAAATACAAGGGAACATTATTAGAACTGGAGGAAGCAAAAACAAAGACAGCAACTGTTTTCAAAAAATTTTCTAAGTTTGAAAACAATTCAAATTGTTTCACTGACTTTGTTGTTGACTCCAAGACCAATTCTGATGATAGAACCGGTATTGGATTCTGCCCTAAGAATAAACCACAAACTAAAAATCTTGAACCTATTAAGTTTGTGTCTGGGGGCAAAAGGCCAATCGAAACATGTCCAGATTTTCATTTTATTAAAAAGGAATATGATCAAAAGCAACAACAGAAAGACATTGGAGAGTCTAGTAACTCTAAGGCTGACAGTACACTTGAGACTAAATACGTCTGTCCTTTGATCAGAAAGGCTGAATCTACCTTTAAAACCATACCTCCTAGGAATAAGAATTCTGAACAGAATCCTGTTAAACCCATCTTTAGAAGTTTCCCTAAGGAAGTACATTCCTCAAGCAATCAATATTTCTCCTACTGTGACGTTTATGGTCATTCTTTTAAAGGTTGTTATGCTAGGCGTCTAAACACCCTTGTGTACAACACTCCTGTTTACAAGAACTTTAACTATTCTAGGCAAAATCGTAACCATTATGTCCTTCCAAGACAACCTGACAAGAACTCTAATGTGACAACCCGCAATCCGAAATAAGGGGTGGCCAGCCCGATACTCAAACGTAACAGGAATCATGAATGGATATCATTCTCAGCATCATAAATATAAACTGAGTAAACGGGAAAACCACCCAATAAATCAGAAAACGGGTTGCCAAAAAGTGTAAAATTTTAAAAATGCGGTTATGAAAATTTAAACTAACAACCCAATCTGACAAGCAAGTGGAATTCCAAAAGATAACATATAATATAACTAAAACGAATGTACACAAATGGACCGAATAAGCTGTCGGTCCACAGCTACATAAGACAACGTACAACAATATAAAATATCTTACATAGTACAATCATTAATCAAATACAAATGTTTGGGCCACACGCCCGAGGGACAAGACCCGATCATATCTAGAATAACAAGAATGAAAGCGTCTAATACAACATCCTGTGATAACCCGCAAAATCATACAGCTCGTCGAGAGTGCAGGGAACTTGGGAAAGTCAAGTCGGGCGTCCTTGCGGTGGAGCACCTGAGCGGATACAAGAATATATATACAACAAAGAAGTAAACCGGCCAGGGTCGGGTTCTATATGATTTCTAGAAGAATAAAAAGCATGATAGATATGAACAGTTATACATGAATAATGATGATGATAATATGACATGCTATCTACAATACAAGCAAGGATAGAAGGTAAAGAACTTTAATTTAAAACCCTTCCTTATTAATACAATTTCCATTTCCTTCAGACATCCTTATTAGGACTAAAACCATATGTTGATGTAAAAAACTAGATCGCTCTAATTTTTCAATCACAGATAAATAAATAAGACAAAGATTTTTAAAGTGGTTCGGCTAGGAATAAAGCCTACGTCCACTGTTATGTTATTACTGAGTGTTTGTGGAATTCTTGATTACAAGTTCTCTCAAGAAATTTCGGTCCCCTTGAATGGATTTGATACAAGGTATTTATAGCCTTGAGGCTGTACATGAAAGGTTCGATACATTAAATGATATACATGTGTAAGGGTAATACTTTTAATGTAGCGTGCGCGTCAAGAATATAAGCATTCAATGAATATCTGAACTGTTGATTATCTGGCAATTAATGATACGACCGAGGTGCAGCTCGGACCGCCATAGCTGCTCGCTGATCAGGAGTTCCTCGGAGAACTAGAGTTCGTCGGTGCGCTAGAGTTCCTCGGTGTATCCTCGTTTCTCGGAAAGAAGCATGGTTGGTCGGGAAATAAACTTCCCCGCTGCTATCGTGCCACGTAGATTGACACGTGTCTTCGTATTATTCGTCCACATCAGCATATTAATTTTGGTATCAATAGAAGCCCCCAATGTTTCATATCTCCAATTTTGAGGAGTATGGAACATTCTTTCTCGGTATATGGCAATATTAAATGACTTTTCCTGGGTTTCAGGAACATTGTGTTCAAATTTCCTTCTCATTTCGCAGCTTCCGCCCTTTTTTTGAATTTTTTATAAGCGCTTCGATCTCCGTGCAGTTTTTGTCCTTTTAGCCGCCGGAAGTTCAATAGTTTCTTTTTGGTAATCATTTCTTTCGCCGCTTCCCAATGCAAAGTATTTAAACTTCTTAGGTAACCATACCGTCTTCTACTTTTTCCAATTTTCTGCTTTCAAGCTTTCTATTCTCTCTTTCAGTCTTGTGCGTTCGTCCTTGTTTTCGTTCGTTGTTGACAGCTCTCCCTTCTTCCTGTAAGCTTTTTCTTCCTTCTTCTTTTACTCACCATGGTTTATGTTATTGAATCTGTTGAAAAATTCCGTTCTGATTTTTCCATCCCATCTTGGGTAATTTTGGAAGAGTTTTCCGGAACTCAAGATTACTTTCATTTGGCTGAAGGACATTGGTTCCCCAGTCTTTTTATTGCTGAATGTGGTTTTTCCTTTCCACCAAATCCATTGAGTCTCGAATTTTGTCAATATTTTGATCTTGTCCCTGCAAGAATAGCCCCCAATTCATGGAGAATAATTAATGGGGTGTACAAATTAAATCTAACTCATGGGACTCGTATTGGGATCCCTGAGATCATGTACTGCTATAAATGGGCCACTCTAGATAATATTTATTACTTAAAAACTAGGTTTTTAAATAGAGCCCTTGTAGTTAACCTCCCTGACTCAAATAGGGATTATTTTGAACATGGATTGGTTATAAAAAATTGGCAACATGCCCCTTTAGCTGGAGATGGCGTATACAACGGTCCCAGATGCCCTCCATATGGCAATGGGATAGGTTTATTTTTCATTTTATTTTATTTATGAAATTATGCTTTCATCATGTTTGACAAAATGTATGATTGATATCTCGTTATGTATTTATTTGCAGTTGATAGCAAAAGAAGAACTCCAAAAGAATCAGAGGTTAATATCAAGCATCTGAAACTTATCTGGGGTTTGCACAAGAACATTGCAGACGAACACATCAGGTCTGCCTCATATCTGCTACAGTATAAGAGTTACACAACCTCTTATACTGCTCGCCCTGTTGAACCAGCTTCAACTCCAGAAGGTTCATCTTCAGATTCTCATCTTCCTTTAAGTCAAAGGATGGGTAAGAAAAGAGCTCCTCCTGCTCTCTTTGATGATGTTACTTCTGTTGTTGGGGCCAAGAAAAGCAAAACTGATGCCCCAGAGGGGACTAAAAAAGTGGATGCTGGGTCTTCCAAAGCTACCGAGAAGCCCCCAATGGTTCCGAGCAAGAAAAATGCTCCTGTAGATGTAATTACAATCTCTCCGACCAAGACCTCTTTGGTTGAAGGTTCTGACCACCCGTTGAAGAGATTGAGGAAATCATCCTTAGTTACTCCGGCTGAAACTGCCTCCTCCCTACCTGCTGGTGGTACTGATGTTCCAAACATCATTCTTCCAAGTTCTGCAATGAGCTCGGTCGTACCCGAGGTCCATGGTATTGATGAAAGAATTCCTAGGGATATGCTGACATCCTTAGCTGCTCGTCACCTTGCTTCAGTAAATTTCTTATACTTATGGTTTTTCTTTCTTTCTCTGAAAGCTTGCATTTTGTATTGACTTTGCTATTTTTCTCATCTTTCAGTTGGTGAACTGTTTTAATAATATTGTGAAGAAGGATGAAGCTATTAAAGCTTCAAGCTCCTCGTCAGGTGTAGAGGATGATCTGTTGGGTTTGACCCATTCTTTAAAGGAATCTCGTCAACAGTATGTTGACGAAAAAGCTATTTGGGAGAAGAAATTAGCTGTGGCTGAAGCTGAGAAGGTGAAAATGGCCGAAACTTCCAAGAATTTGGAGGAGAAAGTAAAAGGTTTAGAGGTTAAACATCAGGAATATGATGGCCAGCTGAAAAAGGCAGAGGAAGAGTTATCTACCCTGCGAGATATCAAGGTCAAAAAAGAGGAATTGGATGTGAAGCTCTCCTCGGAGAAGTTGAGGAGAAAGGTCGCAATCAAGAAACATTTCAATACTGGTTGGGAGAAAGGATGGGATAAAGGGATTGCTGCAATGACATCCCAAGTCCAATATGGGAAGTTGAAATACTTCCACGATGGCTGGGTAGCTGCTCTGCAAGAGTTGAAGGTCCAAGACGATTCTAAGCTATTCCAACAACACCTCCCTGGTCCTCCTCCACCAATTGTGGAAGAAGAAGAAGATGAGCCCGCCTCAGATGAGTCTTCTATGGCTATGGGTGACCCAGTCTCTGCTTCTCAACCCTATGTAGTCGAGGACGTTTCTTCTATGCCTCCTCCTGCCGAGAAGATTCCTGCTGATCAACCCGTTGTTACCACCGAGCAACCGAGCAACCGAGCTCCTCGTCCCAGCCTCCCGAGAAAGTCTTGGGGGACAAGGAAAAGGTGTGAAGTTGTTCGGTATCATTTCTATATTTCAATTCTTGTAATCGAACAATGTAACCTTTTGATGATCTAATAAAATACATCTTCGTTCCTCTTCTTTATTGATACTCTGTCTGCTTTTATTTATTAACTCCTGCTTCCTCTTCTTTATTAGTTTTTGGCCAGAATGGAATTGATATCTGCTCCTGATACTGAGTTGATGCGACAATGCAATGGATATTATAAAGCTGGTCATACAGACCTAAGTGTATCAGAGATTGTCGACATCCTTGGTCACGATGCCTCAGAACAAGCAGTTGAGGCTTACCGGTATCTGAAGGATTTACTTGATAGATCTGTGGCCAACAATGTGGCGTATTACGAACTGATCGAGGAACTTCATGGTTCCATAGAGGATCTTCAAAATCAACACAATGCAACAATGGCCTCGTTGCACGAGGATTATGAAAATAGATACCAGCAACTCTCTTCTGAAACAGGCCATAAGAAGATCATTGCTGGATATGATATTAGGGAAAGGACCTTAAAAGGTGAAGTTGAAGCTTGCAGGCAGATTGCCGAGATCCTGGAACAAGAAAATAACAATTTACAGAAAAAGTTGGCTCAATATGAATCTGCATCATCATCTTCCACTGCTCTAGTGCCCGTTACTGATGAAGGTTTCTCTTTCTTAGAGGTCGAAAATGCCAAATTAAGGCAAGAACTGGATGATTTAAGAAGATCTGCTGTTTCTGGGACTGCTCGTGGACGTGGAAGAGGTTCTCGGGGGCGAGGAAGAGCTGCTCAAAATGTTGCCGAGGAGCAAAGCTCTCCGGTCGCTTCTCGGAGCCGATCAAGAGTTCTTAGTCGCAATGTTGAAGAGGCTCGTACCCAATCTACTTTGGAAACTCAAGCATTCCAATTAAACGTCAAAGATCGGGCCCTATCAGAAATTTCCAAGAAAAATCTATCCTTGGAAGATCAACTTACAGCGACGAAATCTGCTCTGCATAATAAGGATCTTTTTGCCAAAAGCCTTCATGAACAATTGGATAGATTAACCTTCCAATTCCATAAACAGCCAAGGGAATTCTGGATGGCAGGATACAATGAAGCCCTTGTTCACTTGGATGCTCGTATTGAACATTCCAATAATGAAGGTTATAAACAGGGATGGTTGAATGCACTGGGTGTGTTAAAATTGGAGCGAGGGCAGTTCTTATGGGATTATCATGCTCCTGGGCTACTTGACTTGCCCGTGCCACCTTTCAAATTGGACATGGCCTGGATCCCAGCTCGTTCCATTCCTCGCAGTTTCATTTCAAAATACCTCGGTGATTATAGCCTTCATTCCCAAGTTGAAGTATCTCGTCCAGAGCATCTAATGGATACCCCTTCAATAATGAATGTCAGAATGCTGAAGGACTTAAACTTTATTAATTCTCCTCTTTGCTTGGAAGATCCTCCTGCTGGCGAAGATCCTGTCTCAAAAGCAAAGGTCAAGAAACCAATAGAATAGGAATCTTAATGTAATAGTCAGCACATACATGTAATATGTAACTTATTTTGAATTTTTAATGAAATACTTCATTTTTGTTTGTAAATCTGTATTGGTATTATCTCGTGTTTTATCAAACACTTTACACTTATGCATATGTATCTATTAAAAAGATAACAATAATATTGTTCATTGAGCAACTTAATAAAAAGTTACAAGTATCAAGGTTATTCAATCACTTAATAATAAAGTAATGAGTATAAATTGTTCCAACTGTTTCCAACCAACCATGATGGATGAATAATGTTTGTCGACCAACTACAGTTGATGGGTCTTTATCCCCGACCAGCCATACTTGGTTCAATTTCAGATATAAAAATGTGTCCGACCAACTAAGGTCAATAATTTGTCCTTGTCGGCCAACTACAGTTAGTGGGTCTTTATCCCCGACCAACTATACTTGGTGTATTTTGGAATATTTTGTTTTTCCTAACCAAAGGAGTATTTTTTGGCTCCTTAGAGCTTTTGGCTCCTTAGAGCGCTTTTTGGCTCCTTAGAGCACTTTTTGCTCCTTAGAGCACTTTTTGGCTCCTTAGAGCACTTTTTGCTCCTTAGAGCGCCTCCTAACCAAAGGAGTTTTGGCTCCTTAGAGCACTTTTTGGCTCCTTAGAGCACTTTTTGCTCCTTAGAGCGCCTCCTAACCAAAGGAGTTTTGGCTCCTTAGAGCTTTTGGCTCCTTAGAGCACTTTTTGGCTCCTTAGAGCACTTTTTGCTCCTTAGAGCGCCTCCTAACCAAAGGAGTTTTGGCTCCTTAGAGCTTTTGGCTCCTTAGAGCACTTTTTGGCTCCTTAGAGCACTTTTTGGCTCCTTAGAGCGCCTCCTAACCAAAGGAGTTTTGGCTCCTTAGAGCTTTTGGCTCCTTAGAGCACTTTTTGTGTGCATAGTGTATTACACTAGTATTCCACGAAAAACTTTCAACCAGAAAGAAAATGGCGAAACATCCTCGCTTTATTCATAATGAAGGGAATGCTTTACATTTTATATTACTGATAATACTTGCGTAGGTGTTCAGCATTCCACGCATTCTTAAATTCTTCTCCTTCTAGAGTTGCTATTCTGTAAGTTCCTGGACGAACAACCTCTGTAACTCGGTAAGGTCCATGCCAGTTTGCTTCCAACTTATTTTGCTTCTGAATGACTTTCTTTAGCACATAATCCCCTTCTTTTAATTCACATTTCTTCACCCTTTTGTTGTAAAACAGAGCTGTACGTTGTTGGTAAGCAGCATTTCTAATGGCTGCCTCTTCTCTAACCTCCTCGAGCATATCCAAATCCAATCTTCTCATCAAATCGCTGACCGGGGAATTAAAATTCAGTACTCTATGCGTTGGGAGACCCAACTCGGCAGGTATCACAGCCTCACTTCCAAATGCTAGCATATATGGTGATTCTCCAGTTGCTACTCGGGGAGTTGTTCGGTAAGCCCATAGTACTGATTGGAGCTCATTGATCCAATTTGCTTTGGCTTCACTTAACCTCTTCTTCAAACCATTTAGTAAAGTTCTGTTTGTCACCTCAGTCTGTCCATTGCTTTGGGGATGGCCTGGTGATGAATGATACTTCAAAATGTTCGATTGATGACAATAGGCAGCAAATTCTTCATTATCGAATTGTGTTCCATGGTCTGTGATGAATGCATGAGGGAGACCATATCGACAAATGATGTTCTTCCAAATGAACTGATATACCTTCTCGTACGTCATATCAATTAGTGGTTCAACTTCCACCCACTTAGTAAAATAATCCACTGCCACGACGAGATACTTGAACCTCCCTCGGGTCGTCGACAGTGGTCCAACCAGATCAACCCCCCACATGGCAAATGGCCAAGGTGAAGTTATGGGTGTCAACAATGCTTGTGGAGTTCTTCGGATGGAGGAAAAACGTTGGCACTTGTCACACTTCTTGGCACAGGCAATACAATCAGCCCTCATCGTCGGCCAGTAATATCCCTGTGTCATTACCCTTTGTAAAAGTGTCCGACCTGCTACATGAGCTCCACAAGATCCTTCATGGATTTCTTCAACCAATTCTTTGACTTCTGATGGATGCACACATCTTTGCAAACCTGCCATAATTCCTCGTCTATACAAAACACCATTAGTTAACACATACCGAGCAACTTTATACTTCAATTTCTTTGCAGTTAGCTTGTCCTCTGGTAATTCTCTTTCTTCAATGTATGCCCTGATAGGATCCATCCAAGATGGTCCTAAATCAAGGGTTATTATATTTACCATCAGGTCTTCTTCTATGCTCCGACTTTCTAATACTTCTATTGGTATCGTTCTTCGTAGCTCGGTGCGCGTAGCTGACGCTAATCGGGCTAATGCGTCTGCTCTAGCATTCTCCATCCTCGGTATTCTCACCAATTGAATAGCATCAAATTCTGCCAATAACTCCATCACCTTCGCATGGTACTTCACCATCAATTCTCCTTTAACTGCATATATTCCCATCATTTGATTCACAATTAATTGAGAATCACTGAAAACAATTATTTGCCGTGCCTCCATAACTTTCGCCAAATGAAAACCTGCTATCATAGCCTCATACTCAGCCTCGTTATTGGAAGCTTTGAATTGGAATCTCAGGGCATACTCCATGTCAATATCATCTGGGGTGTTTAAAACAATTCCTGCTCCACAACCAGCTGTGCACGATGATCCATCTACATATAATTTCCATGTAGGTACCTCGTCTTCAAATTTCTTGTCCGTCAGAGTTCCTCGGTAAAATATCTGCTGTTTTGTTTCATCATTCCCTGGTATCTTTCGTTCCTCATCGGTCATCTGTTCGTGCCCTTTTACCAACCTTAGTTGGTCTGGGTTTGAATATGATGATTTTTCTATATCCACAAGTCCTTTTACCATCCTTAGTTGGTCTGGATTTGTGTCTGTTGATACTGTATCGTCCACAGGTAGGTCAGCAAGTACCTTTTGTTCCTCGAGGGTATCAGGGTATGTGAACTCTGCTATAAAATTTGCCACAGCTTGCCCCTTCAATGATGATCTGGATTCATACACAATGTCATATTCACCGAGTTCTATTGCCCAATACATCAATCTTCCTGACTTTTCTGGCTTGTGAAGGGCTTGTCTTAATGGCATGTCGGTATACACAATGATTGTATGGGCCTGGAAGTATGGCCTCATTCTTCTACTTGCTTCAATTAATGCCAATGCCAATTTTTCTAGCTTTGGGTATCTGATTTCTGCACCTCGGGAAGCTTTACTTGTGTAATAGATAGGTTTCTGGACTCCATTCTCCAATCTGATCAACGCTGAACTAACTACATTCTCTGATACTGCCAAATACAAGTACAGCTTCTCTCCAGTTATTAGCCTAGACAACAATGGTGGGGCTCCCAAATACTTCTTCAAATCTTGAAAGGCCTTCTCACATTCATCAGTCCACTCAAAACTTTTTCGCAGTGTTTTGAAGAATGGGAGGCATTTATCAGTTGCTCGGGATACAAATCTGTTGAGCGCTGTAACTCGTCCGGTAAGACTCTGTACTTCTTTCCTCGTCGTTGGGGATCGCAGCCCTAAAAGAGCTTTGATCTTTTCTGGATTTGCCTCAATACCTCGTTGATTGACGATGTATCCGAGGAACATTCCTTCTCGTACTCCAAAGGTACACTTCGTCGGGTTGAGCTTTATTTGGTATTTGTCTAGTTGATCAAAGGTCTGGCCTAAGTCAACTAGATGATTAGTAGCTCTCTTGCTTTTGGTGAGCATGTCGTCGACATAGACTTCCATATTGCAACTGATTTGTTCGGCAAAAACCTTGTTCATCAGCCGCTGATATGTTGCACCTGCATTTTTTAAACCAAAAGGCATAACATTATAACAATAAGTTCCCCTTGGGGTGATAAAAGAAGTACTTTCCCTGTCTTCCGGCTTCATTTTGATCTGATTGTAGCCAGAATAAGCATCCATAAAACTGAGTAGCTCATGTCCCGAGGTAGCATCCACTAGTTGATCAATTCTGGGCAATGGAAAATGATCTTTGGGGCATGCCTTGTTGAGATCAGTGAAATCAACACACATTCTCCATTTGTTGTTCTTCTTCTTTACCATCACCACATTTGCCAACCAATCTGGATATTTCACATCTTCAATGAATTGGGCTTTCTGAAGTTTCTCGACTTCTTCTTGTATGGCCTGGTTCTTCTCGGGACTAAACACTCTTCTTCTTTGCTTCACAGGCTTGATCTCCTTATTCACATTGAGTTCGTGACATAAGAAGTTTGGATCTATACCTGGCATGTCTTCATGACTCCAAGCAAAAGTATTCTTCCTGTTTCTCAAAAAAGTTATCAACTCCTGTTTTATTAAAACATCCAGCGACGATCCTATCTGGGTTACTCGTTCAGGGTGCTCGTCGTCCAGAATAACAGTTTCTGTAGACTCCACCACCTGTCCTTTTACAAGTTGAGATTCATCCCTATGGTCAAGAGTTTCAATTTCTGTACCCTCCTCCACTTGATAAGTAGTAGTCTTTTTCCTTGATTCTTCAAGTTCTTCTTGCTCGGCAGACGAATAATAGCATTCCCGAGCTACTTTTTGATCACCTTTCATAATTCCGACTCCAAAATTCGTTGGGAATTTCAAACACTGATGTACTATAGATGGAACTGCTTCGAACTTCTTCAATCCAACTCTTCCCATGATGATGTTGTAAGCTGACTGCACATTCTTATCCATCACAAAGAAGTGTATTCTTTCTGTTCGACAAGCAGGCCAAGTTCCAATGAGTATATCCAACTTGATCGTCCCAAGTGGAAAAACTTTCTCGCCAGCAAAACCCAGAAGGGGTCTGTGATAAGGTTCCAATTGAGATAATTTTAAATTCAAGCTATCAAAGCATGAATAGTACATGATGTCTGCCGAACTACCGTTGTCTACTAACACCCTTGAAATGACCACATCCTTCATCCTCATTTTGATCACCAAAGGATCATCATGAGGGTAAAGAACACCTGCCAGGTCGTTTTTTGAAAAACCAATCACTAGCTTCTCTTTGTTTACCTTCCTCGGACGATCATCCTCGGCCAGATTTATTCGCTGAATATATGAACAAGCTTGAGCCTCTCCGAGGTAAGCCTTTCTTTCTGCAGTAAGGTCTCCTCCTCCTGCATCTCCTCCTGTAATAACATTACAATCAAATGACCCAAAACGAATGGAAAATACCTCTCGCTCAGGCTGCCTTGGCTTCTTGGGGAGATCAAGGTCATCATCTGGATCATCTTCATGATCCCTCTTCTTTTTCTCCTCTGCACGACGAGGAGATCTAGATCTCTCTCTAGTTTTTTCATCATTCTTCCTTTCACCTCTACGATCTACATACTTTGACAACTTTCCTCTTCGGATGAGTGTTTCAATCTCGTTCTGAAGGGCTATGCAATTTTTGGTCATATGGCCATGATCTTTGTGAAACTCGCAATATTTGGCCTTATTCCTCAGATCGGGATTTGTCTTCAGTTTCTCTGGCCACTTGATTTCCTCGCTATTCTTGATTTCTTCCAAAACATGATTAATACCCATTTTCAATGGGGTATAATTATCGTACTTCTTTAGGACTTCCAACGTTGTCCTATTATTCCTGTAATGCTTGTCACCACCATTACCTTTCCGATCTTTCTTTTTAGATTTGTCGACCTCCACTTTTACTTCTTTATCCATATTCTTCTTCGCAGCCATAGCCTCCTCGGCATTCATAATTTTGGCTGCTTTTGCCATCAACTCGGACATAGTTTTAGGTGGATCTTTGGCCAAGGTGTAGTACAGCTTATTAGGCAGCAAACCACTCATCAAAGCAGTGATTGCTGTCTTTTCTTCGTAATCTACGACTTCCAACTTCTCGTTATTAAAACGAGTTATGTAGTCTCTAGTACTTTCACTTGATTTTTGTCTAACACTTAACAAATGTGCTACTCGCTTTATTGGCTTCGCCCCAAAACAAAAATTCCCAATGAACAACTCGGCTAATTGAATAAAAGTTGAAATCTTACCCCGAGGAAGATTGTTATACCATATCTGTGCAGATCCGGTAAGAGTTCCCGAGAATGCTCTACACCTCATCTCGTCGGGGACGGCATATATGTCGGCGGCAGCTTGGTATTGTTCTATATGAAGTACAGGATCTGTCTTTCCATCATACTTGGGGGTCACCACAGGTGCTTTGAATTTCGATGGTGTAGGAAAATCCACAATGGCTTGCACAAAAGGTGTCCCTTGAACAAAAGTTCTCTGTAAGGGGTTTCTTGCCTTAGCCATTTCGCCCAGCCTATCCTCCAACCGCTGAATGGAACCTTTCCATGCTTCATTTCCTTCCTCAGGCCGCTTAGTCCGAACAACTGATTGTTCTGTCGTAGCTTCCTGAGATTTATCTCGACGAGTAGCTGGTCGTGATTGTGCTGATCCTTCTCTCAAACCTGATGGTGGCCAAAAACTTCTCGATGGAGCTCTAGGTGGACTCATGTTCCTCCTTGGTCCTAATCGACTGAAAGGAGACGCCCTGCTTAATCTTTCCAAAGCGCTGGTTCTCTCCGGAGAGAGAGATATAGGTTGAATTGTATCCGTAGCCCGTATCGATGAAGTTCGCCCAGGTTGATAAGAAGAATCATTAGATTCTCCATTGCGATATGACGTAGTACGTCTGGATCGTGATTGCCCACGATCACTCCGTTGTCCTGAATAGGTAGGTGCACCGCCTTGAAGAGTTTGAATGAGTTGCCTAATAGATTCTTGCATGGCGGTTTGTCCTTGAGCCAGATTTATCATAATTCCAGTCAGATCTGGGGGTGCAGATGGATTTGGAAGATTTCCAGTATTTCCAGCATTTCGATTACTGGATTCTGGATTATCTGCCATTGATAACAAATGATTTTTGCAAAAAACGATAGTAACAGTCGCTTCCCACAGACGGCGCCAATCTGTTGATGTAAAAAACTAGATCGCTCTAATTTTTCAATCACAGATAAATAAATAAGACAAAGATTTTTAAAGTGGTTCGGCTAGGAATAAAGCCTACGTCCACTGTTATGTTATTGCTAAGTGTTTGTGGAATTCTTGATTACAAGTTCTCTCAAGAAATTCCGGTCCCCTTGAATGGGTTTGATACAAGGTATTTATAGCCTTGAGGCTGTACATGAAAGGTTCGATACATTAAATGATATACATGTGAAAGGGTAATACTTTTAATGCAGCGTGCGCGTCAAGAATATAAGCATTCAATGAATATCTGAACTGTTGATTATCTGGCAATCAATGATACGACCGAGGTGCAGCTCGGACCGCCATAGCTGCTCGCTGATCAGGAGTTCCTCGGAGAACTAGAGTTCCTTGGTGCGCTAGAGTTCCTCGGTGTATCCTCGTTGCTCGGAAAGAAGCATGGTTGGTCGGGAAATGAACTTCCTCGCTGCTATCGTGCCACGTAAATTGACACGTGTCTTCGTATTATTCGTCCACATCAGCATATTAATTTTGGTATCAACACCATATATTCGGTTAAGTCAAGAAGTTATAATTTCTATTCATTTATTAAAACTTCCCATTTTATCTTTCCATTCCTTATTAGGAATATCATTTACATCAAGTGCTCTATATGGCACATATTATTTCCGTGCTCTTCCTGGCACATATCTATGCTCTTTATGGCATTTATCATACACTCGTTGTGGCGTTTATCAACCATCAAGTCCAACTTGATGAAAACATAGTTATATTCATATAAATATAACGATATCTAAGACCGCCCGTCCGGGTTTCCCCACTATGCGCGCCCCTAAATGACCATCATCTTCCGGGGCCTAACATAAGACAACCTGGGCACCTATCGGAACACGTCGGGAAGCGGCCATAAGCCTGCGGGATAGTCAAGACCACACCCGGAATCTCCTACCCATCGCAGAAAATATAACAATAAGCGCTCCCATGGCCTAGGACTATATCCACCCTGCATTCATTAGCCAGGGGGCTTCACCTCACGAGCGAACTTCCCTTATGATGTCATTTAGAGAGGTGTGTAACAGTAAATTAACATTTACATTTATCATCATATTTATTTCCAAAAATCCATTTCCATTAATCATGTGATTGGTTCTTCATTATTAAACCTAACATCATTAAACAACGGGGTTCATTCTAAATTGGACCTATCATCTTTAAACACCTATGGGTTCATTTTATGCGAACCTAACTCCCATCGAACATTATCATTTATTTTACCTCAATTTACAATCCCAGGCTAGGTCTCCAAATGATCATTATGATCCTAGAATTTCCCAAAGTTCACATAAATTGATAAGCCCATAAGTCTCCAAGTTGGGCATTTAATTTCCAAACTTCTAAAAGTTTGAATAAAAGAAGTAATGCCTTAACATTACTTTAAACCTCCCCGAAGTAGACCCCGGATGAACCCATTTCTAGTCCAGGGTGACGTCCAAACTCCATAACTACTCTAGGACTCTAAGTTTACTTCTTTAAAGAAGTTTCCTAGGTCCTAATCCTAAGGAATAAGGATGAAAAATCAAAAGGAAAAAGACCCCAAAACTGCTGGAACCGAATCGATTCGCCTCAAGGGCCGAATCGATTCGCCCCAGCGAATCGATTCGCTCTGAAAGCGAATCGGTTCGGACAACAAAATTTAGTTTCTGCAAATGCCGAATCGATTCGGTCTTAATCCGAATCGATTCGGACAACAGGACCTGGGATTCTACATCTATGCGAATCGATTCGCCCAAGGGGCCGAATCGATTCGCCCCTGCGAAAATGCCAAGAATGGCTATGGAGTCTTGAACTCCAAAATCATCCAACTCCAAAACCAAGCCCAACCGAAATCATTGGCTGCAATTTCTACATCCTAAATCCATCTATCTACCAACCTTAAACATCATTTATCATCCAAATCCATTTTTAGTGGTTAATACCCAAAAATCCAATCAAAACCCTAACAATTCTAAATCATAACAAATTCATAAATATCAAGACTAATTATTCTACTTAAATCATAAATTTGCAAGTAGATTACTTGCCTCAAGTGTACGAATCTGATTTGATGAAGAAGGAAGCAACAATCCAAGCTCCAATCTCCAATCTCTCTCTTTCTCCAAAGCTTTCTTCCTCTCTCTCTTTCTCTCTAAGTTAACAAATTGGGGCATAAAGGAATAGTAAGTCTTAGCAAGACTAAATCGGGCCATAAGTCTAAAATGCCCAACTCTAATAACTAATGCGCGATAAAATAATACGCGATATCACTATTTAAGCCAAAACCAGTCAAAAGTCCCCAAAATGCCAAAATACAATATGGCACTTATTTTGACTGTCACACACCTACCGGGACTAACTACACTATCCAAATTATCATTTGGGAATTTTATAACTCATTTTACTTCCGATTTCATAATAAACCAAAATGTCATTTTAAATCCTTATGACATTATAAATCACCACATGAACATTTTATCTACTCACGGGGTAACTATGCAACATTTTAGTAAATATTGGCCTTGTCATAACAAATTAATATTTACTCAACATTTATCATTTTAAAATCAACTCCTACACATTGTAAATAAATATAAAGTGGGCTATCAGAAGAGAGGGTTATTACATACTCCCCCCCTTAAGAGGGATTTTTGTCCCCAAAATTCGGATACACCTCGCAAGAAGAAGTGCGGATACTATTCCCGCAAGTCATCCTCGCGACCCAAATGTCGATTTCTCGACAGTATGCTGACTATATAGAACTCATCCCCCAAGGTACTACCGGCGATACCAACGTAACTCTACGCTCTAAGATAGCAACCGACTACATCTAATAAGAACCGTCACGTTGCATCTATTTCGAAAGGAATGTGCCTAAAGGCACCATCGTATCCTTCGTTCTCCCTGGTATGAGAGACAAGGAACAAATTATGAACTTGCCGCCAAATGTTTCGACAAAGCGAGCTAATAAGTTACCGGACCCACCGCATCATTTCTAGGAAAGGTACAACATCATGCGGTGCAAGTTTTCCCTTTCACCTCGAAACGCATAACGCCCTTCACAGGCGATACTCACCACACATTTGGTCTAATGTCCCCAAACTCCAGATGCCTTCTTCTCGCATTGACTGAGCTCTTTCGTCGGTCTTGGTTATACGAGAGACTAATCATCTCGCACTTCTAACCAACAAGTGGGGAATCGATAAGGCCTACCATACAAGGCTTCTTCTAAAGCGCCGTCCTAATAGTGAATCGACACAAATTCTATATAGGTAAATTCAACGAGCGGAAAGCATTTGCATTGTCCCCGACTATTCTTAAAGTTAAGCACGCATATAAGGAGTATATGCCCCAACATACGGTTTATTCTATCGGTTTGGTTATCTGTGGAAAATGATAAGAAGTGCTTAACCATAATTCGATTCCCATGACTTCTTGAAAACTTGCCAAGAATGAGAAAAGGAAGTCTTATTCTAGTCAGGACTATAATCAAGGGCACCCCATGCAGTACAACAACCTTACTATGCCCAGCTAATAATACTAGCGACGTACAACTTAGCACATTTCGTCATTACCTTGATGCACCGAAACGTTAGAACCGCGTGTTCTCTCCATATCTGCTTAACTTAATCCCCTTCTGTTCGGGGCAAAATTCCCTTAAGGGAACGCACCCCACCCTCAAGATGGACTTCAATTTAAATAGGGGATAATACTCCTTACAAGTTTAAACTTGTGAGGCGCATTAACAATAGATCGATACTCAAGTATTATCACTCCCCATCATGACAGAGACTTGCTAATGGAATCTACTTTCGAGCCTAACCACCAGAGGTGCGAATCAATTCACCCCTTCGTTAACTTTGTAACACTCTACTATGAGAGGCCTCATCCCCTTCGGCCTTAACTACCAACTTCTCGAAATCCTCCCACTTCTCATATCATGGAACCAATCTCTCTTAGAGTTTACGCATGACTTATTCATGGTCAACTCCCAACAGCATTCATAAACTTACGTCTCATCCTAAAAGGCCCTACGTCTAAACAATCCTAAAGTCTATCTACCTATACCCTATCTAAGTCGTACACCTAATGCTAAGCATATCCCTAGTGCTCAAGACCTTTCTCAACTTCCGACATTTGCTCAGTTTCGTGCGTGGGACGTCTCGCCGAAGCGAAATCCAAACAAGGAACCCTCCCGTTACACTACTACCTCGCGTTGTCAGTCATCGAGGGTACAGGTCTAAGACACATGTTCGGGACCAAAAGATTCTACACCTACACACTAACTATTTAAATAACAAAAAATATACAATCCAAAGCTGACCCTTCGTGAAACCCTAGGGTTATATACCCTATAACATATACATCTTATTAAATAGCCTTCTATATCAAGGCATAACCCGAAGTCTCAATTCGACTTCCTACCTCGGTCTCCCTCATATCGATCAGAGGAGAGAACTATATGCAGTGCTCCTATGTCGCACTTTAATAGCCATCCATCACTCTTGTACGTGATTCTCGGCTAAACTTTCCAATCCCACTTCTGACAATAATTTAATAAAACAAAAAAAAATAAAAGGGAAGAATAGCATATCTTCACTCACAACATCGTTAAGTGTTCATGCGGCGGAGTGTCTCGCAAAGCGAAATCCAAACAAGGAACCCCTCCGACACATGCCTACTTAACTGGTTGATCATGGAGATAGAGCGTAACGCACATAAATTAAGAGAAAGGAAAGGTGGTATATCCCCACTCCCAACGTCGTTAAGGTTCGCGCGTGGAGCGTCCCGCAGAAGCGGAATCCAAACAAGGAACCCCTCCTATACGCTACCACTCAACTTGTTGGTCGTGGAGATAAGGCATAGCAATCACATACCAATATCACATCATTCTCGACCATGTTAAGGACGAGTAAATCAGCCTCAAGCACAATTTAATAAGAGAAATTCCTACATACATACCAACAAAAGAAAAGAGCGAACCATTACCCATAGAACTCGATACTAATGAAAATACTCTCAGCAGATATTATGAAATCTGTAATCTGAGAAAAGCTCGTAAAATAAATGAGCGCGTAACACCCGCATCGAATAACATATAACTCACGTATCTCTGAGTGAAAACTTACCCTCAATAACGGGTGGTGCCGGCAGAGCTGGAGGAAGTATAGCCTCCTGATTATGACAAACACTTCCATACTGTAGTTGCCCCTGCTACGGAGGAACAACCATAATAGGTACCGGAGGTGGAAACTGAACATATGGCTGCTGCGGAGCCCTAGGAAACTGACCCCCAATCATCTGAGGACACTCCTTCTTGAAATGACCTGCCTCCCCACATTGGAAGCACCGTCCCTTCATATCCTCCTGACCTCGACCTCTGATAATCCTAAATTGGGAAATGCCTCGGTCCGGATGACCTCTACCTCCAGGGCCACCCCGATCTGTCTGATGCAAAGCACCTTATCCGTGCCTATTATTGCCACTCGCAGTAAACCCACCAGGCTTCCCTACTTTCCTCATCTCAGTAGCTTTCTTGCTACCCTGCATATATACTCGATGCTCCTGGCAATGGAGTAAGGCTGCACTCATAACCTCACCAAAAGTCTGGAAAGCTGGGTTACCCAATAAGTGTTTTCGGATTCTCCAGTTTAGACCTCCCATAAACTTCGAGATCTTCCTCTCTTCCGGAGTCACCTCATCTGGTACAAAACTTGCTAACCGGGTGAACTCCTCTTCATACTCCGCCACAGACCTCTCCCCTTGCTCTACATCTTGCAACTTCCTCTTCATCTCCCTCTGAACAGCGGGAGGAAAATGCTGAAGATCAAACAAAGTCCAAAACTCAGTGATTGACATGGTATCTCTTTGCTCTGGGGTGGTCATCGTCTCCCACCAGTGTAACGCAGATCCGACAAGCTTAAAGGTGGTAAGGACTTGTTTCTTATCCTCACTGCATTCTATCATTCGAAGGTGGCATTGTATGTCTTTCTTCCATTGATTGGCTTTAACCGAATCCGTGCCTCCCTCGAATTCTGGGGGGTTGCCCTTTAGAAAGGACTCCCTAACCCTTTCCCACGGAGTAAGTCCCGTAGGAGCTTGAGCACCTGGAGCCCATGGCAATTGTTGGATCACTACGGTCATGGCAGCATTAATCGCTCCAGCCACTATGCTTGCTACATCCGCAACATTAACAGTCCCTGGTAGTGGCGGTGGAGGACCTACTTCCTTCTCTACGACCTTAATACGTCTCGCTGGGCGACCTCTCTTAGGCGGCATCTGAGATGGAAGAACAATAGTATTAGAATGCTAGTTAAAACAACCTATCTTGCAGAAGATCGCAAACATCAACAACAAGAAATCCTAACATTAGGCTCTACATCAAAGAACGCTACGGTAGAACGAGACAAGTCCACACAGATCCTAGTACTCTAGAACCTGATGCTCTGATACCATCTGTGACAACCCGCAATCCGAAATAAGGGGTGGCCAGCCCGATACTCAAACGTAACAGGAATCATGAATGGATATCATTCTCAGCATCACAAATATAAACTGAATAAACGGGAAAACCACCCAATAAATCAGAAAACGGGTTGCCAAAAATTGTAAAATTTTAAAAATGCGGTTATGAAAATTTAAACTAACAACCCAATCTGACAAGCAAGTGGAATTCCAAAAGATAACATATAATATAACTAAAACGAATGTACACAAATGGACCGAATAAGCTGTCGGTCCACAGCTACATAAGATAACGTACAACAATATAAAATATCTTACATAGTACAATCATTAATCAAATACAAATGTTTGGGCCACACGCCCGAGGGACAAGACCCGATCATATCTAGAATAACAAGAATGAAAGCGTCTAATACAACATCCTGTGATAACCCGCAAAATCATACAGCTCGTCGAGAGTGCAGGGAACTTGGGAAAGTCAAGTCGGGCGTCCTTGCGGTGGAGCACCTGAGCGGATACAAGAATATATATACAACAAAGAAGTAAACCGGTCAGGGCCGGGTTCTATATGATTTCTAGAAGAATAAAAAGCATGATAGATATGAACAGTTATACATGAATAATGAGGATGATAATATGACATGCTATCTACAATACAAGCAAGGATAGAAGGTAAAGAACTTTAATTTAAAACCCTTCCTTATTAATACAATTTCCATTTCCTTCAGACATCCTTATTATGACTAAAACCATATATTCGGTTAAGTCAAGAAGTTATAATTTCTATTCATTTATTAAAACTTCCCATTTTATCTTTCCATTCCTTATTAGGAATATCATTTACATCAAGTGCTCTATATGGCACATATTATTTCCGTGCTCTTCCTGGCACATATCTATGCTCTTTATGGCATTTATCATACGCTCTTTGTGGCGTTTATCAACCATCAAGTCTAAATTGATGAAAACATAGTTATATTCATATAAATATAACGATATCTAAGACCGCCCGTCCGAGTTTCCCCACTGTGCGCGCCCCTAAATGACCATCATCTTCCAGGGCCTAACATAAGACAACCTGGGCACCTATCGGAACACGTCGGGAAGCGGCCATGAGCCTGCGGGATAGTCAAGACCACACCCGGAATCTCCTACCCATCGCAGAAAATATAACAATAAGTGCTCCCATGGCCTAGGACTATATCCACCCTGCATTCATTAGCCAGAAGGCTTCACCTCACGAGCGAACTTCCCTTATGATGTCATTTAGAGAGGTGTGTAACAGTAAATTAACATTTACATTTATCATCATATTTATTTCCAAAAATCCATTTCCATTAATCATGTGATTGGTTCTTCATTATTAAACCTAACATCATTAAACAACGGGGTTCATTCTAAATTGGACATATCATCTTTAAACACCTATGGGTTCATTTTATGCGAACCTAACTCCCATCGAACATTATCATTTATTTTACCTCAATTTACAATCCCAGGCTAGGTCTCCAAATGATCATTATGATCCTAGAATTTCCCAAAGTTCACATAAATTTATAAGCCCATAAGTCTCCAAGTTGGGCATTTAATTTCCAAACTTCTAAAAGTTTGAATAAAAGAAGTAATGCCTTAACATTACTTTAAACCTCCCCGAAGTAGACCCCGGATGAACCCATTTCTAGTCCAGGGTGACGTCCAAACTCCATAACTACTCTAGGACTCTAAGTTTACTTCTTTAAAGAAGTTTCCTAGGTCCTAATCCTAAGGAATAAGGATGAAAAATCAAAAGGAAAAAGACCCCAAAACTGCTGGAACCGAATCGATTCGCCTCAAGGGCCGAATCGATTCGCCCCAGCGAATCGGTTCGGACAACAAAATTTAGTTTCTGCAAATGCCGAATCGAGTCGGTCTTAATCCGAATCGATTCGGACAACAAGACCTGGGATTCTACATCTATGCGAATCGATTCGCCCAAGGGGCCGAATCGATTCGCCCCTGCGAAAATGCCAAGAATGACTATGGAGTCTTGAACTCCAAAATCATCCAACTCTAAAACCAAGCCCAACCGAAATCATTGGCTGCAATTTCTACATCCTAAATCCATCTATCTACCAACCTTAAACATCATTTATCATCCAAATCCATTTTTAGTGGTTAATACCCAAAAATCCATTCAAAACCCTAACAATTCTAAATCATAACAAATTCATAAATATCAAGACTAATTATTCTACTTAAATCATAAATTTGCAAGTAGATTACTTGCCTCAAGTGTAAGAATCTGATTTGATGAAGAAGGAAGCAACAATCCAAGCTCCAATCTCCAATCTCTCTCTTTCTCCAAAGCTTTCTTCCTCTCTCTCTTTCTCTCTAAGTTAACAAATTGGGGCATAAAGGAATAGTAAGTCTTAGCAAGACTAAATCGGGCCATAAGTCTAAAATGCCCAACTCTAATAACTAATGCGCGATAAAATAAAATGCGATATCACTATTTAAGCCAAAACCAGTCAAAAGTCCCCAAAATGCCAAAATACAATATGGCACTTATTTTGACTGTCACACACCTACCGGGACTAACTACACTATCCAAATTATCATTTGGGAATTTTATAACTCATTTTACTTCCGGTTTCATAATAAACCAAAATGTCATTTTAAATCCTTATGACATTATAAATCACCACATGAACATTTTATCTACTCACGGGGTAACTATGCAACATTTTAGTAAATATTGGCCTTGTCATAACAAATTAATATTTACTCAACATTTATCATTTTAAAATCAACTCCTACACATTGTAAATAAATATAAAGTGGGCTATCAGAAGAGAGGGTTATTACATCTAACTACAGGAATAGAAAGACCAAAACTAAGAGTTCATTTAAGAGAAAGGCTCCCAGAAACTTTCCTAAACCAAAAGCTCAACTTTTCCACAAAAATCAGTTTGTTGCTCCAAATGTTTTTCGACAAAAAGTTGCTTCTCGAAAATTTTATCAAATGAGAGCAAACTTGCGCAAAATTAAAACTAGAGCTATTTGGGTTAGAAAAGATGATCTTGTACCCCAAATGAAGTGTAACATTGTTATCACTGCCTTAAAGGCTGAACACACTTCATCTGGTTGGTACTTAGATTCAGGATGCTCCAAACATATGACAGGAGATGAAACCAAACTCTTAAACAAAACTAGATTTGCTGGAGGTAAAGTAGTTTTTGGCGACGGAGTTTCATCCCAGATCATAGGTAAAGGAATCCTTAAAGAAGAGGGAATACCTGTTTTGGAAAATGTACTTTTAGTTAAAGGCCTTAAAGCCAACCTCTTAAGTATATCACAATTTTGTGACTCAGACCATACAGTTACCTTTTCAAAGAACAATTGCAAAATTCTAAATGATAAAGGTGAATGCATCATTACCGGATTTAGAACACCTCACAATTGCTATACTGTCAAGACTAGTTCTGAAACCTGTAACATTGTCAGAATGGATGACAATGAAATCTGGCATAATCGTATGGGTCACCTAAGTTATGATATCCTTGGTAGATTGTCTAGTCAAGAGATTGTTAGAGGAATTCCTAAAATTAAACCTATTTCCAGTGTTGTTTGTGGTCATTGCTAGGAAGGAAAAATAGTTAAGACTTCGCATAAAAAAGTTAAAGACATTCTCACCTCTAGACCTTTAGATCTCATCCATATGGACCTTATTGGTCCCTCTAGGACTGTTAGTCTTTGTGGACACAGTTATATCCTAGTCATGGTTGATGATTTCACACGATTTACTTGGGTTGCCTTCTTGAAACATAAATCTGACACATTTCAGAAATTTTTGAAAATTTTACTAAGAATTGAAAATGAGAAGGACACACAAGTCAATCGCATTCGTAGCGATAGAGGGGGAGAGTTCAAAGACACGGGAATAGTTGAATATTGTGACTACAACGGTTATAAACACGAATTTAGTGCCCCTAAGACACCTCAGCAGAACGGTGTTGCCGAAAGGAAAAACCGAACTCTTCAAGAGATGGCACATGTCATGTTGCATGCCAAATCTCTACCTAAGTACTTTTGGGTAGAATCTATTAGAACTGCATGTCATATCATTAATCGGGTTTACCTTAGGAAAAACACTAAACAAACCCCTTATGAGTTGTGGTACAGTTAGAAGCCTAATCTGAAATATCTAAGAACTTTCGGAAGTCAGTGTTACGTCTGTAAAGACAGAGAACATTTGTCTAAATTCGAGACGCGTGGTGATAAAGACATCTTTTTAGGTTACTCACCAAACAGTCGTGCTTATCGTATATACAATCTGCGTACTAAGACCCTTATGGAGTCGATAAATATAATTGTAAGCGACACTATTGTTGAAAATAAGATATCTGAATCACCTATTGTGGTTGAATCTAAAAATGATTTCAAAAATGATTCACCAGAAATAGATGACTCATTACCTATTGAGAGTCCATAATTTCCTGGCTGGGTCTCTAAAGATCATCCCATTGACAACGTGGTCGGTAATCCTAATGAGCCAGTCCGTACTAGATCCCAGTTAAGAAATTATGATAATAACGCATGTTTCGTCTCCCTTGTGGAACCGAAAAATGTTAATGAAGCATTGAATGACACACTCTGGATTTATACTATGCAGGAAGAACTTTTACAATTTCTCATTCACGATGTCTGGTATCTTGTACCGCGGCCCAAAACAAAAATGTTATTGGCACACGTTGGATCTTTAAGAACAAATCTGACGAAAATGGGGTAATCCTTAGAAACAAAGCTAGAGTAGTTGCTCAAGGTTACTCAAAAATAGAAGGGATAGATTTTAGCAAGACATTTACCCCAGTCACTCGTCTTGAATCTGTTCGACTTCTTTTCGCCATAGCGTGTCACTTAAAATTTACAATTTATCAAATGGATGTCAAGTATGCCTTCCTCAATGGAGTTCTATCCGAAGAGACGTATGTAGAACAACCCAAAGGGTTCATTGACCCAAAATACCCAGACCATGTCTTTCGTCTAAAAAAGGCTTTGTATGGCTTAAAATAAGCTCCTAGAGCTTGGTATGAACGCCTATCCAACTTTTTGTTGGATAAGGGTTTTAAGATAGGAGGAAATGACCAGACCCTCTTTATCAAACATTTTGACAAACACATTATTATAGCCCAAGTCTATGTAGACGACATCATCTTTGGGTCTACTTCAACATCTGAAGTTAAATCCTTTTCTGCTATTATGCTTAAAGAGTTTCACATGTCCCTTATGGGGGAGCTACAGCTTTTCTTAGGATTTCAAGTGAAACAGAATTCTGATGGATTATTTATCTCTCAAACTAAGTATGCCTTAGATCTTGTTAAGAAATTTGGTGTAGATAATGATAAAGTGGCCAAAACGCCTATCAGTACTACTGTTAAATTATGTAAAGATGAAAATGGGAAGTCAGTTGATTCCACACTTTATCGTAGTATGATTGGTAGTCTACTCTATCTAACTGCCTCACGACTAGATATAATGTATGTTGTATGTCTGTGTGCTCGTTACCAGAATAACCCTAAAGAGAGCCATTTATCTTATGTAAAACGTATAATAAAGTACATAAAAGGTACTCTTAATCTTGGACTTAGGTACACTAATGATACCTGCAGCACCATCATAGGGTATACTGATGCTGATTGGGCCGGTTGTACTGATGATAGTAAGAGTACATCAGGTGCCTGTTATTATGTCGGCAATAATTTAGTAGGTTGGAGTAGCGAAAAACAGAATTGCACATCTTTATCTATGGCTGAGTCCGAATATATAGCAGCAGGAAGTTGCTGTGCTCAATTGTTATGGATAAAACAAATGTTAAGCGACTATGGGATTAAAGAAGATCAGTTACAATTGTATTGTGACAATCAAAGCGCCATTAACATATCTAAAAACTCGGTTCAACACTCGCGAACTAAGCATATTTAAATAAAACATCACTTTATACGCGAACTTGTTGAGACTAAGGAGTTAGAAATCCATTACCTGCCTGCTGATCTGCAACTTGCACACATGTTCACTAAACCTCTAGACTATAACAAATTTCTGTATTTGCGTAATTCTATAGGTATGGTATGTGCTGATTAATCTCTTAAGACCTTAATTTTTACCCTTTGTCCATTTGAGACAAAATGGGGGAGAAATTTGAGTCTTACGGGTTCAATGTTTTGTTCACATTTCATCTAAACTGCTTGATCTTAGTGCATATTTGCAAGAACCGTTTCTACTAGTTTTCTACCATTTCTTTCTAGTGTACAAATTTGTAAATAGTTGAGTTATGTAATTTTTGACTTTCTAGGAAATGGGTAGATAGTATCTTTTGTATAGGACTAGGTTTTATTTTTTTTGGTTCCCTAAGAGTTTAAGCTAACTCAAAGGAGATTTTGTCTCATATTTCCAAAGGGGGAGATTGAAGCACCTTATACCTTTGACTTACTTAAGTCTATATTGTATAAGTGTTCAACTAATTTGAAAATAGTGACAAAATTGGTTGTCTAACCTAGAATCCAAAGAACCTCAGAATTATTATCTCTAATCCTCTTCAATGATCCAAACAAGGTATAAATTGAATCACACTACACACATTAGAAGTGCATACATGTGTATATATTGCTCATAATTGATTGTGTGTTAAATTCCCCTTAAAATGTTGTTTTAATAATTTTTGGGAATTTTTAAACATTTTTAAAATAATGTTTTCTTAAATAAAAGTGTGTTTATAAACTTTGTGGGGTTAAAATGCTATTATGAAAACTTAGTTTTTCATTAGAATGTTTGATTGGGTAGAATATCAATGCGCCAGAGACTTCATGGTGTTGCCTGTAATTATTTTAGGACGCGTGTTGCCAGCCAATGTTATGCCAACACTTGTCATCTTCCTATTATCTCATTTTGTGTTTGTTTTGTGAGAGAACTGCCTGGTGTATTGTGGATCATTAGATCAAACCTTATCTATGGCCTGCATGTGTTTTAAGTCTACCCATGTGCTATCCTATAGACCAATCGCCTTCGTTTTAACCACCGCTGTTTTATCACCCTTGGATCAAGTCAATATTAGGAAGACTGAATCTCAACCGTTGATTTCGATCAGCAATCCAGAACCTTCCTTGGCTCCTATATAAACCCTCTTATTCTCAACCTTTAGGAACTTTTGGCAGTCGTCCAAATTGAGAGAAAAAAAAGAGAGAAGAGAGAAGTGAGAGAGAAGAAAGAAAAGAGAGAAGAGAGAAAAGAAAAGAGAGAAGAGAGAGAAAGGGAATTGTGTTAGAGAAACCCTAACCCTAACCCTAAACCACTTCAAACCATCTTCAAACCTTCGTATATTCAAAACCCCAAACACAACCTTGAGTGTTTGAGAGAGATTGGTGTTACTGGTTTGATCGTTTGTAGATGTAACCTCTTGATCTGTGATCTTGTTACCAACTTAGACATTTTTGGTGAGATCTGTATTTATTTATCATTGAAATCTTAGATCTACACTTTGCATGTCACATATCACTAGATCTGCATATTTGTTTCTCGTTTTGTGAAAATCTTTGCTGATTTAGATCTATAAATGTTTTATGTTTTCTGTTCTTACGAAATTAAACCTTGACTTAGTTGGATTCTCACTTGGAGATTTTCGATCTCGAAAATATTTTTAAAACTGAGATTGATTAAGATCTTGACCGATTTTGAAGCAAGATATCCGTGGAATCTGGGATAGATTAAA
Source organism: Sambucus nigra (assembly GCA_949130495.1). Taxonomy (NCBI): domain Eukaryota; kingdom Viridiplantae; phylum Streptophyta; class Magnoliopsida; order Dipsacales; family Adoxaceae; genus Sambucus; species Sambucus nigra. Next base: position 606,257,241 of record OX422212.1, read on the forward strand.
AGGTCAAAAAGGTTTTAAGTTCTGTAAGAAAGAAAGAAAAGAAAATCACAGCATATAGTCTTTATATGTAATTTTCTAGGACTGTATGTAAAAACTAAGTGTGTGTGAGTTCATGCATGTGTTTAGAAATCACATCACAAACACTTGACACACTACCACACTGAAAGTGTTGGGTATAAGGTCAAAGATTATTGATTCGACGCAAGGAAAGCTAAAGCAAAGGGGAAATTGTCAAACTGGAAGAACATCATCAACAATCAGATCTACAAGAAGTTAGAAGGACACCAAGTGGGGTATATTCCTAAACTTAGAATAGGCTGAGTTGTGAGCATGTATGTTGTATTATTTGTAACTGCTATTTATTTTTAGTGGATTTTTACTTTCGTGACTTAGAAGTCACCGTGGATGTTTCCTCTATTGGGAGAGGTTTTACCACGTTAAAAATAGTGTGTTCTGATTATCTTCATCTCCTCATCTCATTCTATAGTGTGCTAATTTTTGAAACTATCTTAGTTTTAAAAACTGATTACAATGTCTTTGTTATTCTCGTACATAAGTTTTTTGTAAACACATCTTGTTGTTTATCATTTTTTTTTCAAAAGAAAAGGGTTTCTTCAACAAACATCTCGGAGTTGCTTATACAGTTTAATTTTTGTATTAAACGGCATTAGCAACGTTTTTCAGTACCATGTAAGAATTTACATATAATATAATGTTTAAAGTGGATTGAACGATCCGTAATATATTCTTTCGAAAAAATGATAGAAATATTTTAGAATTCACTTTTAATCATCGTTAATTTAAATCAGTTATCAAATCAAAAAAATGAAAGATAACCACATATCACAAAAAGACATAAAATATTTTTATATTTTTGAATAAGGGTGATGCACATGTATTTATAAAATAGAAATCAAATGCACGAAAAATGCACACATATGCATAGAGTCCTCAGAAAAATATGGAACATGACACCAATTGGAAATCACTAATCCTTTAATATCCCCCCCCCCCCCCCCCCCCCCCCCCAAACAAATCAAGTAAGAAATAGATTTGGGAACCTAATGAACCTTATCATCCTAAGAAACTATTTACGAAAATATCGATGGCTATTCCATCTCCGAATCAATGGGAGGAACAAAGGTGACATATTTCTTCACAAACTTCATTTGTAGAACAACAAATTCTACTTTATTCCTTAAATAATTGCTTGAAAAAAATTATCAACTTTTGGAATCCATCTCTCAATGCTATTAGGATTTTTATACAAAGTCCTTGGAATTTGAGCATAGGGTCTAGGTTTAGGAAACTCTCATCTAGCCTCACCATTTTGCACTAGGCAATTCATCCTTCTTGTTAACTTGCCTACTTTAGTTTTAAGTTGTTAAATAAGATCCCATTAATACACTTTACTCATAATGTTCATGAACATATTTTTTCTATCTCTAAAGCACCCACAATCTTGATTCTTGTGGCCTTGTACCATGCAAAAATACAAAAAGATACATTTATTTCCACAATATTCTTCACATTCTTTCTCAAGTCTTTCTTCTCAAAACTTCTCTCATTCGTTCACAAATCTTTCTTTTTATATTACACTATTTAAATAATATTCTGATGTCTTTTTCATTAGAAGCAAAAATGCGCAACATGGTTTGACTTACCACAAAAAGTACAACCAAATCCATGATTAACAATCTCGAATTTAGGTTCAATATCCTTCTTTTGAATCATATGATTTTATACATTATCACCTGTTTGAGGATTTGAACTTTCAACATTCAATTTTATTTTTTCATTATTTTTCTCAAAATTTTAATCATTGAAACTAATCCCATGATTGTTCGGTTTGTTGGAGCATTAATAAATAAAATTCTATCAAGAATTTTGTATTTATCATATCCTTTAATTCTCAAATCATTAGAATGCACAAGTTAAGGTTTCAAGTTTTCAAAGTAAATTTTAAGATCGAATTCTTCATTTTCTTTTAAAATGATTGCAATTTGTGATTTCAAAGATGCATATTGCTTTGAAAAAACTTCAACAAATTTTTCAAGATTAAAACACTTTGATTGGACTTTTCACACTTTTCATCTTTATCATGAACCTTAGTTCGTAAAACATTCATTTTGTTTGATCAATTTGTTGTTTAATTCTTTAATCCCAAGAGATTCGTGATAATGATCATTAATTTTTTTTTTAAATGTATTCAACATCATCATCACTATCATGTTATGATATAGGAATCGAAGTGTGTGAAATCTCACTACGATTATTATGAATAATCACTTAGATATATATTTCTACAAGATTTGATCATGTTCTTCTTCATCACACTCTCATATTATTTCACTAAGAAGGCAAAGTTGCTTTTATTTTTACTTAAACTCAAGGAATCAGTTTACTTTGAATCGTGTGATGAAAATTCATTCAATGAGTCGACTTAAGAAGAAGATGACTTGTTTTTCCAAACTTTTAAAAAATTCCAACTAATTTTTTAATGACACAAATATCTTCTCAAGCTCACTTTTAGAACATTTACCAAAAAAACGTTTTTCATTCACTTTTTCAAGTTTAAGAGCCAAATCATTTTTCTCTTATTTCAAAACTTTGAGTTTTTTGAAATCAATATTTTTTAATTTGTAAACATTGTCAAATTATAATTTGTAACCTCAAAGCTTTATTATCTTATTTCAAATCACAAATCAATTTTAACAACTCATCCTTCTATTTTTCAATCAATTTAAACTTTTCACTTGTAAGTTGACTACTCATTTCAAACTCTTCAAAAGGTTCTCTTGATCATAGAGTTTGACTTGATTATCTAAATTAACATTCATCTTTTTTATTTTGAGAAGTTGAACATCAAAAACTTCATTATTTTGTGTCAGGGTTTTTCAAATTCAATCTCAGCACGTTCGCAAATCTCAACGTCACCAGATTTCGATTTTCCCGGTGAATGAGAAGATTTGTTTTTCTTCCTTTCAATTTTGTATAGAATATTTTCTATCCTTTCTATATGACTGAAAAGCATAGGATAATACACAGTTTATCTAATAATAGAAGCAATATCAAAATCTAGTATCATTGCACCCATAGTCACACAAGCAAAACACTAGAATGGGCAAAATCAGTGCCATGACCCAAAACACAATAATCACATAATAAAAAAAGATCAACTCAATTATGTTAATGCTATTAAAATGATAAATTGACTCTGATAAGAATTAAAGGTGTGTGTAAACATGCAAGTAATTGAACTAGAACAAACTTTGAGGGGTGAATAGGTTTGAAGGAAGATCATGACTTTTTTTTTCAAACGATTTTTCGTGAATATTAAAGTTACTCAACATAATTTCACCCAATTGATCTGATTAAATCCCAGAACTATGTAATTTAGTGTAATAACCCGAGGTCTTGGAGACGAATATTTATTTATTTTGGGAGAAATAAATAAAATTTTATTGGAGAAATAATTAAGTTGGCAATTAAAGTCAAAATTTGGAGTTGTTAGAAAGTGTGTCGAATGGAAATTCTGAGGGTACCATCGTTTTCGGAAGGGTCGAGAAAGTCAAAATGACTGTACTTGGGGTCTATTTGGGTTCTGAAATAAATTAGGACCGTTTGACTCGAATTAAAGTTACCAAGTCATTTAAAGTGTGTATTATCATTTAAAGATGTGTATTTTGGGATTTAGCCATAATTAGCCTACGGGAGAAACAATTCTCCAAAGAGAGAAATAGAAAGAAAGGGAAAAGAAGAAAGAAGAAGAAAAGGAAGGAGAAAAAGAGGGAGAAAGAGGATTTCCTGGAAAATACGCGATCTCAAGGAGGATTCAGACCCTACGAACCCGAGGCAAGTGATTATGAGTGCTAAATAATTGTTGTGTATGAATTATTGCATGATTTGTGGATTGAATTTATGGGTTTTAGGTTTAGTTTAACAAAACCTAACTTTCGGGAAAACCTTTGATTTGTAGTGTATAAATGAATTTTAAGGTTAGAAATTGGTTTATATGTGTTCTTGATGAATATTAATGTTATATTTGTGATTGGGTTGGATCAAAATAGTTGGAAGATGATTAAAATTATTTTTGGGTAATTTGGGTTAAGAAGAAAACAACCCATTTCGTAGCTTGCTGCACTTGCCGAATCGATTCGCCCCTACCGAATCGATTCGGTCTGTTGCAGATTGCCCAGGTCTTTAGGGACGAATCGATTCGCCCCTTTACGAATCGATTCTTTGGACCGAATCGATTTAGATGGGCCGAATCAATTCGTTTCTGGGCCGAATCGATTCGGAGGGGCCGAATCGATTCGGAAACAGGAGAATTTTTGGAAGATGTTTTCTAGGGAGAATTTCATCCCGTTTTGTTCGAGGTTATCGATTTGGGGCCTCTATATGAGATATTTGGAGTATGTTTTGGAGACTTTTAGAGGGTTTCTATCGCACGGAATTATGGGAGTCATATTAATTAAAGTTGAGGATTAGCGATTAAAGATTTTGGTATATTCTAAGTGGGGAAGCCCACCTTGATTTGGAGATTCGACTTGGGGATGATAATTACAATTATATGAATAAATGAGACAAATTTAGAGATAATGGATTTTTGAATCCAATCGTAAATGGGATAACTTTAAAAAGGTTCATAAACTGAATTGAACCCTATAATGGATGGAGAATCATAAATGCTATTTGATGGGCATACGGATATAGAAATATCCTTATTGATGATTGATTTGGGAGACATCTCACACAATGAGAAATGCTAATTGAGGTGCATTAGGATATAAAATATCCTTAACTTAAATAGAATTGGAAGACAATTCATACTAGAAGCGACATGAGAGTTTCAAGCAAGAATTAGTATAGCATATACTAAGTGGGGTAAATGTGTGAGTATTGACGATTGGTGTATCATGAGAGAGATATACTAAACAATGATGTTAATCAAATTGCGCCAAAGAGCGTATAATGAAAATAAATATGTTGTTGCAGGTATACCTTATATAATGGTATATCTTTATTACGTGGGATGTATGTATACCTTATATGATGGTGATACCCCCTCCTTGCTATCATTGGGAAGTTTCGTGCGTAGAGGGTGAGCATTCTGACTAGAAAAGCAGGATGTGGATATTCACCAGGTCATAGTCGTCCTTTGTGGTTAGCAAATGACATATATATATACATTTATTTATTTTGGGGGTGAGAGGTCATGGGTATGTGTCGCTCTCACTTGCCGGTTAGGAACTATGACCGCTTCCCGGACGTTGTGTGCGTGAGTAGATCATGAGGTGGGTGTCGTTGAACCCCACTAGGTGGCCCCAGTTTGCTACGTATATGGGCTGTTGGAAGATGATAGCATGTGAGCCTGCGTCCTTCGAGTTATAGCTCGGTTAGATGGTTATTATTGCTTGTGTTTGTATTTGGGTATCAAGGGCATAATGGACCTCAACGACCTACATTGCCAGGATTAGTGTATCTGGGGGGTTCCTTGTTTGGATTTCGCCTCGGCGAGACGTCCCGCGCACGAACCGTAGTGTAATGTTGGAACTTGGGGATAAGTTTAGTCCTTAATGCTCATATATATATATATATATATATATATATATATATATATATATATATATATATATATATATATATATATATATATAACCTATCCCGACGATCGACAGTGGCAAGAGTAGTGTAACGGGGGGTTCCTTGTTTGGATTTCGCTTCGGCGAGACGTCCCACGCATGAAACGCCGTGTACTGTTGAGAATTGGGAATATTAATTAATTAAAATTGGATAATAATCATTTGAGTTACATGCATCTTGCATTGAGGGCATAATGAGCCCCGATGATCAATACGGTCAGGAGTAGTGTAACGAGGGGGTTCCTTGTTTGGATTTCACTTCGACGAGACGTCCCACGCACGAAACGCAGCGCCGTGTTGAGAATCGGGAGGAGTTTAGTCCTTAACTCTTTATGCTAATAACTCATATAATAATCATATATGGTTTCATGCCTAACAAGGGCATCTCTAGAATATAAAATTCTAGTAAATGAGATTATTGATGTATTGTGATGATGTGGACATGATTGGATCATGTAACTTTATATGTTCAACAAATGAACATTATAAAGATAATTATAACGATTATATTAAAGTTAATAATTATAACTTTTAATTATGGAAACAAATGTATTGGGAGATAGGTTAGATGATTTCACTTAAATACTTCTTTTGGGTTTAAGTTAGAATCCTCTTACCTAAATTAGAATTGGGCATCCATTTGGAGATCACGTGCATACGCTTAGTGCGCGCTTTAGTTGAGAGGTGAGATGGATTTTATGGAGAGCCCGATTCCAACTAAATCATGTAATAATGCATTTATAATTATTATGCATTTTAATACACTTGCTATAAAATGTTTTTAAAACTCGGGCTCTGACCCGTTTATATTTCCTCCTACATGTATATATATTGTATTACTTCAGGTGTTCCTCCACAAGGACGCCTTTGATGTTCATCCATTCAGGATTCGTGGAGCTGTGGAAGTAGTGGACTGTTGCGGCACTTTCCTTTAGTCGACTCCTATCTTTGTATATCTAGATTAGGATTCAGTTTGTATATTGAGTTAGTATTCAAGTGTTGTAGATTAACACTTTCATATTTCATTATCAGATTATTGTATTGTCTGTTACCCGACAGCATATTCGGGTATTTCATTGTTGAGATTTGGTAGTACAATGTATTGTACTCTTTCATTTTTGGGCATGCACACTTCACTCATCATAGATAGATGTATATTGTTGGTTGAGTTGCATTATTGGTTTTGTTGTTGTTGTTAAATGTAAAAGTTTTAAATTTTTGACAATTTGCACTTAACGATTTCGGGTAGTTAGCCTTACATTATAGTGTTTAGTAGTTGATGTTGAGACTGGGCCATCTGAGATACCTGGTTTATTATAGTATAGGGCTGGCCACCCGTTATTATTTGGAGCGGGTTGTTTCATTTAGTGAATCAAGATGTAAAAATTTATTTTTAAAACACTTAAGTAAGTTTTAATCCAATTCACTAGACTCAACAATGATATAAGTGGTGTATGCGATAAAATGTGTTCATATAAGTAAAGATCATTCACATTCAACTACAATAAAATGTTTATATGTAAAAATCCTCACCAAACGGGTAAAAAGCCTCGAGCCACTTCAATTTTAATTTTTGTTGAAAATAAATTTTACACAAAGAAAGAAGATACCTCTCACACAAGCACTCTCGTGTAGTTACCTCTTAACCTGATAACTTTTCACATAGATATGAAATTCCACAATGAGGCCCACACTGCGAATGAAGAAGTCCATTTTCTTCCATAAAAGTAGCGTCACACTCCTATTTCTCCAGAAAACTGTTGTGCCTTTTAATCTAAGAGTAGATGACCAGATAATTCAAATGTATATTGATTTGAACCTAATAGACTGGCTAAAATCTTAAACAAAATACTCTAGATTATCTCTCAAGAGCATAGATCAATTTTAGGTTTAAGTTTTTGTCAAAATAGAAGGGATTGACTAAAATTGGAAAGAGGAGTAAAGGTAAACTGCTCTCAACCTCGAAAATGATCTTATGAATGTTTTTACATTAAGATTCCTTCAAATCTTAACAACCCACGCACATATACATACAAATACAAACATTTAAAGTGTGATAGGAATTAGAAAAGATATGACAATTTGATTTGACAAAGAGATTTCATTTAAATATTGATTAAAATATGAATTACAAACAAAAATAATAAAATCTCAATCAATTTAAGATAAAAAGCTCAAAATTTTATAACTGTATAGTATCAATAAAGGTATGATTAATGTGATATTTAATAAAATTCAAGATCAATATGAATATGCATAATCAACTCATACAATCATTAGAAATCATGCGTAGAAAATATTCACTCCATCAATATCCTTATGATGTCAAATATAGTGGTTTCAAGTCATTTCCTCCCTCAAGAATATGTTGATAAAATTCTTTTGAATACCATTTAAAAATAAAATTTTAATTTTAAAATGTTTGGGTTTATCTTGTTTTTCATATCCGTTCAAGATATTGGCTTACGACTCTTTTTTAACATACTTTTGGCTCTTTCCATTTATTAGTTTTTCCCATGCCTAGATGGCACCTACCCAAAAAATTTTGAATATTAAAAATGGGTGTAATCACTTTAGAAATAGTCCTTGTCAATTCTTTTGAATATGTTACCATTTCAACTCCTTCATATTAAAAAAACTCATAAATTTCACATATGGACCAATGAAACACCAACAATATCTTGGGATTTGATCATAATTTAATTATGAAGTAAAGGAAATAATCACATAAGTCAAATCATAAGCAATAAAAGATATGCACATGCTCAATGTAATCCCACATATTTTTAATGATTTTAATTATGAGATTAATTGACTTAAAAATGGGAAATTTATTTATAATTAATTTGAATTTAATTAAATAATTACTTGTGGCATGAGAGTTAGTATATATTGATGCGAATTATGTTGAATATTACTTAGTGAATAAAGTAATATGTAATTATGAATTAATTGTCTCAAGCGAATAATACGACATTTATGGTAATTAAGTTGGGACGTGTGTGTCAGCCGTGTCATGATTAAATTAAATGAAATAAAAAGTAATTTATTTATAAGTCACCCATATGGTCATTTCGAGTGTGTTAAAGTGTCCAAAAGGGTCGAGATAGTCAGAAAATCCTACCCGAGGGTTCATTTGGGTCCTGAAACATTTTTAAGCCAAATCGGCATCCCGGGAGGGTATTTTAGTCATTTTTATTTTTGGGGTAATTAAACCCACGAAATTCCTAAATCTATATCAGCTTCTAGGGTTAGGCTTCGTAGAGATATCAAACATAAAAACTTGGTAGACGATAGGAGCAAGAGAGTAAAAGGGGGATTGAACCACCATTGGAGCACCGTTTACACCACAACAACCGCTAACGTATAGATCGGAGATAGAGCATCAACCCCATACCTTTCATCACCAATAGAGCAGACCTGCTACTCAAGCCAAGTAATTATCTTGTGTAAATTTACAGTAGATATATGATCCATGTTAGAATACCTTAACATCTATATGAATATTTCATGCTTTAGAATATGTTAGATAGCGTATATCATGATTCTTGGGTTAAAATTCAAATCGAGTAGGTTCATTTATGCATGTAGAATCAAACCCACGTTATAATAATAAAATTGGTTGAAGAAATATGGAAATTACATGTTTAATTGAAGATGAAATCAAAACTAGGGTTTTTGAGACTAAAGGTGGAAATTGGGTGAATTTGTGCATATTGATGTTGTTTAAATGATTTGGATACTTTAGGAATTGTCCATGCCTATTAGTATAGGTTCTGAATTTCATGTATATTAATTTGGAGATGTTTAAAGACGGTATTGGTGGTTAAAAATTTTGAAACCCGTAACTCTGATGAAAATCCGGAAAAATTACCGATCGATCGTGAATCGACTCAAGAATGTCGATCGACCCATTTCATTGATCGATCGACTCCCCTGGAAAATGTGATTTGTTTCCTTTTTAATATTTGATTAAATCCTAACTTTTATAAATCTTTGGTGTTAATTAATTAAACATAATTAGACTTAAGGAAGGGCACTAGGATATACTTAAGACCCGAAAAATGTTATTTTGTGTGGAATTGAATGGTGAAATTATGAGTGTTAATCAAATGAGTTACGATTAAAAATTATATAAATTTGGGTTTAAATTGGATAATTGAATATTCAAGGTTAGTATTAGTAGCGGGGGTACATTATAGATACTGAAATAACCCAAGGAAGAAATGGAAACTTAGTAACCTTTTTGGGATATGAAGTTATGTGACGAGACCTACCACGTTAAATGAAATATTACTATGTAGCGGACTCAAAAATTGGGACGTATGTAGAGCTATATGGAATTTATATATACTTAGGTTGTGTGATTACCTATTATATGGGTTATTATGAGTAATGCATCATACCGCGCTACTTGTTATCACGGAGGTTTTCTCTCTAGGATAGTCTTATTCTAATGAGCCCATCAGGGGAATATGTACTTGTACCTCATAACCATATAGCCTTGGTACATCCTATTTGTGAATGATAGTGCAAACGGTCGTAGGGGTGACTGGGTATGTGGGTCTCCCTTGTGACTTGCAACTATAATTCACCTGCATTTTGTGTGACTTGTGTTTTATATGGTTCTAGAGTGATTATGAACCAATAGTCCTTTATGTAGTATGTGATATACTGGGACTTGATAGTAGAGTATGCATGAACAAGAGATTAATCTCGGAGTTCCTTATGTGTGTGTGTGTATATATATATATTATGATAGTGATGTATATATATACACTTGTGATTATTCTACTGTCTTTCTTAGTGAATAAGAAAGAGTATATCATATAAAATATGTTATAATTGTGGGAACTTATATGAGTAAAAAATACTTGAATTGATTAATAAATATGGGAAATGCAATAATGTATTACTCGGGTATTATGGGTGGACACAATGACTTAGGCATCGTAGTGATATAGTTTATTCAAACTAGTTAGGTTAGACAATGTAACTAGGATGGGTTAGGAGTATACATTAGACATGCTCAATAGTTGAGAGGTGAGAATTTCAGATGAGAGCACGTGAATAACATATATACAATATCTGGTATTTATGAAATTTAAATACTATTTGTTTTATAATATTTTCAACTCGGGATCTGACCTGTTTGCTTCCAAATCTATTTTTTGTGAAATAATTTTTAGGTGCCGAATTACAAGGATGCCAATCGTAGGAGTTCCATTCAGTTGACGTGATGTAGCTACTATGAAAGTTACAGGACCTCGGTGTCAGATGCATCCACATTCATCCTTGATTCATTCTGAGACACTTACTTCAATCAGGGCATGTTGCCCTTTCTTATTTAGAGATAGTACGTTCAGAAATTCCTTTACATTTCAGTTATTGGATATATTTCATTTCGAATTAGAGTATTTGGGGTTTTTATTAGGAGTGTTTACTCCAGATTTAGTTTATTTCATTCTGTCATTTTAATTCCTAAGAGTTGTTATTGGATGATGAATGTTTGGTTAATCATTTAATTGCTTGCATGTTATAACAAAATATAATGAATAAACTTGACATCAGATTTTTAAATATTAGGTGGTTAGTAATTAATAAAAAGTTTTCTACATTGATGCTAAGACTGATTCCAACTGGATATTCCGTTTTAAATTTAATAAAGGACTAATCACCTGGTATTCAATTAAGTGGGTTATGATAGGTGGTATCAGAGCATCAGGTTCTAGAGTCTTTAGGATTTGTGCGGCTTATTATGCTTCCAACGTAGCTTTCTTTAATATAGAGCCCTATACTTAGGATTGTTGTATTAAATAATTACACATTTTACGTCTTCAGCTATTTTGAGATATTAGAGTGGACTTATAAATCTTACCTCTCATTTCAGATGCCTCCCAGACGTGCACAATGAGCTCCAGGCCCAAGGCACGATGAATGGTTTAGAGGTTGCTATTATCGTAGTGCAACCAGTAAATTAAGCTTTAGTCGTGGTACAATAGGCCCTACCCCAGGCATAGGCGATGGCACTAGAAACAGATAACGTGTTCCCTTCTTTTTGAGAGAGAGTCAGAGATACCTTCTAGAAGCCACATCATCCGGAGTTCGCAGGGAGTTCTGATGTTGTGGGTGCGAGCCATTAAATGAAACACTTCCAATATAACTTTAGGATGTACGAGTTCACTGAGGTTCAGAGGTAGATACTAGATACTTTTAAGCTAGTGGTTACGGCACTGCAGTGGTGGAGTCTATTACCACTACTGAGGAGAGAGATAACATGACTATTCAGGACTTCTGGGTGCGGTTCGATCGCAAATATTTCCTTTCCGTCTTTGAGACTGAGATGAGGCCAAAATTACTAGATCTCGCCAAGGAGAGGAAGACTATTATGGAGTACGAGAAATATTTTACGATATTGGTTAATCTGGTACCGTAGGAGGTACATACTAAGGAAAAGAAAATTAAGATGTTTATGGATGACTTGACTTGGAGGATTCGTTATCACATTTTGGGTAATCTTTCGTTGGGTGCATACATTGATGTACTTAACGCTGCCCTATTACACTGACAGGGACATCATTTGCATCTGAAGGCAAGCAAACGAGTGGGGGAGCCCAGCCAGTAAGGCAGGACTTGAGGTAATGGTACTAGTGGGGCACAACCAGCTCAGGGTGAGTAGAGTTCCCATCAGAGGGACCTTGCTAAGTGGTTCAGATCTGGTGACTATAGGTAAGGATCGGGAGGTTTTAGGCAGGGGCATCAAGGCCAGTCTTGTCAATAGGACCACTAGCAGCAGGGCCAACAGTGCTTTCAACAGCGCCAGTAAGGCCAAAGGAGGGGTGGTAACGACCAACAGTGCTGAGGAAAGAAAAATCAAAGGGGAGGAAACTTTGGTTGTAGATGCTTTGGTTGTGGAAAAAATGTCCACCGACGTTAGGATTTTCCTGAAAGGGGTAAGACCCCACAACAACAACAATATGGTGCTCGATAATAGCCCCAACGATCGATCATTCGAGCCTCCCTCCCAGCACCAATACAGATGCCAGCATTACGAGCTATTCCAAAAATTCTAGTTTAGTAGGGACGGCTACAGTATGGGCATTTTTACAACACCCACGAGGCTATAGTTCCTCAAGCTCCACCCACAATTGAGGGTATATTTTTTATTCAGGGGATTTTGAGGCAGATATTATTTGACTCGGGGGCTTCACACTCTTTCATTCCCATTATATTTTCACCTGCTACAGGAATATTTGACACGATAGAAAGTACGATTAATAGTGTAGATTAATCGTTGGGCTATGGGTCACTGATATTCTTTATATGTCAGGGCATGTGTATAGAGATTGGTAGATTTATTTTACCTGCTGATATTCTTGTATTATATATGTCCGAGTATGATGCTATTATTGGGATGGATTGGCTAGTTACATATAGGTCCATGATTGATTGCTATAGTCGTATTATTATATTCGTCGTACCGGATCAAGAGATATTTTTAGTGGCGATGCCTCATCCTGAGGGGGTTCGTCCACCCATTTATAGCATATAGAGGAGGAGAACTCTAAGGAGGTGGTGATTCCAGTTGATTTTATCCTAGTTATTTGTGAGTTTGTTGATGTATTTCAAGACATACCATGGCTACCTCCTAGTCGAGAGATTGTGTTTGTGACATACTTGATGTCGATAGCCTGTGCACCTTACTGTATGGCTCCAAAAGAGATGAGGGAGTTATGGGATCAGATCGAGAAGTTGTTAGGATAGGGCTTCATCCGTAGGAGTACCTCGCCTTGGGGTGCTCCCATATTGTTCGTAAAGAAAAGAGATTGGTCGTTACGGTTGTGTGTTAACTACCAAGAGTAGAATAAGGTCATGATACGAAATAAGTATCCATTTCCCCAAATCGATGACTTATTCGAGCAATTGAGGTGTGTTTCCTACTTCTCAAAGATAGAATTGAAATTGGTATACCATCAGTTACATATCTGAGAGCATGACATGTCTAAGACTGCATTCTTGACGAGATATGGATCCTACGAGTTTAGGATTATGACATTTGGGCTAACCAATGCATTGTCCGTGTTTATAGACTTAATGAATAGGGTGTTCAGAGAGTTCTTAGATTAGCTTGTCATTTTCTTCATAGATGAGATCCTGATATATTCCCAGACTGGGGAGGAACTTCCCGAGCATTTGAGATTAGTTTTGCATGCATTGCATAAGCACAAGTTGTATGTGAAATATGATAAGTGTTGGTTCTGGCTGAGAGAGGTTCGATTTTTGGGGCTTATTGTTTCAGAAAGATTAATATCCATAGATCCGGGGAAGGTGTCAATGGTGAGGGAGTGGAGGAAACCCACGACGTCGACAGAGATACGTAGTTTCTTGGGGATAGTTGGATACTATAGGTAATTTATTCGGGGATTCTTGAAGATTGAGGGTCCGTTGACTTATCTGGAATGATGCCTACCAGTTGGCTTTTTATGAGCTCTAGGATAAGCTAACTTCAGCACCAGTTCAAGCACTCGCCATGCTGGGAGTGGAATACCTAGTTTATACTAATGCATCCTTACTAGGACTTGGGGGTGTGCTTCAGCAGGAGGATAAGGCTATATCTTATACTTCCCGTAAGCTTAATCTTCACGAGAGGAATGACCCAACCCAAGACTTGGAGTTAACAAAAGACGTGTTTGCACTTCGAATATGGAGATATTATCTCTTAGGAGAGAAATTTTGCCTATTCATAGACCACAAGTGACTACAGTACTTGTTCACACAGCGGGATTCGAATATGCATCAGCGGCAGTGGCTTTAATTTTTGAAGGACTATCAGTTCGATATCCAATACCATCTGGGGAAGGATAACGTGGTAGCAGGTGCATTGAGCCGTAGGCCAACAGGTGAGGTGACTGAGGCATGAAAGGTAAAATGGAAGGATCTGGGACATCAAGATGCGATTGCCCGCTCATTCATGTCAATGATGGAGGTTACACCTGATATCGTTACTAGGGTCATACAGGCTAAGGCAACAGACTCGTTCTGTCAAGATCAGATTTCACAACATCTTTTTCAAGGGGGTAGAGACATATTCTGTGAGTTTAGATGGGGCCTTACGCTTCAATGGCAGACTAGTTGTTACAGAAGGGGAGGAATTATGACATGCGGTAATGGCAGAGTCACACAGTTCATGATTTGTGATACATCCCCTAGGGGATAATATGTACAAGATATGAGGCAAAAATACTGATGGAATGGAATGAAGAAGGACATTGTCGAGTTTATTTCAAAATGTACCACTTGTCAGCTGGTAAAAGTGGACCACTAGAGGCTGCCAAGGCTCCTACAGCCGTTGGAGATCCCTATGTGGAAATATGAGAGTAGCTCCATGGATTTCATCATAGGGTTGCCTACATCGTAGAGGGGTTACGATTCCATCTGGGTGATTGTGGATCGGCTAACCAAGGTAATTCATTTTCTCCCAGTTTGGACCGATTATATGAAAGTGCAGTACCCTCAAATCGTCATTACCGAGGTAGTGAGAATCCACGGGGTGCCCCTTAATATTGTGTTCGATGAGGACAAGATTTTTGTGTCCAGATTTTGGGACAGCTTCCAGGAGGCCATAGGTACAGAGTTATGACTCAGTGCAACCTATCACTCATAGGGTAATGGGCAGACCGAGCGAACAAACCAAATGTTAGAGGATATGTTGTCGATGTGCATCCTTGATTTTCGCGGGGGCTGGGAGCAATATCTTGCACTAGTGTAGTTTGTTTATAATAACTCCTACCATTTGACTATTATCATGACTCCATTCGAGGCGTTATACGGTAGGACTTGTCGTTCTCCAACATGTTGTCTAGAGGTGGGAAAAAAAGCTACTAGGGCCAAAGGTAATTCAGATACCTCGACCAGGATTGAGATGATTCAGATCCATATTCGGGTTACTCAAGATAGACAGAAGAGCTACGCTGATACCAAGAGGTTCTTCAGGGAGTTCAATGTGGGGGACCAGGTATTGTTATGAGTATCTCCTATAAAGGGGATAATGCAGTATGGGAAGAAAGGGAAGTTTGAGCCGAAGTATGTAGGGACATTCCCTATTATTGAGCGGATTAGGCTAGTGGCTTACAGACTTGGGTTACCGGAGCACTTACATATGATTCATGACTTGTTCCATATTTCTTTGTTGAGGAGATATCTTCAGGATGAGTTGTCCCACATTTATATTGCTTTAGAGGGGATTAATCTAAAACCCTATAGTTCCTATGAGGAGGGGCCAGTTGCTATCCTAGACCGCAGCGAGAGGAAACTATGGTCAAAGGTAGTGTTGTTAGTACGTGTTTAGTGGCGACATCATAACGTGGAGGAGTCTACCTTGGAGCACAAGGATGAAATGCGTGACAAATATCCTGAGTTATTCTTATCAGGTATACCTTTATTTTTTTGAATTTCGAGACAAAATTCCGTTATTAAGGGAAAGTATGAAATACCCCGTATTTTTAGTGATTTTAATTATGGGATTAATTGACTTAATGTTTAGTTGAAGATAAAGTAAAAATAGGGTTCTTAAGACTAAAGGGGGAAATTGGGTGAATCTATGCATGTTGATGTTGTTTAAACGATTTGGATACGTTAGCAATTGTCGATACCTATGAGTATAGGTTATGGATTTCATATATATCAATTTGGAGATTTTTAAACACGATATTGGTGGTTAAAATTTTTAAAACCTGTAATTGTTAAGAAAACCAGGGTAAATTGCTGATCGATCGATCGACTCCCCTGGAAAATTTGTAAGGACATTTTTCTCATGTCCAATATTTTACATTTATGTATGTCGTACGCCGCTACATTTTGCACGTCACCTCACGATCTAACATGACGGCCTCTATCCGAATTCTGGGAATCAAGCATCCAACATCTCCATCATGTTTCCCACATCGTCCTCAACGACTTCACATACCATGCTTTTAGGGAGTATATGCTAGTGGTATGCAAGAAAAGTCAAATCAATGAAAGAAGTCATGATATGGAAGTTCAAGGACAATTTGGTAATTGTACATCCACCATCCAGAGGATAGGTCAACTGTAAAGTTGAAGAGCTTTCCGCAACAAAGATACTGGAAGAAACGGCATCTCATTCCGAGCTACGGTGAAGAAGATATCGCCCTTTAAATATGGATAGAATACCTCGAAGGAAGTTGCGTTCTGAGGACCGAACCGATCCGCCTAAATAAAAGAACCGATCCGGTCACCCGGACCGATCCGATATCAACCGGACCGATCCGTTATGCTGAAGGCCAGTATACCCCGGACCGCAGGCAAACTGATGAAGCAGGAATAACCGAACCGATCAGCCTCAACCGGACCGATCCGCCTTCAATAAAAGAACCGATCCGATGGCAACCGGACCGATCCACCCCATAGCCGGACCGGTCCGCCTGGGATAAATTCGGCCAGATCTGTTTGAGATTTTTTAGGGTAAAAGTTTCCTTATTTAATGCCAACTTCGGGGAGTTGTTTTCCAAGACTTTTCAACACGATTTCCGGAGTCCTAAATACTCTAAGTCTTCACCTATTGAGCCCAAGACTCTAGGTTTTTGATTCACACAATTGCCAATCCTTTGTGAATCTTTTTGTGCAACCCAAGAACACAACTTTGGTTTGTTCAACCCTTGTGGAGAAGCCGTTCTCTTCTTCATTTCTGCCCTCTAGGAAAGGGAAAATTCCAGCCGACTAACTTGTGGAGAAGCCGTTTCTCTTCTTTATTGCAGCCCTCCTGGAAAGGGATATTTCCAGCCGCCGACAACAGAATCCGATACCTGAGGGTAATTCTTAGTCAAACTGTATTTCATTGTAATCCGATTGTAAGCCGTTTTCTTACAAATTATAGTGAAATAAAAGGTTTTGCCCCTTTGGGGGATTTTTCCTGAAATTGTTTGTTTTTATCATGCATGCTATATTTTATTTGATAAATCATCTAGATGCATGTCTTAGGGTTTAACTAAAATTTGGGTTTAATTAAAAACTGGATTTTATTTGAGAAATCGCAATATTTCCGCTGTAGCTACGTTCTCAAATTGGTATCAGAGCGGGTTACGCTAATTTATCGCGTGATCCTGATTTTTCGAGGATTTACTTTCTGATATAATTTGTCTACTCATGCTTTCAAATTGGTATCAGAGCATGTTGCACTAAGTTATTGTGTTTTGATCCCCATTTTGCACAAAAATGGCTTTTGATGATCTTCGATGATCTTCGATGTCAAATTTTTGAAAAAATTAATTGGAAAATTCACACGAACTCTTGTTTTAAATCTTCTGTTGAAAACGAATCTGAGAGGTGTCCTTATTGTGAGGGTGTTGGTCACACGTTACACGAGTGTACCACAAATTTAAAGAAGAAATTGAATAAACCGATTTCTCATGTTTCTACCCTTAGTGATTGTGATTCGGAAGAAGAAGTTTTTTATGCTTCTAGGCGAGAGTTTCCCATCCATGTGATTAGTGATGATAGTGAAGGTGATGGGAGTGTGGATGAAAGTGAGGGGCAAAGTGTAGATGAGCATGACTTGCAAACTGCTTTCAATGAACTTTATGCTGAAACTTTGAAAACAAAGAAAGAAAATTCGAAATTGAAAGCTCAATTGAAAGAGTGTGCCATAAAAAATAATGATTTTTTAGTTAAAGAACTTAGGGCACATGCGAAAATTTTGAAAGAGAAGCTTGAGTACGTCGAGGGTGAGAGAGATAGTCTTAGAGGGTTGATGGAGACTATGAAAAAGCAGCTTTTAGAGTGTGAGGATTCTAGACGAGTACTTGAATCTAGGATAGGTGAACTTGAGATGAAATTGAAAGATTCAAGTAAGGTGAAATTTGATTTGGAGTCTAGGTCTGAAAAACTTGATAAGATTTTAGGCATAGTGGAGATCAAAACGGATAGAGGTGGGATTGATCTTGAAAAATATATTGCACCCATTCCCACACGTGTGAGAGAGCCCCCTAGGATTGTTAAGAAAGAGACACCTAAGGTTGTTAGGAAAGAGCCCCCTAGGAACATCGTGAGAGTGCCTCCTAGGATCATTAGGAGAGACCCACCTAGGAAAATTTGGAGAGAGCAACTGAGCAATTTGAGGAGAGGGCCACCTTTAGGTAACACACACCGCCCTATTTACACTTGCACACATTGCGGTAGGCAAGGTCATATTAGGCGATTCTGTTACAAGCTGTTAAATGAACCTAGGAAGGTTAATAGAAGAATAAATTCGATTCCCAAAACCCCCACACTCCGTTACACATCTATTTGGGTTAGAAAATCGGATTTAAAGGCTTATGGTTTATTTGTCCACGATTCCCGTTTGCTTGCACGTGATTCAAACCATGTGAAATCTTTTGGTTGATTGAGTTTGCAAGTTTTTCATACACTAGTTGTGTTTTCATGATATATTTTTGATAGTGTGATGACTTGTACTTTTTGTATAAATCTTTGTTTTTGAATTTTTTTAAAAAGTACAAAAAGATTTTATTTTGATAAAATTTTGAAAAATTCAAAAAGATTTTTTTTGGTTGCACCGCTTATGGATGAATACTTAGGATGACCGAGTCACAACTTCATTCCATTTTTTATGTGACTATTTGATAGTGTTTTGAGACAATAGGTCAATTCATCCTTCAGCTTTACAAAGTTTGGAGTCTTTGAGTTGCTATAGTGTTACTTTCTACATGTTTGACTCACTTTGTCCTTTATTGCACACATGCACGGATTTGTTTGATTATTGTGCTTGTCTTATCACATGTTGGTTGGGTGTTTTCACGTCAATCCTGTCCTTAAAACGAACCAAGCGCGATAAATTTTGATAAGGAAATTGTGCATTTAAAAACCGTTTTTGTGAGTTTGTGTGCCTTTTTGATAACGGGGAGGGGCTGCGAAAGGTAATAATCTATCCTTTGGGCAAAAGCCACCGTTAAAAAGGACCTAAAAAATTGAGGAATTTTATTATCCGAGGTCCAAAGTGGTTTAAAAGAGCCCGAAAAAAATGAAAGGCAATAAAAAGATATTCATGCCAAAATATGGGCCATTTAGGTTTTTGCAACAATTCTCCAAAGTTTGAGAATTTAGATTACCTCTAAAAGAAAATATATATGAGGGAGTTTGGTTGGAGAATTTAAAACGGGTTTGCACGTCCTTGAAATGGTTGAAAATGCGCTAAATAGTTTTGGACGTTATTGGGGTGAAAATCATTTTGACTTTGATTTGTTGATTTGTATAAGACGATGTCATCTAAATTCAACAATCTTTTCACCTAAGGATACTTTTGATGCTCATTCGTTAGCGGTACACATATGCATCTTGCACATATGATTGACTGAATTGATTTACCTATCGAATGTGTTCACACCCATTCATTCCATTTCCATGACTTGATTGTTTGAGTCTAAATCCATAGTGTGATTTTTTTTTGTATCATGTTCATATTTTTTTTCATATTGGTATCCTATTTTTTGTTTGTTTGAAATATTCAAAAAATAGATGTTTATTCCTCATGACACCCTGTCTTTGCTTGTTTCATTCTTCTCATTTGTCTATTTTGGGGACATCATAAAATGGGGGAGTAAGAATTATCATATTATGGGGGAGTTTTGAGTTTTGAGTTTGCTCATAAATTGGTATCTATATTTATCTCATGTGTGTAGGTACTACTTTGATGATCACTGAATTGCACACCCTGATGAGAAAATCGTTGAGATTCTCGAAGATTTGAAGATCAAACGATGCAGTCTTATTCACTTGTACTCTTTCAGTTTTGGGTTCATGGAAGGGTAGATTTGTATAGGCAATTTCATATTTGATAATTCGGATTTTTATGTATGTACCGGCATAGACATATGGGGAGATTTGTAAGTACATTTTTCTCATGTCCAACGTTTTACATTTATGTATGTCGTACGCCGCTACATTTGGCACGTCACCTCACGATCTCATATGACAGCCTCTATCCGAATTCCGGGAATCAAGCATCCAACATCTCCATCATGTTTCCCACATCGTCCTCAACGACTTCACATACCATGCTTTTAGGGACTATATGCTAGTGGTATGCAAGAAAAGTCAAATCAATGAAAGAAGTCACGATATGGAAGTTCAAGGAAAATTTGGTAATTGTACATCCACCGTCCGGAGGATAGGTCAACTAGAAAGTTGAAGACCTTTCCGCAACAAAGATACTGGAAGAAATGACATCTCATTCCGAGCTACGGTGAAGAAGATATCGCCCTTTAAAGATGGATAGAATACCTCGAAGGAAGTTGGGTTATGAGGACCGGACCGATCCGCCTAAATAAAAGAACCGATCCAGTCACCCGGACCGATCCGGTATCAACCGGACCGATTCGTTATGCTGAAGGCCAGTATACCCCGGACCGCAGGCAAACCGATGAAGCAGGAATAACCGAACCGATCCGCCTCAACCGGAACGATCCGCCTTCAATAAAAGAACCGATCCGATGGCAACCGGACCGATCCGCCCCATAGCCGGACCGGTCCGCCTTGGATAAATTCGGCCAGATCTGTTTGAGATTTTTTAGGGTCAAAGTTTTCTTATTTAATGCCAACTTCGGGGAGTTGTTTTCCAAGACTTTTCAACACGATTTACAGAGTCCTAAATACTCTAAGTCTTCACCTATTGAGCCCAAGACTCTAGGTTTTTGATTCACACTATTGCCAATCCTTTGTGAATCTTTTTGTGCAACCCAAGAACACAACTTTGGTTTGTTCAACCCTTGTGGAGAAGCCGTTCTCTTCTTCATTTCTGCCCTCCTGGAAAGGGAAAATTCCAGCCGACAAACTTGTGGAGAAGCCGTTTCTCTTCTTCATTGCAGCCCTGGAAAGGGATATTTCCAGCCGCCGACTACAGAATGCGATACCTGAGGGTAATTCTTAGTCAAACTGTATTTCATTGTAATCCAATTGTAAGCCGTTTTCTTACAAATTATAGTGAAATAAAAGGTTTTTCCCCTTTGGGGGATTTTTCCTGAAATTGTTTGTTTTTATCATGCATGCTATATTTTATTTGATAAATCATCTAGATGCATGTCTTAGGGTTTAACTAAAATTTGGGTTTAATTAAAAACTGGATTTTATTTGAGAAGTCGCAATATTTCCGCTGTAGCTACGTTCTCAAATTGGTATCAGAGCGGGTTACGTTAATTTATCGCGTGATCCTGATTTTTCGAGGATTTACTTTCTGATATAATTTGTCTACTCACGTTTTCAAATTGGTATCAGAGCATGTTGCACTAAGTTATTGTGTTTTGATCCTGATTTTGCACAAAAAATGGCTTTTGATGGTTTTGATGATCTTCGATGTCAAATTTTTGAAAAAATTAATTGGAAAATTCACACGAACTCTTGTTTTAAATCTTCTGTTGAAAACGAATCTGAGAGGTGTCCTTATTGTGAGGGTGTTGGTCACACGTTACATGAGTGTACCACAAATTTAAAGAAGAAATTGAATAAACCGATTTCTCATGTTTCTACCCTTAGTGATTGTGATTCGGAAGAAGAAGTTTTTTATGCTTCTAGGCGAGAGTTTCCCATCCATGTGATTAGTGATGATAGTGAAGGTGATGGGAGTGTGGATGAAAGTGAGGGGGAAAGTGTAGAAGAGCATGACTTGCAAACTGCTTTCAATGAACTTTATGCTGAAACTTTGAAAACAAAGAAAGAAAATTTGAAATTGAAATCTCAATTGAAAGAGTGTGCCATAAAAAATAATGATTTTTTAGTTAAAGAACTTAGGGCACATGCGAAAATTTTGAAAGAGAAGCTTGAGTACATCGAGGGTGAGAGAGATAGTCTTAGAGGGTTGATGGAGACTATGAAAAAGCAGCTTTTAGAGTGTGAGGATTCTAGACGAGTACTTGAATCTAGGATAGGTGAACATGAGATGAAATTGAAAGATTCAAGTAAGGTGAAATTTGATTTGGAGTCTAGGTCTGAAAAACTTGATAAGATTTTAGGCACAGCCGAGATCAAAACGGATAGAGGTGGGATTGGTCTTGAAAAATATGTTGCACCCATTCCCACACGTGTGAGAGAGCCCCCTAGTATTGTTAAGAAAGAGACACCTAAGGTTGTTAGGAAAGAGCCCCCTAGGAACATCGTGAGAGTGCCTCCTAGGATAATTAGGAGAGACCCACCTAGGAAAATTTGGAGAGAGCAACTGAGAAATTTGAGGAGAGGGCCACCTTTAGGTAACACACACCGCCATATTTACACTTGCACACATTGCGGTAGGCAAGGTCATATTAGGCGATTCTATTACAAGCTGTTAAATGAACCTAGGAAGGTTAATAGAAGAATAAATTCGATTCCCAAAACCCCCACACTCCGTTACACATCTATTTGGGTTAGAAAATCGGATTTAAAGGCTTATGGTTTATTTGTCCACGATTCCCGTTTGCTTGTACGTGATTCAACCCATATGAAATCTTTTGGTTGATTGGGTTTGCATGTTTGTCATACACTAGTTGTGTTTTCATGATATATTTTTGATAGTGTGATGACTTGTACTTTTTGGATAAATCTTTGTTTTTGAATTTTTGTAAAAAGTACAAAAAGATTTTATTTTGATAAAATTTTGAAAAATTCAAAAAGATTTTTTTTGGTTGCACCGTTTATGGATGAATACTTAGGATGACCGAGTCACAACTTCATTCCATTTTTTTCATGTGACTATTTGATAGTGTTTTGAGACAATAGGTCAATTCATCCTTGTGCTTTACAAAGTTTGGAGTCTTTGAGTTGCTATAGTGTTACTTTCTACATGTTTGACTCACTCTGTCCTTTAGTGCACACATGCACGGATTGGTTTGATTATTGTGCTTGTCTTATCACATGTTGGTTGGGTGTTTTCACTTCAATCCTGTCCTTAAAACGAACCAAGCGCGATAAATTTTGATAAGGAAATTGTGCATTTAAAAACCGTTTTTGTGAGTTTGTGTGCCTTGTTTGATAACGGGGAGGGGCTGCGAAAGGTAATCATCTATCCTTTGCGCAAAAGCCACCGTAAAAAAGGAAAAAATTGAGGAATTTTATTATCCGAGGTCCAAAGTGGTTTAAAAAAGCCCGAAAAAATTGAAAGGCAATAAAAAGATATTCATGCCAAAATATGGGCCATTTAGGTTTTTGCAACAATTCTCCAAAGTTTGAGAATTTAGATTACCTCTAAAAGAAAATATATATGAGGGAGTTTGGTTGGAGAATTTAAAACGGGTTTGCACGTCCTTGAAATGGTTGAAAATGCGCTAAATAGTTTTGGACGTTATTGGGGTGAAAATCATTTTGACTTTGATTTGTTGATTTGTATAAGACGATGTCATCTAAATTCAAAAATCTTTTCACCTAAGGATACTTTTGAATCTCATTCGTTAGGGGTACACATATGCATCTTGCACATATGATTGACTGAATTGATTTACCTATCGAATTTGTTCACCCCCATTCATTCCATTTCCATGACTTGATTGTTTGAGTCTAAATCCATGGTGTGATTTTTTTTTGTATCATGTTCATATTTTTTTTCATATTGGTATCCTATTTTTTGTTTGTTTGAAATATTCAAAAAATAGATGTTTATTCCTTGTGTCACCCTGTCTTTACTTGTTTCATTCTTCTCATTTGTCTATTTTGGGGACATCATAAAATGGGGGAGTAAGAATTATCATATTATGGGAGAGTTTTGAGTTTGCTCATAAATTGGTATCTATATTTATCTCATGTGTGTAGGTACTACTTTGATGATCACTGAATTGCACACCCTGATGAGAAAATCGTTGAGATTCTCGAAGATTTGAAGATCAAACGATGCAGTCTTATTCACTTGTACTCTTTCAGTTTTGGGTTCATGGAAGGGTAGATTTGTATAGGCAATTTCATATTTGATAATTCAGATTTTTATGTATGTACCGGCATAGACATAGGGGGAGATTTGTAAGGACATTTTTCTCATGTCCAACATTTTACATTTATGTATGTCGTACGCCGCTACATTTGGCACGTCACCTCACGATCTCACATGACGGCCTCTATCCGAATTCCGGGAATCAAGCATCCAACATCTCCATCATGTGTCCCACATCGTCCTCAACGACTTCACATACCAAGCTTTTAGGGAGTATATGCTAGTGGTATGAAAGAAAAGTCAAATCAATGAAAGAAGTCACGATATGGAAGTTCAAGGACAATTTGGTAATTGTACATCCACCGTCCAGAGGATAGGTCAACTGTAAAGTTGAAGAGATTTCCGCAACAAATATACTGGAAGAAACGGCATCTCATTCCGAGCTACGGTGAAGAAGATATCGCCCTTTAAAGATGGATAGAATACCTCGAAGGAAGTTGGGTTCTGAGGACCAGACCGATACGCCTAAATAAAAGAACCGATCCGGTCACCCGGACTGATCCGATATCAACCGGACCGATCCGTTATGCTGAAGGCTAGTATACCCCGAAACGCAGGCAAACCGATGAAGCAGGAATAACCGAACCGATCCGCCTCAACCGGACCGATCCGCCTTCAATAAAAGAACCGATCCGATGGCAACCGGACCGATCCGCCCCGTAGCCGGACCGGTCCGCCTGGGATAAATTCGGCCAGATCTGTTTGAGATTTTTTAGGGTCAAAGTTTTCTTATTTAATGCCAACTTCGGGGAGTTGTTTTCCAAGACTTTTCAACACGATTTCCAGAGTCCTAAATACTCTAAGTCTTCACCTATTAAGCCCAAGACTCTAGGTTTTTGATTCACACAATTGCCAATCCTTTGTGAATCTTTTTGTGCAACCCAAGAACACAACTTTGGTTTGTTCAACCCTTGTGGAGAAGCCGTTCTCTTCTTCATTTCTTCCCTCCTGGAAAGGGAAAATTCCAGCCGACAAACTTGTGGAGAAGCCGTTTCTCTTCTTCATTGCAGCCCTCCTGGAAAGGGATATTTCCAGCCGCCGACTACAGAATCCGATACCTGAGGGTAATTCTTAGTCAAACTGTATTTCATTGTAATCCGATTGTAAGCCGTTTTCTTACAAATTATAGTGAAATAAAAGGTTTTGCCCCTTTGGGGGATTTTTCCTGAAATTGTTTGTTTTTATCATGCATGCTATATTTTATTTGATAAATCATCTAGATGCATATCTTAGGGTTTAACTAAAATTTGGGTTTAATTAAAAACTGGATTTTACTTGAGAAGTTCCAATATTTCCGCTGTAGCTTCGTTCTCAAATTGGTATCAGAGCGGGTTCCGCTAATTTATCGCGTGATCCTGATTTTTCGAGGATTTACTTTCTGATATAATTTGTCTACTCACGTTTTCAAATTGGTATCAGAGCATGTTGCACTAAGTTATTGTGTTTTGATCCTGATTTTGCACAAAAAATGGCTTTTGATGGTTTTGATGATCTTCGATGTCAAATTTTTGAAAAAATTAATTGGAAAATTCACACGAACTCTTGTTTTAAATCTTCTGTTGAAAACGAATCTGAGAGGTGTCCTTATTGTGAGGGTGTTGGTCACACGTTACATGAGGGTACCACAAATTTAAAGAAGAAATTGAATAAACCGATTTCTCATGTTTCTACCCTTAGTGATTGTGATTCGGAAGAAGAAGTTTTTTATGCTTCTAGGCGAAAGTTTACCATCCATGTGATTAGTGATGATAGTGAAGGTGATGCGAGTGTGGATGAAAGTGAGGGGGAAAGTGTAGATGAGCATGACTTGCTAACTGCTTTCAATGAACATTATGCTGAAACTATGAAAACAAAGAAAGAAAATTTGAAATTGAAAGCTCAATTGAAAGAGTGTGCCATAAAAAATAATGATTTTTTAGTTAAAGAACTTAGGGCACATGCGAAAATTTTGAAAGAGAAGCTTGAGTACGTCGAGGGTGAGAGAGATAGTCTTAGAGGGTTGATGGAGACTATGAAAAAGAAGCTTTTAGACTGTGAGGATTCTAGACGAGTACTTGAATCTAGGATAGGTGAACTTGAGATGAAATTGAAAGATTCAAGTAAGGTGAAATTTGATTTGGAGTCTAGGTATGAAAAACGTGATAAGATTTTAGGTACAGTCGAGATCAAAACGGATAGAGGTGGGATTGGTCTTGAAAAATATGTTGCACTCATTCCCACACGTGTGAGAGAGCCCCCAAGGATTGTTAAGAAAGAGACAGCTAAGGTTGTTAGGAAAGAGCCCCCTAGGAACATCGTGAGAGTGCCTCCTAGGATCATTAGGAGAGACCCACCTAGGAAAATTTGGAGAGAGCAACTGAGAAATTTGAGGAGAGGGCCACCTTTAGGTAACACACACCGCCCTATTTACACTTGCACACATTGCAGTAGGCAAGGTCATATTAGGCGATTCTGTTACAAGCTGTTAAATGAACCTAGGAAGGTTAATAGAAGAATAAATTCGATTCCCAAAACCCCCACACTCCGTTACACAACTATTTGGGTTAGAAAATCGGATTTAAAGGCTTATGGTTTATTTGTCCACGATTCCCGTTTGCTTGCACGTGATTCAACCCATGTGAAATCTTTTGGTTGATTGAGTTTGCATGTTTGTCATACACTAGTTGTGTTTTCATGATATATTTTTGATAGTGTGATGACTTGTACTTTTTGTATAAATCTTTGTTTTTGAATTTTTTTAAAAAATACAAAAAGATTTTATTTTGATAAAATTTTGAAAAATTCAAAAAGATTTTTTTTGGTTGCACCGTTTATGGATGAATACTTAGGATGACCGAGTCATACTTCATTCCATTTTTTTCATGTGACTATTTGATAGTGTTTTGAGACAATAGGTCAATTCATCCTTGTGCTTTACAAAGTTTGGAGTCTTTGAGTTGCTATAGTGTTACTTTCTACATGTTTGACTCACTTTGTCCTTTATTGCACACATGCACGGATTTGTTTGATTATTGTGCTTGTCTTATCACATGTTGGTTGGGTGTTTTCACTTCAATCCTGTCCTTAAAACGAACCAAGCGCGATAAATTTTGATAAGGAAATTGTGCATTTAAAAACCGTTTTTATGAGTTTGTGTTCCTTGTTTGATAACGGGGAGGGGCTGCGAAAGGTAATCATCTATCCTTTGCACAAAAGCCACCGTTAAAAAGGACCTAAAAAATTGAGGAATTTTATTATCCAAGGTCCAAAGTGGTTTAAAAGAGCCCGAAAAAAATGAAAGGCAATAAAAAGATATTCATGCCAAAATATGGGCCATTTAGGTTTTTGCAACAATTCTCCAAAGTTTGAGAATTTAGATTACCTCTAAAAGAAAATATATATGAGGGAGTTTGGTTGGAGAATTTAAAACGGGTTTGCACTTCCCTGAAATGGTTGAAAATGCGCTAAATAGTTTTGGACGTTATTGGGGTGAAAATCATTTTGACTTTGATTTGTTGATTTGTATAAGACGATGTCATCTAAATTCAACAATCTTTTATCCTAAGGATACTTTTGATGCTCATTCGTTAGGGGTACACATATGCATCTTGCACATATGATTGACTGAATTGATTTACCTATCGAATGTGTTCACACCCATTCATTCCATTTCCATGACTTGATTGTTTGAGTCTAAATCCATGGTGTGATTTTTTTTTGTATCATGTTCATATTTTTTTTCATATTGGTATCCTATTTTTTGTTTGTTTGAAATATTCAAAAAATAGATGTTTATTCCTTGTGTCACCCTGTCATTGCTTGTTTCATTCTTCTCATTTGTCTATTTTGGGGACATCATAAAATGGGGGAGTAAGAATTATCATATTATGGGGGAGTTTTGAGTTTTGAGTTTGCTCATAAATTGGTATCTATATTTATCTCATGTGTGTAGGTACTACTTTGATGATCACTGAATTGCACACCCTGATGAGAAAATCGTTGAGATTCTCGAAGATTTGAAGATCAAACGATGCAGTCTTATTCATTTGTACTCTTTCAGTTTTGGGTTCATGGAAGGGTAGATTTGTATAGGCAATTTCATATTTGATAATTCGGATTTTTATTTATGTACCGGCATAGACATATGGGGAGATTTGTAAGGACATTTTTCTCATGTCCAACATTTTACATTTATGTATGTCGTACGCCGCTACATTTGGCACGTCACCTCACGATCTCACATGACGGTCTCTATCCGAATTTCGGGAATCAAGCATCCAACATCTCCATCATGTTTCCCACATCGTCCTCAACGACTTCACATACCATGCTTTTAGGGACTATATGCTAGTGGTTTGCAAGAAAAGTCAAATCAATGAAAGAAGTCACGATATGGAAGTTCAAGGAAAATTTGGTAATTGTACATCCACCGTCCGGAGGATAGGTCAACTGGAAAGTTGAAGACCTTTCCGTAACAAAGATACTGGAAGAAACGGCATCTCATTCCGAGCTACGGTGAAGAAGATATCGCCCTTTAAAGATGGATAGAATACCTCGAAGGAAGTTGGGTTCTGAGGACCGGACCGATCCGCCTAAATAAAAGAACCGATTCGGTCACCCGGACCGATCCGGTATCAACCGGACCGATCCATTATGCTGAAGGCCAGTATACCCCGGACCGCAGGCAAATCGATGAAGCAGGAATAACCGAACCGATCCGCCATCAATAAAAGAACCGATCCGATGGCAACCGGACCGATCCGCCCCATAACCGGACCTGTCCGCCTGGGATAAATTCGGCCATATTTGTTTGAGATTTTTTAGGGTCAAAGTTTTCTTATTTAATGCCAACTTCGGGGAGTTGTTTTCCAAGAATTTTCAACACGATTTCCAGAGTCCTAAATACTCTAAGTCTTCACCTATTGAGCCTAAGACTCTAGGTTTTTGATTCACACAATTGCCAATCCTTTGTGAATCTTTTTGTGCAACCAAAGAACACAACTTTGGTTTGTTCAACCCTTGTGGAGAAGCCGTTCTCTTCTTTATTTCTGCCCTCCTGGAAAGGGAAAATTCCAGCCGACAAACTTGTGGAGAACCCGTTTCTATTCTTCATTGCAGCCCTCCTGGAAAGGGATATTTCCAGCCGCCGACTACAGAATCCGATACCTGAGGGTAATTCTTAGTCAAACTGTATTTTATTGTAATCCGATTGTAAGCCGTTTTCTTACAAATTATAGTGAAATAAAAGGTTTTGCCCCTTTGGGGGATTTTTCCTGAAATTGTTTGTTTTTATCATGCATGCTATATTTTATTTGATAAATCATCTAGATGCATGTCTTAGGGTTTAACTAAAATTTGGGTTTAATTAAAAACTGGATTTTATTTGAGAAGTCGCAATATTTCCGCTGTAGCTACGTTCTCAAATTGGTATCAGAGCGGGTTCCGCTAATTTATCGATTTTTCGAGGATTTACTTTCTGATATAATTTGTCTACTCACGTTTTCAAATTGGTATCAGAGCATGTTGCACTAAGTTATTGTGTTTTGATCCTGATTTTGCACAAAAATGGCTTTTGATGGTTTTGATGATCTTCGATGTCAAATTTTTGAAAAAATTAATTGGAAAATTCACACGAACTCTTGTTTTAAATATTCTGTTGAAAACGAATCTGAGAGGTGTCCTTATTGTGAGGGTGTTGGTCACACGTTACATGAGTGTACCACAAATTTAAAGAAGAAATTGAATAAACCGATTTCTCATGTTTCTACCCTTAGTGATTGTGATTCGGAAGAAGAAGTTTTTTATGCTTCTAGGCGAGAGTTTCCCATCCATGTGATTAGTGATGATAGTGAAGGTGATGGGAGTGTGGATGAAAGTGAGGGGGAAAGTGTAGATGAGCATGACTTGCAAACTACTTTCAATGAACTTTATGCTGAAACTTTGAAAACCAAGAAAGAAAATTTGAAATTGAAAGCTCAATTGAAAGAGTGTGCCATAAAAAATAATGATTTTTTAGTTAAAGAACTTAGGGCACATGCGAAAATTTTGAAAGAGAAGCTTGAGTACGTCGAGGGTGAGAGAGATAGTCTTAGAGGGTTGATGGAGACTATGAAAAAGTAGCTTTTAGACTGTGAGGATTCTAGACGAGTACTTGAATCTAGGATAGGTGAACTTGAGATGAAATTGAAAGATTCAAGTAAGGTGAAATTTGATTTGGAGTCTAGGTCTGAAAAACTTGATAAGATTTTAGGTACAGTCGAGATCAAAACGGATAGAGGTGGGATTGGTCTTGAAAAATATGTTGCACCCATTCCCACACGTGTGAGAGAGCCCCCTAGGATTGTTAAGAAAGAGACACCTAAGGTTGTTAGGAAAGAGCCCCCTAGGAACATCGTGAGAGTGCCTCCTAGGATCATTAGGAGAGACCCACCTAGGAAAATTTGGAGAGAGCAACTGAGAAATTTGAGGAGAGGGCCACCTTTAGGTAACACACACTGCCCTATTTACACTTGCACACATTGCGGTAGGCAAGGTCATATTAGGCGATTCTGTTACAAGCTGTTAAATGAACCTAGGAAGGTTAATAGAAGAATAAATTCGATTCCCAAAACCCCCACACTCCGTCACACATCTATTTGGGTTAGAAAATCGGATTTAAAGGCTTATGGTTTATTTGTCCACGATTCCCGTTTGCTTGCACGTAATTCAACCCATGTGAAACCTTTTGGTTGATTGTGTTTGCATGTTTGTCATACACTAGTTGTGTTTTCATGATATATTTTTGATAGTGTGATGTCTTGTACTTTTTGTATAAATCTTTGTTTTTGAATTTTTTTTAAAATACAAAAAGATTTTATTTTGATAAAATTTTAAAAAAATTCAAAAAGATTTTTTTTGGTTGCACCGTTTATGGATGAATACTTAGGATGACCGAGTCACAACTTCATTCCATTTTTTTTATGTGACTATTTGATAGTGTTTTGAGACAATAGATCAATTCATCCTTGTGCTTTACAAAGTTTGGAGTCTTTGAGTTGCTATAGTGTTACTTTCTACATGTTTGACTCACTTTGTCCTTTATTGCACACATGCACGGATTTGTTTGATTATTGTGCTTGTCTTATCACATGTTGGTTGGGTGTTTTCACTTCAATCCTGTCCTTAAAACGAACCAAGTGCGATAAATTTTGATAAGGAAATTGTGCATTTAAAAACCGTTTTTGTGAGTTTGTGTGCCTTGTTTGATAACGGGGAGGGGCTGCGAAAGGTAATCATCTATCCTTTGCGCAAAATCCACCGTTAAAAAGGACCTAAAAAATTGAGGAATTTTATTATCCGAGGTCCAAAGTGGTTTAAAAGAGCCCCAAAAAAATGAAAGTCAATAAAAAGATATTCATGCCAAAATATGGGCCATTTAGGTTTTTGCAACAATTCTCCAAAGTTTGAGAATTTAGATTACCTCTAAAAGAAAATATATATGAGGGAGTTTGGTTGGAGAATTTAAAACGGGTTTTCACGTCCTTGAAATGGTTGAAAATGCGCTAAATAGTTTTGGACGTTATTGGGGTGAAAATCATTTTGACTTTGATTTGTTGATTTGTATAAGACGATGTCATCTAAATTCAACAATCTTTTCACCTAAGGATACTTTTGATGCTCATTCGTTAGGGGTACACATATGCATCTTGCACATATGATTGACTGAATTGATTTACCTATCGAATGTGTTCACACCCATTCATTCCATTTCCATGACTTGATTGTTTGAGTCTAAATCCATGGTGTGATTTTTTTTTGTATCATGTTCATAATTTTGTTCATATTGGTATCCTATTTTTTGTTTGTTTGAAATATTAAAAAAATAGATGTTTATTCCTTGTGTCACCCTGTCTTTGCTTGTTTCATTCTTCTCATTTGTCTATTTTGGGGACATCATAAAATGGGGGAGTAAGAATTATCATATTATGGGGGAGTTTTGAGTTTTGAGTTTGCTCATAAATTGGTATCTATATTTATCTCATGTGTGTAGGTACTACTTTGATGATCACTGAATTGCACACCCTGATGAGAAAATCGTTGAGATTCTCGAAGATTTGAAGATCAAACGATGCAGTCTTATTCATTTGTACTCTTTCAGTTTTGGGTTCATGGAAGGGTAGATTTGTATAGGCAATTTCATATTTGATAATTCGGATTTTTATTTATGTACCGGCATAGACATATGGGGAGATTTGTAAGGACATTTTTCTCATGTCCAACATTTTACATTTATGTATGTCGTACGCCGCTACATTTGGCACGTCACCTCACGATCTCACATGACGGTCTCTATCCGAATTTCGGGAATCAAGCATCCAACATCTCCATCATGTTTCCCACATCGTCCTCAACAACTTCACATACCATGCTTTTAGGGACTATATGCTAGTGGTATGCAAGAAAAGTCAAATCAATGAAAGAAGTCACGATATGGAAGTTCAAGGAAAATTTGGTAATTGTACATCCACCGTCCGGAGGATAGGTCAACTGGAAAGTTGAAGACCTTTCCGTAACAAAGATACTGGAAGAAACGGCATCTCATTCCGAGCTACGGTGAAGAAGATATCTCCCTTTAAAGATGGATAGAATACCTTGAAGGAAGTTGGGTTCTGAGGACCGGACCGATCCGCCTAAATAAAAGAACCGATTCGGTCACCCGGACCGATCCGGTATCAACCGGACCGATCCGTTATGCTGAAGGCCAGTATACCCCGGACCGCAGGCAAATCGATGAAGCAGGAATAACCGAACCGATCCGCCATCAATAAAAGAACCGATCCGATGGCAACCGGACCGATCCGCCCCATAACCGGACCTGTCCGCTTGGGATAAATTCGTCCATATCTGTTTGAGATTTTTTAGGGTCAAAGTTTTCTTATTTAATGCCAACTTCGGGGAGTTGTTTTCCAAGACTTTTCAACACGATTTCCAGAGTCCTAAATACTCTAAGTCTTCACCTATTGAGCCCAAGACTCTAGGTTTTTGATTCACACAATTGCCAATCCTTTGTGAATCTTTTTGTGCAACCAAAGAACACAACTTTGGTTTGTTCAACCCTTGTGGAGAAGTCGTTCTCTTCTTCATTTCTGCCCTCCTGGAAAGGGAAAATTCCAGCCGACAAACTTGTGGAGAAGCCGTTTCTCTTCTTCATTGCAGCCCTCCTGGAAAGGGATATTTCCAGCCGCCGACTACAGAATCCGATACCTGAGGGTAATTCTTAGTCAAACTGTATTTCATTGTAATCCGATTGTAAGCCGTTTTCTTACAAATTATAGTGAAATAAAAGGTTTTGCCCCTTTGGGAGATTTTTCCTGAAATTGTTTGTTTTTATCATGCATGCTATATTTTATTTGATAAATCATCTAGATGCATGTCTTAGGGTTTAACTAAAATTTGGGTTTAATTAAAAACTGGATTTTATTTGAGAAGTCGCAATATTTCCGCTGTAGCTACGTTCTCAAATTGGTATCAGAGCGGGTTCCGCTAATTTATCGATTTTTCGAGGATTTACTTTCTGATATAATTTGTCTACTCACGTTTTCAAATTGGTATCAGAGCATGTTGCACTAAGTTATTGTATTTTGATCCTGATTTTGCACAAAAATGGCTTTTGATGGTTTTGATGATCTTCGATGTCAAATTTTTGAAAAAATTAATTGGAAAATTCACACGAACTCTTGTTTTAAATCTTCTGTTGAAAACGAATCTGAGAGGTGTCCTTATTGTGAGGGTGTTGGTCACACGTTACATGAGTGTACCACAAATTTAAAGAAGAAATTGAATAAACCGATTTCTCATGTTTCTACCCTTAGTGATTGTGATTCGGAAGAAGAAGTTTTTTATGCTTCTAGGCGAGAGTTTCCCA
Source organism: Sambucus nigra (assembly GCA_949130495.1). Lineage (NCBI taxonomy): Eukaryota > Viridiplantae > Streptophyta > Magnoliopsida > Dipsacales > Adoxaceae > Sambucus > Sambucus nigra. The sequence goes on from OX422212.1 coordinate 606,291,733, forward strand.
TCCATGTGATTAGTGATGATAGTGAAGGTGATGGGAGTGTGGATGAAAGTGAGGGGGAAAGTGTAGATGAGCATGACTTGCAAACTACTTTCAATGAACTTTATGCTGAAACTTTGAAAACAAAGAAAGAAAATTTGAAATTGAAAGCTCAATTGAAAGAGTGTGCCATAAAAAATAATGATTTTTTAGTTAAAGAACTTAGGGCACATGCGAAAATTTTGATAGAGAAGCTTGAGTACGTCGAGGGTGAGAGAGATAGTCTTAGAGGGTTGATGGAGACTATGAAAAAGCAGCTTTTAGACTGTGAGGATTCTAGACGAGTACTTGAATCTAGGATAGGTGAACTTGAGATGAAATTGAAAGATTCAAGTAAGGTGAAATTTGATTTGGAGTCTAGGTCTGAAAAACTTGATAAGATTTTAGGTACAGTCGAGATCAAAACGGATAGAGGTGGGATTGGTCTTGAAAAATATGTTGCACCCATTCCCACACGTGTGAGAGAGCCCCCTAGGATTGTTAAGAAAGAGACACCTAAGGTTGTTAGGAAAGACCCCCTAGGAACATCGTGAGAGTGCCTCCTAGGATCATTAGGAGAGACCCACCTAGGAAAATTTGGAGAGAGCAACTGAGAAATTTGAGGAGAGGGCCACCTTTAGGTAACACACACTGCCCTATTTACACTTGCACACATTGCGGTAGGCAAGGTCATATTAGGCGATTCTGTTACAAGCTGTTAAATGAACCTAGGAAGGTTAATAGAAGAATAAATTCGATTCCCAAAACCCCCACACTCCGTTACACATCTATTTGGGTTAGAAAATCGGATGTAAAGGCTTATGGTTTATTTGTCCACGATTCCCGTTTGCTTGCACGTGATTCAACCCATGTGAAACCTTTTGGTTGATTGTGTTTGCATGTTTGTCATACACTAGTTGTGTTTTCATGATATATTTTTGATAGTGTGATGACTTGTACTTTTGAATTTTTTTAAAAAATACAAAAAGATTTTATTTTGATAAAATTTTGAAAAATTCAAAAAGATTTTTTTTGGTTGCACCGTTTATGGATGAATACTTAGGATGACCGAGTCACAACTTCATTCCATTTTTTTATGTGACTATTTGATAGTGTTTTGAGACAATAGATCAATTCATCCTTGTGCTTTACAAAGTTTGGAGTCTTTGAGTTGCTATAGTGTTACTTTCTACATGTTTGACTCACTTTGTCCTTTATTGCACACATGCACGGATTTGTTTGATTATTGTGCTTGTCTTATCACATGTTGGTTGGGTGTTTTCACTTCAATCCTGTCCTTAAAACGAACCAAGCGCGATAAATTTTGATAAGAAAATTGTGCATTTAAAAACCGTTTTTGTGAGTTTGTGTGCCTTGTTTGATAACGGGGAGGGGCTGCGAAAGGTAATCATCTATCCTTTGCGCAAAATCCACCGTTAAAAAGGACCTAAAAAATTGAGGAATTTTATTATCCGAGGTCCAAAGTGGTTTAAAAGAGCCCGAAAAAATTGAAAGGCAATAAAAAGATATTCATGCCAAAATATGGGCCATTTAGGTTTTTGCAACAATTCTCCAAAGTTTGAGAATTTAGATTACCTCTAAAAGAAAATATATATGAGGGAGTTTGTTTGGAGAATTTAAAACGGGTTTGCACGTCCTTGAAATGGTTGAAAATGCGCTAAATAGTTTTGGACGTTATTGGGGTGAAAATCATTTTGACTTTGATTTGTTGATTTGTATAAGACGATGTCATCTAAATTCAACAATCTTTTCACCTAAGGATTCTTTTGATGCTCATTCGTTAGGGGTACACATATGCATCTTGCACATATGATTGACTGAATTGATTTACCTATCGAATGTGTTCACACCCATTTATTCCATTTCCATGACTTGATTGTTTGAGTCTAAATCCATGGTGTGATTTTTTTTTTGTATCATGTTCATATCTTTTTTCATATTGGTATCCTATTTTTTGTTTGTTTGAAATATTCAAAAAATAGATGTTTATTCCTTGTGACACCCTGTCTTTGCTTGTTTCATTCTTCTCATTTGTCTATTTTGGGGACATCATAAAATGGGGGGGTAAGAATTATCATATTATGGGGGAGTTTTGAGTTTTGAGTTTGCTCATAAATTGGTATCTATATTTATCTCATTTCAAACTCGATATGTCACTTAGTATTTTGATTTATCTCATGTGTGTAGGTACTACTTTGATGATCACTGAATTGCATACCCTGATGAGAAAATCGTTGAGATTCTCGAAGATTTGAAGATCAAACGATGCAGTCTTATTCACTTGTACTCTTTCAGTTTTGGGTTCATGGAAGGGTAGATTTCTATAGGCAATTTCATATTTGATAATTCGGATTTTTATGTATGTACCGGCATAGACATAGGGGGAGATTTGTAAGGACATTTTTCTCATGTCCAACATTTTACATTTATGTATGTCGTATGCTGCTACATTTGGCACGTCACCTCACGATCTCACATGACGGCCTCCATCCGAATTCCGGGAATCAAGCATCCAACATCTCCATCATGTGTCCCACATCGTCCTCAACGACTTCACATACCATGCTTTTAGGGACTATATGCTAGTGGTATGCAAGAAAAGTCAAATCAATGAAAGAAGTCACGATATGGAAGTTCAAGGACAATTTGGTAATTGTACATCCACCGTCCAGAGGATAGGTCAACTGAATAGTTGAAGAGCTTTCCGCAACAAAGATACTGGAAGAAACGGCATCTCATTCCGAGCTACGGTGAAGAAGATATCGCCCTTTAAAGATGGATAGAATACCTCGAAGGAAGTTGGGTTCTGAGGACCGGACCGATCCGGCTAAATAAAAGAACCGATCCGGTCACCTGGACCAATCCGGTATCAACCGGACCGATCCGTTATGCTGAAGGCCAGTATACCCCGGACCGCAGGCAAACCGATGAAGCAGGAATAACCGAACCGATCGGCCTCAATCGGACCGATCCGCCTTCAATAAAAGAACCGATCTGATGGCAACCGGACCGATCCGCCCCATAGCCGGACCGGTCCACCTGGGATAAATTCGGCCAGATCTGTTTGAGATTTTTTAGGGTCAAAGTTTTCTTATTTAATGCCAACTTAGGGGAGTTGTTTTCCAAGACTTTTCAACACGATTTCCAGAGTCCTAAATACTCTAAGTCTTCACCTATTGAGCCCAAGACTCTAGGTTTTTTATTCACACAATTGCCAATCCTTTGTGAATCTTTTTGTGCAACCCAAGAACACAACTTTGGTTTGTTCAACCCTTGTGGAGAAGCCGTTCTCTTCTTCATTTCTGCCCTCCTGGAGAGGGAAAATTCCATCCTACAAACTTGTGGAGAAGCCGTTTCTCTTCTTCATTGCAGCCCTCCTGGAAACGGATATTTCCAGCCGCCGACTACATAATCCGATGCCTGAGGGTAATTCTTATTCAAACTGTATTTCATTGTAATCCGATTGTAAGCCGTTTTCTTACAAATTATAGTGAAATAAAAGGTTTTGCCCCTTTGGGGGATTTTTCCTGAAATTGCTTGTTTTTATCATGCATGCTATATTTTATTTGATAAATCATCTAGATGCATGTCTTAGGGTTTAACTAAAATTTGGGTTTAATTAAAAACTGGATTTTATTTGAGAAGTCGCAATATTTCCGCTGTAGCTACGTTCTCAAATTGGTATCAGAGCGGGTTACGCTAATTTATCGCGTGATCCTGATTTTTTGAGGATTTACTTTCTGATATAATTTGTCTACTCACGTTTTCAAATTGGTATCAGAGCATGTTGCACTAAGTTATTGTGTTTTGATCTTGATTTTGCACAAAAATGGATTTTATTGATTTTGATGATCTTCGATGTCAAATTTTTGAAAAAATTAATTGGAAAATTCACACGAACTCTTATTTTAAATCTTCTGTTGAAAATGAATCTGAGAGGTGTCCTTGTTGTGAGGGTGTTGGTCACACGTTACATGAGTGTACCACAAATTTAAAGAAGAAATTGAATAAACCGATTTCTCATGTTTCTACCCTTAGTGATTGTGATTCGTAAGAAGAAGTTTTTTATGCTTCTAGGCGATATTTTCCCATCCATGTGATTAGTGATGATAGTGAAGGTGATGGGAGTGTGGATGAAAGTGAGGGGGAAAGTGTAGATGAGCATGACTTGCAAACTGATTTCAATGAACTTTATGCTGAAACTTTAAAAAGAAAGAAAGAAAATTTGAAATTAAAAGCTCAATTGAAAGAGTGTGCCATAAAAAATAATGATTTTTTAGTTAAAGAACTTAGGGCACATGCGAAAATTTTGAAAGAGAAGCTTGAGTACGTCGAGGGTGAGAGATATAGTCTTAGAGGGTTGATGGAGACTATGAAAAAGCAGCTTTTAGAGTGTGAGGATTCTAGACGAGTACTTGAATCTAGGATAGGTGAACTTGAGATGAAATTGAAAGATTCAAGTAAGGTGAAATTTGATTTGGAGTCTAGGTCTGAAAAACTTGATAAGATTTTAGGTACAGTCGAGATCAAAACGGATAGAGGTGGGATTGGTCTTGAAAAATTTGTTGCACCCATTCCCACACGTGTGAGAGAGCCCCCTAGGATTGTTAAGAAAGAGACACCTAAGGTTGTTAGGAAAGAGCCCCCTAGGAACATCGTGAGAGTGCCTCCTAGGATCATTAGGAGAGACCCACCTAGGAAAATTTGGAGAGAGCAACTGAAAAATTTGAGGAGAGGGCCACCTTTAGGTAACACACACCGCCCTATTTACACTTGCACACATTGCGGTAGGCAAGGTCATATTAGGCGATTCTGTTACAAGCTGTTAAACAAACCTAGGAAGGGTAATAGAAGAATAAATTCGATTCCCGAAACCCCCGCACTCCGTTACACATCTATTTGGGTTAGAAAATCGGATTTAAAGGCTTATGGTTTATTTGTCCACGATTCCCGTTTGCTTGCACGTGATTCAACCCATGTGAAATCTTTTGGTTGATTGTGTTTGCATGTTTGTCATACACTAGTTGTGTTTTCATAATATATTTTTGATAGTGTGATGACTTGTACTTTTTGGATAAATCTTTGTTTTTGAATTTTTTTAAAAAGTACAAAAAGATTTTATTTTGATAAAATTTTGAAAAATTCAAAAAGATTTTTTTTGGTTGCACCGTTTATGGATGAATACTTAGGATGACCGAGTCACAACTTCATTCCATTTTTTTCATGTGACTATTTGATAGTGTTTTGAGACAATAGGTCAATTCATCCTTGTGCTTTACAAAGTTTGGAGTCTTTGAGTTGCTATAGTGTTACTTTCTACATGTTTGACTCACTTTGTTCTTTATTGCACACATGCACGGATTTGTTTGATTATTGTGCTTGTCTTATCACATGTTGGTTGGGTGTTTTCACTTCAATCCTGTCCTTAAAACGAACCAAGCGCGATAAATTTTGATAAGGAAATTGTGCATTTAAAAACCGTTTTTATGAGTTTGTGTGCCTTGTTTGATAACGGGGAGGGGCTGCGAAAGGTAATCATCTATCCTTTGCGCAAAAGCCACCGTAAAAAAGGACCTAAAAAATTGAGGAATTTTATTATCCGAGGTCCAAAGTGGTTTAAAAGAGCCCGAAAAAATTGAAAGGCAATAAAAAGATATTCATGCCAAAATATGGGCCATTTAGGTTTTTGCAACAATTCTCCAAAGTTTGAGAATTTAGATTACCTCTAAAAGAAAATATATATGAGGGAGTTTGGTTGGAGAATTTAAAACGGGTTTGCACGTCCTTGAAATGGTTGAAAATGCGCTAAATATTTTTGGACGTTATTGGGGTGAAAATCATTTTGACTTTGATTTGTTGATTTGTATAAGACGATGTCATCTAAATTCAACAATCTTTTCACCTAAGGATTCTTTTGATGTTCATTCGTTAGGGGTACACATATGCATCTTGCACATATGATTGACTGAATTGATTTACCTATCGAATGTGTTCACACCCATTCATTCCATTTCCATGACTTGATTGTTTGAGTCTAAATCCATGTTGTGATTTTTTTTTTTGTATCATGTTCTTATTTTTTTTCATATTGGTATCATATTTTTTGTTTGTTTGAAATATTCAAAAAATAGATGTTTATTCCTTGTGTCACCCTGTCTTTGCTTGTTTCATTCTTCTCATTTGTCTATTTTGGGGACATCATAAAATGGGGGAGTAAGAATTATCATATTATGGGGGAGTTTTGAGTTTTGAGTTTGCTCATAAATTGGTATCTATATTTATCTCATTTCAAACTCGATATGTCACTTGGTATTTTGCTTTATCTCATGTGTGTAGGTACTACTTTGATGATCACTGAATTGCACACCCTGATGAGAAAATCGTTGAGATTCTCGAAGATTTGAAGATCAAACGATGCAGTCTTATTCACTTGTACTCTTTCAGTTTTGGGTTCATGGAAGGGTAGATTTCTATAGGCAATTTCATATTTGATAATTCGGATTTTTATGTATGTACCGGCATAGACATAGGGGGAGATTTGTAAGGACATTTTTCTCATGTCCAACATTTTACATTTATGTATGTCGACACCGCTACATTTAGCATGTCACCTCACGATCTCACATGACGGCCTCTATCCGAATTCCGGGAATCAATCATCCAACATCTCCATCATGTGTCCCACATCGTCCTCAACGACTTCACATACCATGCTTTTAGGGACTATATGCTAGTGGTATGCAAGAAAAGTCAAATCAATGAAAGAAGTCATGATATGAAAATTCAAGGACAATTTGGTAATTGTACATCCACCGTCCGGAGGATAGGTCAACTGGAAATTTGAAGAGCTTTCCGCAAAAAAGATACTGGAAGTAATGGCATCTCATTCCGAGCTACGGTGAAGAAGATATCGCCCTTTAAAGATGGATAGAATAGCTCGAAAGAAGTGGGGTTCTGAGGACCGGACCGATCTGCCTAAATAAAAGAACCAATCCGGTCACTACGACAGTCTTATTCTGATGATCCCATCGGGGGAATATGGACTTGTACCTCAAAACCATAACAACTTGGTATAGCCTACCTATGTATAATAGTGCAAACGGTCGTAGCAGTGAGTGGGTATGTGTGTGTCTCCCTTGTGACTTGGAATTATGAATCGCCTTCATTTTTATGTGACTTGTGTTTTATATGGTTCTAGAGAGATTATGAACCTATAGTCCTTCATGTAGTATGTGATTAACTGGGACTTGATAGCAGAGTATGCATGCACCAGAGCTTAATCTAGGGGTGCCTTATGTGTGTATATATATATATTATGATGGTGATCACTACACCAAAAAGGCCAAATTGCCCCCATTGAGCTTGTCACGATCGTTGACCATGACAAAAAAATACGCGTCCGTGACAACTGGACTTGTCACAGTCAATGACCGTGACAATCTTAGAAAGTTTTCACGGTCAAAGACCTTGACAGGTTCGTGATAACATTTTCAATAATATAAACCCTTCCCTCTTTTTTTCCCACCGTTTTGTTTCCCACATTATCTCTCTTTGCCTCTCTATGGTGCTTCTCTCTGTCTCTCTCTCTCTCTCTTTTGTGTGTATATGAATATGTGTACGTGTGTGGTGTGCTATGTGTGTGGGTGTGTGCGATTGTGGGTGTGGGGGGCTTGAGGGGCAGTGTGTGTGGGTGTGTGTGGGTGGGAGGCAGTAGGGGGTGGGGGCAGTGTGTGTGTGGGGGCAGTAGGGGTGGAGGGCATGGTGTGTGTGTAGTGTGTGCGTGTGTGTGCGCGTGTGTGTGCATATGTGTGGGTAACGGAAAAAATAAGGTTTCATACGTAAATGTGTGAATACCTAAATATATCTTGTACCCTTAAGTATAAATACCCAAATATTATTGGTTAGTACACAATGATAAGTAATTAAGCCTTTTAGATTCTCCCCATTATTGGTTTCATACGTAAATGTGTAAATGATGATTCTCCCCATGTTTAAGAGACTTAAAGTTCATTTTGAGATTTTTCTCACGGAATAGTCATAACAGAAATTGGAATTGGGACTTATAATTATTATTGTTAATTTAATTATGACTTTAATTGGATATATATGAGTTAGGAGCCTTTAGGTTCCCCTTATTAATTGTAGGTTTTAAATTAGTACGCAGTTAGTTTGAATTGATGTTTAGGATTTAGTGACTGTACATATTAGATGTTGTTGTTTTGGAATTCAGAATTAAGTTGTTAAACATTAATATTACATCGTGACAGTTGAAATGGACAGATTGATTAATAAAGTATAGCTTTAATTGTATAGATTTAATGATGATATATTTACAAGACGTGATGAAATGAATAAATTGAGTAGATGAATTAGAAGGAGTACGAGATACACATTTATTGGTTTGTTGTCGATGTTGTTGTTGCTATTGGATTATAGTGGACCAATATTGGGTTGGTAAATTTTGGAAGTGGGATTACCACTGGATTATTGCCCAAACTAGGTTTTAAACCCGCGCGATGTTCATGCTTTTAAAAACTTATTTATATAATTATACTTAGAAACTTTTCATATATTATCTTTCATTTAAGACAAAGTGAAGGCTTGGGATGCCAACTTAGAAAACGAATGCGTTAGGAACGAAATAAAACAAAGAATTGATTATAGCCCACCAATTTTGTAAGACAATGGTCCCCTTTAAAGGCTAATTCTAACATTACCATTTCAGTTTTCATTGCCAGTACCAACACTCTAGAATATGTACGTAAGGAACTCTCAAAAAAAGAAATGGGCCTTTCCAGGTCTTTCTAGGTTTCCTTCTCCACTGGGCGTCACACTCGTACAAATATATGCTAAAGAAATTAGTCAAAATAGTTCTTAAAATGGATACTAGACGTGACCCCATAAAAATAACAGAAATTTTTTAGAAACACTTAATATGGTAAAATATAAAGAAAGATGGAGAATGAGGAGAGAAACAGAGTGAAAAAAATAATCTATGGTGATATTTTAGTAGCATTGATATGAGAGAAGCACATATGAGTGGAATTTTTAATATTTTACAAACTGAAATTGTTCAGAACTTAGTGGAGAGTGTGCTGAAAATGCAAACTGGAAACTTATGGAGAGAAGTGGATGGATGGATCTTTAGATAATAAATCAATAGGCAGGGTTTGATATGAAATGTAAAAGTAATTATTGAGAGCTTGAAATTGTGAAACCAATGGTTCTCTTTACTTACATAAACAATGAGGAAATAATTTCTTACCTTTAACCAAGAGGTTGCAAGGAGGAGGCACATCTTTTAAACTGCTAGAGAGAGAGGGGGGGGGGGGGGGAGAAATGGGTGATATTGGTCCACTTTTCTTCTTTAATAGTAGAGATATCAAAAGTCACTATGAGAATGGGTAATGATGCAAACAAAGAGTCATTCTGAGAAGATAAAACGGTACAAAAAAGGGGGCGGCTAGGTATCTCACCAAGATATGTCATTAATGTAAAATATACAGAAATTATTCAACGGGTAAGAGATTTCAATTGCTTAATTAAAGAATGATGATACGTGGAAACTTCTCCTCGTGTTGGACTCTTATTTTATATATATACATATATATACATAGATGGAGGGGGGGGTTAAGTTTTTTCTAAAATTAGTTTTTGTCACGAACATTATATTACTAATTCATATATATAGTATGTTTCATTTATGATAATTAAATGAAACATACTTGAAATTACATATAGTGCGCATGGATACAAGACTTCTAGTTCTTACGCGTATGCATTCAACAACACTTAGACCCGTTCGAGAATCATTGCCCCTATAATGAGATCTCTTGAATTGTCCCGTTTGGAAAATTTGGGGCTGCATAATTTTCGTATAATAATATTCTTAGTGGCTTAAACTTGTTACTTTTAGAGGAAATTCTGCAGTCGTATCCTAATGTTCTCTGGGTACATACTAAATTGGCAAGTGTAAGTTGTATTTTAATTGATAAATTGAAATAACACTAACACTTGTGAATCTACGTCATGTACTTGGAGAACTATGAGGATATACTGCCAAATTTTTCTCAAATCGTAACAACGTGTATGAGTTATTAAGTATATTATAGAAATATGTTGTCTTGAATGGGATAGGACCACACACCCTTTAGAGGAAATGGAGGAACTAGGAATTGATATTATAAATTGAATTTGAATTTGAAATTTAAAACTAGAATATAAATGAGACAAAATTAAAGGAAACATACTATAAATCTAAGTTTTGATTAACTAATCTAAGAATATACGCTTATTACCTTTAATAGGTGATTGTTTGTAGTATCTGTGATAGGATATCATAAATACAAAGAGTGGATGGGTGATACAAATAGATTGGGGGATGTGTTTCGCAGATGTGCTATGAATTGGTGAAATACGAAAAGAGATGTCATAATCATGAAGAGTTTTCGTGTCCGTGTGCTAGGTGTGAGAATAGTAAGGTGTTTGAGTGGCAAATAGTTGAACTACATTTGATAAGATGGGGTATGCAAGATAATTATCGATTTTTGAGTTTTCACGGGGAATTGAAAGTTTCTTTGTCCCCGAGCAACCTTCACAAAAACCTTCAACAAGTAGGATAGATATAGAAGGGGATGATGTAGATCATAATATTTTAGAGGATTTAGTTGATGGCTTGTACGATGTTGATGAAGTGGAAGAGAGTGAGGTCACTGATAATATATAAGGTTCAAGTGCTCATGAAGATATCAGGATAAACCTTGACATGGACTACCAAAGTTTAAAATTTAAGGCAGCCCAGCCTTTATACTCTGGTTGTGAGAAAGATCAAGCAACTTTACATTCCATGGTTGATTTCCATAGTTTGAAGACCCAATATGGCTTGTCTAACAATAGCGTGATAGGAATTCTGAATTGGGTGAAGGGCTTGCTACCTAAGGAGAATACTCTTACAAATAAGTATCCTGTTATGAAGAACAGTTTAAAAGGTTTGGGAATGAAGTATAAATCGATTCATGCTTGTGTGTATGACTGCATACAATACCTAAAGGAGTATGAAAATCTTGATTGGTGTCCGGTATGCGATGAACCTAGATATGTTCAATCTACTGGCAAGGAAGGCGTAAGCTCAAAAGTGCCTAAAAAGTGTTGAAATATTTTCCCGTTGGGCCTAGATTAAAGTGGTTTTCCACAGTACCATGGACATCGGAGGCAATGACTTGGCATGCTAGGGAAGAAGTAGGGGATAATCTCATACGTCATCCTATTGATTCTACAACTTGAAGGAGGATGGGTTAGGAGTATCCCGATTTTTCTCGAGAACATCGTAACATTCTTTTGGCTATATCAATAGATGGTTTAAATCCATTCGGAAATCTAAGGACCAATCAGAGTGTATGTTATTCTTCATTATTTTACATTGCGTTACTTACTAATTTCTCATCATTTTGTTTCAGGGTATGGGTAGTCAGCCTAGGGGTAGGCCACATAGCGTCGATGTCTATATGGTAATTCAGAGGAAAAAAAGGGATAATGAGGTGTCCCCGAGTGTCGCGGCCACGATTGTAAGTAATTCGACAATTTAATTTTTGTTAATTACGTTATAATTTTTTATTTACTTATTTGACTAATCGTGTGCTTTTTATAATTTTAGGCAAAGCTTAAGGAAGTGCATGAGCTATAGTCTAATGCCGATAAGGCATCTTTGTCCATGGATGCACTCAGTCAAGTGCTTTGCGCTGATTGCAAAGGGAGGACTAAAGAGTGAGCTCTCGGGTGGGCAAATCTAAAATCACCCTATTGGAGACGAGAAACACTGGGTTGGCTCGTCAGGTGGACACGCATGATGCTAAGCTATCAAGGTTGGAAGTAACGGTCCTAGATATGTATGCATTCATGAAGCACCAGTTGGGCGGAAAGGGAAAGGGGGAGGAGAAGGTGGTGGAGAGGAGGGAGAGAAGGATGAGGACGTGGACATCGATGATACGTGCGAACTCACTGCTTGATGATCCAGTTCCCCACTTGGCTCCCAACCAACGGCCTATGTCAACAATTGGTTGTCTGAGCATGTTTTTACGTAACATATCTGATGGCCAATGAATAGCGAAGGGGGTGAGGGACCGAAATATCATCACAGGTATTCAGGTTCATGGACGTACCCTTCAAAACAACGAGGCCAAGTTACTTGTCACACATGTGATACCCAAAAATAAGAACTTTGAATTATAGTTGCATGAACAATGCTGTGTGACGCATATTGAGGGGTGTCTTAATGCGTATATCTCGTGGCCTTCCTTCCTCCACAAAAATACCCCAGACACTATGGCGTGACATTATTTGTGTCTATTTTTACTTGGACACTATTTGAACTATTTTGATTTGTTACATTTTGGTTTGGATATGGATTGTATTTTTATTTTATTTGTATATGGAAATATATATCCAATGATTTGGTAAATTCTTTTTATTTTATTTGGATATATGATGTTTCAACATGTACACTTTTACTATAGCAGGTACAAATATACTACTGGGCAGTGGCAGTGGACAAATTGCCCAACATATTTTTTTTTAATTCTGCCCAGATTTATCACAGTCATTGACCATGATAAGTCCGTAACAAATAAAACTTGTCACATACTTGTCACGATCAGAGACTGTGAAAATTTTTAAGTTTGTCACGGGTTTGTCATGGTCTTTAACCGTGAAAAACCTTGTCAAGTCCAAAGATCGTGACAAGTCTAATGAACTTGTCACGATCATTGACCGTGATAAGTCCGGGATAATAAAAGTTGTCACCCCTAGACTTATCACGGTTAATAACCATGATAATCCGACAGTTTTGGTGTAGGTGATGTATATATATATATACACTTTTGATTATTTTACTGTGTTTTTTAGTGGATAAGAAAGAGTACGTCACATAAAATATGTTATAATTGTGGGAACTTATATGAGTAAAAACATACTTGAATTGATTAATAAATATGGAAAATGCAAGAATGTATTATTCGGGTATTACGGTTGGACACAATGACTTAGGCATCAAAGTGAGAGACTTGATTCAAAATAGTTAGGTGGGACGATTTAACTATGATGGGTTAGGAGTATACGTTGAGAGGTGAGAATTTCAAGTCAAAGCACGTAACTAACATGTATACAATATCTGGTATTTCTGCAATTTAAATACTTGTTGTTTTAAAACTATTTTCAACTCGGGCTCTGACCCGTTTTCATCCGAATCTATTTTTTTCAAACAATTTTTAGGTGCTCAGTCACATGGACGCCAAGCATAGGTGTTCCATTAAGTTGACATGCTTTAGCTTCTGTGGAAATTACAGGACCTCGGTATTAGATGCCTCCACATTCATCCTTGATTCATTCCGAGATATTTACCAATTCTTATTTAGAGATGGTAGATTCAGACATTCCTCTACAATTCAGTTATTGAATATATTTCATTTGAGATTGTTGAATTTGGGATTTTGACTGGAAGTGTTTACTCTAGACTCATTTTATTGCATTTTGTCGTTTTAATTCATATGAGTTGTTAATGGATGATGATTGTTCATTTAATAATTTAGTTTCTTGCATGTTTTAACAAAATATATTAATTAATAAAACTTGACACCTGATTTTTAAATACTAGGTGGTTAGTAATTATTAAAGTTTTTTCGACAGTGATGCTAAAATTAATTCCAACTGGATATTCTGTTTCAAATTTAATAAGGGGAGGATCTCCCGGTATTTAAATAAGGAGGGTGTCATGATCAAGTAGTGTTATATCAATACCATATATTAAAAAAATCAAAAGCATGATTTATCAAAAGAATTTCAACCTAATAATTAAATTAATCAACCTTTTCAATCAAATGGTTTAAAATTCTCTTCTAGTCATCATTCAATTAAAATCAATCTTCAAATTAAAAGAGTCAAAGACTTAACAACATATCACAAAAAGATTAAAAATAAAATCTTTCTGTATCTTGGAATTAGAATGATTCATAAGTTTTTACAAAATCATGTTTTGTAGAGAAACATAACATTAAAAACAATGCATAAAAAATGCACATATGCAAGGGTCCTCACAAAAACATGGAAAATGATATCCATTGGAAATCATTTACCCTTAAATATTTTCCTCCTCAACAAATCAATAATGATCTAGGAATGAGATCTACAAGAACCTAGTAATTATAAGAAACTATTTACCTAGATAGTGATGGGTGTTCCATCTCCGAATCAATAAGATGAACAACGACAACATATTTATTCATAAACTTCATTTGGGTAACAACAACCTCAAATTTCTTCCTTGAAAATATCAACTATTGGAATCGATTTTTTATTCCTCAAAGGATTCCTATGCCTAGTCCTTAGAATTTGAACATATGGTCTAGGTATTGGAAACTCTTGTCTAGACTCACCATTTTGAATTATGGAATTTATCCATATTGTTAGCTCACCTAATTAACTTATAAGTTTATCAATAGGATGACTCTAATACATTTTCCCATAGTTTTTATGAACACATTCTTTATATCTTTCATGCATCTGTAAGTTTGATTTGTGTTGCCCTTAACCTTACAAAGAGTATAAAATAATACATTTCTTTTCACAACATTTTCACATTCTTTATCATATCTTTATTCAAAAACTTTGCTTATTACTTCTCAAATATTTCTTCTCATATTACGCCATTTAACCAATTTTATGATTTTTTTTATCTAAAGCAAAAATATGGAATACAGTTTAACTTAACACAGAGAGTACAACTCAATCCATTTTTAGTAATCTCGGATTTGGGTTCAACCGCCTCCTTTTGAAGCATATGAGTTTATACCTTATCCTCCTTTTGACAATTTGAACTTTTAACATTCAATTTTATTTTTGCATTCTCTTTCTCAAAATTTTAATCATTGAAACCAATCCTGTGATTTTTTGATTTGTTTGAGCATTAATAAATAAAATTATACAAGAATTTTGTATTTATCACATAGTTTAATTCTCAAATCCTTAGCATGAACAAGTTAGGGTTTCAACTTTTCAAAGTAAATTTTTAAAATTGAATTTTCAAGATCAAATTCTTCCTTTTCTTTTGAAATGATTGCGATTTGTGATTTTAAAGACTCATATTGCATTGAAAAAACTTCAACAAATTTTTCAAGATCAAAACACTGTGATTGGACTTTTTCACAGTTTTTACACTGTTCATCTTTCTCATCAAGATCATTTTGTATAACCTTCATTTTTGTTAAAAAAATTATTCTTGATTATTTAAGCCCTAGAGATTCTTTAAAAAGATCACTAAAATCCTTTTTAATGTATTCAAGATCACCATCATTATCATCTTGTGATGTAGGAATAAAAGTGTGTGAACCCTCACTACTACATGATGAAGAATCATTTACTGGTCTAATTTCATAAGATTTCATCCTACTCTTATTCACCACTCTCATATTTTGTCACCATAAAGGAAAATTTTCTTTCATTTTTTCTCGAAATCGATTTCCTCTGAATTGTGTGACGAACAATTAATCATTGAGTCAACTCGAGAAGAAGATGGCTCATTTTCCAAACTTTTGATAAGGTCAAATTCATTTTTCAAATACTCAAATCTATCCTAATGTTCACGGTTAGAACATTCACCAAAAAAGAAATTTTTCATTCACTTTTTCAAGTTTAAGAGTCAAATCGTTTATATCTTGTTCCAAAACTTTGAGTTTTCAAAACCTCATTTTTTTTTAACTTGTCAATTTTCTCAAATTACAATTTAATAATCTCAAAGCTTTATATCCATTCAAATATCTCATCCTTATCTTTTTCAATTAATTTCAACTGTTCAGTTGTAAGTTGAATACTCATTTCAAACTCTTTAAAAGTTCGTTTTCTTGATCACTGAGTTTGAGTTTATTAGCCAAATTAACACCCATTTTTTCATTTTAAAAGTTGAATATTCAACACTTCATTCTTTTGACTCAAGGATTTGATAATTTCAATTTTACCACTTTCGTAAAGATCAACATCACTACATTTTGATTTTATCGGAGAATGAGAAGATTTATTTTCTTCTTTTTTATATTCGATATCAAATTTTTTATCCTTTCCTTATGACTAAAAAACAAATTATGATGATTCACATCGAACTAATACTAAAAGGAATCCAAATATAGTATCATAGCACTCCTACTCACACAAGAAAACACTAGCACTAGAAAAAATTATATCACTGATGAAAAACAAAATAAACATACACATAAAAAATCAACTCGCGCACATTAATGCTATTCAAATGAACATTTGCCCTTGATATGAATTGAATGTGTGTGTCAACATGGAAGTGATTGAACTAGAAAAAATTTAGAGGGAGTGAATAGGTTTGAAGACATCTCATGACTAATTTTTTATTTGAAACGATTTTTCTTGCACATTGAAGTTACTCAACACAGGTTACACCAAATTTATTTGATTAAATCACACAACATTGTAATTAGGTGAATGTAGATGTACAAAACTAGATCTAATACACATAAGTCAAATTTAATCCAATTCACTATATTAAAAAGTGATCTAACTGATGTGTGCGATGAAATGTATGATTATGAGTAGAGATCATTCATAATTTACCATAAGACAAGGCTTATGAGGAAAAACCCTTACCTAGGGGTAAAAAACCACGATGCGCTCCAATTTTTAATTTTTACTCAAAAATAAATTTTAAACAAGGCAAGAATATACCTCACACACAAGCACTCTCGTGTAGTTGCGTACGAACCTTGCAACTCTTCCCATTGATAATTAAAATTTTCTGCGATCTCCACAATGCGAATAAATAAGTCCAATCTCTTCCATGAAAGTTACTCCACACTCCTATTTATCCACTAAATCATTGTGGCTCCTACATTATGTCTAGGAGTGGATGATCATATAATTCAAAGGAAGATTGATTTTATTTGAATAAGATATGTGAAATCTGAATCAAAACACGCTTAATCTCTCTTAAAATCATAAATCAAGTATAAATATAAGTTTTATAAAACAAGAGGGAACAACTGAAATTGGGAAGAAAAGAAAAGATAAAATGAGTTCAACCTCGAAAATGCTCCAGAAATGTTTTTGAGTTATGATTGTTTTCAAATCTTAACTAATGGGAGAGAAATGGCATATTTATAGATTTTTTCAAAATAAAAAATCAGCCGTGAGTACGGATAGATCTGTCCATGCGTACGATTCCGGGAAATGAGTATTATGGCCATGGCCATGTGCACAGGCTCACTATGAAGTGATGTGAACACCTCCTTGCATATGGGTTCAATATAGAGCAGTGTGAATGGCTAATGCACATTTTTTTAAATTTCCTTAATCATGTCCAAACGCTTAAGTTAACTCTTAAAATCTTTTTCAGATGTTCTCTGACACAGTTTTAAAAACATTTAAACACTTGTTCCATTAACTTTTATATTCCTCACAAGTTTTTAAAAATGTTTTATACAATAATTAATTCCCAACATATAAAAAGGATAATCTTCACTTCAATGTGAATATCTGCAAAGAGAACTCTTCAATGTGCATTTTTTAAAATTCCTTATCCTTTAAAGGTTCATTATAACCGAAATTAATGTGCTTCACTCATCTAATTAAGTCTATATGACTTGAATGACTCATTAACTCAATTGTTTTGACACAAAAATAAGCAAACAAGTATACATTACAAAATTACATTTTAAATCTCCACTTTGACTATTCAATCGAAAAACTCTAAAAACCCCAATATGATCTTATTACCGCTGGAAAACTCAGACCTCGTTGGACAAACGGTGAGAGTAGTGGGAAGGTAATGTAAAAAAATTGATAAGACAAGCAACGAAGGAAAAGCCATGTCAAGAATATGGGTTGGGTTCAGAATTATCAATGTTAAGTCAAAAAGCATATGAAATAACAAAAGCATCACGTGGGCAATAGAAGGCTCAAAGAGAAACTAATTGAGAATCCTCCTATAAGTATCAAATATGTAGAGGAGATAAAATATGTCATATATCATATGATCTTGTGATATAGTAATATGTGAAATATCAACATCATATAATATCAAGATACTAAGTGTTGATACTAAATTTAGTCTGCTGATGTGGACCAATTATGTGAAGACACGTGTCAATCTAAATGGCACCCGCGAACATTTTTTGACAACACCTTGACTCCGAGGAACTCAATCTCCCCGACCAACTCAGAACGCTCCGAGCAACAAGTGTTCTCCAAGGAACTCATGTATACCAAGATACTTAGGTGGTCCGAGCAGCTCAGGCGGTCCGAGTTGCACCTCGTACAGAGCATTTATAACCGAATAATTAAGAGGATTGAATGCGCATTAAATGCTGATTATTATCATACAGATGTACACGCCTATTGGACAGCTATGTTATATTCTCTCGCATGTACAACCTCAAGGCTATAAATACATTGTAACCTCCTCATTAGCAGTGGACTTGAAATTTCTTGGTAAACCATTATCGAGAATTCTGCAAACAGTCAGCAATAACACAAACAGTGGACGTAGGCCATTCTTTCAAAGCTGAACCACTTTAAAAATCTCTTGTCTTATTTATTTATTTATTTATCTGTGATTAAATAATTAGAGATAATCTAATTTTTTACATCAACAAATTGGCGCCTTCTGTGGGAAACGACTGAAACTATCATTTTTCATCAAAACAATTCATCCCCAATGGCTGATAATCATGAATCCAGTAATCGAAACGCTGGAAACCCCCCAAATCCATCCACTCTTCCAAGTGTCCAAGATCTGGCTGGAATAATGGCTAATTTAGATCAAGGCCAGAATGCCATGCAAGAAATCATGCGACATCTCATGCAAACTATCTAGGGTGGAGCACCTGCCCAGTCAGGACAATGAAGCATTCAGAGAAATACCCAATTGCCTTCCTCACGAACTAGACGAACGTTACTCCCAGAGGAATCTCGATCTAGACATGTCGATTCATATCTCACTGATAGATCTAATGATTTTTCTTATTAACCTGGCCGAACTTCATCAGTTCGAGCCATAGATACTGAACAAAACGTCACTCTATCTCCAGATAGGACCAGTGCTCTTGAAAGATTGAGTAGAGTCTCTCCCTTTGATTGTTTGGGTCCTAGAAGGAATAAAAGTCCCCCTAGGATGGTGTCGAGTAACTCTTAACGATTATATGATTTAAAGGAAAGTTCTGCCCAATCCCGATCAGCTGCTCGTCATGAAAGATCCCAAGAGGCAAATTCAACACGATCAGTTGCTCAGACCAACAGGCCCGAGGAAGAAAATGACGCATGGAAAGGCTCTATTCAGAGGTTGGAGGATAGACTAGGGGAAATGGCTAAGGCTAAAAATCCTCTACAAAGAACTTTTGTCCAAGGGACACCTTTTATCCAAGCAATTGTGGATTTTCCCACACCATCAAAGTTCAAAGCCCCAATGGTAACACCAAAATATGATGGAAAAACTGATCCTGTTCTACATATAGAATAATATCAGGCAGCTGCTGATATCTATGTTGTTCCAGACGAGATGCGATGTAGGGCATTTTCAGGAACTCTCACTGGATTTGCTCAAATATGGTACAATAATCTTCCTCGGGGGAAAATTGCAACTTTCTTTCAACTGGCCGATCTCTTTATTGAAAACTTCTATTTTGGAGAAAAACTAATTAAGCGAGTAGCACACTTGTTAAGTGTTAGACAAAAAGCAGGCGAGAGCACCATGGATTATATTACTCATTTCAATAACGAGAAGCTCGAAGTTATTGATTACGAGGAAAAGACAGTAATCACTGCTCTGATGAGTGGATTATTGCCAAATAAATTGTACTATACTTTGGCCAAAGATCCACCTAGGACCATGTCAGAATTAATGGAAAAAGAAGCCAAAATCATGAATGTCGAGGAAGCTATGGCTGCAAAGAAGAGCATGGACGCTAAGGAGACCAAAGTTGAGGCCGAGAAGATTGAGAAGAAGGATCAGAAGAATAATGGTGGTAACAACCAGTCAAAAGCAAAGCAAGCGTTGGAACAGTTAAAGAAATTTGGAAACTATACTCCTTCGAAGGTAGATATAAACCACGTTCTGGAAGAGATCAAGAACAACGAGGAGTTAAATTGGCCCGAGAAAATGAAGACAGATCCCGACAAAAGGAATAAGGCCAAATATTGCGAGTTCCATAAAGACCATGGTCACACGATAAAAAATTGCATAGCTCTTAAGAATGAAATTGAAGCGCTCATTAGACGAGGAAAGCTGGCCAAGTATGTTGATCGTAGAAATGAAGGAAAAAAAAAACGACCGAGCAAGACAAAGATCTAGATCTCCTTTTCGAACAAAAAAAAATAAGAAAAGAGATCATGAAGATGATCTAGAAGACGACCCCGATCTCCCTAAAAGACTAAGACAGCCAGAACGTGAGGTATTTTCTATCCGTTTTGGGTCATTTGATTGCAATGTTATTACTGGTGGAGATGCAGGAGGTGGAGACTTTACTTCAGAAAGGAAAGGTTACCTCAACGAGGCTCAAGCTTGTTCATATATTGAACGGATACATCTAGCTGAAGAAGATGGCCCGAGGAAGGTTAACAAAGATAAATTGGTCATCGGTTTCTCTAAGAATGACCTCGCAGGTGTGCTATACCCTCATGATGACCCATTGGTGATCAAAATGAGGATAAGGAAGTAGTGAATTCGCGAGTCTTGGTGAATAATGGCAGCTCGACAAATATTATGTTCTACCCATGTTTTGATAGTTTGAACCTAAAGCTATCCCAGTTAGAGCCATATCATCGGCCCCTCCTCGGTTTTACTGGCGAGAAAGTTTTTCCACTTGGAACGATCAAGTTGGATATATTCATCGGTACATGGCATGCTTGTCGAACAGAAAGAGTGCGCTTTTTTGTGATGGATAAGAATGTTCAATCAGCTTACAATATCATCATGGGAAGGGTAGTATTGAAGAAGTTCGAAGCAGTACCATCTGCTGTACATCAATGCCTAAAATTTCCAACCAACTTTGGAGTAGGAATTGTGAAGGGTGACCAAAAAGTAGCTCGGGAATGCTACTATTCATCTGTCAAGCAAGAAGAACTGGAAGAATCTAGGAAAAAGACTATCACCTATCAAGTGGATGAAGGTGCAGAAATTGAAACGTTAGATTCTAGAGACGAGTCGCAGCTCGTAAAAGGTCAGGTGGTGGAAGCTACTGAAAACAACATTCTGGACGACGAACACCCAGAACGAACAACTTAAATCGGTTCATCGTTGAACACCCCACTAAACCAGGGATTGATAGCCTTCCTAAAAAGAAGAAAACAAACTTTGGCATGGAGCCACGAAGATATGCCAGGAATAGACCCAAATTTCTTGTGTCATGAACTTAATGTGAATAAGGAAATCAAACCTGTGAAGCAACGAAGAAGAGTGTTCTGCCCCGAGAAGAACCAAGCTATACAAGAGGAGGTCGAGAAGCTCCAAAAATATTGATTTATTAAAGATGTCAAATATCCAGACTGGTTAGCTAATGTGGTGATGGTGAAGAAGAACAACAAGTGGAGGATGTGTGTAGACTTCATCGACCTCAACAAGGCATGCCCAAAGGATCATTTTCCTTTGTCCCTAATTGATCAATTAGTGGATGCTACCTCGGGACACGAGATGTTGAGCTTCATGGATGCTTATTCTAGTTACAACCAGATTAAAATAAAACCTGAAGACAGGGAGAGTACCTCTTTTATTACCCCTAGGGGAACTTACTGTTATAATGTTATGCCTTTTGGTTTGAAAAATACAGGTGCAACATATCAGCGGCTGATGAACAAGGTGTTTGAAGAGCAAATCAGTCACAATATGATGGTTTATGCTGATGATATGCTAATAAAGAGCAAGAAAGTTGCTGACCATCTAATTGATCTAGGTCAAACCTTTGATCAATTAGATAAATATCAAATGAAGTTGAACCCTACCAAGTGCATATTCGGAGTACGAGAAGGCATGTTCCTCGGGTATATTATCAACCAACAAGGTATTGAAGAAAATCCAGAAAAGATCAAGGCTCCATTAGGGCTAAGATCTCCAACGACGAAGAAGGAAGTGAAAAGTCTCACAGGGCGAGTTGCAGCACTTAATATATTTGTATCACGAGCAACTGATAGATGCCTCCCATTCTTCAAAACACTTTGAAAAATGTTTGAATGGAATGATGAATGCGAGAAGGCCTTTCAAGAGTTAAAGAAATACTTGGGAGCACCCCCACTGTTGTCCAGGCCAGTGATGGGAGAAAGATTATACTTGTATCTGGCAGTTTCGGAGAATGCAGTTAGCTCAGCATTGATAAGAATGGAGGATGGAGTGCAAAAACCAATTTATTAAACTAGCAAGGCCTTTCGAGGAGAAGATATTAGATATCCAAGACTAGAAAAGTTGGCACTAGCGTTGATCGAAGCAAGTATAAGAATGAGGCCGTACTTCCAAGCTCATACCATAGTAGTGTATACCGATATGCCACTGAGGCAAGCTCTTTATAAACCGGAAAAATTAGGGAGATTGATGTACTGGGTAGTAGAACTTGGTGAATATGATATAATTTATGAGCCTAGGTCATCACTTAGAGGGCAAGCAGTAGCAGATTTTATCTCAGAATTCACTTATCCTGACACCTCTGAGGAGCAAAAGCTGAATACCGATCAACCTGTGGATGTTACAGGATTATCAAATTTAAACCCCGATCAACTTAAGTCAGTTGACGATCAGGGGGAGATGGTCGATGAGCAGCAAGAAGTACTAGAGGAGGATAAAAGGAAGAAACAAATAATCCACCGAGGAACTTTATCCGATAAAAAATTTAAGGATGAAGTACCTATATGGAATCTATATGTGGATGGTTCATCTTGCATTACAGGATGTGGGGCAGGTATTGTTTTGAACAGCCCGGATGAGGTCGATGTGGAGTATGCTTTGCGCTTCCGATTCAAGGCTTCTAATAATGAGGCTGAATATGAAGCTATGATTGCAGGACTTGGCCTGGCAAAAACCATGGGGGATAAGAGCAAGTTATCGTATTCAGTGACTCGCAATTGATCATAAATCAAATGCTAGGAGTATATGCAGCCAAAGGAGAATTAATGATCAGGTATCATGCAAAAGCAATGGAGGTTTTATCAAGCCTGATCGCAGTACAGATAATTACAATACCAAGATTAGAAAATGCAAGAGCGGATGCCTTAGCTCGGTTAGCTTCATCCACACACACCGAGCTACGAAGAACAATCCCAATAGAAGTCTTGGCTAGTCGAAGCATAGACGAAGATCTAATGATGAAATTTATTACCCTTGATTTAGGACCATCATGGATTTATCCCATCAGGGCATATATTGAGGAAGGGAAATTACCAACCAACAAACTCGCAGCCAAGAAACTGAAGTTTAAAGCTGCTCGTTATGTATTGACTAATGGTATTCTATATAGACGAGGAATTATAGTAGGTATGCAAAGATGTGTGCACCTTTTCGAGGTGAAAAAATTGATTGAAGAGGTCCATGAAGGGTCCTGTAGAGCTCATGTAGCAGGTCGAACGCTTTTGCAAAGAGTGATGACGGAAGGATACTATTGGCCAATAATGAGGGCTGATTGTATAGCCTATGACAAAAAATGTGATAAATGTCAACGCTTCTCCTCTATCCGAAGAACTCCCCAATCATTGCTAACACCCATAATATCCCCTTGGCCATTTGTCATGTGGGGAATAGACTTGGTCGGGCCACTCCCGACGACAAGAGGAAGGTTCAAATACCTCGTCGTCGCTGTGGATTATTTTACTAAATGGGTGGAAGCTGAACCTCTTATTGATATGACTTATGAGAAGGTGTATCAATTTATTTGGAAGAATATCATTTGCAGATATTGTCTTCTCCATGCATTCATTACTGATCATGGAACCCAATTTGATAACGAGGAGTTCGCTGCATTTGTCATCAGTCAAACATTTTGAAAACCCACTCGGTACCAGGCCATCCCCAGAGAAATGGACAAACTGAGGTGACGAAAAGAACGCTGCTGAATGGTTTGAAGAAAAGACTGGATGATGCGAAGGCAAATTGGATCAACGAGCTACATTCTGTACTATGGTCTTATCGTACTACACCACGAGCAGCAATAGGAGAATCTCCATACATGCTGGCATTTGGAAGTGAAGCTGTTATACCTGCCGAGCTGGGTCTCCCCACACACAGAGTGCTGAATTTCAATTCTCCTATCAGTAACTTGATGAGAAGATTAGACTTGGATATGCTCGAGGAAGTTAGAGAATAAGTAGCAATCAGGAATGCTGCATACCAACAACGAATAACTCTGTTCTACAACAAGAGGGTAAAAAAGTGTGATTTGAAGGAAGGAGACTACGTGCTAAAGAAAGGAATTCAAAAGCACAATAAATTGGAAGCTAACTGGCATGGACCTTACAGAGTAACAAAAGTTGTTCACCCAGGAACTTATAGGATTGAAACTTTAGAAGGAGATGAGTTTAAGAATGCATGGAACGCAGAGCATCTGCGCAAATATTATCAGTAGTTCAATCCTTATGTAATGCAGTTTTCTTCGATATGAATAAATCTTTGGATGTTTTACCCAATTCTCTCCTTTTGTTGAAATTTTTTTGGAGTATTAGTGCTACACACTATGCATCAAGTTCAAAATAAAATCCCACCAACTACGGTTGGTCGATAAATAAAATCCCACCAACTACGGTTGGTCGGTAAATAAAACCCTACCAACTACGGTTAGTCGGTCTACCAACTACGGTTGGTCGATAAATAAAATCCCACCAACTACGGTTGGTCGGTCTACCAACTACGGTTGGTCGATAAATAAAACCCTACCAACTATGGTTGGTCGGTCTACCAACTACGGTTGGTCGATCCACCAACTACGGTTGGTCGGTCTACCAACTACGGTTGGTCGATAAATAAAATCCCACCAACTACGGTTGGTCAGTCTACCAACTACGGTTGGTCGATAAATAAAACCCTACCAACTACGATTAGTCGGTCTACCAACTACAGTTGGTCGATAAATAAAATCCCACCAACTACGATTGGTTGGTCTACTAACTATGGTTGATTGATAAAAAAAATCCCCTAACTATGGTTGGTCGGGGAATAAAAGTTCACAAACTCCGGTTGGTCGGAAACAAATGTCTTAATAAATTTTAGTTGGTCGGTAAGCCAATTACAATCATCTCCAGTTGTTTAAATTAAACAGGATCATGAGATAAAGGATGTTTTATCACATAAAGATCAAAGATTGATAAATCACTGCAATGAAATAAGCAACCAACAAGCATAAACATTCTAAAAATTATTTAGAAGAAAAATGAAATGACAATTTTTCATTCAAATTAAATAGAGTTACATAAGTGGTGAAAAGTACAAGTCATTACATAAAATCCTATTCTCTGGGTTTCTTCCCCTCTGCCTTTGAAGCAGGTTCCACTCCGGCAGGAGGATCATCTAAGGCATAGGGGGAGTTTATGAAGTTTATGTCTTTTAACATTCGAATATTCATCACAGAAGGACGAGCAAGCAGGTGCTCTGGCCGAGGTATCTCAAAATTTGAATGAAGATTGTAGTCACCAAGATATTTTGAAATCAGGCACTGAGGAATGGCCCGAGCAGGAATCCAACTCATATCAAGCTTAAATGGAGGCACTGGCAAATCGAGCAACCTTGTAGCGACATCCCTCATAAATGGTTTGAAAACATTATTTTTTCAACTCCTTCATAGTAAGAAACTCACAAAATCTATCATATGGAGAAACAAAACAACAACATGGGCTCGGGATTTCATCATAATCACATTAAGCACTAAATGCAATAATAGCATTATTAAAACCATATGCAACAAGTGATATTCATGTGATCAAGTAGTGTGGAATCAATACCATAGATTTCAACAAATTTGACAATAATCATTTATGAAATAAATTTCAACTTAAAAATTAAGTCAATCAACATTTTCAATGAAGTGATTTAATTCCACTATTAATCGTCATTCAAGTTACACCAATCATAAAAAATGAGTCAAAGACTTAACCACATATCATAAGAAAAATTAATATAAAATATGTTTGGACTTTTGATTAAGAATGATGTATGAGTATTTATAAAATCATTTTTTGTATAAAAACATAGCATAGAAGAGTGAAAATGTAGGGTTGCTCGAATAGTTAGTATATTAGATTAAACACACAAAGATCTAATTTTTTCTCAAATTTAGCATTCTAAATAAACTCCAAATGTTGTATTCAATCGCACAATCAACCCAACCACATAAAATAAGAATATGAGAAAAAACCCGAAATTTTAGCATTATTAAAGAGTTAAACTAACTCGATTACTTATAGAATACTTAGATACCCACTAAGTATAATGTAAATGTATTTAAATATTCAACAGATATAACACAGTCCACAGGAAGTACCTCCTCCTTCGGTATCCACCGCTGTTGATACCAAATTTAGTCTGCTGATGTGGACCATTCACTTGAAGACACGTGTCACCCTATGTGACAATTACAAACACTTTCAACGAACAACATACTGTCACCGAGCTAGTCAAGCACCCTGAGCAACTCGATCATACCGAGTAGCTTAGGAGCCCCGAGGATATTAAGGCTCCGAGCAACTTAAGCGTACCGAACAACTCAGGCGGTCCGAGCAACTCAACGTACAGAGCATCCAAATCAGGAGAATCAACAAGGCGACTGCGCATTAAATGCTCATTATTATCGTACAGATGTATATGTATACTAGATAATAACGCATTGTACTTTCACATGTACAACCTCAAGGCTATAAATACATTGTAACTTCCTCATTAGTAGGGGACTCTGGATTTCTTGGTAAACTCACTTATCAAGAATTCTAGGCAAATAGTCAGCAATACAAAAATAGTGGACGTAGGCCATTCTCATAAGGCTGAACCACTTTAAAAATCTATTGTCTTACATTCATTTATCTATTTTTATCTGTGATTAAAATAATTAGATCAAATCTAGTTTTTTACATCAACAGATTGGTGCCGTCTATGGGAAACGACTGTAATTAGCATTTTTCACCAAAATAATTCATCATCAATGGTTGATCATCCAGAATCCAGTAATCGAAATGTTGGGATCCCTCAAAATCCATCTACTCCCCAAAATGTTCCAGATCTAGTTGCTATAATGGCTAATTTATCCCAAGGGCAAACGGCCATGCAAAAGACCTCGCGTCAACTTATACAAACTGTTCAGGGCGGAGTGCCGGCCCAATTAGGACAACGAAGCATTTAGAGAAATACCCATTTTCCTTCTTCAAGAACTAGGCGAACGTTATTCCCAGAAAAATCTCAATCTAAATGTACTGACTCATATTGTACCGAAAGATCTAGTGATCCTTCGTATCAACCAGGCCGAACTTTGTCAGTACGAGCTACTGATTCCCACTGAAATGTCACTCTATCTCTATAAAGTACTAGTGATATAGAAAGATTAAGTAGAGTCTCTCCTTTTGATCATTTGGGACCTAGGAGGAACAAAACTCATCCTAGGATTACGTCGAGGAACTCTCCACGACTATCCAATCTAAGGGAAGGATCTTCCCAATCACGACTAGCAGCTCGATCCCAAGAGGAAAACTCAATACGATTAGTTGCTCGAAAAAATAGGTTCAAGGAGGGAAACGACGCTTAAAAGGGCTCTATTCAAAGGCTGGAGGATAGATTAGGGGAAATGGATAAGGCCAAGAATCCTCTGTAAAGAACTTTTGTCCAAGGGACACCATATGTGCAGGCAATGGTGGATTTTCCCACACCATCAAAATTCAAAGCTCCAATGGTAACGCCTAAGTATGATGGAAAGACTGACCCTATCCTTCATATAGAGCAATACTAAGCTTCTGCCGATATCTACGCAGTTCCAGACAAAATGAGATGCATGGAATTTTCAGAAACTCTCACCAGGTCAGCCGAGATATGGTACAACAACATTCCTCGGGGGAAGATCGCTACTTTCTTTCAACTGGCAGAGATCTTTATTGGGAATTTCTATTTTGGAGTGAAACCAGTTAAACGAGTAGCACACTTGCTGAGTGTTAGACAGAAGGCAGGTGAAAGCACTAGGGATTATATTACTCGTTTTAATAACGAGAAGCTTGAAGTAATTGATTATGAGGAGAAAACAATAATTACTACTCTAATGAGTGGATTATTTCCCGATAAGTTGTACTACACTCTAGCCAAAGACCCGCCTAGGACCATGGCTGAATTGATGGAAAAAGCAGCCAAAATCATGAATACTGAGGAAGCTATGGCTGCGAAGAAGAATGCAGACACTAAGGAGACCAAGGTTAAAGATGGTAAAACTAAAAAGAAAGATCATAAGAACAATGGTGGCAACAGGCAGTCAAAAGGAAAATAAGCACTAGAGCAGATAAAGAAATTTGGAATTTATACTCCTCTAAAGGTAGATATAAACCATACTTTGGAGGTGATCAAGAACAGCGAGGAGCTAGCTTGGCCAGCGAAAATGAAGGCAAATCCTGACAAAAGAGATAAGTCCAAATATTGCAAATTCTACAAAGACCATGGTCATACGACTAAAAGTTGTATAGCTCTCCAAAATGAAATTGAAGCACTCACTAGACAAGGAAAACTGGCTAAGTATGTTGATCGCCAAAATGGTGGAAAGACCAACGACCGAGGAAGGCAAAGGTTTAGGTCTCCTCATCGAGCAAAAGAAGATAAGAAGAGAAGTCACGAACAAGATCCAGAAAATGACCAAGATGACCCCGATCTCCATAAAAGACCAAGGCAACCAGAACGTGAGGTATTTTCAATCCATTTTGGATCATTTGAATGTAATGTTATTACAGGTGGAGATGCAGGAGGAGGAGATCTGACTGCAGAAAGAAAAAATTACCTCAATGAGGCTCAAGATTGCTTGTACATTCAGCGAATAAACTTGGCAGAAGATGATCGCCCCAGGAAGGTGAATAAAGAAAAACCAATCATTGGTTTTTCTAAGAACGATCTGGCAGGTGTACTATATCCTCATGATGACCCATTGGTGATCAAGATGAGAATGAAAGAAGTGGTGATTTCACGAGTACTGATGGATAATGGCAGCTCGATAGATATCATGTTCTATCTATACTTTGACAGTTTGAATCTGAAGCTAGCCCAGTTGGATCCCTATTATAGGCCCCTCTTTAGTTTTACTGGTGAAAAGGTTTTTCCACTTGGGAAGATCAAGTTGGAAATGCTTATTGGTACATGGACTGCTTGTCGAACAGAAAGAGTACGCTTCTTCGTAATGGATAAAAATATTCAATCAGCTTACAATATCATCATGGGAAGGGTCTGAAGAAGTTTGAGGCAGTACCATCTAATTTACATTAATGTTTAAACTTCCCAACCAATTTTGGAGTGGGAGTTGTGAAAGCCGACCAGAAAGTAGCTCGGGAATGCTACTATTCATCTGCCGAATAAGAGGAACGTGAAGAATCCAGGAATAAGACTACTACCTATCAAGTGGATGAAATAGAAGATGCATAGATTGAAACGTTAGACCCTAAAGATGAGTCTCAGCTTGTGAAGGGCCAGGTCATGGAGGCCACAGAAAATATCATTATGGACGACGAGCATCTAGAACGAACAACTCAAATTGGTGCATCACTGGATGTATCGATAAAATAGGAATTGATAGCATTCCTAAGGCACAGAAAGCAGACTTTTGCATGGAGTCATGAAGACATTCCAAGGATAGACCCGAGTTTCCTGTGTCACGAGCTCAACATGAATAAGGAAATCAAGCCAGTGAAGTAGCGAAGAAGAGTTTTCATTCCTGAGAAGAACCAAGCCATACAGGAAGAAGTAGAGATGCTACAAAAAGCCTTTTTTTTTATTGAGGATGTCAAATATCTTGACTGGCTAGCAAATGTGGTGATGGTAAAGAAGAAAAATAACAAGTGGAGGATGTGTGTAGACTTCACTGATCTTAATAAGGTATGCCCAAAGGATCATTTTCCTTTGCCCGGAATCGATCAACTAGTGGATGCTACCTCGGGGCATAAATTGTTGAGTTTCATGGATACTTATTCTGGTTACAACCAGATTAAAATAAAGCCGGAGGATACGGAGAGTACCTCTTTTATCACCCCAAGGGGAACTTATTGCTATAATGTTATGCCTTTCGGACTTAAAAATGCAGGTGCGACATATCAGCAGCTGATGAATAAGGTGTTTTCAGAGCAAATCAGTCATAACATGGAAGTTTATGTTAACGATATGCTGACGAAGAGCAAGAAAGCTGCTGATCATCTAGTTGACCTAGGTCAGACCTTTGATCAACTAGAGAAATATCAAATGAAGTTGAATCCCACCAAATGCATATTCGGAGTACGAGAAAGCATATTTCTCGGATATATTGTTAACCAGCGAGGAATTGAGGCGAACCCTGAAAATATCAAGGCTCTATTGGATCTACGATCTCCAACGATGAAGAAGGAAGTATAAAGTCTCACAGGACGAGTTGAAGCACTTAATAGGTTTGTGTCACGAGCAACTGACAGATGCCTACCATTCTTCAAAACACTCCGAAAAACTTTTGAGTGGAATGATGAATGCGAGGAGGCCTTTCAAGAGTTGAAAAAATATCTTGGGACACCTCCATTGTTGTCCAGACCAGTGATGGGAGAAAGATTATATTTGTATCTGGCAATTTCAGAGAATGCAGTTAGCTCGGCGTTGATAAGGGTGGAGGACGGAGTATAAAAACCAGTCTATTACACGAGCAAGGCTTTCCGAGGAGAAGAAATCAGATATCCAAGGTTGGAGAAGTTGGCACTAGCACTTATTGAAGTAAGCAGAAGGATGAAGCCATACTTCGAAGCCCATACTATAGTGGTGTACACCGATATGCCATTAAGACAAGCTCTGCATAAACCGGATAAATCAGGAAGATTGATGTACTGGGTAGTAGAACTTGGTGAATATAATATAGTTTATGAGCCTAGATCATCGTTCAGAGGGAAGGCTGTAGAAGATTTTATCGCAGAGTTTACTCAAGAAGATGCCTCCGAAGAACAGGAGTTGAATACAGACCAACCGGTGGATGTTACAGGATCATCAAATTTTAGCCCCGACCAACTCACGTCGGTAGACGATCAAGAGAAGATGATCAACAAGTAACGAGAACTGCCAGAGGAGGACAAAAGGAAGAAGTAAATATTCCACCGAAGAACTCTGTCTGATAAAAAATTTGATGATGAAGTACCTATATGGAATTTGTATGTGGATGGCTCTTCGTGCACTACAGGCAGTGGAGCAGGGATTATTTTAAACAGTCCGGATGATATTGATGTGGAGTATGCTCTGCGCTTTCAATTTAAGGCTTCTAATAATGAGGCCGAATATGAAGCAATGATCGTGGGTCTAAGTCTAGCCAAAACCATGAAGGCAGAGCAAGTCGTTGTATTCAATGATTCGCAGTTAATCGTAAATTAAATTCTGGGGGTGTATGCGGTAAAAGGAGAATTAATGATCAGGTATCATGCAAAAGCAATGGAGGTTGTATCAAGTTTTACTGCAGTTCAGTTGATAAGAATACCAAGATTGGAAAATTCAAGAGTAGACACCCTAGCTCGGTTAGCATCAGCTACAGGCATTGAGCTACGAAGAGTAATCCCAATAGAAATCCTGGTTGGTCGAAGCATAGACGAAGATCTGATGATGAACTTCATTTCCCTCGACTTGGGACCATCTTGGATGGACTCTATCAGGGCCTATTTTGAAGAGGGGGCTTTACTAACTGATAAACTCGCATCCAAGAAACTAAAGTTTAAAGCTTCTCGTTATGTATTGACCAATGGAATTTTATATAGACGAGGAGTTATAGTAGGGCTACAAAGATGTGTCCATCCCTCCAAAGTGAAGGATTTGATCGAAGAGGTTCATGAAGGGTCTAGTGGAGCCCATGTAGCAGGTCAGATGCTTTTATAGAGAATAATAACGCAGGGGTATTAATGACCAACGATGAGAGCTGATTGCGTAGCTTATGCTAAGAAGTGCGATAAATGTCAACGCTTCTCTTCCATTCGAAGAACTCCCCAAGCATTGTTTACACCCATAACGTCCCCTTGGCCATTCCCCATGTGGGGGATAGACTTGGTAGGACCACTTCCAATGACCAAGGGAAGATTCAAATACCTCGTGCTTGCTGTGGACTACTTTACCAAATGGGTGGAAGCTGAGCCTCTCATTGATATGACATACGACAAAGTCTACCAATTTATTTAGAAGAATATTATTTATAGATATGGTCTCCCACATGCATTCATTACTGACCATGGAACCCAGTTTGATAACGAGGAGTTTGTTGCGTATTGTCATCAATCCAATGTACTAAAGATCCACTCTACACCAGGCCATCCCCAGAGTAATGGGAAAACTGAGGTGACAAACAGAACGCTACTGAATGGTTTGAAAAAAATGACTGAATGATGCAAAGGCAAATTGAATTAACGAGCTACACTCTGTGTTGTGGGCTTATCGCACCATACCATGAACAGCAACGGGAGAATCCCCATACATACTGGCATTTGGGAGTGAGGCTGTCATACCTGCTGAATTGGGTCTACCTATGCATAGGGTTCTTAATTTCAATTCTTCTGTCAGTGATTTGATGAGAAGATTAGACTTGTATATGCTCGAAGAAGTTAGGGAAGAAGCAACAATCAGGAATGCAACATATCAACAAAGAATAGCTTTATTCTATAACAAAAGAGTGAAGAAGTGTGATTTGAAGGAAGGGGATTATGTGCTGAAGAAAGTGATCCAAAAGCATAACAAACTGGAAGCCAACTGGCATGGACCCTACAGAGTAACAGAAGTTGTTTGTCCACGGACATACAGGATTGAAACCTTGGAAGGAGAAGAATTTAAGAATGCATGGAATGCAGAGCATCTGCACAAGTATTATAAGTAGTTGAAATTCCTATGTAATGCAGTTTCTTCTGTATGAATAAAGTGATATTTCACTCAGTTTCTTTCTTTGTTGAAATTTTTCGGAATATTAGTGCTACACCCTACACATCAAATTCAGAACAATTACCACCAACTCCGGTTGGTCGACAAATTAATTACCACAACTCCGATTGGTCGGGAATCAATTACCACAAGCTCCGGTTGGTCGGGAATCAATTACCACCAACTCCGGTTGGTCGGGAATCAATTAACACCAACTCCGATTGGTCAGCAAATTAATTACCACCAACTCCGGTTGGTTGGGAATCAATTACCACCAACTCCGGTTGGTCGGCAAATTAATTACCACCAACTCCGGTTGGTCGGGAATCAATTACCACCAACTCCGGTTGATCGGGAACTAATTACCACCAACTCCGGTTGGTCAGTAACTAATTACCACCAACTCCAGTTGGTCGGTAAATCAATTACCACCATCTTTGGTTGGTCGGGAACTAATTACCAACAACTCCGGTTGGTCGGGAATCAATTACCACCAACTCTGGTTGGTCGAGAACTAATTACCACCAACTTCGATTGGTCGGCAAATCAATTACCACCAACTTCGGTTGGTCAGAAAATCAATTATAATCAACTCCGGTTGGTTGGTACTAAACTAGGCAAGAAGCTGTACGACCTCCCGAGGCATCCACTGTCTAGGTAACAAGGTAATCCATACGAGATTACTACAACTAAGCAGAAACATGGGATGCAAATCATTCCATTGCTTAGGCCCAAAGAATGACAAGTTACTATAATAAAACAACAAATATATACATATATATTTACCAACCAACAAGCAAGGACATTCTACAAATTATTTATAAGAAAATAAAATGGCAAAAGACTAAAAATTTCTTCATTCAAATCAGGTAGATTTACATATGATGTGAAAAATATACTTCATAACATAAAAACCCCTATTCTATTAGTTTTTTCCCTTCTACCTTTGAAACAGGTTCTACCCTAGTAGGAGGATCATCTAATGCATTCATCACGGAAGGCCGATCAATCAAGTGCTCTAGGCGAGATATCTCAAAGTTTGCATGAAGACTGTAATCGCCAAGATACTTGGAGATCAAGCATTGAGGAACTACCCGAGCAGGAATCCAACTAATGTCAAGCTTAAAAGGAGGTACGGGAAAATCGAGCACTCCAGGGTCATAATAATCCCATAAGTAGTGGCCCTGCTCCAATTTTAGCATACAGAGTGCATTCAACCACCCTTGCTTGTACTCCTCGTTATTTGACTGCTGGATCCGAGCATCAAGATGGTAAAGGGCTTCTTTATACCCAGCCATCCAAAACTCTCTGGGTTGTTTATGGAATTGATAAGTTAACCTCTCCAGTTGCTCGTGGAGACTCTTCACAAGAATTTCCTTATTTTCCAAAGCAGAACTCTGGGAAGAGAGTTGGTCAGTAAAATTCAGAATCTTCTTAGACATTTCTGCCAAAGCTCGATTCTTCACCATCAACAGAACTGCCTGATTCTTCAAGGCCGATTGAGTTCTCACTTCTTCAATAGAAACCCGTCCAACCTTTTCTCGTCCACGAGTTGATGTGGAGGGTCCAGCTCATTTCAAAGTTTCCAACTCATCTCATAAATTTGTAAGGAAATTTTTGTCCATTATCAATGTATTATGTCGCACACCGTTACACCGTTGAAGAAATTCAAGATTCAAGATTCAACGGATCCGAATATCAAAACAAGAAGAGGAATCATAGTCTGACAGATGGACCGATCCGCTGAAATAAAAGAACCGATCCGGCTAATCGGACCGATCCGCCTAAAGACCCGGATCGATCCGCTTATTTATCAGAAGGCCAGTATACCCCGGACCGCAAGCGAACCGATGAAGCCTGGAAGCGAACCGATCTGATCATCAATGGACCGATCCGGCCCAGAATAAAAGAACCGATCCGGTCAATCGGACCGATTCGCCTCAGACCCGGACCGGTCCGCCTGGGATAAACTTCAACAGATCGTGTTCAGATCGTGTTCAAATTTTTAAGGCCCGAGACTTCTTATTTAAACCCACTACTGGAAGTGGTTTTCTAAGACTTAAACACACGATTTTCAGAGTACAGAAAACCCTAAGTCTTCACCTATTGAGCATCTAGACTCTAGGTATTTGATTCACACAAATTGCCAATCCTTTGTGAATCACTTTGCAACCCAGGAACGCATTCTTCCTGTTCACACCCTTGTGGAGAAGCCGTTCTCTTCTCCATTGCAGCCCTACTGGAAAGGGATAGTTCCAGCCGCCAGCCCTACTGGAAAGGGATAGTTCCAGCCGCGACTACAGAATCCGATACCTGAGAGTAATTCTTAGTCACTTGTATTTTCATTTTAATCCAAAATTGTATAGCCTACAATATTATAATGAAAATAAATGGTTTTGCCCCTTTGGGGGATTTTTTCTCAATTGCATGTGTTTGAATGTTCTTGCTTAGATTATCATCTTATTCAATCACATATTGTTGCATGTTTAGGGTTTGTTTGGGTTAAAAGGGTTTAATATATAATTTTCTCATTTGAACGCAAGCACATACGTTCTCAAATTGGTATCAGAGCAGGTAACGCTAATCTATCGCGTATTCCTATTTTCCGCAAAATTTTTCTAAGATATCAATTTTCTGAAAAAATTGATTTTTGAAAAAAGTGCGTGTTCAAATGGAAAAGTTATATAATAAAATGCCTGTTTTTGACCGGACAAATTATGCTTATTGGAAAGCCCGAATGAAGTCGGCTTTAAAAGCCATTGATGAACGTGTCTGGATTTTAGTAGAAAGAGGGTGGACTCCTCCCTCCGTGACTGTTGATAATCTGATCAATTTGAAACCTGACACTTCTTAGACTGATGAAGAATTTAAATGGGCATCTTTTAATTCTAAGGGTCTAAGTGCTATTTCTGGGTCTGTCACACCTGATGAGTTCAAACGTATAATGACGTGCACAACGTCAAAAGAGGCATGGGATGTTTTAAAACTCACCTATGATGGAACTAATGCTATAAAAGAATCTAAGTTGCAAAATTTGACAACTCAATTTGAAACCATCACCATGCATGAATCTGAATGCTTTGATGAATTTTATGCTAGACTTTCTGACATTGTTAATACTAGCTTTAATCTTGGTGAACATATTCCTAATGCTAGAGTTGTTAAAAAGATTCTTCGTTCTTTGCCTAAGCGTTTTATCCCTAAAGTCACTGTGCTAAATTCTATGGGTAATTTAAATACGCTAAAATTGGAAGAACTTGTAGGAGATTTGCAAACTTATGAAATTGATATGTTCCCTAAAACTGCTAAATCTAAAGATAAGGGAATTGATCTTAAAGCCCAAGAGAGAAGGAGTGAGGGGTCGGCTAGAAAAAGGGTAGAGTCGTCTAGAAAGAAAGAGACTAACACGTCAGATTCTGAGTGTGATTTTGACCTAGATGATTTGTCTCTTTTTGCTAAAAATTTCAAGAGGATTCTCAAATTTAAGAAAAATGGCAATTTTAAAGATAAAAAGAAATTTGAGAAAAATAAGTTTGAAAAGAAAAATGAAAAAGACTCCAAAAATCCTCCTAAGAAAGAAAGTGAGAGATGTTTTGAGTGCGATGGTAGGGGTCATAGAGCCTTTGAGTGTGCCAATCGTCTGAATAGAGAGAAAGGGAAAGCTGTCCTTAATGCTACCCTTAGTGACGACAGTGAGGTCTAGACGGTGGATTCAGGAGATGAGTCACCGCATGAGTGTAACTTCACCGCATTCATGGTCAGTCAAGTGAGCACTCCTAGTTCTCTTCACGACGATGAAGATGATGCTTCACAGGGACACCTCGATAGTGAGATTTATGTGAATGAGGGGGAGGATGACTCAAGTGAGAGTGAGAGTGATATTCAACGCGCCTACGCTGAGTTATATTTTGAGTCATTTAAAACTAAAAAACGTAACAAAGCGCTAGTTCTTAAGATCACCGCCTTAGAGGAAGATTTAAGAAAGGCGAGAGAAAGAGAGTCCTCCACCTTCACCGCCCTGAGAGAGAGAGAATCTGCCTGTGACAAGAAAGAGAGTGTGTTTAGAGAAAGAGAGAGTGTTTCTGAGAAAGAGAGAGGGGAGTTGACTAAACAAGTGGCTAGTCTTATGAGTGAGATCCATTCCTCCGTGGAGACTCGAAAGAAACTTAAAGCCCTTGTTGCCCAGCTGACTCATGATCTTGAGAAAGCACGGGAAGTCAAGGTTCAAATCGAGGACAGATCTGGAAAAATGGGAAAGATGCTCCTCGGCCCCGCGTTAGGTTTTTATGATCGGCAAGGAATTGGTTATGATGGTGCCTCCACGTCCCAAATTGCACCTGGACCAGTTCCTGAGTTTACTACGAATCCATATGGCCATCGTCAAAAACCTCGAAGGAGAGTTCGACCAAGAAAGACAAACCAAGGTCCGCCTTTGACTGTACTCTTTTGTACTTATTGCAAAAGAAAAAGGCCACCTTAGGAAGTATTGCTATAACATGGGTCAGACACGACGTACTATTGCTCCACCACATCATACTGATGATTTTTCTAGTCTGAGAGAGCGAGTTGAGTTATTAGCTGCCACGTCCCAGAGTTTAATGGAAGAATTCCGACGGATGACTTTGCCGTTAGTGAATGCTTCTCACATTCCAGCTAAAACCAACAACAACAAAGGCAAACAAAAGGTCATCTCTGCATGGGTGCCTAAGAAAGATAAAAAGGCCTTTGTTGTTCATGTTGCTCTCAAAGCACATAATACCTCACAGTGGTATTTTGATAGTGGGTGCTCCAGACACATGACAGGTGATGCCTCATTTTTTACGACTCTTGAGGACTATCAGGATGGCAGAGTCACCTTTGGAGATGGGAGCAAGTCTAGCATTGTAGGACATGGTACTGTCGAGTTACCTGGATTTCCTAAGCTAGAAGAGGTTTTGTACATCAAAGGTTTGAAAGAAAACCTCCTCAGCATTATCCAGCTGTGCGACGCTGACTTTACAGTAAAGTTTGACCGGGATACTTGTAAAGTCTATAATCAAGCCGGTAAACTATTAGTGCAAGGAGTGAGGACCGAGGATAATTGCTATGGGACTGAGCCCACATCCTCACTTTTCTGCAACAGCGCCACGATCACTCCTATGGATCTGTGGCACCAACGTCTAGGTCACGTGAACGTTAGAGATCTTAATCGTTTAGCTAAAAAGGACCTAGTACGTGGCTTGCCATCTCTTGGAAAGTCAACTTCGATCGTTTGTGGACCCTGTCAGTTGGGAAAACAAATTCGTAGTCCTCATAGGAAGTTACATTCCATTACCACCTCTTGTGTTCTTGAGTTGATTCACATGGATCTTATGGGTCCCACTCGTACTGAGAGTCTAGGTGGTAAGAGGTACATCCTCGTGATGGTAGATGATTTCTCCAGGTACTCCATTGTAGGTTTTTTGAGAGAGAAATCCGATGCTGTAGAATTTTTAACGACCAAGTGCCGTGTCCTACAAAATCAACACGGTGTCACTATTAACAGGATGCGTAGTGACAATGGCACTGAATTCACAGAAGCAAAGGTAGACCTTTACTGTGATAGCCTCGGGATCAAATATGAGTTTTTTGCTGTGAGAACTCCTCAGCAAAATGGGATTGTTCAGAGGAAGAATAGAACGATCCAAGAGATGGCTAGATCTATGCTTCTAGGTCGTAAAATTTCTAGGAGATTTTAGGCAGAGGCAGTGTCTACTGCATGCCACACGGTGAATATGGTGTATTTGCATCCACACACTCTTCAGACTCCTTATGAGTTGTGGACTTGCAAGAAGCCCAACCTGGCATATTTCCGTGTTTTTGGGAGTAAATGCTACATCCTACGGGATAGAGAGCAATTAGGAAAGTTCGACTCCCGGAGCGACGAGGGAATATTTCTAGGATATTCATCGACTAGCAGAGCGTACCGGGTTTTTAACCTGAAGAGCTCTAAGGTTATGGAATCAATAAACGTCACCGTGCAAGATGACGAACCTTCGACGGTTATTGATCCTAACCTTCAGTGTGAGGATGAGGATTGTTCTGACAGTGATTTACCTGTTCCTCTCTCACACTCTGTGGACCCTACTCCTGTGTTAGGGGACACACCTGCTTGGGTTCGCAAGAGTCATGACCCGTCTGCTATTGTTGGCGATCCCACTCTAGGGGTCAAGACTCGTGCTCAGCTAGAGAACGTTGTTAGCCATCTTTGCTACACGTCCAAAGTCGAGCCCAAGAACCATAAAGAAGCACTCAAGGATGAACATTGGATATCTGCTATGCAGGAGGAGTTGCTTCAGTTTAAAAAGAATAATGTCTGGGAACTTGTCCCCCGGCCTAGTGAGACTAATGTGATAGGTACCCGGTGGATCTTCAAGAACAAAATGGATGAAAATGGTACCATAATCAGAAATAAGGCTAGGTTGGTCACTCAAGGCTACACACAGATAGAGGGTGTAGACTTTGGGGAGACATTTTCTCCTATTGCGAGGCTTGAGTCCGTCCGTCTTCTGCTCGCCATCGCATGTCATTTGCGCTTCAAGTTATACCAGATGGATGTCAAGAGTGCCTTTCTGATTGGCATTCTACAAGAGGAGGTTTATGTGGAACAACCAAAAGGGTTTGAAGACCCTCAGCACCCAGAGCACGTCTACTATCTTAGAAAAGCCTTGTATGGTTTGAAGCAAGCACCCCGTGCTTGGTACGAGAGGCTTACTTCCTATCTCTTAGCTCGTGGCTTCAAGAGAGGGGGAGTAGATATGACGTTGTTCGTCAGGAGAGATGACGGTGCTATTTTGGTTGCCCAGGTCTATGTGGACGATATAGTCTTTGGATCCACATGCTCCCAGCATGCTCACCACTTTGAGGAGGAAATGAAAAGTGAGTTTGAGATGAGCATGGTTGGTGAGCTTACATTTTTCCTTGGTCTCCAGGTTCGTCAGCTAGAGGATGGGATGTTCATCTCCCAATCCAAGTATGCTAGAGACCTAGTGAAGAAATTTGGTTTAGACTCCGCTAAGCATGCACGTACACCTATGAGTACCACTACCAAGCTTAGTAAGGACACTTCAGGCAAGGACGTAGAGCAAACCTTATATCGGAGTATGATTGGTAGTCTTCTCTACTTGACTGCCAGTCGTCCCGACATCGCCTTTAGTGTTGGAGTCTGTGCGCGATATCAGGCGTCCCCGAAAGAGTCACATTTACTTGCTCTAAAACGTATTATTAAATACGTGAGTGGGACTCTATCATACGGTATTTGGTATTCCTTTGATACCAATGATCATTTGTCCGCCTATTCAGATGCCGATTGGGCTGGGGATGTAGATGGTTGTAGGATCACTTCTGGTGGGTGTTTCTATTTTGGTTCTGCTCTTGTCTCCTGGCTGAGCAAGAACCAAAATTCCATCTCTTTGTCCACTGCAGAGGCTGAGTACATAGCCACCGGGAGTTGTTGCACACAACTCTTGTGGATGAATCAAATGTTGGAGGATTATGGGATTTCACAAGACACCATGATCATTTCTTGTGATAACACGAGCGCGATACACATATCTCGTAATCCCGTCCAGCATTCGCGCACAAAACACATCAGGATACGTGAGCACTTTATTCGTCAGTTAGTTGAGGAGAACACTGTATCCCCGAGTTTTGTTCCCACCGACCGTCAGTTAGCCGACAATTTCACGAAACCTTTAGATGCCCTTAGATTTGAGAGTCTTAGGAAGTCTTTGGGGATTTGCACAGTTGACTGAGGGGTTGGTCTATGTCTAGAATATGATGCTTCTTTATGTTCATATCATATGCTTCCTATTGCTAGTCTGTTTTATATGTACCATTGCTTAGTTGTACAGCTTTTATTTATTCTTTTTGCTGTTTATTTTTCTTTTGAAAAAATACAAAAAGATTTTCCTTTAAGAAAAGCACAAAAAGATTTTATTTTGATAAAATTTTTGAAAAAAATCCAAAAATATTTCTGTTTTTGCTTCTTTTATGGATGAACATTTAAGATAGCCAAGTCACAACTTCATTCCATATACCCATGTGACTGTTTGATAGAGATTTGAGAGGCTACATCATTTCATCCATGTGCTTTACATTGGTTGGAGTCTTTGAGATTTAATTAGTGATATCTTCCTACATGTTTGACTCCTATATCCTTTATTGCACAGATGCACGGCTATATTTGATTATTGTACTTGTCTATCTCATATTGGCTTGAGTGTTTCCATCTCAATCCTGTCTATATAATGTACAATATGCGATAAAACTTGACAAGATTGGAATGCATGTAAAAACCGTTTTTGGTGAGACTGTGTGTTTTTATATAACGGGGAGGGGCTGCGAAAGGTAATCATCTATCCTTTGCGCAAAAGCCACCGTTAAAAAGGACCTAAAAAATGGAGGAATTTTTAATATCCGAGGTCCAAAGAGGTTAAAAGAGCCCGAAAAAATTTAAAGGCAATAAAAAGAAATTCATGCCAAATATGGGCCACTTAGGTTTCACCATCAATTCTCCAAAGTTTGAGAATTTAGAATGCCTCTATTCAATATTATATCAGAGGGAGTTTGGTTGGAGAATATTTAAACGGGTTTGCACTTCCTTGAAAGTCCTGAAAAAGCACAAAATCATTTTGGACGTTATTGGTGTGAAAATCACTTTGAGCTTTGATTTGTTGATTTGATTGAGTCAATATCTTATATTGTCATTATTTTACACCAAAGGAATCATTTGAGTTCATTCGCTGGGAATATCCAATATTCATCGTGCACATATGTCATGTTTGTATGCATTGATTTTCCTATCGAATTTGATCACACCATTTCATTTACGCTATCATCGTCTTGGTTGCTTTGTGTTCATTCATGGTGTGATTTTATCCCAGTGACACCCCGCACTTGCTTATTTGATTTCTTTCTCTCATTTGTCCATTTGGGGACATCATAAAAAGGGGGAGAATGAATTATCTTATTATGGGGGAG
The DNA here is from genome assembly GCA_949130495.1 of Sambucus nigra. Classification (NCBI taxonomy): domain Eukaryota; kingdom Viridiplantae; phylum Streptophyta; class Magnoliopsida; order Dipsacales; family Adoxaceae; genus Sambucus; species Sambucus nigra. Next base: position 606,333,866 of record OX422212.1, read on the forward strand.
TTTTGAAAGTTTTGAAAGTTTGAGTTTGCTCATAAATTGGTATACATGTTTATTTCATTTCAAACTCGATATGTCACTTGGTATTTTGCTTTGTCTCATGTGTGTAGGTACTACATGGATTATCATTGGATTGCACACCCTGATGAGAAAAGAATTGAGATTCCTGCAGTATTGAAGAGCAAACACTGTAGTCTTATTCTATTGTATCTTTCCAGTTTTGGGTTCATGGAAGGGTAGATTTGTATAGGCATCATGTTTAGTTGTTTGATAATTCGAATGTTTGTTTTTATGTATGTACCGGCATAGACATAGGGGGAGATTTGTAAGGAAATTTTTGTCCATTATCAATGTATTATGTCGCACGCCGTTACACCGTTGAAGAAATTTAAGATTTAAGATTCAACGGATCCGAATATCAAAAGAAGAAGAGCAATCATAGTCTCATAGCCGGACCGATCCGCTGAAATAAAAGAACCGATCCGGCTAACCGGACCGGTCTGCCTAAAGACCCGGACCAATCCGCTTGTTTGTCAGAAGGCCAGTATACCACGGACCGCAAGCGAACCGATGAAGCCTAGAAGCTAACCGATCCGATCATCAACGGACCGATTCGGCCCAGAATAAAAGAACCGATCCGGTCAATCGGACTGATCCGCCTCAGACCCGGACCGGTCCGCTTGGGATAAACTTCAACAGATCGTGTTCAGATTTTTAAGGCCCGAGACTTCTTATTTAAACCCACTACGGGAAGTGGTTTTCTAAGACTTAAACACACAATTTTTAGAGTACAGAAAGCCCTAAGTATTCACCTATTGAGCATTTAAACTCTAGGTATTTGATTCACACAAATTGCCAATCCTTTGTGAATCACTTTGCAACCCAGGAAAGCATTCTTGCTGTTCACACCCTTGTGGAGAAGTCGTTCTATTCTCCATTACAGCCCTACTGAAAAGGGATAGTTCCAGCCGCCAGCCCTACTGGAAAGGGATAGTTCCAGCCGCGACTACAGAATCCGATACCTGAGGGTAATTCTTAGTCACTTGTATTTTCATTGTAATCCGAAATTTTATAGCCTTCAATATTATAATGAAATTAAATGGTTTTGCCCCTTTGGGGGATTTTTCCTCAATTGCATGTGTTTGAATGTTCTTGCTTAGATTATCATCTTATTCAATCACATATTATTGCATATTTAGGGTTTGTTTGGGTTAAAAGGGTTTAATATATAATTTGCTCATTTGAACGCAAGCACACACGTTCTCAAAGTTGGCATTTTCTACCTCCAAGAAAGAAAAACCTTCATCATTAACAGGGACTAGGGCTCCCGAAGAAGATGCAACAGATTTGAGTTGTTTTATATCTTCTTACAAAGCAATGTTCTCCTGCTCCAACAACGTAGCGATATGCCTGTGCTCTTCAACTTCAAGCTTCAGAACACTATCTTTCTTCTCATGAGCAGAGATGAATTTATCATACCCTTTGTCAGCACTCAATTGCTGATATTTCTTCTCGTATCCTTGATGTAAAAGTGTGGAGGACTCTTTGTACTTCTGCTGAAGTTCCTTGATTGTTCCTTGGATATCTTCAATCATTTCGTAGTAGGCCACATTATTGGCAACAACACGATCGAGTAAGCACTTTAAGTATTATTAAGCTTCAACTGCTGGTTCAGAAGCATCTGAACCAAGGATATCAATGATTTGAGCCTCATTAAGATCTTCATGACCAGCTTTAAAATAATCATTGCATTTCTTTATCAATTCTGTGTCATGAGCTGATAAGAGCTCCATCCTGGCCATAAACTAACAAAGAGAAGAAATAAAAAGAATCAATAATGATGAAAACAGAGCAAGTAAAAGAGAAAGTCAAGATTAACAACCAAAGTTCAAATTTTTATTCATCATAAGAGGAGATACATAGTCCAAGGTTACATTCAAGAAAGCAATAAAAAATCCCAAACAACTTTACACCTTCTCCTTGTTTCCTATGACTTCCGCAGAAGGTTTATAGGAAGGGACTGGTTGCTCGGAGGACAAGGGTGGCTGCTCGACAGAAGTGTTGGTTGGTTGGAGTTGCTCGGGAGGTTAAACAATAGGAATAACAGGGACCTGATCTCCAGTCATCATAGAAGATTCATCTGAAGCAGCTTCATCCTCTTCTTCTTCTCCACGAGAGGGAGGAGAGCCATGAGCGTGCCACTGGAATAACTCAGAATTCTCAATGACCTTCAGCTCCCGTAAGGCTGATACCCATACATCCCTAAATATTTGATGCTGGCATACTCCATTTGAGAAGACATGGCAGCCAGACCCTTGTTCCAGCCTTTGTCCTAACCAGCAGTGAATGATTTTTCAACTGCATTTTTCCTTTTTGCCTTCTCCGAGGAGGTCCTTTCCCTAAGGAGCTCCTCGACAGCTTTCAACTTCTCTTCCACCTCCATTTTTTGTCGCTCGACATCTTGAAGTTTAATGTAATACCCCGTAATTTTATTGATTTTATTTGAGGGATTAATTGAATTAAATGTGAATTAATTGGGAATTAATCTGGATATAAATATTAGCGAGAGGTGAGTTGGTATTTGATTGATTATGATGTTAAAATTGAATATTACTGAGAATATATGAGTATTGAAAATATTTAAATTGTCAAGAGACAGAAATACGACAATTTGAAAAATTTAGTTGGAACGTGCGTGTCAGTCGCGTCAGGAATGAATTTATTTAAATTAAAAAGTAAATTATATTTTTATCAACCGAATGATCATTTGGAGTGCATCAACGCGTCCGGAAGGGTCTAAATAGTCAGAAAACGCTAGCCGGGGGTTTAGTTTGGGTCCCGGGATATTTTTAGGCCAAATCAGCAACCTAGAAGGGTATTTTGGTAATTTTAAATATAGAGGAATTAAAACCCACGAATTTTAGAGTTTATTTTTATATTTTTAAAGAGCCCACTAAGGCCATTACCAGCAAAAGGCAAGAGAGTGGGCTACGGAGGTTTTGAGAGAAGTTAGAAAGAGGGTAAAAGGGGTTTCCAAACCAAACCATCTCCCATCACTAGAAATTGGAAAGGAATTGTGACCGGAAAGAAGAGAGAAAGCCAACATTGATCATCAATAATGAACCAGAACATCGTATTTAAGGCAAGTGATTTGATATTATTAAGTTCAATGAATATTTCTTCCATGTTTAGTGTAAAAACTGTTTTTGTCTTGAAAGTTTTGAGGAAAACCTAATGAAATTGTTATAGAAAGTCTAAAGTTGGGTTAGGGATTGAATGTAGAATGACTATGGACGAATTTAGTATCCAAAAACTTAACTTTGATGATTTAAAAATGGATTTATGATGGGTAATTAGGCACAATAAAATTCTGGGTTCATGTTCATAGGGTTTGGGGTAAAATTTGGGGATTTATGATAATTGCATGTTGATTAGACGGATTTGACCCCAAAAATATGTTAAGAAGCGACCTAAGAGGACTTAGAGTAGTTTAAGAACATTAAAATGTTATTGGGATGATCGTAGGATGAATTTAGAGAAGAGAAAGATGTAGAAAAACGAGTTGAAAAATTTCTGGGTGTATTCTGCCATCTCGTTAGAAGACCTACCCAGGTCGTTCGAATGACCTCGTTCGAATGAGCTTCAATTGAGATGATAGTATCCCTTCTAACGAGTGCATTCGAAGACTTCGTTCGAACGACCCTCGTTCGAACAATCTCGTTCGACCGAGATTTCTAACGAGTTCCCTGATTTTATTTCGAACTCCAGTAGACTTATTTAATCGAGTGTTAACCTTCCCTTGTTGATTAGTGGGTATAGTTGTGAGATTGGGGTACGTTGAGGAGTAAAACTTAGGATTTTATAGGAAACCGGATGACATTTATGGGTTAAGAAAGAAGTACCAAATATTTCGACGTGAGAAGGATTGACAACTTTAATGTATATTATTCGGGGATTTGTAAACGTGCATCTTTTAATGACGGTATAGGAATGTAAAATATACCTCTATTGATATTGTAAGATATCTAATATGTGTGAATGCTTTGTATATGTGGTTATCTGTGTATGACATACCTACCATACTTGCTATCACGGGAGGTCGGCGTTCGATCAGGGCCATCTAATCTTTGTGTGCCTACGGGGGGATTTAGATTGGTACCTCGAGGACATAGGTCAGAGAATGACTTATTGAGGAGTTAATAAGTTTGCTGATCATGGGAGCGTAGGTATGTTCGTGACTTATGTGATGTGGACTATGTTCTCCTTCATTATGTGTGTTTGTTACTTGTCGAAACGATTCCTGAGAGATTCGGAGTACGTGATCCTTATGTATGTGATATACCGAGATTTAATAGCAGAGTATGTGTGCACCGCAGCTTAGTCTAGGAGTGCCATGACTGTATATTATGATGAGATTGATATACTGAATTATTGAAATGAACTGTTTATATAAGTACAAATGTGAATTAATGTAACATCTTTTGTAGAGTTAAAAATGGGAAAACTCTTAGTAATTATTGCTACTAATCCTGAGGAATGAAAGTAAAACTCTATGTTTATATTAAAAAGCCGGTAATTTAAACTACGAATAGTATAGTAAACTCATAGATTGTTTTAGACTAGTTAGTTAGTGGAATAACTAGAATGGGTACGGGTACGTAGGAGTGCACACTTAGTTGATAGGTGAGGAACTCATGTGAGTGCACACACTATCATGTATTTTATATTCACTGTTTAATGATATTAAACACTTGTTGTATTTTAAACTATTTTAACAATCGGGCTCTGACCCGTTTGCTTTCAAATATGTTTTCTTGTAAAAACATTTTAGGTGCCCAGCCACAAGGACACCAAGTGTAGGAGTTCCATTCCAGTGACATGATATAGCTGATGTGGAAGTTACAAGATCTCGATAGTAGACGCCTCCACTTTCTACCTTGACTCTATTTTACTCATCTGTAGGGCATGTCGCCCCTTTCCTTTTAGAGACATCCCACTTACTCAGTTTTATTTCAGATTTTGGGTTGTAATTAATTTGTGATTCAGACTTTGTATTTGGTTGTATTCAGTATTTGGATTATTAGAGGAGTATTCCTCTAGATTCATTGTCATTCCATTATTATTATATTGTGACTGTGTTGTGGTTGTGGTATTAGTATTTCATAATTTAAATGGATCGTATGTTAATCGAATTTAATTAAAATTGACAACTCACTTTTTAAATATTAGGTGGCTAGTAATTATTGAAACGTTTTTCGACAGTGATTCTATGAACTGAACTAACTTGACATTTTGTATTAATTTGAATAAAGGAGTAGCTACCCGGTATTTAATAAGTCGGGGTGTCACATTTAACAACTTCCTCTTCAACAGATTTGAGCTTAGCCTCAAACTCCTTGTTGCTCTGTTCAAAATCCTTATTGCTCTATTCAAACTCCTTCAATTTCTTCTCCAATTCCTTGGAGGCATTCACAACTTGATTTCTCTCTAGATCAATGGACTTGAATTGCTTCTCCCACACAACTTTATCTTCCTCGTACTTTTGATGAGAATCTTTCAAAGATTGGGTCAGCCTAACAAAAGCTTCCTCTACTCTACCCAAGGAGCTTGAAACCCTAATAGCTTCATCCTTCTTCAAAATGCTGTTGAAACACGTCACTAACTGAAAAAAAATAACTTTAAGTCAATACATGAACATAATAGTAGAAAGTAAAAGACTCAGGCCAACAATACTTACTGAAGCAATGTATTGAGTAGTCAGGGTAGTGATTCTCTCACGAGAAAGAGTATCTTCAATGCCTTGGACGTCTGAGATAGTCCGAGATTTTACCAAGCCCACAGCAGAGCTCGGAGGAACAATAGTTGGAACACTACCTTCAACATTTAAAGGTTGAGAGATAGGTTCAGCATGTCTCTCAGAAAAGCATCTCTTTAATCTCCTCAGAGGAGCTGGGGCATTTTCAATTAAGGAGGTTGTCTTTATTGGTGACATGACAATAATATCACTCGAAGGAGAAACAACAACAGTCTTGCTCGGAGCCACAGGGGGCTTCTCGCCAGCCTTCTTGGCAACAGCAGGAGGGGGAATATCTATGGTTTTTGTCCCTTCTTCTGGGACATCTTGTTTACTTTTATTTACCTCCACAGTGGCAGAGGCAGATTTGTCAAAAAAGGAAGGAGCTCTTCTTTTCTTCATCAGATCACTGATGGGAATACTCGACTCAGAGGAAGAACCTTCCACACTATTCTCAGAGGCTGGTACTTGGTCAAGATTAACTACCACTGGACGAGGACGAGCAATGAAAGATGAAGTATAGCTTTTGTATTGCAACAAGTAAGAAGCAGATCTAATATGCTCCTCAGCAACGGAATGATGAAAATCCTAGATAAGTTTTAAATGCTTTAAATTAACATCAGCCTCTTTTGGAGGTTTTCTTTTACTGTCAACTGTAACAAACAAAAACAAATGTCAGTGATGCATTGTATCCAACACAAAGAAAACAAGATTTCAAAAAATAAAAACAACCTATTCTATTGCCATAAGGTGGACACCTGGGACCTTGATATACATCATCTCCATTTAATGGAGGGTGTTGCCAATTTTTCATAAAAACCCCATGATCAAAATAATCCCTATTGACATCAGAAAGATTGACAACTAAAGCTCAATTCAAAAACCTAGTTTTTAAATAGAACGCGGTATCACTAACAACCCATCTATAGCAGTACATAATATCTGGAATCCCTAATCGAGTTCCCTAAAGTTGATTCAACCTATGTACGCCATTAACTATCCTCTATGTATTTGCAGCTATTCTTGCAGGTACAACATCAAAATATTGGCAGAACTCCAAACACAGGGGATTTAGCGGGAAAGAAAAGCCACATTCGGCCACAAAAAGACTTGGGAACCAATATCCCTCAGCTAAAGAAAAATAATCATAAGGTTCAGAAAGTTCTTCCAAAATAACCCACGAAGGGATTGAAAATTCAAACCGAAATTTGTCCAGTGGCTCAACAAGATAAACCATGATGAACAAAGTAAATAAAAGAAAGGGAAGAAAATCTTACAGAAAAAGAGAGATCAGTTGATAATGAACAATGGAAAGAACGAAGGAACAAGATAGAGAGGAAATGAAGAGTTCAAAGATACAGATTTGAAAAGTGAAAGACGATAGGATTTCTGCCGCGCTTAACTACTTTATCTCGGGAATAGAGAAAGGCAATGATTACAAGGGAAGACGTTTGTGTTTCCAGCGGCTAAAAGAATAAAAGGGAACAAATATCGAAGTGGTTATGAAAATTCAAAATATTTATGAAGCCTGATACTATGCGTTCAAAAAGGAGTTATATACAATGAAAATTTTCTTAAAAACCATAAAAAAACCAATAATCTGAGCAGTTTTCGAGCAAAATATTCCACACTTTTCTTCAACCTCAAAGTGTGAAACATTGAGGGCTTCTGTTGATACCAAATTTAGTCTGCTGATGTGGACCATCCACTTGAAGACACGTGTCAACCTACGTGACAATTACAAACACTTTCAACGAACAACATACTGTCACCGAGCTACTCAAGCCCCCCGAGCAACTCAATCATACCGAGCAGCTTAGGCACCCCGAGGAGCTTAAGGCCTCGAGGAGCTTAAGGCTCCGAGCAACTTAAGTGTACCGAGCAACTCAGGCGGTCCGAGCAACTCAACATATAGAGCATCCAAATTAGGAGAATTAAAAAGACGACTGCGCATTAAATGCTCATTATTATCGTACAAATGTATATGTCTACTAGATAACAACGCATTGTCCTTTCACATGTACAGCCTCAAGGCTATAAATACATTGTAACTTCCTCATTAGTAGGGGACTCTGGATTTCTTAGTAAACTTACTTATCAATAATTCCAGGAAAATAGTCAGCAATACAAAAATAGTGGACGTAGGCCATTCTCATAAGGCTGAACGACTTTAAAAATCTATTGTCTTACATTCATTTATCTATTTTTATGTGTGATTAAAATAATTAGATCAAATCTAGTTTTTTACATCAATAACCGCTCAGCTTTAGGATGTCATATCCTTTCTTCTTCAGCCGTAGAGTCAGAACTCCACAATCAATAGTAGAGTAAACTCTACAAGATTTTGATGTCGAGTATGGAAATAAGGTTTAAAAAACTCAACAAATCATATTAAGGGATGTACGATTCGGAAATCAAATATGTTTCCTTTAGACAAAAAGTGGAAAACTTTGGTGCAGTTATTTCAATTGACTTTCTCTTAATGCTCTGTGTAAAATAGGTCAAAAGAATCCTTTTGTAGAAAAATACATTTTTCGAGCCTGCCAAATCGTCCGAACGTCTTTCCAACGAGAGTGTGTATGTTAAACAGAGCCCCTTTCAGTTGACACTCGTTCGAAGTTTGTTCTAACAAAATCAACCATTCGTTCCAACGAAGATAAACCTCGTTCAAATGAGAAGGAGAACTTTTTCTAATGAGATGTAAATCTCATTCTAATGAATACAAAAAATAAAAAATTTATTTTCAAAATTCTTCTATGAAAATAATGCCTCAAGTATAAAATTTTTTCTAGAATATAATTGACTGAGCAATATCAAAACCAAAAAATTCGTAAACCTTCATAGATTATTTGTGATGATTCCAGTGGCTTGAAAATCGAAAACGATGCTGAGTCACTAACAATTCTTCAAATGAACGTGGAGGCAATGTAGTTATAGTCTTCAGTTTGTAACGGGATATGCCAAAATAATTAAGATATGAGCAATTATAAAATCTTTCTCTTACAAATCACCCCTTTTGGCTATTTTAGTACAAAATGAAAACTGAAACTTAAATTACAACAAAGCCCTTAAGATAATGTATCCTAATGTCCTCCCGAAACCATAATAAAATGAAATTCGAGGCTTTATCTTCAACTAAAATTCTTCATCTTGTGTAGTCCACGAGAATATCATTAAAGAGGAAGAAAACTACACACATACAAAAAAATACCATCAAGCGTACAAGGTTAAAAAATAAATAAACCCAGCCGCAATTTGTTTTACCCCTTTTTGTCCATAATACACAGAGGGTAAGAAACTAATCATGAATCATATCATCACCCAAATCCAAAAGAAATAACATCACAAAAATAAACAATTTAGCACATGTGATGAGAGTTCTAAAAGAAAGAAAAAGAATGGAACTCAAAGATGAAAGCGTTTGGAAAATTATTTAAAAAAACTCATAATTTTCAAGTATAAAAAATACATAAGGTACATACAAGTACAAAAATTCATAGCACCCTGGAATAGAACAAAAGTATCCGAAACATGAAAATGGGATGTAATTTTGTGAACATTTTCCACGGGCAAATGAACATAGGCATTCATAACATAGGAGCACGATGTCAATGAGATCATTCTAAAGAAACAACTTAATTTCAACCTTAGGTATATGAATGTTGGCTTAAATGAAATTAACTCGACTTATGCAACATTCCATTAATTAAAATGCTTCTCAAATCAATAATGCCAAATTATTTAATACTTTTTAAGAGAGACTGTTGATCAAACCCATTGATCTTTTACTTTATAACACCCTCAAAATCTCACATATTTATGAGTTCACTCTCAAAATTTGAAAATCTTATAATGCTCATATGTAGGGAAGCATTAACGAAATAAAATTAGCATTGCTACTTCTTTTTTAGTGTGTCATTAATCTTTTACTCTCTTTTTGGAAAATGGTGACTTTCAATGGAAATATAATTTTTCACTTTCGTAGACCCTTTGCATTACATTCCATATAAAAAAAATTGAAAAAACTAAAATTGGGCAATACTTATTATAACCATAACTTATCTCTAGTACATTTGGTTCGTTTTTAAGCACGATTGAGATGGAAACATCGTATTCGACATATGACAAGTAAGTACAATGTTCATAAAGTCAGTGTACGTGGGCAATAAAGGTGACAAAGAGTCTATAATGAAGAAAGTAATCATTAATGAACAACAAAATGTTATCCACACTATTGATGCAAAAAATCATCCATATACGTGGATAAATGAGAAATGGGCAAATGTTCTCCTACATGGCAATATTCACATTAATTACTCATTTGGTCGGCTAACCGGCAGACCAACTGATCTGAAGAATATGAACTATCAAGAATATCAAAGGCCATTGGTGTAGAGTCATTGTGTGCATGTGAATATCAAGAGGCTCATTTATTCTGTATAGATTTAAATGCCTGAATATATAAAGGCATTCCATCTCTTGAATTCCTAAAACCCCTTATAAATACATGCTCTCCTTTAGCCAAAGTGGAGGAAAATCATTCGCAAGCATGCCCATTTGTGCTATTGTAACTCGACCAAATAACACAAATAGTGGACGTAGACATGGTTCATAGACGAACCACTTTAAAAATCTATGTCTCTTCAGTGTTTAATGGGATTTTTTGTTTTTATTTCATCTCTGTACCTTCAATTTATCTGTTGTTGACGTCTCTAAATGATAAACTATTATTAGACATCAACAGATTGACAACTTCTATGGGAACAACATGAAAATATTTCGTTCTTATTAGAAGAGACAAAGATTATCTACAAAAAGATAATTTTTGTGTCTTTGCGTACAAACAATTATATGATATGCAAACATCTTTTGATTCGATCATGATTCTCATACATTTATATTCACAAATTATTTGATCAATTTTTATTTAAAAATTTGCAAAACCCTGGATTTGATAACCATAAATTCTGTATGAATCCTTGAAAGTAGAGCAAACACATTTATTTAATGGATAAATCATATATTTTAAACGTCTAAAACGGTTGTCTATCTCCATAGATGGTAACCATAACGTTTCATTCATTTTAATGAACTGTATAAATTTTATTCACTTATCAATTTGTTGTGTCAATTTTGGAAATTTTTGTTGTCAATTTTGTGATGAATATCGTAAGAAGAGGTCTTCAGTTATTCTTTGAATATCTGTTCTTCCATGATAATGTTTATATATGATAACGTTTCTCTCTACAAATGGAAAATAGGAAGACAAAACTCAGTGTTGAGCCCAATCAGACAATTTGTTTTTTTTTGTTCAATTATTGGCGGATCAGACGAAACCACATCAATTTGTGGCTTCAAGGAAAAATTTGAGAAATGGAACAGAGCATCAAAATTTATTTGTTCAAATCACCGTCGGATTGACAACAAGTGGAGTCAAATCCAATCTATTTGTTCCTGTCTACAACCTATTTGTTCGGCGAAATATACTATTTGTCGGGCCAAGTATAGATGTTTTTCTCATTTATCCAACCACCATCCCAGAGCTCCTTTCGCTCGGCGATAACCCGATCATCTATTAGTTATCGGCGATAATTATTACTACTCCGTTATTGGTCGGCGGAATCTATTATTGGTCAGACCACGTATGGAGGTTTTTGCATCAGAACTGTGAATTTGAGCTGGAATTCTTCACGTGTGATCTCAGACAAAGATTCATCCATTTTACACGGATTCTTCAATAGGCACCTATTTGGTTTATAATACCACTCCTCTATATACTTTACATTTCACAGCCTAGCATATGTTATATTGCACAAATAAATTACATAGCTCTTCTAAATGCTTCACATAAAATTTATTACTTTGTGGTTGGCACAACATTTATTATTTCGAGTTTTGCAAATTTTTCGCCGACATATGAATTATTCAACACGATATAGACCTATATAACCATATGACAATCACCATTTGGTGTTATAAAGTTTTTGCTTTATTTCACCAATTCTATACACTTCACAACCTCGTGTGAAACCAACTTATAAATATTTTTTAAACAAACTTATATTTGAGTACTTGCTGAATTTCAAATAATTCTGCAAAAATTCTTGGCTGGTCAATTAGACTTTATTTGATAAAAATTTGCTCATCTGTCACATATTCAGCATAAAATTTATTTCATATTTTAAAACTTGTAATGCTCGAGCAGATACATATCATATATCTTTTGGTCGAATAAATTATTCTCATGATAATGTCCATTTGATTTATCCACCACAGATGGATGAGCAACTTATCAACTTCCACAAGTACAAGATTCAATACCCCACAAGTGCTCGACCGTAATCTTAATCTTTTGGAAATTTTGTTAATGCTACGACTTATATTCTCGAGCACGAATATCCACTCCGCCATAATTTTACACTCCTAGAAATCTTATTAATGCTTCGATGAATGAGCACTTTTATAACCGACAAATGCTTAGGCATTGATACTCTCTCGATTCCATTATTCATCTCGGTAGAGGATTGGAAAAATATTTATTGAAATCGAAGATATCTTCCACACTGTAGGAGGGTAGTGAGACTGGGGTCTATGAATAACTGGAAAGGGTGAGGCGTGACCCACTACAATGGACGCTGTCTGCAAGTCTTCAAGGTCTCCTGGTGCAACTTCTGAAGAAAACTTCTCCTTCTGGTAATAATGGAACTCAAGCTTCAACTCACTCCCTGCAAGAAGATGAACTTTCACAGCAAAAATAGCAATTTATCAAGGGAAACACCTGAGAGTGATGGATGTCAGTGGGGAGTGAAGGAACAAGGCACTCAACACTAAGAGAATGAGCAGGGAGAGAATACTAGGTAGGTCTGGTGATATTTTAGCAGAGTAACAGTGCAATTTTTCTATCTATCTTTTGACCTTGCCCAGAGGTCTATTTATACATGGGCGTAAGGGGTGAGCTGGCGATTTTGGGCGCCAAAATTGAGAGAGTTGGTGGGGAACAATGTCTGAAGTGTACCATTTGTCCCTACCTGTAGGCAGCCTGCCTGTCCCCTCCGCAGGCGCCACCTGGCGCTGACCAAAAACTCAAAAAGCACATATGTCCCCTAATGGAGACAAAATAGCAGATTTTGGTAGTTATCTTTTGAAACGGTAACTTGTGGTGCAATTTCGCAAATCTTTGAGAGAGGAGACCTTAAGGCCTCCTCCCCTCTAAAAGTGTTATTTTTCTTGAGAGGGACCTCGAGGACCCCCTCTTCTGGAAAAGTCATTTTCTTGTAAAGAGTTTATTTTTATTGTGAGTAGCCAGCTCTTTGGCTGCTCACTTCACTTGTGATCAAGTGTGCAGTGTGCGTAGTCTCGAGTGACTTCTGAGTCTTCCTACTAGTATTCTCTCAATCCTATAGTGCTAAGTGGTTGAGCTTGCTCAACATACCTTGTCCCTCAGCCGCCAAGCCAAAACTCCCAGGAGGTCCCAACGTGCCTGTTCGAGCCCTACTTGCTCGACTAGGCCACCTGTACAAGAAAGTAAAGTGTTAGTGTTGTTGTTCATTTAGAGACTGTTGTTTCATGATGAAAACTCCTGTAGCAGCACTTCTCGAATAACATTTCTGCAGTGACCCTTGCAGTGGCACTGACTCTTGAAACGGCGCCGACCTTTGCGGCGGCGCGGACCCTTGCATCGGCGCTGGTATTTGAAGTGGCGTCGACACGTGACGCGGTTCCGATGCTTGCAGTGGCGTCGACACTTAAAGTGGCGTTGACGTTCGAAGCAACGTTGATACCTGAGGTAGCGCTGACGCTTGAAGTGCCCCTGATGCTTGAATTGGCGCTGTCATGTGAGGCGGCGCCGACCATCGTCGTGGCGCCAACGCTCGAAGTGGCGCCGACGCTCGTAGTGGCGTCGACGCTCGAAGTGGCGCCGACCTTTGTCGTGGCGCCAACGCTTGAAGTGGCGCTGACGCTTGGGGTAGCGCTGATGCTTGAATCGGCGCTGACATGTGAGGCGGCGCCGACGCTCGAAGTGGCGCCGACGCTCGAATTGGTGCCGACCCTTGTCGTGGCGCCGACGCTCGGAGTGGCGCCGACGCTTGAAGTGGCGCTGACGCCTGAGGTAGCGCTGATGCTTGAATCGGCGCCAATTCGAGTGTCGGCGCCACTTCGAGCGTCGGCGTCACGACAAGGGTCGGCGCCAATTCGAGCGTCGGAGCCACTTCGAGCGTCGGCGCCACGACAGGGCCTATGAAAATTTGGTTAAGCCTAGGGAATTATAGGTGGGAGATCTAGTCCTGCGAGCATCAACCCACCACCTCCGTAGCATGTCGGCGTCAAAATTCAAACCTAACTGGGAAGGCCCTTTCGTTGTCAGAGGAGTGGGGAAGTCGGGCTACTGCCAGATATCAGAACCAGAGAGTGATTGCCTCCAGTCCATCAACTGCAAGTGGCTGAAGAGGTACTATGCTTAGTAACAACCAACAAGTTTTGTTCGTGTTTTGCATGTCGGCAATGGATGTCAAGGATTGCTTCTATACCAGAAAAGTTTTTTTGTAATTTTTTTTTTTGAAGCAATACTACACTGTAAACAGCAGACAAAGGTAAAAGAAATGAAATAGCAACACTTTTGATCATTTTGACGTTTACTTTGCTTGCTCATTTATACATACATATACGCTCCCTATTAAGTTAGAAGAGAGTAAAAAAAAAAAAAAGATCGGGAACCTTGCTCACTACACTTGGGAGGTAAGTCCATCCTAAGAGAAAGTATACTGAGCAAAGTCCCCCCAGACATAAATTAATACAGTTTTAAAATAAAATCAGGCTTCCGGAAAGGGGCGGGGGTCACCCTCCTCTCTAGCCAAGCCTCTACGACTATAAGCAGTAATATGTAGGAATACCCCCACAGACAGGGGGGGGGGGCAACCCAAGAAAGTCACATGCCAACACCTCACAGCTACAAGAGGTGCATTTTCAAAAAATGTGTACAATATGATAATACATAACTTTTCATATCAATGCAAATACCCCGCGGTATACGGGGTAGCCACCAGTAGACTAAAGGCTCACAGAAATTAGAGCAAGTCATATAAAACAAACACCCACAGCATAAAGGGAGAACAAAAGAAAAGAAATCGCAGAAGAAACAAAGTGTCTCATACAGGAATGATAAGTGATGTACACATAGAATTCTGAGCACTACAAAGCAAGAGGTAGCCTATCGGCTAGAAACCACAAAAAATAAATCATCGCGCACGATGGCGCCAGCATATGACGGACCAGCCTCCCGTAGAAACTCTTCCTCCAACCTGACGAATTTAGCATCATCCTCCTCATCGCCAGACTCAAGTCTGGCAAGCTTCACCTGCAGTAGGGAGATCTGATTCCGGATCCTCGTAGCCTCAGCGTGACGTTGCTCAACCCTGGACTGCCGGGAAGTGTGAAACCTCACTATCTTTCGGAAAGGAACACTCAGAAAGGGGCGAACCCCTGCGTCAAGCCAATCCAAACGAAAATGATAGAACTGCTGTAAGTCGCGGAGAGCATCCAAGAATAGAAAGATAGAAGAGCTAGTCAGCTTAGCAGGGGAGGTAGCCAAGAACTCATGAACATGGCTGGAAAGAGCCCTCAGGTTGAAGGCCGTAAGACTGTCAACCTGGAGTATACTCTGAGAAGTAAACGTCTCGGGATGGTGCTCCAAGATGAGATCCAAAAGCTGACGCTCATGTACCCTGAAGCGGCCTGGTAACTCCTCACGCCATAGCCTACTAGAAATAGTCGTAGATCCTCGGCTTCATCATCGCCCTCGGAGTGGCGAGACCCCGCCTCAGAAGGAAGAAAAGAAGACTCCCCACCGGAATCAGCATCACCAACTAAAGGAGTGAACTCAGAACTGTGATCTCCCTCCACAGTTGCCCCACTACCAGTCTCCACAGTTATCGGAGTATCCTCATACACCTAGAAACAATGAGACAAGGGTAAAATGAGAATGCTTGCACAGTATACGCAAGAAGAAAGTAGGGGAATAGTAAAAAAAGGGGGGTATGCCAGTCTAATACCTCTCTCGCAGCTGCCCCGCTGCCAGACTCCACAGTCACCGGAGTAAGCTCATGCACCTGGAAACAATGAGACAAGGGTGAAATGGGAATGCTTGCACAGTATATGCAAGAAGAAAAAAGGGGAATAGTAAAAAGAGGGGGTATGCCAGTCTAATACCTCCCTCACAGCTGCCCCGCTGCCAGACTCCACAGTCACCGGGAGTAGTCTCATGCACCTGGAAACAATGAGACAAGGGTGAAATGGGAATGCTTACACAGTATACGCAAGAAGAAAAAAGGGGAATAGTAAAAAGAGGGGGTATGCCAGTCTAATACCTCTTTCACAGCTGCCCCGCTGCCAGACTCCATAGTCACCGGAGTACTCTCATGCAACTGGAAACAATGAGACAAGGGTGAAATGGGAATGCTTGCACAGTATACGCAAGAAGAAAAAAAAAGGGGAATAGTAAAAAGAGGGGGTATGCCAGTCTAATACCTCTCTCACAGCGGCCCCACTGCCAGACTCCATAGTTATCGGAGTACTCTCGTGCACCTGGAAACAATAAGACAAGGGTGAAATGAGAATGCTTGCACAGTATACGCAAGAAGGAGGAAATTAGATACTCTTATACACGGTACCTGAACAATGCCTTCCGTAACGGTCATAGAAGGAGGAGCAGGGGCCCCCGTAGGGGCAACAACACTGATCGATGCTCCAGAAGGGGTTGCCTCAGTGACCAATACTTCCGAAGAAGCTACCTCAACCTCAGGCACCGTAGGGATAGCTACCTGAAGAGGCGCAACAACAGGACAAACCATCCCGTGTATTGGGGCTGCTGAAACGGCAGTGGCAGGAGCCGCACTCGAAACAGCGCCAAGGGATAACTGCGACAAAGTAAAAGAGGGCTACGATAAGCACAGGCTGAACAGATAAGAAAATTATGTCAGAGTTGATGGCAAAAGCAGCCAAAATTATGAATGCCGAAGAGGCTATGGCTGCGAAGAAGATATGGATAAAGAGACCAAGGAGGAAGGCGACAAATCTAAGAAGAAATAGCATAAGGTCAATGGCGGTGACAAACATTCCATGAATAATAAATCGTCATGGGAAGTCCTGAAGAAATTCGATAACTATACTCCTTTGAAAATGGGTATTAATCATGTCTTGGAAGAAATAAAGAATAACGAGGAAGTAAAGTGGCCAAAGAAACTGAGGTCAGACCCTGACACGAGGAATAGGGAGAAATATTGCGAGTTCCATAAGGATCATGGACATATGACCAAAAATTGCATAGCTCTTCAGAACGAGATTGAAATACTCATCTGAAGAGGGAAACTAGCAAAGTATGTTGATCGGGGAGGCGAAAGAAGAAATAATGACCGAACTAGAGAAAGATCCAGATCTCCTCGTCGAGCAGAGGAGAAAAAGAAGAGAGACCATGAAGATGATCCAGAGGATGACCCCGATCTTCCTAAGAAACCAAGGCAGCCAGAACGAGAGGTATTTTCCATACATTTTGGGTCATTTGATTGTAATGTCATTACAGGAGGAGATGAAGGAGGAGGAGACCTTACTGCATAAAGAAAGGCTTACCTTGGAGAGGCTCAAGCTTGTTCATATATTCAGCGAATAAATTTGGCTGAGGAGGATCGCCTGAGGAAGATAAACAAAGAGAAGCTGGTCATTGGTTTTTCAAAAAATGACCTGGCAGGTGTTCTTTATCCTCACGACGACCCTTTGGTGATCAAAATGAGGATGAAAGAAGTAGTGATTTCATGGGTTTTGGTAGATAATGGTAGTTCGACGGACATCATGTACTACTCATGCTTTGACAGTTTAAATTTGAAATTATCTCAATTGGAGCCTTATCACAGCCTCTCCTGGGTTTTGCTGGCGAGAAGGTTTTTCCACTTGGGACGATCAAGTTGGATATATTCATTGGAACTTGGACTGCTTGTCGAACAGAAAGAATACGCTTCTTTGTGATGGATAAGAATGTGCAATCAGCTTACAATATCATCATGGGAAGAGTTGGTTTGAAGAAGTTCGAAGCAGTTCCGTCTACAGTACATCAGTGTTTAAAATTCCCTACAAATTTCGGAGTGGGAGTTGTGAAAGGTGATCAGAAAGTAGCTCAGGAATGCTATTATTCGTCTACCGAGCAAGAGGAGCTTGAAGAGTCAAGGAAAAAGACTACTACCTACCAGGTGGAGGAAAGTACAGAAATTGAAACACTTGATCCCAGAGATGAATCCCAACTTGTAAAAGGACAGGTGGTGGAATCTACAGAAAATGTTATTCTGGACGACGAGCACCCTGAATGAGTAACCCAGATAGGTTCATCGTTGGATGTTTCAATAAAACAGGAGTTGATAACTTTTTTGAGAAACAGAAAGAAAACTTTTCCATGGAGTCATGAAGACATGCCAGGAATAGATCCGAACTGCTTATGTCAAGAGCTCAATGCAAATAAGGAGATCAAACCTGTAAAGTAGAGAAGAAGAGTATTTAGTCCCGAGAAGAATCAAGCTATACAAGAAGAGGTCGAGAAGCTCCAAAAAGCCCAATTCATTGAAGATGTGAAATATCCAGACTGGTTAGCAAATGTGGTGATGGTAAAGAAGAAAAATAATAAATGGAGAATGCGTGTTGATTTCACCGATCTCAACAAGGTATGCCCAAAGGATCACTTTCCATTACCCAGAATTGATCAACTAGTGGATGCTACCTCAGGACACGAGCTGCTCAGCTTCATGGACGCTTACTCTGGCTACAACCAGATCAAAATGAAACCTGAAGACAGGGAAAACACTTCTTTTATTACCCATAGGGGAACTTATTATTATAATGTTATGCCTTTTGGTTTGAAAAATGCAGGAGCGACATACCAGCGGCTGATGAACAAGGTTTTTGCCGAACAAATCAGTTGCAATATGGAAGTCTATGTCGATGATATGCTGACAAAGAGCAAGAAAGTTGTTGATCATCTAGTTGACTTAGGCCAGACCTTTGATCAATTGGATAAATACCAGATAAAGCTCAACCCGACGAAGTGCACATTTGGAGTACGAGAAGGAATGTTCCTCGGGTACATCGTCAACCAACGAGGCATTGAGGCGAATCCAGAAAAGATCAAAGCTCTTTTAGGGTTGCGATCTCCAACGATGAAGAAAGAGGTGCAGAGTCTTACAGGACGAGTTGCAGCGCTCAACAGATTTGTATCCCGAGCAACTGATAGATGCCTCCCATTCTTCAAAAAACTTCAAAAAACTTTCGAGTGGAATGATGAATGTGAAAAAGCCTTTCAAGACTTGAAGAAATATTTGGGAGCACCTCCACTGTTATCCAGGCCAGTAATGGGAGAGAAGTCGTACTTGTACCTGGCAGTATCAGAGAATGCAGTCAGCTCGGCATTGATCAGATTGGAGAATGGAGTCCAGAAACCAATTTATTACACAAGTAAGGCTTTTCGAGGTGCAGAGGTCAGGTACCCAAAGCTGGAAAAATTGGCATTAGCATTAATTGAAGCAAGTAGAAGAATGAGGCCATATTTCCAGGCCCATACCATCGTCGTGTATACTGACATGCCATTAAGAAAAGCCCTTCATAAGCCAGAAAAATTAGGGAGACTGATGTACTGGGCAATAGAGCTCGGTGAATATGATATTGTGTATGAACCCAGATCATCATTAAAAGGGCAGGCTATAGCAGATTTTATCGCAGAGTTTACATATCCTGATACCCCCGAGGAACAAAAGTTGCTCGCTGATCAACCTGTGGATGTTACAGGATCATCAAACACAAGCCCAGACCAACTCCGGTTGGTAAAAGGTCTTGTGGATATTGAAGGATCATCAAATTCGAGCCCATACCAACTTCTGTTGTAAAAGGACGAGAAGAGATGATCGACGAGGAGAGAGAAATATCAGGGGAGGATGAAAGGAAACAACAAATATTTCACCGAGGAAATTTGTCAGATAAGAAATTTGAAGATGAGTTACCTATATGGAGGTTATATGTAGATGGCTCATCTTGCACTGCAGGATGTGGCGCGGGAATAGTTCTGAGTACTCCAAACGAGATCGACGTGGAATACGCCCTGCGATTCCAATTCAAAGCTTCCAATAATGAGGCTGAATATGAGGCGATGATAGCAGGTCTTCATTTAGCAAAGATTATGGAAACACAACAAGTGATGGTATTCAGTGATTCTCAATTAATTGTGAATCAGATGATAGGAATATATGCTGTTAAAGGAGAATTAATGATCAGGTATCATGCAAAGGTGATGAAATTATTGGCAGAATTTGATGCCATTCAGTTGATCAGAATACCAAGACTAGAAAATGCACAAGCAGACGCACTGGCCCGACTAGCATCAGCTACTCATACCGAGCTGCGAAGAACGATACCAATTGAAGTATTAGAAAGCCGAAGCATAGATGAAGACTTGACAATGAATGTTATTACCCTTGATTTAGGACCATCTTGGATGGATCCCATCAGGGCATATATTGAGGAGGGAGAATTATCAGAGGATAAGCTCTCTGTAAAGAAATTGAAGTTTAAAGTTGCTCGGTATGTACTAACTAATGGTGTTTTGTATAGACGAGGAATTATGGTGGGTTTGCAGAGATGTGTACATCCCTTCGAGGTGAAGGAATTGATTAAAGAGATCCATGAAGAGTCTTGTGGAGCACATGTAGCAGGTCGTACACTTTTACAAAGAGTGATGACGCAGGGGTACTACTGGCCAACGATGAGGGCTGATTGTATAGCCTATGCCAAAAGATGTGATAAATGCCAACGTTTTTCCTCCATCCGACGAACTCCACAAGCATTGTTAACACCCATAACTTCCCCATGGCCCTTTGCCATGTGGGGAATGGATTTGGTGGGACCACTGCCAACGACTCGAGGAAGATTCAAGTACCTCGTTGTCGCAGTGGATTATTTTACTAAGTGGGTAGAAGCTGAGCCACTTATTGATATGATATACAAAAAGGTATACCAGTGTGTTTGGAAGAACATCATCTGCCGATATGGTCTCCCTCATGCCTTCATTACAGACCATGGAACACAATTTGATAACGAGGAGTTTGCCTCCTATTGTCATGAGTCAAACATTTTGAAGGTCCATTCATCACCAGGCCATCCTCAAAGCAATGGACAGACTGAAGTGACAAACAGAACATTACTAAATGGTTTGAAGAAGAGGCTAAGTGAGTCTAAAGCTAACTGGATTAATGAGCTACAGTCAGTATTGTGGGCTTACCGAACAACCCCCCGAGAAGCAACTGGAGAATCACCATATATGCTGGCATTTGGAAGTGAGGCTGTAATACCTGCCGAGTTGGGTCTTCCAACACACAGAGTGCTCAATTTCAATTCCCCAGTCAGCGACTTAATGAGAAGATTGGATTTGAATATGCTCGAGGAGGTTAGAGAAGAGGCAGCCATTAGGAATGCTGCTTACCAATAACGAACAGCTCTGTTCTACAACAAGAG
The DNA here is from genome assembly GCA_949130495.1 of Sambucus nigra. Taxonomy (NCBI): domain Eukaryota; kingdom Viridiplantae; phylum Streptophyta; class Magnoliopsida; order Dipsacales; family Adoxaceae; genus Sambucus; species Sambucus nigra. The sequence continues at coordinate 606,355,194 of OX422212.1, forward strand.
GGTGAAGAAATGCGACTTAAAAGAAGGAGATTATGTGCTAAAGAAGGTCATTCAGAAGCACAATAAATTGGAGGCAAATTGGCATGGACCTTACCGAGTTACAGAAGTTGTTAAACCAGGAACCTACCGAATAGAAACTCTAGAAGGAGAGGAATTTAAGAATGCATGGAATGCTGAACACCTACGCAAGTATTATCAGTGATGTATAATGTAAAGCAGTTCCATCAACATGAATAAAACAATGATGTTTCGCCATCTTCTTTCTTTTATTGAAAGTTTTTCGGGGAATACTAGTGTGCAACACTACGCTGTTCAGCAATAAAAGCAACATGATAGTTCAAACCCAAATCAACTCCGGTTGGTAAAAGGGCGAGAACAAACTATACTCCTTTGGTTAGGAGGCATACACTAGCTCAGACCAACTCCGGTTGGTAAAAGAGTTAGTGGACACGATAGTTCGAACCCAGACCAACTTCGGTTGGTAAAAGGGCGAGAACAAACTATATTCCTTTGGTTAGGAGGCGTACATTAGCTCAGACCAACTCCGGTTGGTAAAAGAGTTAGTGGACATGATAGTTCGAACCCAGACCAACTCCGGTTGGTAAAAGGACGAGAACACCCCATACTTCTTTGGTTAGGAGGCTGACACGGGCTCAGACCAATTTTGGTAAAAGGGCAAGTGGACAAGATAGTTCGAACTCAGATCAACTCCGGTTGGTAAAAGAGCGAGAACAATACTCCTAAAAATGCCAATCTCGGTTGGTTAGGAAACAAGATATGCTCTCAAATGCCAACTTATGTTGGTCGGGAGGTAAGAATTATTCCAGAAAGGACAAAAGTTCCTCGAAGAACAAAATTTTCCAAACTGAATCAAGTATGGTTGGTCGGAGATAAAAATCCACCAACTGTAGTTGGTCGACGAGGAGAAAATATTTTAAACAGTACCAAGTATAGCTGGTCGGGGATAAAAACCCATTAGCTATAATTGGTCGACGAGCACAATTTAACAACCTTGGTTGGTTGGAAGAAATTTTAAGCATTTTTATACTCATTACTTTATTATTAAGTGAGTGAGCAACATTACTAATACTTGTAATTTTTTATTACTAAGTTGGTCGATGAACCACACAATATTGTTATGCAAGCATAAACATAAAGTATTTGACAAATACAAGACAATAGCAATACAAATTTGCAAAAATTAAACTCTTTCATTAAATTCAAAATGAATTACATAAATTTGTTACATTGATATTAAATTGTGTACTAATTATTACATCAGAATTTCCTATTCTACTGGTTTTTTCCCTTTTGCTTTTGAAATAGGCTCCTCGCCAGCAGGAGGATCTTCCAGGCAAAGGGGAGAATTAATGAAGTTAATATCTCGGAGCATTCTGACGTTCATTATTAAAGGAGTGTCCAGTAGATGCTCGGGATGAGATACCTCGATCTGAGAATGAAGATTGTAGTCACCGAGGTATTTTGCTATTAAGCTCCGAGGAATGGCACGAGCGGGGATCCATTCCATGTCCAATTTATATGGTGGCACAGGCAAGTCTAGTACCCCAGGATCATAATAGTCCCACAGGTAGTGCCCTTGTTCGAGCTTCAGCACGCCCAAGGCATTCAGCCAACCTTGCTTGTAGCCCTCATTATTGGCATTCTGGATACGATCATCTAAATGGAATAAAGCTTCGTTGTATCCAGCCATCCAAAACTCCCTGGGCTGTTTATTAAATTGAAATGTCAACCTTGCAATCTTCTCGTTAAGACTCTGGATGAAAAGCTCATTAGTCTTCAATACTGAGCTCTTTGAAGAAAGCTGTTGTTCCAGTTCTCTAACCTTCTTGGACAGATCAGACAAAGCTTGGTTCTTAGCCATTAATTGGAATGCTTGGTTTTCCAACGTTGATCGAGTACGAGCCTCTTCAACATTACGACTAAGATCACTTGATCCTCCCCGAGCAGGTCGAGAACTTGATTCCTCGACAACATTCTGAGCAGCTCTTCCTCGTCCACGAGAACCTCTTCCTCGTCCCCGAGTAGCAGTAGAAGGCCCAACTCTTCTTAAAGCCTCTAAATCTTGCCTCAATTTGGCATTCTCAACCTCTAAAAATGAGAATCCTTCATCGGTGACTGGTACCAAGGCAGTGGAAGATGAAGCTGCAGACTTATACTGTGCCAGCTCTTTCTGCAAATTGTTATTCTCTTGCTCCAGCAGCTCTGCAATTTGTCTACATGCTTCAACTTCACCCTTTAGAGTTCTCTCCCTAATATCATACCCAGCAAGGAGCTTTTTGTGGCCCTCCTTAGCAGAAAGTTGCTGATACTTCTTCTCATACCCCTCATGCAATAGAGCAGTCGATTCTGTATATTGCTGCTGAAGTTCATCGAGAGTACATTGCAGGTCTTTAATCATATCGTAATATTCCACATTGTTGGCTACAGCTCGGTCAAGTAAGCCTTTCAGGTACTGATAAGCTTCAACTGCCTGCTCTGAAGTATCCTGACCAAGGATGTCGGCAACTTCTGATGCACTTAGGTCTGTATGACCAGCCTTATAATATTCATGACATTGCTGCATCAGCTTTGTGTCATTAGCAGACAGCAGATCCATCCTGGCCAGAAACTAACAGAGAAAGAAAAAGTAATCATCAAAAAGAAGATCAATACAGAGTGCAGATAGAAAAGAGACAATCATATGGAAGAAAAGAACTCAAATTTTATTAGATCATAAGGCAAAGTTACAAAGATCTGGGTTACAATTGAAAAAGAAGAAAAATAGAAAGAGAATACCGAACAACTTCACACCTTTTCCTTCTCTCCCAAGACTTTCTCGGGAGGCTGGGATGAGGAGCTCGGTTGCTCGGTGGGAACAATGAATTGATCGGTTGGAGCTGGAATTTGTTCAGGAGGAGCAGGCAGAGATGAAAGCTCCTCGTCAGCAGGCTGGGTAAGGATGAGATCACCCACCACCATTGAAGATTCTTCGGAGGCAGCTTCGTCCTCTTCTTCGTCTTCAATAACTGGGGCAGGACCAGGGAGATGTTGCCGAAACAGTTCTGAGTCCTCATTAAGTTTCAATTCTTGCAGGGCAGCAACCCAACCATCTCGGAAGTATTTTAAACTCCCATACTTGACCTGGGTCATCATTGCTGCTACCCCCCTGTCCCATCCTTTATCCCAACCGGTGCGGAAAGATTTTTTCACAGCCAATTTTCTCTTCATTTTCTTCGAGGAGAGCTTCTCGGATAGAAGATCCTTGGAGGCTTTCAACTTGTCTTCCACCTCATCCTTCTGGCGATTTACTTCTCGCAGAAGGGTTAGCTCTTCCTCAGCCGACTTCAACTTATTTTCAAGCTCTCCAAAGTTTGTGAGCTTCTCGGCATATTTCTTATTCTCTCCCCAAGTCTTTTACTTTGTTTTCCAACTGCACCCTCTCTACCTTAGATGCAGCCAACTTCTTCTCCCATTCACCCCTATCCTTGTCATATTTTTTACGGGAATCCTTCAAAGATTGGGTCAAACCCAGAAAAACATCCTCCACTCCAGACGAGGAGCTAGAAGCCTTGAGTGCTTCATCTTTCTTCACTATGGAGTTAAAGCAACTCACCAGTTGGAAAAAGAAGAAGATAATGATAAATCAGCACAGAGACATATGTATTGATGGAAAGAAAGAAAAATTCAGAATAAGAGAAACTTACTGAAGCAATGTGACGAGTATCTAGGGATGTCAGCATATCCCTAGACATGTTCTCCTCAATTCCTTGGACTTCAGGAATAGTCCAAGTCTTTACCGAGCTCATTGCAGAACTCGAGGGAATAATGGTAGGAACACTAGCTCCACTAACTTGGAGCTGGGGAACGGTTTCAGTCAAAGTGACCGAGGAAGATTTCTTCAGTCTCCTCGGTGGCAGTTCAATAGTCTCAACCAAAGAAGAGCTTTTGGTTGGGACCACTTGCACAGGTGCATTTTTCTTGCTCGGAGCCACTGGGAGCTTCTCGGCAGCCTTCTGAGGAGCAACAGAAGGGGCAGCATCTACTTTCTTTGTCCCCTTTGGGACATCAGCCTTGTTTCTTTTTCCATCTCCAGCAGAGGAAGTCTCCTCTAAGATAGCAGGAACTCTTCTTTTGCCCATTTTCTGACTTAGAGGAATGTGAGATTCTGGTGAAGAATCCTCAGAAGCTGGCAATGGTTCACTAATGCTGACCACTGGACGAGCAGTAAAGGATGATGTATAGCTCTTGTACTGCAACAAGTATGAAGCAGACCTGACGTGCTCGTCTGCAACTTTCTGATGCAAACTCCAGATATGTTTCAAATGCTTTATATTAACTTCTGATTCTTTGGGAGTTTTTCTCTTGCTGTCAACTGCAAACAAAAACATATTGAAATGTCAATCACGCATTTATTCAAACATAATGAAATCATAATTTCAGAAATAAAATAAAATGAAAATAACCTATCCCATTTCCATATGGAGGGCATTTGGGACCTTCATATACTTCGTCTCCAACCAAAGGGGCATGTTGCCAATTTTTGATAACTACCCCATGTTCAAAATAATCCCTATTAGCATCAGGGAGATTGACTACTAAAGCCCTATTCAAAAATCTAGTTTTTAAATAATAAACATTGTCTAGAACAGCCCATCTATAACAATACATAATCTCAGGAATTCCTATACGAGTTCCATGATTTTGATTTAACCTATGCACCCCATTAACTATTCTCCATGTGTTGGGGGCTATTTTTGCAGGAACAACATCGAAATGACGACAGAACTCTAAGCATAAAGGGTTTGGTGTAAAAGAAAATCCACATTCAGCAATAAAGAGGCTGGGGAACCAATGTCCCTCAGCCAAATTAAAATAATTTGAAGGTTCAGAAAGATCCTCCAGAATTACCCAAGATGGAATAGAAAAATCAGAGCGGAATTTCTCAAGAGATTCAATAACATAAACCATGGTGAATAAAAGAAATGAAGAGGAAGGAAGAAGATCTTACAGGAAAAAGTGAGATATGTAGACAACAAACGAAAACAAGGATGAACGTACAAGAGAAAGAAAGACTATGGAAAACTCGAAAGCAGAAATTGGAAAAGGTAGAAGACAATGATATTGTCTATGAAGTTTAAATACTTTGCCTTGGGAAACGGCGAAAGAAATGATTACAAAAAGGAAACTATTACTCTACCGGCGGCTAAAAGGACAAAAAATGCACGAAGATGGAAGCGCTTATAAAAATGCAAAAAGGCGGATTCTACGAATTTGGAAGGAAAATACGAAGAAAATGCTTCTAAAACCCAGGAAGGTCATTTAATATTGCCATATACCGAGACAGAATGTTCCATACTCCTCAAAATTAGAAATATGAAACATTGGGGGCTTTTGTTGATACCAAAATTAGTATGCTGATATGGACGAATAATAAGAAGACACGTGTCAATCTACGTGGCATAATAGCAACGAGGAAGTTTATTCCCCTGACCTAGTCATACTCACTCCGAGCAACAGGTGTACTCTGAGGAACTCCAGCTCTCCGAGGAACTCTTGAACGACGAGCAACTAAAGGCGGTTCGAGCTGCATCTCGACCACAACATTGATTTCCAGATAATCAACAGTTTAACTATTCATTGAATGCTTATCATCTTGACGCACACGCTTGAAGAGCATTAAATGAGTTACCCTTTCATATGTATATCATTTAATGTATCAGCCTTTCATGTACATCCTAAGGACTATAAAAACCTTGTATGACCCTCATTCAAAGGGACCGGAATTTCTTGATAGAACTTGTAATCGAGAATTCCCAAAACACTCAGCAATAACATAACAGTGGACGTAGGCCATTCTTATAAGGCTGAACCACTTTAAAATTCTTTGTCTCATTTATTTATCTGTGATTAACTAATTAGAGTGATCTAATTTTTTACATCAACAGTCATGATCCCCAACCATAAGCCTAGCTACTCATCATGAAAACTAAGCTACACGTGCAAAAGAACAACATACTTAAGAAAATCATCTAGTTAAACACAAATGAATACAAGAGATCGTAATAAATGCAATTTAAAGCTGAGATAACAAGTAGAGAAGACGTAAATGATTTTTTTTTTGCATTAACAATAATAAACTTGTAAGTAATCAATGTTTTATATATTGGTAAGAACAATAAATGAACTTGACCTAAGAGAGACAAGATAGAGTTTCTATGATTGGACCATTCTAAATATAAAAATTGATCTTTACCAAAGGGAAACAAAGGGTCTTAACCTCCAAAATCTCAAAAATGGTAGAATGGTAAATAGCCAAAATAGGGGTGAATCATTTCGATACTTTACCTGAATGTATTCAAAAAGGAAAATGCCAGCACTCTAAGGAATCTAATCCATTCGAGGCTCAGGCCGAATCGATTCACAACTGCTCTCATGGTTAGGAAGGAGCTGGAATGGCTTTATTTTGCCTAAGTTCCATAGATTCATTTGTAACTTCTTCGATACAACTCGGATTCATGCACTGTTGGAGGCCACACGAAGATCAAATGAAGGGCATCAAATTTTGCAAAAAATTTTGGATCAAACCCCGAATGCTGAGTTTACTAAATTGCCCGTAACTTTGCGACTGTTAACAAAACTTTCTCGGAATTCAATCAAACTTCATATCTTGCATTCCTGATACCTACAAAAGGCCAATGAAGGCACACACAATATATATATGATAAAAATAGGGGTTAATCAATAAATGATCATAAGAGTTTGGAATAACATCCACGGGAATGCTAGAATGCATAAATTAACAGGGTATTAAATGCGATAAATGTGGCTAATCACACCTCCTAACTTAGCCATTGCTAGTCCCATGAAATGAAATACAAAGAAATAAGAGCCATCAACAAAACCATAACAGAAGAAATATGTACAAAGAAGAAAAATGCCACTCTCACGGGCGAATGATTGCATTTAGCGTATGCAATAAGCCGTTAAAGCCCTAGACGACCCTAGGGGACGAGTGTTGTCTCTTGAGGGTTTTCACAAAAAATATCCACAAATATCAATTTAATTCATACAATGATAACTGGAAAACTAATTCTTATCTCAACAATAATGAAAGAAAGCATAATTGATTAACAAATATAACGATGCTCAAACAGAAGTCAACAAATATTGACATTATAAGAGGAACTTCAACAAAAATTGAAACCATAGAAATGCGAAATAAGCAGATACATGTGGTAATCTAGATTTCGTAAAACTTTCAAAATCCATATAGATGCTAAAGCATGAATGAATCAAGTTCTTTCTGGTTGTTACACTAACCATATGAAAGAACTCCGAAATGGGATTTAACACACATGGGACATGCGAGCATAAGGAGTATCTGTAATTAGAAACTAGGTCGCGCACACGTCATCAATGAAGAACGATATATAAAAGTAAAAAATACAATCTCATAAAGGATATTCCATATTAACCGAAGTGAATTGCACTCGAACAGATTACCACAAATGTTCGACCTTTGAATTAACGTCACCTTATGATCAAATAGGACTTTTCGGGTATGTAATTTGGTCTAGGCTAGGGTTTGGAAACAAAAGTCTATTTATGGGAGCAAAGGGTATTTGGGAATAACATGTGAGATAATGGAATTAGTGGGATATTTAAAAATTGGATTTTAAGTTCCAAAAGAAAGATACTCATGAGAGTAGGGCTTTAATTTCCATACGCGCAATGAAATGGGATTCACACATCTTGGAGACATTTATTCTATTTTTCTTGTTTCCCTTTTCTGTTGTTTCTTTTTGTTTTCTAGTCCACTCATTTCTTGATTGCAATACACATAAGAAAAACATCATTCAATCCCGGGTATAATTGCCAATCGAGGTGCGAGAGGTGTATATAAGGGTAAAAACTTCAATGTGGAGTTGGTTAGGGGATTTAGGAAGAAAAGAAAGGTCATAATAAGGATCAACGGGATTGACTAGGGAAATATATAAGGGTAAGGCTAATGTCATATGGGTTAAATAGAAAATAAGGCCTATGATCCTTTCCTAGGGTTTCACATGATTCTCAGGACACAAGACTATTGAAATCATGCTCAAGTGTCAATTTCATGACGAAGTCAATTAATATGCAATCAATGAAAAGAAAGTGAAATTGTAAATTAGATACGTTTTTCGAGAAAGAAAAGAGTAGTTATATATGCTAATAATTGAAGGTTTGTATCGAATCTTACTTATGAAAGTGTATAGCATGCGCTTATGATCAATGAATTAGAATAACTTTAAACTAATCATAAACAATTATTTGTGTATTGTGCTCATGGGATTCATAGTTTAATTTCATGAACTTATTCATAATGCTAACACTATAGTAGTTAAAGGCTAATAAATCATAAAATTTAAGTAGGCATAATCTCTATACAAAAGGATAGGGTGATTATATACATAATCATTAGAGAGAAGGGGGAAAAAGAAGAATTTGATTTTTTATTTATTTTTTTGAATTTCCTAAATAAATAAATAAATTCGAATTAATAATAACATGTTAATTGGCTGTAGAAATGTAATTCACACACCCTAACTTTTAATATACATTGTCCCCAGTGTTAGAGTGAACAAAAATGGAAAAGAAAGTGAGAAAATATCACCCATAAGGAGCAAATCCCAAGAAGCACAACGACATACCTGTTAATATGCTAGTACTAAAAATAACTGCATATACAATAAAGAGATATATACAAATGCAAATAAGAAAAAGAAACTAAGAAAATTCATTAATAATATCAACTTGTGCACATGGGATTAAAAACCAAAAATAGAAAATACAATAAATGCACTCTCTCAACCCTTAGTTACATAAATCAAAACTAGAAAAAAACTAGCAAATACCATCAATAAGTAGAGATATTAAACCAGCAACAATAGATAAGGGCAGCTCCTAAGGGAGAATCGATGAACCGGTCTTGTTGGGGCCACGCAGTGGAGAGGGATCGTAGAAATAGGGCGATAACGGCGGATCCCCATCCACACACACATGTGGGCAAACATCTCCATATACATACATGTGATCATCAATATATAATGTCGTAATCACCCCTGACAGAAGTAAAATCAGCCTCGAGAGAGTCCGTTCTGACACCCAAATCTCTAATAGGGTCAACCGAAGGTGGAACCGGGCGTAGCACCTCTGAGATATCGAGCATATAGGTGTGTTAGCATCATAAAAGTTACCCATGCAGCCGGATGATCCATCATCCTTTTCTTGTATAGCTCATAATAGTCCTTTCTAAAAATCTTCTTAATTGCTCCATTGTCAAGAATCATGGGAAGCCTCAGAATTTTGTCAGTCCCGCCACCTCACACCTCACGTCTATTCATATCCTGCACATAAGTCGTGCGTAAGGGAGAATAGTCGATCCCTTATCGCAGTAGGCATCCTTCAATATCCGCTGAAGTACTAAGGCGGGGATGCTAACGATGACATTTGTGTCTAAAAGCTGGTAGAGTATGTGGGTCTGGCTAGAGTGGAGGACAGAGTTTGTTTGGGTTATGATTATTAAATTAATGGCTACCAAGTGGATAAGATGATGTACATCAGGCATGCCAAATGTGGATAAAAGTTTCCCCAACCTAAATCCTACCCGGCGCTAGATGCATAATGTGGGTCTCATTAGAGGGATTTGCCATTTCATCGTAGATGGGGTAGTTATAATCACCGGTTTTATAAGCCCCACTCAAGTGTTATGCAATGATGGGCCTGGAAATCTGAATTTGCCTCCCCCTCACGTAAGACTCGTAGGTTCCATCTCCAGTCGAGATAAGTGAACCATATAACTGGCACACGTGCTCCTTGTTTACATCTCCCCCTTACCTAGGTGGGCCTCCCAAGAGAACCTTTGCAAGTAATACCTAATAGAGGAAGACATTTCTTTTAAGTGAATCTACCTCTTAATAGCGATGGGTCGGCTCGATCGGAATGTAGATCGGTACTAATCTCTCTCATCCCTAGATCGGAAAGATTCGAAACCATTTGACCCATAACGGCATTAGTGGTTTTTTTAAATGCCATAGGAACCTACAAAACATAAATTCAATATGCACACAATTAGTGAAATGCACAAAATTATAGTAATCGTGAAACTCAGAGAAACTAGGTTCGGAGGGTGCACATCAAGAAAATTTGGTTGGGTAAACGTAACCGACGTGCACCACACTCAAACAAGGGCAAATCAACATCAATGTGCGATAAAAGGTGCAAAAATGAATCGTTTGTGCACAAAAAACCTATCGAGGCATTTTATCAAACACTTTGTGTGCATTGAATTCAAACTAGGGTGAAAATACCATTTGAAATATAAAACACCCTCAACAAATACAACTTAATCATCAACACAATAAAAACAAGTTGTATTTGTTGGTTTTATAAGTAAAACAAAGAAGAAAATTGGGTATTTCGGTAAAAAAAAGTAACACAATACAAAATGACATTATCTCCTACTTTAAATATAATAATCACAAATTACATGTTGAAAATGAAAAAGTTGAGATGGTAAAGCTACCTTGGTTGAGTGGATCTTGAGTATTGAAGAGAATTATAGAGGGGGGAATGAAATTTTAAGAGACGAGTTGTAAGGGAAAATTTCCAATTGAGTCAATTTGTAATGTTGGCTTAATTCCGGATGAAACTCATTAAGTCATAGGATAAATGTTGGTTGTACCTCAAGCCTATGACGTTTGAAGAGTTGAAGAATATGTGGCCAAACAAAATTGTAGATATCATTGCTGTTTTTAATTCCTTATTTCTCATCATCAACTTTGTCACATTTTCCAAGGTCTCCAAAGTTATGAATGCATTAATATATATAAGAGATTGGAAAACTATTTGGGTTTTCTTTTTATAAAATTTTATCGTCACAATGACTGTTCATTTTTATAAGAAAATCATTTCAGAACTTTTCATAAAAGTTTTTGGGCTTCAAAATAATTTTAAATTTTTTTGAAAAGTCGTTCGTACGAACCTAGAATCTCATTGAACAAAATTCCCAGGTCATTCGAAAGAACTACTAATGAGAATGTGCAATTTTTACATGTTTTATCGTTAGAAGTTTGGTTCGAACAAAAGTTCAAATGAAAAGCTTTCTAAAATCCTATTGGTTATCTCATCAGTGATCTCATTCAAACACTTTCGTTAGAATGACCTCAAAATGTCATTCGAATGACATTTGAGTGGGAACAGTTTTTCCTGACAATTTTGTGCAATTCTTTTTCCCACTTTCCCACTATCCCACTAACTTTTTACCTAATAAAATAAGCGCGAGAACAACTCTTTACCTTAGGAGTGAATTTTTGCATCCTTTGAGAACTTTTGAGAGGAAAAATACTTTCAACAAAAAGTCCCATTTTTGTGTTGGGTTTTCATGAATTAATTTCTTCGAAGAACACATGTGTACACCCATTGTTTAGTTTAAATCAAAGTTCATATATATATATATATATATATATATATATATATATATATATATATATCTTTGCTTGGAGATTTTTGGCACCGGGTTTCTTCTCCACCCATTAAGGAGAAAGTTTGGGTTCCTTCTCTACCCAAAAAGGAGATTATTTACTGCAACGTTCTCACACGGTGAAAGGCATTGTGTGTGGGTTGACGGTAGATGTGCCCCATTGATGGAGTTCAAGATTCTGGTGGACTTCAAAATTATCGACTATGCGGAGGTTAAAGAATGCAGGAGCATCAAGTCTTGAAGGGAGTCGAGTCGAGGAAGTAAGTCTCTTACATGTCTTTGATTAAAATACCATACTTAGCGGACTTGTAGGCAAGACCGTCTGAGGTTTTTTTCGTAGTGGGTTTTCCTCGTACATCGTGGCATAGTGTCTATGTTATTTATTTTTTTATTTTACAAAATGCGACTTAGATGCATGCTAGGTTAATCAAGATAAAAATTGGTTTAAATCACAACTTCATTTAAATTGGTGCACGTTTAATTTAGTTTAATTTAATTCAAGTTGGCATTATTTAAATAGATAATTTTCATTCTTAGTTTGCTTAACTTGAATTGCATTGAATTTTGTTTAAGTGAAATTTAAAATGTTTATGTAGTTTAATTTCACTTTAAGTTTAATTTATTTTTTCATGTGTTTGATTGTGCTTTTAAAGTAAAGAAAATTAAATAACTTTTGAGAAATTTAAAATTTTGTTATATCTTTGAACCATCTCATAATTTGAGTTAAAAATTTGGGGTCATTCACCTTAAGAGGAGTTTCGTAGGTTTGAGGTGAGAAGTGTTTGAGAATGAAGTGTCCCTAATAAGAAAAGAGGAAATTTGTAATGACTTGCCAAGATGAATCGATTCGCAATACTCGAATTGCAACACCGCCTCTAACGAAATCGATTTGGATGGGGCCCGAATCGATTTGCTAAACCCAGGAATCTCACTGCCAATGTTCTAATCGATTCGAATGGAGCCCGAATCGATTCTCTAACTTAAAAACATGTACTGACCAAAAGCGAACCGATTTGGCTTGACTTCGAATCGATTGGCACTTTCTACACTTGGTTTCGATTTTGTGTTGCTTAAATTAACTCTAGAAAACAACTAAAGGGTTGATTCTTGGTTGGTTTTCTCTGACCTCTTAGATATATATGATATTTAAACAGGCACCGGACAAAAATTTTTAACCCATCACGTGCCGAGGGTTTCTTGGCACAAATATTTCGATTTTGGGAACCCTATCCACCCTGTAAGAAGGGTTGTTTCATGCGATGTCCAACTGCAAAATCCGTGGATATGACTTGGAAAAAGTTCCCTAGGTGAATCCTAAGTCCCTTAACTTTCATGACCGCGTTTCATTTCCAACTCCTTCGATTAACATGTATGTTGGGTTTTAAGTCCGAAGATGTGACACATATCACATTTTCAAAAGAATAGCCCTTGGAACTGCGGTTAATTTTTTCACGAGGATAGATATTCGAGAGTGGGGGCTATGGAATTGTACAATTAAGGGTAGTATAATTTCATGAATGATTGTTCAACTACCTTAGCAACCTCAATATCTTCCGATTAACACTCCTCTCTTGGGAATAACGTCTTGACGTGAATAGTTAGTTTAAATAGGCTAGAGTCGCCAATCGGGGTGAATTCATAAGTCTTGAATTCATCCCAGATTTTGACTTTTCACTTAAGTCTGCCCCCCACCCTTCAAACATCAGGTCAAACCATGTGTCTAACACACACCACCCAATGGTATCTCTCATGCTTTGGTCATCTTCCTCAAACACATCTCCCAAAAAACTCACCTCCCTTATACACTTGTCCCTATCTAACGTTGAACTCACTAACTTGCCTTCATGATCATAAGGATAATAATGATTATCCAAGTCACGTGAGTTCACTAAACCTGCCTCTAAAGGATCCGCACAACATGTATCATCAAAATGCTCCCGGACTACCTCATCAAAGAGGTCTACTTCTTAGACCTCGCCATCGTCACCCATTTGCTTAGCAATATTAAAAATGTTAATCTCCAAGGTCATGTTCCCGAAGGTGAGATTTATTTGTCCACTTCTAACATTAATTAAAGGATGACCTGGGATAATGGAGGTATTGTTGCTACTCAGAGCAACGGGATGAGTATCCAAGACAACAAAGTCCATCGGGATGTAAAATTTGTCAACCTGAATGATGACATCTTTTACTACCTCTCTCGGAACCTTAATGGAACGATCCTCTAATTGAAGAGTGATTTTGGTAGGTTTCAGGTCACCTAGGCCGAGTTTTTTATACACATGAATATGATAGTAAATTGACACTCGTGCCTAAGTCGAGCAAAGCTTGCTCTATTTTGAAAGAGATGGTAGGACATCTAGGCTATATTTAGGAGGTAGGTTAGATTGAATGATTAATCTCACATTTTGAGCTAAGAATTCCGTTTTCCTCATAAAATTTTTTTGCTTTACCTCAACCAAGTCCTTAAGTAACTTTGCATAGGTTGGATTGAATGAAGAGTATTTTAAAGACTTTTCTTGTTCGGATGGGCATAAGGTGTTATAACCAGAGGAGGTGGTCTCGATGGAGGACCTTGCATTTGCACATTGGGAGGAGGAGGTTGCAAGTATGGGTGTTGGTAATTAAGAGGTGCAAGAGGACCTTGACAATTTGGTTTAGGTGGGTTTTAGGCTTGTTGGGGCTACCCGTAGGAGAAATTGGGATGGTTTATCGAAGAGGGATTGTATCCTTATCCGAGGGGAGTCATGAATTATTTTTTGTATGTGAACATTACATTGGCTTGATCATAAAGCATCACTTTATATGCTGGGATTAAAGGACAATACATCGTAGAGTAATCCTCGATGTCACAAATGGAACAAACCTGCTCAATGCGAGAAGGAGAAGGAGCGGTGGAGTCCCAAATTTTGGCATCCATAACCTCGATTCTCTTAGCTAGTTGATCTACTCGCAAAGACATATAATCCCCATGGTAGAGGTGATATAACCCATGGTCAGAGGATGGTGGATTGGAAGAATGCAAGCTGGATTTGTTCGGGTCCGAGGTATCCCAAGCTTGAGTGGTCTCGACACAATACTTAAAATGTACCCACACATCATTAGGATCAAGACCGAATAATTCCCTGGGGCACATAGTGTCCATCATTTGTTTAGCATTGAGATAAATCCGGTTGTGGAAAAAGGAGATAAGTCTCCAATTTTCAAATCCTTGGTGTGGGCATTTATTTAATAGCTCATTGAATCTTTCCCAACATCTCTCAAAGTCTCACCCTCTCCTTGAGAAAAGGTTTATATTTGACACTTAAGTGATTTGGTGCATTGGGTAGGGAAAAACTTCTTAAAAAATTGGGCTTGCATATCCTGCCAACTTCCTATAGAGTTTAGAGCTAAGGACCAAAGCCAAGATTTAGATTTATCCTTAAGAGAGAATGGAAATATTTTGAGTCGTGTGTCATCGAGAGGGAAGTTTTGGTCACTAAAAGTAGTGTACACCTCCTTAAACTCTATCACATATAGGTATGGTTGCTCACTCTCCATGCCGTGGAAAGTAGGTAAACGTTGAATCATTCCATTACGAAAATAGAATTGCAAGCCATTATTAGGGAAAATGATGCATGCCGGAGAGTTGGTCCTCTCTGGTTGTAAATACACCCTCATCGGTCTATAGAGAGGCTCACTTTCCCTTTGACTAGCGTGCTCACTTTGATTTTCGTCTATGAAGTTAGGCTCGGAGTGGGATCCGGTATGAGATGAGATCGAAATGTAAGGAGTTGGAGATGGTATCTGACAATCCGAACGTTCTAAAACAACGAGGATTCAACTATAAAATTTGAAGTACTATCGATCGCATCATGCATAACAGAATTTGGATTGGTGTTCGGAAACCTTGTTGTCACAGTGACCACAGGGAATGAGGTAGTGTAAAGAGAATTTCTTATAACCTACAATTATTTCCAATCCCCGATAATGGCGCCAATGACCTGATTCTCTAAAAATAGAGTATGATTTAAGTGCAAATTTATCGTAATAACTAGTATTCGAGCAAGTCCGGAAGTGTATTACATATGGATTGAACACTCCTAAGAGAACTAGAGTGGGTTAAAAGATATTCTCTAAACGTCACAAAGATAAAATGTGAAAGATGATTTGTTGTTTGAAGTGGTGATTAAGTAACCTCTATACTAAAAAGAGTTTAATTAATAAAGAAAGAGTTAACTATGAAGATAAACTGAAACTAACTAAGATAATCTTAAGTTCACGCGATAAAAGGGATTGTGGATCATTTTCCCAAATCGGATTTGCTAAGAATATGATAGGATATAGTTCAAATTAGTTCTAATTGAGCATAACTAATTAAGTGCGATCATCAACCATGTAGAGACAAAACTCATTGATGGAGGATTAGGGGTTAATTTGTTATTTCTAAATGGGTTGGGTTTGTATTAAAGTATCAAACTCTACCCTTTCATGACAAGGGAAGTTAAGAGTCTAGGATAATCCAATGCAAACACATGAAGTTCCTTAGAATAATTATAAATCAAACCCTAAATATAAAGTTCAAGCATCAAAGGTGGGATCATGATCCCCAACCATAAGTCTAGCTACCATCATGAAAACTAAGCCACACATGTAAAAGAACAACATACTTAAGCAAGTCATCTAATTAAACACAAACTAATACAAGATATGGTAATAATTGTAATTTAAATCTAAGAGAACAAGTAGAGAAGAAGTAAATGAACCTTTCTTTCGTTAATAATAACAAACTTGTATGTAATCAATGCTTTACATGTGGGTAAGAACAATAAATGAACTTAATCGAGGAGAGAGAAGAGAGAGTTTCTAAGATTGGAAAATTTCCAAATATAAAAAATCATCTTTACCAAAGGGAAACGAAGGGTCTTAACCCCAAAAATCTTAAAAATGGCAGAATTGGAAATAGCTAGAATATGGGCGAATGGATTCAGAACTATACCCGAATCGATTCACAAAGGAAAAATGGCCAGCATTGGACGAAATCGAATCGATTTGGCCTAAGGCCCGAATCGATTCGAAGCTGCTCTTATGGTTAGGAAGGGGATGGAATGGATTTATTTTTCCCAAACCCTATAGAATTGTCCATAACTTCTTCAATATAGCTCAGATTCATACATCATCAGAGGCTACACAAATATGAGTCAAAGGGAATGAAATTACGTGCTGAGTTTGGGATCAAAACTCGAATGTTAAATTTACTAAATTGCCCCAACTTTGCGACTGTTAGCGAAACTTTCCCATTATTTAACCAAACATCATATCTTGCATTCCTTATATTACAAAAGATCAATTGTGGCACACACAATATATATGATGAAACTAGGGGTTAATCAATAATGAGCATAAGAACCAAGAATAACATGCATAAGAATGCTAGGATGCATAAATTAATGGGGTATTAAATGAAATAAATGTGACTAATCATCTTGCAAGAAATTTTATCTGTAGAAAGTCTTGACTAGTATATTCTGATATGGAAATTATGTGGGAATCCTCACATGCAACTGGTGGCGAAATTGGTATAATCTCTCAATAACTCATCCAGATTTGGTCTGCTCTAGGAGATAAACTGTAAAGAAAAAAAGGTTTAAGCAAAAATACACGCGTGTTTTAGAAGGACAATAATCTCATTCATTATGCACAGGCACCGAGAAACTTTTCAAAATAAATTCTCCATTATTTCAGTAAGTCATCAAGCCTAGAGCAGTGGGGGATTATGTTGAGGCAAAAAATCATCCATCTATGTGGACTAATGAGAAATGGACACTTGTTATCCTATATGGAAATATTCACATTAATTACTCACTTAGTCGACTTAGAAGATAATTGGTCGGCTAACCGACTCACCAACCAACCTGAAGAATATGAACCATGAAGAATATCAAAGTCCATTAGTGTAGAGTCACTGTGTACACGTGAATATCAAGAGGCTCATTTATTATGTACATATGTAAATGCCTAAATATATAAAGGCATTCCATCTTTTGGGTTCCTAATAACCCATATAAATACATGCTTTCCCTTAGCAAAAGAGGAAGCCAATCAGTCTCAAGCACATCGAATTAGGCTATTGTAACTCTACTAAACACCCCCAATGATTTAGATGTTGAGTATGCCCTGAGATTTCAATTCCAGACATCTAATAATGAATCAGAATAGGAAGCCTTGATTATAAGGCTATAATTAGCATCATCCTTAGGCACCGAACATGTGGTGGCACACAGTGATTCACAACTCATTGCTCATCAGTTGCTTCAAATCTACTGAGTTAAAGGAGAGATAGTGACAAGGTACTGGAAAAACACCATCGAAGTAATTTCTTTATTCCCAGCGGTGAAAATAGTTAGAATCCTAAGACTGGATAATGCCCGAGCACATGCACTTGCTCGGCTAGCTTCAACCACTCCCATAGAACTTAAAAGAGAAATCCAAGTAGAGATCCTCACTAGTAGGAGATTTTATATGGAAGCAATCAACATGATGTATATCAAATTAATTCCTTTATGGATGGATCCTATCAGAAATTATATTGAGACAGAAATCTTGTCTGCCGATTAGAAAGAGGCCAGGAAGTTAAGATACAAAGCAGTCTGCTATGTAATAGAAAATGGTGTGTTGTATAGGAGGGGGTATATAGTATAATTGCAGCTATATGTCCATCTAATAGAGGTGGAATACTTATTCAAAGAATTCCATCAAGGTTCATGTGGCGCCCATTCGGGGGGAGGTCCTTGGTATAACGAATGGCTATGAAAGGTTACTATTGGGTGACGATGAAATTTGATTTTATTTCATTCACAAAAAAGTGCGATAAATGCTAGAGGTTGGATAATGTTCACAAAAACCCAAGTGCTTCCCTAACCCCTGTCACTTCACCTTGGCCATTTGCGATTTGGGTGATAGATTTAGTCGGAAGGTTCAAATACTTGGTCATCGTAGTGGATTACTTTACAAAATGGGTTGAGGCTGAACCTTTAGTGGATATGCCCTATCAAAAGGTTTTTTCATTCATATGGAATCATATGATATGATGTTATGGGATGCCATATGCCTTCATCACAGACCATGGCATACAATTTGACAATAATGAGTTTGAAGAATACTATTTAAGATCAGGAATTAAAAAACTTCTCTTAGCTCACGGCCACCCTCAATGTAATGGTGAAACATAAATAACCAATAAAACTCTGCTAGATTGTATAAATAAATGACTAGATGATGATAAAGGAAACCGAAATAATGAGTTCTATAGTGTCCTTTGGGCTTATAGGACCACGTCGAGAACAGAGACATAAGAGACACCTTACATGCTCGCTTCTGCCACTGAGGCAGTGATACCAGTAGACATAGGTCTATCGACTCACAAAGTGCTCAATTTTTATTCACCCAAAAGAAATTTGATGAGGTAACTGGATCTGGATATTTTCGAAAAAGTTAGAGAATACGCTGCTATTCGGATGCCCTCTTACCAACAACGGACAACAATGTTCTATAACAAGAGAGTCAAGCTTACTTACTAGAAGCGAGAAGAGCTAGTTCTAAAAAATTTCATTCAGAGGAACTAAGTTGGAAGCCAACTGGAATGGTCCTTATCGTATATCGACAAAGGTCCGACCATGAACGTATCAACTGAAGACTTTGGGAGGAAAAGAATTCAAGAACGCCTAGAATGTCACCGATCACCTTCATAAGTACCATCGATAGTTCAACATTAAGTTAGTTCAATGAACTTACAAGTTTTTTCTATTTCTGATTTCTTTTTTCATGAGTATGGTGCTATCACTAATTCAAACTTTTCCAAAAAAGTTTACATATCAACTTTTCAAACTTTTCCAATTGCAGAAAAGTTTACGCCTCAACTTTTCAAGGTTTTACAACTCCAAATAAGTTTACGCGTTAGTTTTTCAATGTTTTCCAACTTTAGAAAAGTGCATTATATATAACTTCATCTTTGATAAGTTAAGAACAAGAAGCTCCTAAAACTTCGTGTACAACTTAAAAAGAAGTTTTACTTGACTGGGTTAAAAACAGGATTACATGAACACATTCCTAAACAAAAGAAATACGCAAATACATTCCTAATAAACTTAGCTACCACTGATAACTATTGTGAACACAACTCATTACAGTTTTATCAAAAAATAAAATTACTTTAATCTATGTCTTTACTATTGTTCAACATTTAAGTGGGTTATTTAATCACTATCCCGACTAAATAATTTGCACAGATTACCTAGTCGGCAAGCTGACTAAAAACTAACCTCATGCTTAAATACATGTCAACTCACTGACCCCACTAACTAGTCTACATAGATTACCTAGTCGGCAAGCTAATTAAAAAAATAAAGATTGAATGATTATTCTAACACCCACGACTTCAAAAAAATATTACAACAGAAGAAAAATTCATTAGAAGGAAGAATCAAGGGAAGAAAAAATAGAGTACCTATTGGCGATTCACAGTTTTTTAAACTATCCAATAAGTCGGATGCCAACCACCAACATCTTAAAGTCTGTGAAAGTATTCAAAGCTTACATTCCATCCTCAGGGGCTTAATGTTCATATTGCTAAGAAATTTCAAGTATCGCATAATAGAAAGAAGAATTGATGACATCCCACAGTACAAACCGAGCATCAGATTCTACTCTAGATCATAATATGGTCGACACACTTGTCAATCATCATCCATGAGTTATTTTTACACATGCTATTGAAGATCAAGAGTCACCTTCAGTGCATACATCACTTAGATCTCCATTATTTCTGTTCCGACCAACATTGGGTAAGAAGTTGTACTTATATTTAGATGTTTTAAAATTCGCTACTTGCTTGGCACTGATCAAACTGAAGAATGGGGTTCAAAATCTAGTATGTTAATGTATTGAGCCATGGATCTTGAAGATAATGATATCATTTATAGGCCTAGAGTTTCATTGAAGGGACAAACAAAGGCAGACTTTTATGCTAAAAATCAAAGTTACCAATCAACCTGAATAATCCATTATACAGGGGATGGCCCATAAACATGTTGAACAAAACAAGAATATATTATATAAAGAAATTTTAACTAGAGAAAGTCTTAAGAAGTATATTTCAATATGGAAATTATGCAGGAATCCTCTTGTTTTGTTTTAGAAGGGTTAAGTGAGACATCACATGTGTTTTAGAAGGACAATAATATTATTCATTATGTATGGCCATCGATCAAGTTTTAAGAATAAACACTCCATCCTCTCAGTAAATCATCAAGCATTGGGGACTTCGATTGACGCCAAAATTTATTCATCTACGTGGACTAGTGAGAAATGGATAACTATTCTCCTACATGGAAATATTCACATTAATTACTCACTTGGTCAGCTCAGAGGACCGTTGGTCAGCTAATCGGCCGACCAACTGACCTGAAGAATATGAACCATCAAGACTATCAAAGTCGATTGGTGTAGAGTCCTTGTATACACGTGAATATCGCTCATTTATTATGCACAAATATGTTTGATCTCCTTTCAAGGCTTCCTACAAAACTTTTGGTTATGAAATCTAGGGTTTTGCATAATTTTAAAAAAAAATGATCAAACAATTTATGAATACAAATGTATGAGAATCATGATCGAATCAAAAGATGTTTGCACAACATATAATTGTTTATACGCGGAGACGAAAAAACTTATCTTTTGTAGATGATCTTTGTCTTTTCTAATAAGAAGGAAAGATTTTCGTGTCATTCCCACAGACGGCATGAATCCATTGATGTCTAAAAATGGTTTTATCATTCAGAGACGTCAATAGAAGATAACATGAAGGTATGAAGATGAAATGAAGATAAACAATCCCATCAAACATACAAGAGATAAAGATTTTTAAAGTTGTTCGGATATGAACAATGCCTACGCCCTCTATTTATGTTATTTAGTAGAGTTACAATAGCACAATTGGGTGTGATTGAGAATGATTCGCCTCCTCTTTAGCTAAGGGAGAGCATGTATTTATAGGTATTGTTAGGAACTCAAGAGATAGAATGCCTTTATATATTCAGCCATATACATATATACATAATAAACGAGCTCTTAATATTCACGTGTATGCAATTACTCTACATCAATTGCCTTTGATATTTCTTAATGGTTCACGTTCTTCAGGTCAGTTAGTCGGACGATTAGCCGACCAACTGTCTTCTGAACCGACCAAGTGAGTAATTAATGTGAATATTTTCATATAGGAGAATAAGTTTCCATTTCTCATTAGTCCACGTAGATGGATAATTTTTTGCTTCAATATAAGCCTAAAAATGATTTACCATTTAGAGACATCAACACACACATTATTAAGCACCCTAAAGAAATGAAGCCATGTCTCAAAATAGCATAAAAAAATTAACATGAATGGATGGAATATAGGGGTGATCGGAATATTTTAAATGCACATCCATATATCGTGAAAAATAAAAATACAAAAAAATATTTTGTTTTTTTCAAATTTTTTATCAAAACTACAATATTTTGGAACTTTATCAAAAAATTTCTTAAAAAAGGAAAATCTTTTTTGGATTTTTCACAACATATCAAAAAGAAAAAGCGTAAATAACTATATACATAATAATACACTAGAAATAAAATATAGTAATAGGGATAAAAGATTTAAACATGATAATTCGCCTATACTAGGTAAAGTTCCCAAAATTAATCAACGAAACAAATACCCAAAGACTTTCTAAGGTTCTCGATTCTAAGTGAATCTAAAGGCTTTCTAAAAATATTAGCTAATTGGAATTCGACACTCACAAAGCTCAAGGACATGACCTTCTCCTCAACTAGATCACAAATGAATTTCTCACGTATGCTAATGTCTTTTGTGTGGCAACGTTGGCCCGGATTATATGATATATGACTTCCACTTGTATTATCACATGAAATAGTCATTGTGATTTGGGAAATCCCATAATATTATCACATTTTCTTCATCCATAAGAGTTGTGTGCAAGAAATTTCGACGGTTATGTATTCAACCTCCGTCGTGGACAAAGATATGGAGTTTTACTTCTTGCTTAACCAAGAGACAAGAGCACTCCCAAAGTAAAAATACCCACCCGAGGTTATCCTTCAACCATCAACATTCCCGACCTAATCGGCATCCAAATAGGCAGATAAACAGTCATTGGGATCAAAGGAGTACCAAATACCATATAAAAGAGTACCACTTACGTATTTAATGATACGTTTAAGTGAGAGAAAGTGCAACTCTTTCGGGGATACTTGGTAACGCGCACAAAATCCAACACTAAAGGTAATGTCTGGATGAGTAGAGATCAAATAGAGAAGGCAACCTATCATGCTCGTATAAAGGGTTTTCTCTATATTCTTGCATCAAGTGTCTTTATTAACCTTAGTCTGTGTACACATAGGGGATCGTGAGTGCTTATATGAATCTAAACCAAACTTCATCACTAGATCCCTAGCATACTTGGATTGAGATATGAATATCCCATCCTCAAGTTGATGGACCTGGAGATCTAAGAAGAGTGTAAGATCATCAATCGTGATTATCTCAAACTCACTCTTCATCTCCTTTTTAAATTTGTGACCATGTCGGGAGCATGTGGATCAAAATACTGTGTCGTCCATATAGACTTGGGCAACTAAGATATAACCATTCTCTCTCCTCACAAATAACGTCTTATTTACTCCCCCTCTCTGGAAACCATAATATAATATATAAAAAGTGATCCTCTTGTACCAATCATGGGTTGCTTGCTTCAAACCATACATGGTATTCTTAATATAAAAGATATTCCATAGGTGTTTTGGGTCTTTGAACCTCTTTGGTTGTTCCACGTACACTTCCTCCTATATAATTCTATTAAGAAAGGCACTATTGACATCCATTTGATAAAACTTTAAGCGCAGATGACATGATATGACGAGCAGTAAGCGGACAAACTCAAGCCTAGAACTATGAGAGAATGTCTTGTTAAAGTCTACAACCTTAATTGGTGTGTAGCCTTGAGAGACCAACCTAACCCTATTGTGAACTATATTACTAGCTTCATCCATTTTATTCTTATAAATCCACTTGGTACCAATCACATTACTCTCGCTAGGTCGAAGAACTAACTCCCAGACACCGTTCTTGCGAAATAGAAGAAATTCATCTTGCAAAAGAGATATCCAATTCTCGTCTTTAATTGATTCTTTCAGATTAATTGGCTCGGTAAAGGAGGTGTGTAGAAAACGCCGTTAACCACATTCTTAAGTTGAACGTGAGTCTTGACACCTAGTGTTGGATAAATAATTATAGTAGAAGGGTCATGACTCTTTCGAACCCAAGAGGGTGGATCCTCTAAATTAACCACATGGTCCACCGGGGTAATCTGAGGAATGATGGAATCGTCACTGGGGGGTGCATCATTCTCACACTAATAGTAAAAAAATGTCGGTATCTCATCGTCTATAATCATGATGTTTATTAACTCCATAACCTTAGATATTTCAAACATAAAAACCCTATAATCCCTACTCGACAATGGCTAACCTAAAAATATCCCCTCATCACTTCAGGAGTCAAACTTTCCTAAGTACTCTCTATCTCTTAAAATGTAGCAAGGACTCCTAAAGACATGAAATTACGATAAGTTTCATTTCTTCCATATCCATAACTCATATGTCGTGTGTAATGTTTGTGGATAAAGATGTATTTGATCCAGGGCATGGCATGCGGTATTAACCGCCTCTGCCAAAACAATCCAGTCACGTTTCTCCCAAGAAGCATAGATATAGTCATCTCTTTTACCTTTCAATTCTTCATCTAAACTATACCATTTTGTTGAGGAGTAAGAATAATTGAAAACTCGTGTTTGATACCCACTCCATCACAATAGATATCCACTCTATTTGCTTTAAATTCAGTGTCGTTGTCACTATCCGATTAATAGTGACAGCATATTGGTTTGGTAAGATACGACACTTAGTTGTTAGGAACATAAATGCATCGGACATTTCTCTAAGAAACCCCATGATAGAGTATGTCGAAAAGTCATTGACCATCATAAAAATGTATCTCTTACCATCAATGTTCTCCATACGAGCAGGATCCACAAAATCCATGTGTATCAACTCCAACACAAGATAGGTCGTAATGGTATTCAACTTTCAATGGGGACATCAAAATTTTTCCTGTTTGGAAAGGAACAAAAACACAGGAAGTTGATTTCCCAAATGATGGTACGTTATGAGCTAGGTCTTTCTTCACTAATCTCTCAGGATCTCTAAAGTTTACGTTTATTAGTTGTTGATGCCAAAGGTCTATAGAGGAGACTGTGGCATTATCCCACTGAAAAGGAGGACTTGGGAATGATCCCATAACAAGTATCTTTGGTCCTCACTCCTTGTAGTAAAATCTCACTAGATTAATCATATACATTACACTCGAACGAGTCAAACTTCATCGCCAAGTTTACATCGCATAATTGTATTATGATAATGAAGTTCACATTCAACCCTTTGATATACTATATCAAGTCTAGCTTAGGAAATTCAGGTTTCTCAACACAACCACGTCCTCAAATGCTAGACCTACACCTATCTCCAAAGGTGAATTTGTCTTCCTTGAGATCCATAAGGTTGATAAAAAAATATTTGTCACCAATAATGTTCCTAGAGAATCCATTACCAAAATACCATTGGAAGGTATCTTAAAGTTGAGAGCAATGTGAACTATAAGGGTTTTATTGTCATTCTTATGTACCTAAGTGGAGGTAGCCTTTTGTTTGCCTTATCATTGTCGGCAATAGTCATAGAATTAAAATCATTCTCAAAAGGCATAAACATCCTTTAAAATTCTTCCATTAATCTTTGAGAAGTCTCCACTAGAAACTCAACATGCTCTCTAATAGTAGCAAAGTCATTATAGTGGCACATGGGAGTATATGTACATTGAGTTCTTTATAACTTGTAGAAAAATTCCATAAGGTGAACTCATTTTTTGCAGTAGGTACAAAT
Organism: Sambucus nigra; assembly: GCA_949130495.1. NCBI lineage: Eukaryota > Viridiplantae > Streptophyta > Magnoliopsida > Dipsacales > Adoxaceae > Sambucus > Sambucus nigra. The sequence continues at coordinate 606,380,746 of OX422212.1, forward strand.
ATAAACATGCATGGGTATACCTTGGTTAGCTCGTTTAGGTTAAACTCTTTTGGGGGGATTAGGTCGTAGCCCAAATGGATCCACCACAAACATAGGAACCGGTTTTGGTGTGGCTTGGTAAATGAATGACCCACTGTAACATATTCCTCGCCTTTCCCTAAACTCAAAAGTGGGATCGAGGAACATCTTCCCTACATTCTTCGATCTATACTTTATAGTAACCTTGATCTCTCGGTTATGTTCAAGACCTTTTTCGAGTTGGGATATAAGGGTTTCAAGTTTCTCATGAGTCTCCATTAAAGCTTGAAAATCTCTCAGAAGACTAAACACTTTGTTAGTCAAGTCACTATTTTCCTTTCTAGTAAAACGAATCACTCTCCCAAAGAAACAATCGCCGAGGACCTGCTCTCTCTCGACTCTCTCAACTCCTTATTTAAATCTAACAAAAAAAAATTATTTTGCTTTTTTATTTTAATGGATTCGGATTATAGATCGGTGTAAGCACGTTGAAGGACACTTTCATTCTCATTAAAATCTTTATCTCCCCCACTCTCTCGAAAATGACTAGACTCACTCTTGAGTTCATCATTTGGAAGTGTCCTCATTGGTGTGAGAGGTACTCGATGTACTAACAAGATTAGCCATGAACATCGCTATCACTAAGAGTGACATTAAAGGTAGCTTCTTCCTTTCCCCGTCTCTTTAACCTCATAGTACACTCATGAGCTTTGTGAACCTTACCCTCGTACTCATAGGATCTCTCCTCATCGTTCTTAGGTTACTATCCTCTCTCTTTTTCAAAACTTTTCATGACCAACTTAAACTTTTTATCTTTCTCAAAACTTTTTTTTTGTTTGAAAGTATTTTCTTTTCTTCGCCTGAGAATTTTTTTAAATTTTTTAGTGAAAATGGCAAGATCATCTAGATCAAAATTATACTCGAAGTCAAAAGAAACCTCATCATTCCTTTTAGATTAAATTATCAAATAAATTCCCTTTTCCATTCGCTTAACAGTTTTGGGAAATATATCAATTTCATAAGTTTGAAAGCCTCCTATGAGTCCTTCTAACCTAAGCATATCTAAAATTCCTAACGAATTAAGGACAATGACCTTAGGAATAAAGAGGGATGGAAGGGATCTAAAAATCTTTTTCATAACGTGCGTCTCAGGAATTCTCTCACCCAATTTAAAACTAGATTTGACTATATCGGATAATCTAGCATAAACTTTATCAAACGTCTCAGATTCTATTGTAGTGATAGTTTCAAAAATATGTAGTGAGATCTTGTATCTTATAATCTTTCGCATCGTTGGTTCCCTGGTGACTGAGTTTGAGGATATCCCAAACTTCTTTAGACGCGGTGAACGTCCTAATGCGATAAAACTCGTCAAGGGTCTCGGCTCCAGAAATTACACTTAAAACATGAGAGTTAAAACTTATCCATTAGGTTCATCATCGATCCAAGTGGTGATGAGTTTAGGTATTATGACATCACCATTACTCACAGTGGGTGGTGTCCACCCTCTTTCGCAAACAAGCCACACTCTCTCATCAATCTCTTTCAAAGACAACCTCATTTGCGCAATCCAATATGCATAATTTGACCCATCAAAAATAGGAATTGTGTTATACAAATTATCAATTTAAATATCACACGATAAATTAGTGAAACCTTCTTTAATAGTAATTTGAAAATGAAGGGTCGTATGGATAGTCCGTATAGTAGGTTAAGCACATAAAGATCCAAATTTTATATTTATTAATAATTAGGCGTGTATTCTAAATAAAGTCCAAATTACATATTCAATGACACAATCAAACCAACACACGTAGAAGAAGAATATGAGGGAAAATCCCTTTCGGGGAAAACCTACATTTCAACACTATTAAAGAGTTTGACAGACTCGATGACATATAAACTATGTAGATATCGACTAATTATAATGAATAGGTCTTTAAATCTTCAATTGATATGTCAAAGTCCAGCATTGTCCATAAGAAGAAACTCTTCCATCCGTATCCACCGATCATCCTCAGGATACGATATCCTTTCTTCTTTAATCCTAGAGTCATAACTCCACAGTTAGCAGTAGAGTAAATTTTGATGTCGAGCATGGAAATTGGGTTTGACAAAAACTCAACAAATCACATTAAGGGATGTATGCTTTGGAAAAAAAATATTTCTTTTAGACAAAAGTGGAAAACTTTTGAAGAAAGTATTGCAATTGATTTTCGCCTAATGTTCAATGTAAAATAAGCTAAAAGAATTCTTCATGTATAAAAACACATCTTGCGAAGGGACAAAGTCGTTCCAATGAAAATGCAACCCCATTTGATTGAAAACACATCTTTCATTCTAATGGGATCTAATGTCATTCAAATGAAAGGCTCATGTCATTTGAATGTTCTTCCAACAAGCATCCAATGAGAGTGTGTCTGCTAAACAAAGGACCTTTCATTTGAGGTTCGTTTGAAGTTTTTTCTAATGAAATTAGTCACTCCTTCCAACATAGTTAAACATTTGATCGAGAATGAAATCACGTTCTAACGAATATAAATTCCATTCCAACGAACTGAAAAAAATAAAATTTTTATTTCTAAAATACTTTTATGAAAAAAATTCATCGAGTATAAAAATCATCCCTGAATATAATTAAATGAGAAATAAAAAAACCACAAAATCCATATTCCTCCATAAAGTGTTCGTGGGAATTTCATCGACTTGAAATTCGAAAACGATGCTCGGTCACTAACAAATCTTCAAACGGTCGTGGATGCAAATATAGTTGTAGTGTTCAATTTGTAACATCGTTTTTTAATGTAATACACTAAAAATAACTTAGCTATGAGTAATTATAAAATCTTTCTCTTACAAAAGCAAATGCATGAAAAGTGCAAAAATGCAAACATTCCTCATTAAAACATGGAATATTATACAAATTTGAAATCAATCAGCCTCATTGACTTAGTTCCCTTATAAATCAAGAGTGAACTAGGAATGGGAACCCACAAGAACCTAGTCATCCTAATATACTATTTACCTAGATAGCAATGGAAATTCCATAATTCGAATCAATGGGAGGAACAAAAGTAACATGTTTTCGCAAAAACTTCATTTGGGAGGAACGAAGGTAACATTTTTTCACGCAAACGTCATTTGTATAACAACAACTTCTACTTTATTCCTTACTGAATTCCTTGGAAAATCACTAACAACTTTTGGAATCCATCTGCCATTCCTCCTAGGATTAGTATGCCTAATTCTTTGAACCTGATCATATGGTCTAGGTTTAGAAACCTCGTCTAGGCTCACCATTTTTCACTAGGGAATTCATCCTTCTTATCAACTTACCTACTTAACTTCTATGTTCATCAATATGATCTCTATGGTACACTTTCCTCATAATGTTCATGAACTTATTATTTCTCTCTCTCAAACACCTGCAGGCTGGGTTTATGTTGCCTAATACAGTACAAAAAGATACATTTCTTTTCATGAAAATTATTTTTCAAGTCTGTCTCTCAAACCGTTTTTCATTCTTTCTCAAATCTTTCCTCCGATATTGCGCATTTTGACCAATTTTTTCAAGTCTTTTTCTTTTAAAGCCAAAGTGTGCAACATAGTTTGACTTACAATAAACGTACAGCCAAATCCATTTTTAGTAATCTCGAATTTCATTTAATCCTCATTCTTTTGAATCATAGGATTTCTGACATCCTCCTCCTTTTGAGAATTTGAATTTCAGTAGTCAATTTTGTTTTTTCATTCTTTTTCTCAAACTTTGAATCATTAAAACTAATACTATGATTATTCGATTTTGTTTGAGTATTACATAATAAAATGTTATCAAGAACATTTGTTTTATCATATACTTTAATTTTCAAATCCTTTGCATCCCCAAATTCAAGTTTCAAATTTTCAAAGTCAATTTTTAATAATTAATTTTGAAGCTCAAAATCTTCTTCTTCTTTTGAAATGATTACAATTTGAGATTTTAAAGACTCGCATTGCTTGGACCAAGCTTTAATAACTTTATCAAGATCAAAACACTTTAATTTGACTTTTTCACATTTTCATATTTCTCATCAAGCTCATTTTGTAAAAACGTCATTTTATTCAAAAATATGATGTTTTATTCTTTAAGACCTAGACAATCTTGATAAAAAAATCATTAAAAGATTTTTTAATGTCTTCTACATCATTTTCACCATCATAATATGATATAAGAATATAATTGTATTAACCCTCACTACTAAATGATGAAGACTCACTAAGCGATTTATTTCAAGAAGATTTGACCATATTATTCTTCATTGCGCTCTCATCTTTCATCACCATGAAGAAAATTCGATTTCATTTTCCTCAAAATCAACAAGTCGGTTTCATTTGAATTATGTGATGTATATTCAACCAATGAATCAATTTGAGAAGAAAATGACTTATTTTTCAAACTTTTGAATAAGTCAAATTTAATTTTCAAAGACTCAAATCTCTTCTCAAGTTCACATTTACAACATTCACAAACAAGAAGTTTTTCATTTAGTTTTTCAAGTACAATAGTCAAACCATTTTTTCTTGTTTCAAAACTTTGAGTTTTTCAAAATCAACATTTTTTAAACTTATCAATCTTCTCAAATTATGATTTTGTAACCTCAAATCTTAGTTATCTACTTTTAAATCACAAGTCTACTTTAACAATGCATCTTTTATTTTTTGATCAATTTCAACTTTTCGTTGTAAGTTGACTACAATATCACTAGATTTCAAGTTTGCGAGAGAATGAGAAGATTTCTTTTTCTTATTTTCCATTTTGAATATCAAATGTTTTATACTTTTCTTAAGACTCAAAAGCATAATACAATTCACACTCGGACTATTACTAGAAGGAATATCAAAATCTAGTATCATAGCACTCATAGTCACACAAGCAAAACACTTGAATAAGAAAAATTAGTTCAATTAGCCAAAACACAATAAACACATAACAAGATAATATCAACTCAAGAACGTTGATGTTGTTTAAACGAGGACTTGGCTCTGATACAAATTGAAAGTGTGTGTAAACATATAAGAAATAGACCTAGAATAATTCTAGAAGATGGGTGAATATTATTGAAGGCATCTCATGACTATTTTTTTTATTTCCAATGATTTTTCTTGCACTTTCAAATTTCTTAACACATTTTACACCAAATTGATTTAATTAAATCACTGACAATGTAATTCGGTGAATCTAGATGTACAAAAGTAGACCAAATACACATAATTCAATTTTAATCAAATTCATTATATTCAAAATTGAACTAAGTGACGTGTGTGATAAAATATGTGCATATATGTAAAGATCATTAACAATCAACCACAAGACAAGGTTAATGCAAAAAAAAAAAATCAACAAAGCGTAAAAATCCTAGACGCACTTCAATTTTAATTTCTACTTGAAAATTAATTTTACACAAGGCAAGAAGATACCTCTCACATAAGTACTCTCATATAGTTTCATATGAACCTTGCAAATCTTCCCCATAGATAACGAAAATACGCAAAAAGCTTTACTCTGTGAAGAAACAAGTCTACTCGCTTCTTTGAAAGTCGCGTCACACCCTAATTTCTCCAATGAACCATAGTGCCTCCTCATTTAGATCGAGGAGTGGATGATCATGTAATTCAAAGGTAAATTTATTTGAATTGAATATGTTATGTGAAATATGAACCAAAACACTCCCAATTCCTTCTTGAAACCATATTTCATATATAGATCTAAGTTTTATCAAAATAGAAAGGAACAACTAAAATTGAAAAAAGAAGCAAAGCTAAAATGCTCTCAACCTTGAAAATATTTCAGAAATGTTTTTGAGCTATGATGTTTTTATATTTTAACAAATGGGAGGGAAAATAACCTATATAAGGAGATTTGTCCAAATCAGATGCCGACCGTGCGCAAGGTTAGATTTGATCATGCACACGAATTCAAGCTGAGTGGAATCATGGTCATGGCCGTGTGCACAGGCTCACATTGAAGTCGTGTGAACGTCTCTGTGCGCATGAGGTCAATATAATGTTGAGTGAACGATTGAGGCACATAATCTTTTCAAAGTGCATAAATGATGGTGAAATACTGAAGTCGACTACCAAAATGGTTTTCAAACGGCCACTGAGATAGTTTTAATTTATTTAAACACTTGTTCCATAAACTTTTAAAATCGTCAAACATTTGTGCACGCGTGTGTATTTAATTTAATCAATTCACAATCTACAAAAGGATATAGCCTTCCTTTCAATATGAATGCATGACAATGAAAGTCTTCGATGATCAGTTTGCAAAATCTTCAATCTTCAAAGGTTCATTCTAACTCAGATGACTACGCCTCACTCATCAAATAAACTCTATAAGACTTGAATGACGCAAGAGGAGAATAAGCTAACTAACATATATTACAAAATAAACTATCACTTTTGTTACACGACTATTTCGTTTCGTAATTTTTCATATCTGTCTTCTATGTTCTCAATTATTGGATCACGTAACTTATGAAAAATTACTACTACTACTACTACTACTACTACTACTACTACTACTACTACTACTACTACTACTACTACTACTACTACTACTACTACTACTACTACTACTACTACTACTACTACTACATATTTTATAAAAGTAAAACAAATATTCACATATATAGTTCTTTAGAAATTCCATAAAGTAAAACAAATATTCACATATATAGTTCTTTAGAAATTCCATATTCCATATTACAAATCTCCATGTTAAACATATATAGTTCTTTAGAAATTCCATATTACAAATCTCCATGTTATTTAACTTTCTCCAAGTATTCTCATCTGGTTTTCTTCAAAATATTCATTTCCTTATAAATTACCTTTCTACAATTTTTACAAACTAGTTAAGGAATGATTTTGGAGTAAATTTTGCCTTAAGAGTCTTCCAAATAGCTTATCATAATTAGAATGTCAACCCGTACTATTTTTGAAAGACTATGGCCGATATAATGTATAAGTCTTTCCACACTCGAACTGTTACTATTTAAACTTAAAATTTGTTGCATTATTTTTTCGGTTGTCTTCTAGAGACACAAAAACTTGGCCCTGATGCCAATTAAAAACCTCAAATGCGCAACATAGTAACACAAGGATGATATGTGTGCAACTAAGATCTATAGGATAAACTAGTTTAATATTAATAAAATCTGACTAACGAGCTGGTTAAGTGTATTTTAAGTAGTTTAGAGGTCGAATAAACAGAACTTTAACTTCATGGGTTAAACTGACTCACTTCGAATATTTAACAGTTTTGCGTCCTTATTATATTGGAAGCATGCAGACTTTGTGGTTGAACCCAAGTTATTTTTATGTCTATGTATCAAACTACTATATTTCAGAAATCTGAATCATTTTGCAAAAGTAGTCATGTAAGTTGCTTTGACTAAGGCATCTTGCGACCTTAAAGGATAAGGTCAGGTTATACTGAATAATTTGAAAAACATAACAGAAAAGAGAATAAACGAAGGCTTTCACACGGGAAGAATCCAGCACGTGTGAGCCACCGAAAGCTTTCTCTATTTATAATGACCCATCTCATGTTTTAATCTTCTACATTTACACATAAAAAGGACACTTTTGATGGGATACATTATCCTATTGGTTTATTTTCGGACATCACACGGATGCAACTTTGAACCTATTTAATTCGTATTAACTCGTTTTAGCACACATCCAATAATAGTGAACCCTAAACACAATTCAATAAAGACACGTCAGCATCTCTCACAAAAATATGTCTGATTTGTTTTGTAGTCCTGGAAGTATCTTACCAACTTTATATTAATAGAGAGATCTACGATGCTAATATGGATTCTCTCGCATCTTAAAAAACCAAATACATGACCAGGATCCATCTCTCTCTAATGAAGCTTTCTATATATAAAGGGACCTTGTCTTATAATTTTCTGCACCGAAGAAACAAGACACTAGTTATAACTAAAAACAGTTACTAATATACTATCATATGGCCCCCAAAGCAGACATTTTGAAGGTTGGGTTGGAAGGATTTGCTATGCTGGATGAATGCCTTGGAAGAAAGGCAAGGATTCATAGAGCTCCTGAACACCACCAGTTATGTAAGTATAAATATCTACCACAACAATCCCATGTTTATAAGGTGACTACAGTTTCTACAACCGAAGAAGTGGTTTTCGATTGCTATGAGGCAGCCAAATTCTATGGTGGGGCCGTGATTGTGGATTATACTATGAGAAAACCGACGCGATTGACATTGTAGGCTTTTTAACTCTACTATATCAACGCATAGATGTAGGTAAATATGACCCTACTCTCGTTGTATGTGTCTTCTACAAAGACCACTAGGTTGACCTCGCTATTAGATACCACGGGATTTAGTAGATGAAGGTTTGAATACTCTGTATTCTACCAATACTACGTATTTCTTACTTCTATCCATTACTCTCTCTTTATCATGTGTTGTATAACGCACAATGCTTAAATGAATTGCTCTTTTTAATTAGCACCAAACTCTAGTACATGACACTCACGCCTAGCCAGATAATAAAAGTTGGATATAAACTAAAGTGGGGATAATATCATTCATGGTTATTAGCATTTTAGTCCATTACACTTCATACTTGGAAGTACACAAATTGGTACATAAAATTTCAAAATTTTGCTATTTGAGTCATTTTAGTTGAAAACTTAAGGGATAGTTAAGTTGTTTTGGACAGAAACAGATTTTTCGTTTAATTTATTAGTTAAATTCTTTAAAATATAATAAATTTTTATATAAAATTTAGAAACTTAAAAAAAATATTATCGGACTCGTGTCGTCTCGCAGATAGTTTTTATATTTTATTAAATATGACATATTGTTGACATACTTTGTAATTTTGGCTTTTTTGTTAGTCAAATGTCACCACACACATTATTTCTTAAATTTTGGCTCATAATTTTATACTAACATGTTATAATAAATAAATATATATTTTTGAAACAAAAATATAATTTTATTTACAAATTTATGTAAGGATTCTTACATTACCATATTAATTCTAGCGTGTATTGGATACACTACTTCCCTGAAAAAATTTAAGGCTCCAACCCTTTAAGAAATATGTTTATTACTATCTAAATAGTTCAAAAACTATTTTTAATTATTTATTTACTATATTTTTATAATATATATTAATATTTAAGCGAAATAGTTATAACTACTAGTAAAATACTTATTTTGGTTAAATAATATATTTATTATAAAATATAATAAATAAATAATTAATGTAATTTTTGAACAATTTGGATGATAAACATATTTCATAAAGTGTCGGAGTCTTAAATTTAACAAGAAAGCAGTGTAACCAATACACGCTAGAATTAATATTGTAATGTAGGAATCCTTATTTAAATTTATAAATAAAATTATATTTTTCTTTAAAAAATATATATTCAGTTATTATAACATGCTAGTATGTAATTATAAACCAAAATTTGATTAATAATGTAGTGTGTAATGGCAATTAACTAACACACATATCGAAAATACAAAGTATGCCAATAATATACCAAATTACATAAAGTTATATATATAAAGCATATATGTTACAACATGAGTCTGATGATATTTCTTTATAATTTCCAGAATTTTAAATTAAGATTTATGATTTTTTAATGAATTTAACTAATAAATTAAACGAAATATCTGTTTCCGGCCAAAAAAAAACTTAACGGTTCATTAAGTGTTAGGCTAAAGTGACTGAACTACCAAACTTTGAGATTATGTACTAAATTGTATACTTCGGGGTTTGAAGTGTCAACGAGTGTAAACTTCGAGGGACTAAAGTGCCAATAACCCTTTCAACAATGAATTCTGTTCGAAGGACCTAAGAACTTACACTAGGTTTATTATTGTTTTTTTACTCTCAAATTGATCCTGTATATATTTCTACATATTATTAAAAATGATTATATTTATTGAATATAAATAAAAATGTGTTTATAGGGGAAAACTTGGGTAGAATTTATTTTGGTGATCTATTCATAAAATTCAAAAAAACAAAAACACAGACTACCAACAACGGTTAGTGGGGGTTATAATTTCATTGAAAACAACTAATTGAGCACAATTCGTGAATCTAATCCTTGATGCTAGCCTAACTCGTCCTCCATAGGAAATAGTTTTATCCAATTTTATGTTGTGAATACTTATGAAAAATAGTGAGCATAAAAAAATCAAATTAGAAAAATAAGAAAATGTGGTGTTTGTCTTTAATTTTTGGTCTCACGTTTGGTTCGTCGTGGATAATTTGTTGGATCACAAGTTATGGGTTTGGAATAAAACTTGTGATTTTTTGTTTTGAAGTTTCATGTGCAATGGACGTTTTCTTTGTTATAGCGAATCTATTGGACAAGGACAAGAATAAGTTATTTGACGCTATATAATGTGATTAGGGATAATGGTGGTTCGAGAAGTAGTGATATTATGTTGTGCTTTTGGGAACTTTCTTACAATCTTAAAAAAGTTATGAATTCCAAGTATAACAGTGCACTGTCATAAGAGGGTTTCGTGTTTCATTGTACGATTTTTTATGTAATTTGTTTATTTCTATTGGGTCGATCAAGATGGTTTATTGAGAACAATATGGACATGTATGGAAGGCTTTTCTAACACCCTTGTTGACAACCAACTATCAATGTGTATATTTCCGAATATGATGATAGTTAGATAAAATCGTGCTAGAGAATGATTTAGGTCAAGATCCCTCCGATTTATGTCCTTCGAATCCATTTAGTTGGGGATATAGTTTGTAGTTGTAAAGTTTCTTAAGTAAATTATTCGATATTATTTGGGGGGGGGGGGGGGGGGGGTGAGGGGGATTTTATTGTCTTCGAATGGGTTATCTTATTTTTTTTGGTTTGGTAGAGGTAGGCAAACTATTTGAACTCAATATATGATGTCACATTATGTGAGTCATGTATACAAGGTGATATTGTAGTAATATACTCTCCATATTTCATGTCATTCATACTGTTTAACTTACATTATGAGTAAGTAGAATGTGATTGTTATTTTGTATACTAAACGTGAAATCTTTACAAAATGTACTTATACATATATATGTTACCATTTATAGTTTTTATATAATATATTTGCGTATACACACACCTTCTCGCATGAACACAAACACACACATATACGCCTTAGTTTTATATACATGGTTTAAGTTCCGAAAACTACCAACGAATTCGCATGGATTATGTCATAGTATTAGAAGAAATTTTAACACGGTTACAAAAAGAGATATCGTGGTTGGCATTTGCATATTTCTAATAGTAAGCTTTAAATAAACAATATTCAAGGTATACAATTTGATTCGTATTTTCATCTAATTTTTGGCCACAATAGTTATTTATATGTTTTACTACATATGTTAGTAATATTTTGTTTACTACATACTCCAAACATTGTCTACATAATTTTATATGTTATATTTATATCCAAAAATTGTCATCCCAAACTGTTATTGCATTAGTTGCTAGTGTAAGTTACACGACTCTCCTTTGTGGTGATGTTTTGGGTTATTGTTCTTGTACAAATTATTTTTTCCTATTAATGTCGTTCCTTCATAGCAAATTATGTGGAAAGGCATAATAATAATTATTTTATATAACTTAATGTTAATATTATTTCATTATTATTTTTATAATAACAATAACTATTATTGTTATTCTAGGGGATTAAACTTTACAATATGAGAAGTTCTTAATTTTAGATGAGTGTTCTCTGTAATAGAGTTAATCAGGGATGGAGCCTGGGTTGTTTTAGAGTGGGGGCTATTTGAATGTTGAATTACTGGAGGTTTGGGGGCAGGATCCCCCAAGTCAATTGCTTTAGGTGTTTTTTTAGTATTTACCAAATATTTACTTACATATTTAACAACCAATTACTAACAACAAAAGTAAATACAAAATTCCTAAAAATAGTTTGCAGTGTCAAAGATTCATAAAATCATACCTTCTAAAATTTAAACCTAAAATTTAAGCCTAAAATGGTCCTTTTACTTTTAAGAACTAAGATATTTGCATCAAATTGTAAATTTTCAGTCTAAAATAAACCTAAACTTTATCCATAACATTAACCCTAAAATTTACCCTATCTATAACTATTAAAAATTCTAAGTGAAATCAACCCTAAACAATTAACCCTAAAATACAATGTTAATATATATATACAGAGAGAGAGAGAATACATACCCGTCGAGAAAGGAGCTTTAGTGGAAAGAGCAAATACAAATATGGATTGATTGAAAATTTAAAATCCCAAAAAATATAAGCATAAAAGAGTTAGGGAGATAATAGATTAATCATATATAAAAGGTGGGAAATGAGGAGGAGTTTGCTGCTTACCGGGTGTGATTGTAGGATCTAAGGAGGCTGAGGATATAGTTTGTTTGGTCGGTACTAAGGCAATGAGAAGAGAAGGATGATTTGTGTTGTGTGGAGCTGCTTTTGATTGTGAAGATCTCATGCTTTCTATTTGTATAGGTTTAGAGTATTTTTACATATTTTAATCCTAACTTCTTAATTATATTTTTTACCCCTAAACTTTCTTACCATATTTCAGTATTTTTATTTTTGAAAAAACCGTGGGGGCTTTAGCCCCCATTTCCCCCCACCTAGCTCCATCCTTAGAGTTAACAGAAAACAAATATATGCATGGTTCAATATGTATTTTTTGCCTATATTCTTGACATAAAGAGGGAGAGAGTAATTTGTATTAATATTTGAGGTTGAGTGTTTGGATGCTTGCTGGGACACTGAGTACAAATCTTTCATATGTTCCCTCCTCAAAATATTGGTTCCGTTTCCATGATTTCTAGATTCGTATTCTTTGTGGTGAGTCTTTTGGTATGCTCCATTATACCATCTTCTTTAGGTCGGTATCAATACCCAATGCAGGGCCGGTCCTGAGATTGATAAAAAATAACAAGGCCCCGTGCAAAAATTATAAAATAGGCCCCTTTTATGTGTATTGATATAAAAAATTGGGCCCTCAACATATAGTATTAACAAATAGACTAATGAGGGCCCTGTGCGATCGCCCACTTGGCACATGCTCAGGGCCACCCCTGACCCAATGCTAAGCTAGCTAAGGCATTATAATCAAAGTTGCAATTCCTCGACAACTGTTCACATGTAACGAATATATAGGCCTTGAGAAGGCTCCTTGATTTGTCTTAGTATGCCATCACGTGGGATCACGACCATTATATTCGTCTTTGTTTGGTTTAAAATCAACAATGATTTGCAATATATACCTTTTTTTTTTCCCCTAGTTTCAATAGCTCTCTAGAGGTCGACTGTCACTGTCTCATATTTATCTTTAGTTTTGGATCCTTAAGACCCCAGTCAAACTACTTTCTGGATTATATATCATATGGTTGTTATAATGATAATACCAATGCCCATTTCACATTGGTTCATAGCTTCATCAATAAAAAAAAAATCCACTAGGAGAGGTGACTATAAGGATCATAGCAGGTTTGTATAGAGTTTAGAGAACAAAGAGAAATGTTATGCAACCCCTGTTTTAGGGACTGCCTTCTATCTATACTTATAAAATAATGTATAGCAGTTACAACATTTAGTACATCAGTTACAATATTTGGTTTTACATGACAAACGCTGACAGTGTATATAATGCATGCATAATGGTGTACGTGGGAGCCTATTACATGGTAAAATGGAAAACTACCTGTACAAGAAAAATACCTTTTTTGACACTTGACAAATTAATTTTAAGGCATTTATTACAAAAATGCCATTTAAAAGCTAATACTATTATTAATATGATATCTTTGATATAAAATGTTAATATTATTTTTTCTTACACTTTAAATATAAAAATTATATTTAATTATAAATATTATGACATTTATTTGTTTTTCGTACAAAATTAAGAGGGACTTTTCCCTCTTAAACATTTAGGAGAACTTTGATATCTCCCACTCTCTTTATTCCCCTCCTAGTGCCCCACTCTCTCTCTGACCATCGTCGATCCTCTCACTTTCTCACGCAGCCACCTTCTCTCTCTCTCTCTCTCTCCCGCTCATCCCTCCTCATCTTCACTCACAAGTCTCATCTCTCTGTGTATCTCTCTCTATAATTTTCACCCACGAATTAATATATATTATCCCATTCTTAGCTATGAAAAAGTCCCAAATCAAGTACAAAAACAACTATAATAAAACCCCAAAATCTAAAACAGAAAATGAAGCCTTTTGATTCACTCCCCCATAATCTATTGTACTCTCTCTCTCTCTCTCTCTCTCTCTCACACACATGCACTTACACACACATATGCGCACACACATACTCACACAGATGCATACATATAGACACACATAAATATGAAATCCTAAATATTCCGTACAATGCAAAAAAATTTATTTCAATTTTGCATGAAACCTCACATATTCGTACACTCCAGTATTTTTTTTTTTCCAATTTCCCCTTTTCTTTTTGCGATTACTTTATTTTTAACTTAAACTTGATTATTATGTTTGTCTGGAATAATGTTAAACTTAGGGAATAATGTTAAAATTAGTGCTTTTAGGAGAATATTAGTATGTAAACAAAGGGTGGCCTTCAATTTTTGTGACTAGTTTCATTAATTTTGTTGTGACATTTGGAGTTAATTTAAGAATGTTGTCACTGGTTGTAGTGAAGTTTTATGTGAATATGTTGGAATATTATAGTGAACTATCGTGGCTTGTCGATTAATTTTATTGTATTTTATTATATTCTTCATATTAATCTAGGTTATCCTTGAAAACGATAGTGCTTAATTAAATAATTTTAAACATTCATATGGTAATTGAATTATGCCATCTTGCACTACAGGGAATTCTATGCAATTGAGAAGTCAATGTTAATTTTAATGATGTTTGGTTGAAAACATCATTCATCTATAAAATTCATTGAATTTATATTACAACACTAATCATTATTGATAGTGTGATTTAATGATTGTCAATTTGTCCCCTTACCCGAGGTACATTGTTATGGCGACAACGTTTGCGAGATTGAATTAGCATAAGTTTTTCTTTGTTTAAAAAAGCATTACAAAATGTAGATATTATAATGTTGAACACTGATTGATAAATGTTATAAGTGAAGAATTTTGAGCATCCAGAGCCCTTGTCTACAAATTTTCCTTTTTTTGTTCTTGAGGAGTTTTCTCACATTCTCACTTTTATACAAATATTTTATATTCTTGAACCTAGGGATCAACAATACTAAATAACTTTTTAAACAATACTAAGATAAAGTTTGTATTGAGTTCTACTTTTAGCTTTTGTTTCATTCAAAATTTTGAATTTCAAGGACAAAATTAAAAAATTATATAATAGATTAATTATTTTTAAAGAATTGTATAAGAATGTCATAGTTAGTGTTGTTTTTAAAATGAGTTATCTTATTTTGTATTCTTAAACTTCTAAATTGCCAAAGGTGATAAGAAATTTGAAGTAACATTTGAATTATCATACTTTTGAGCTTCTCGAAATAAATAGAAAATACACATTATATGTATTTCAATTTGAAGGTATAATGTCCACTTAAGCCTGTCAATGCCACATAAGCCTGTCAATGAAAAGAAGGGAACTGCTACTCGCGCAAATATTGTTGGCGACTCAGTAAGTACATTTTCATAGGCAATATGAATTATGAAATGATGACTTAGGAATATGAGAAATATGCAACGATTTCTCAACATGAATTTTAGTGTATATATATATATATATATACACACACACACACACACACACACACACATACTAGCAGAATGCCCGTGCCTGAAGGCACGATGAAAATTTTTAAAATGCGTAATCGCAAAAAGACAAAATATTTCAAAGTATGTAACTGCAAAACGGTAAAAATTTCGTTTCCCAACAAAATAAAGTGTAATTTTAAAAAAATTGGCCATAATATCCTTTATTTATAGGACTATCCACCCTGTTTAACAACTAATAAATAGTCCAACATTCTAAATTCATCAAAGAAATTAACATATAACATTAATTATAGAATATTCATCAACCGAATTCACATGATGCCTCAGATATCTGAGTGGGAACGATTGAATTAATAGAAAGTATATTCGCACACGGGAGAGAGAGCACAAAAATGTTTAAATCAAAGACCAATATATCTTGTCTTTCACACGAAAAAAAAAATTATCCTGTACCTATGCCTAAACTATCTCCCCTCCATGTCTATACCATCGTTAATAATCCTCTTCTCCGCCACCCATGTAGTGCGGTCTTCAGTAAGAAGTAACCCTTAATTAAACACAAATACAATATAAAGTAAATGAATAAATAATAAAATGAAAACAAATAATGAAATATAACTCGAAGAGAAAAAAATAAAAGATAAAGACCTGCATTTCTAGCCTTGATATTGAACCCATATCATTTTACTCACAAAGTCAAAAATAGCTTCCTGTAAATTTTAGACATCTGAAGTATAAGTTGCTGAGGAGAACACCTAGGACAATCAATTTACAACTCATAAGGAAAACTAAGAAAATTATTTACATTGAAAAAAGTTCACAACACTCCAAGTTATCACAACTACAAAATAATATCAGATACAAACATAACTATTCAATTTGATTTGTTCATCAATGAGATGAGCAACAATAAAAAAAATCGTGGATGAGATAAGAAATTAGCTTTGTGGATATACCCAAATGTTATTAAGAAATAAAAACAGAGCATGAAGTCATTGGTTCTTACACCTACTACCACATTGTATTTAGTAGAAGTCATTGGTTCTTACAACCAATTATCATATTGTAATTTGATGTTTTTACATGTCCCAATCAACCACTGAGAGTGACGGTGGATATGTAAAATATCTGGTTTTGTCGAGGACATACATAACTCATTTTAGTGCAAGAACCATAATAAAAAGGATTTTGAAATTTGGTTAACGTGATCAACATAATAAAGATGTGTAACACGATACACGTCCCAAGAGAATAAAGATGCATTATTAATCAGCTTGTAAGGAACCAATGGGATGATATTTGTTGTTCAACTATTCCTAGAAGCTCAACAGATCATTATCCCTCATCATTCATTGCTCGAAAGTCTGATCTTCGAGGACCCAAACCTTTTAAATCCATTTCTTTATAGTCCTCTCATTCGACTTTTTTGATGCTTGTACATGATTCTTGGCATAGAGCCTCTCCAACTGGATGTCGTAAAGGAAGCTGAAAGAGTTGAGAAATGACCTAAGAATCTAGAACAAACAGTTTTTTTGGTAATGTGCACGAGGGTGTTATTAAATCTAAGGATAATTTAGATTCTATTCACAAGGAGATTGAACAGTTTAGACATACCATTTCCAGAGATACTTTGGAATCTTTTGCTCAAACAGGTCTATAAGCTCTAAAAAGAGAAGTCACTTTGGAAGGATAAAAGTAGCTACCGCAACCGAAAACACCGTTCTAGCTTTTGATCTAGAACTTCTTTTCACCTCAAAGATAATAGCAGCTCCCGCAATCGAAAACTCAGAGTTCCCCAAAAAGATCTACAGCAGCTTGAACAACTTTCTCCTCATCCAGTAGCCTAATTGTAACATTAGTTGCATGACCATGAATTCATTTCTTCGCTGGCAATTAGAATGAAGTCCATCAATTCAAGTCGATAATATTTGATTTCTCAATTTCTCTCAAACTTGATTCCGATTGCGTTACCCCTTGAGATAAAAAAACAACTTCAAAAAACTATAAGTGGACTTCGAAATAATCCATAAAAAAACTATGGTTCCCGAAAAAATAGAGGTTTTTATAACAGGACTGTTATAACAGTAATGAATCGACGCATATGATGCCGAGAAAGTAATGGGACTACTCTGGAAACATAACACTGACCATGCATACAGAGTAATGACCTCACAATCTTTCATAATCGCATCACATATGTCGATTGCGCAACCTCATTATCTTCACGGGTATCTAATCTACTAATGAATGTCCCATTTAAAAAGTGTAATGAGATGAAGAAAATAAGTGTGCGTGTGTGTGTCTATGTGCATGTGTGAATTGAGACTGGTAGTGGGCGAGGGGGAGAGGGGGAGCGTGTGTGAACTGAGTCTGGTAGCGTGTATAAACTAATATTGTCACTATGGTTGTCGCTTTTATTATAATTGTAGCCCACCCTTCTGTATAAATATTAAACTATTGTAGAATTAGGTATTGCAAAGAAGTTCCAGAATCTGTTATTACAACACAACCGCTTTCAGAGTAACCTTGAATGACGAATGTCAAACCATACACAATAATAGATAGAACATAATTCTAGTGTCAGACATCAAGAGAGAGCATACCAGTTGGTTTACCATAAATGATCACATCACCCATGTTGAACTATAAGCTAGAAAATAACAGAATGTTAATATGAGAAATGAAAAGAACATAATGAAAAAATATTCATCACCGCAAAGTACATAGAGCTATTGTAATTCAATAATAATTTTGTACTTTGTATTTATTTATTTCCATGCTTCAAAGCAACTTCATTTGTGTGTAATTGAAACAGACCTGCATCATTATTAATGCATACGTATTGCGTTGTCCCAAATGTCACCCAAAATAAATAATAGTCAAACAAAATCACACTCACAATATCAATTAATAGTACACTACCAAAGTACACTAAACAATCAAAACAATCAAATCATTCATATAACAATCAAATCACACTCCGTACTGACAACATTCAAAACAATCTAAAAAAATATACACTAAACAATACACTACCAAAGTAAAAGGTTATACATTTTATTCCTAAATATATAAGAAACAATGATCCCGAATTTAGTCTAACAATTACCGATAACATCATAAAAAGGTGAAAGTTAGAGAATAATAGTATCATATAAAAAGTAAATTCTTATGGTGAAATTCTTATATCTAGAATATGATAGATATACAAAAGTTGAGAGAGTGAAAGTTTGTTTGACTATCAACAACTCAATAATAATCGATTTTACATTAGTGAAGCACAGAGAGTTATATATAATAAGGAAATTTAATGAAATCATACCATCATTGAAACCAATCCCACACTCACCCACAACCCCCCAAAAAATCAGATTTGGTTCAAATCAAATAGAATATAAAATTGAACAAAATAAATTGTAAAAGTGTTAACTCATGCCTCGGTGAAAAAGAATGTAACTAAGAAAAGCATCCAAGAAAATTGTTATTGTAGACATTATAATTGAAATTTTACTACAACAGGGCATATATTTGAAAGAGAAAACTGGTCTCCCCACACGATTCCACTTGGCAACCCAAATAAAATGCTTATAACAAAGAATCATATCAAGTGTATAAGAACAATTAAACTTAAAAAAATTAAAGGTTAGAAATCTGGAATTGTACAGTAAGTTATATAAAAATTCAAGATGTTAGGGCATAAAGAAAACTAAATAAATGAGTCCTTGACTTCTTCAATACTTGTGAGATGAATCAGTACCCGAATATGGGCACCTTCCACACTATTTAGTATCTCCCATCGTAGTATCATGGGGAAGTGTTGTGTTCATGGTACACGAATCCGTGCTCAATCTCGAATTCAATGTAGGGAACCCATCCATTGCGAATAAGATAATTGATTTATTTTGAGAGTTGTTTGGGAGTTAGAGGAGGTGAGTATAATAGAGTCTCAAACTTCTTCGATACAATTGGAGGCCACACCTGCAATTCCCCAATATAATAGTTAACAGCAAAATAGAAACCTATATATATTTATATATATATAGATATTTGAGTGGAAATATCAATAAAAAAATTTATGAAGGAATGTTTCAAATTCTTTTTGAAAAGTCACCTCCCATACACAAAACAAATATTAACCCATAAACATAATCCCCTCCCTCCCATCCATTTATTTTCGATACAAATGTATATGTAGGTTATGGATTGTGTTTTGTTGTATGTGAGTAGAAATGGACAAAGGTGTTGTCGATGATAGATTGCTATAAATGCCTACATGTGGAAGCCTTAATAGATGAAACAGTTCTCTGCATACATGGAGGCCTCTCTCATGTCCTTACTAATTTGGATAAAATTAGAAACTTACAATGCCCAACCAACGTACCTGATGCTGGTCTGCTACTTATCAGACCAAAGAAGATCATAGTGTACTATTCTGATATCAACGCACCTGATCCTCGTAAAGATTAGGATGCTACTTATCCTAGTAAAGATAAAATCAGGTACCTGATATTGGTCTGATAATTTTGTACGCTCAACCAACGTACCTGATCCTGGTCTAATAACATTAGGATGTAACGTACCTGATAGCATAGTCCAACCAACCAGCATCTTTACTCCAGATAGCATAGTATAACCAGTGTACCTGATGCTGCAGATAATAAAGTGCAAAATTATCAGACCATCAGGTATTTGGTTCGTTGGGATGCTACTGACCAGAACTTAGTCTTTCAGGTTTGTATTATAAGGATCATACCCTTTTTGGCCCCGAATGCGTTATTATCGAATGCAAGTTAGGATACACTTCATTTTTGTCATTTTTTATTTTTTATTTCGACTAAATTTAATAATAAAAGTAGGTGTATGTAACTGATGACGGCCGAGATATGTGGAAGGTGAACCTAAACTTGAAGTAATATCATCAAGGTATATAAATAATATATATACAGTTAAATCCTTACCAAAAACCATTACAAAACTACAAAAAAAGTATTAAAAGGAAAAATATAAAAACTATTTTTTTTCCAATTGAATGGAGTATTTAACTAATGAAACCTAAAATAAGTACAAAACATTTATCAACTTAACGCATATTTCACTGTATTGATCTTCAAAGATAATTGATATACGCTTCAAGAACCTCCACATAATTAGGGCTAAAAAAGTAAATCATTCAAAAAGATCATTTATGTAATTAGATCTAATACAATGTCCTCAATCAAAATCCTCCATAATATCCAGATCTCAAAACATATACATATGGCAATTATTATATGGAAAAAGAGGTACATTCCTCCACAATATCCAGATCTCAAAACATATGCATATGGAAATTATTATATAGAAAAAGAGGTGAAATGAGGAATATATGTATACCTTTCCCGGCTAACAGTAAATATGTCCGTCGAAGTAAATATGTCTTACAACCTCAATATCAGGAATATCCTCAATTTCATGTCTATCAACAATTAACGTTTCTGTGGAAGAACCAAAAGATTGACTGAGTTTGGCAGTATATTTGACACGTTTCTGATCTTACAAAAATCACCCATCCATTCTCTTATATCAGCAGCAGTAATCCCCTCTCTCGAAGCAAACATCCATGCAAAATTTTCCTTTAATGTTAGTTCGTTTCTCCTCATTTGAAGTAGCTAAAAATGGGGATAAATCGGTGGAAATGTTTTTGATCAGCTCCTCATAAACGAAAGAGACACAGAGGAAATTATCAGTATCCCCGGGTTAACTACTTAATACGCGATTAAATCTGAGAGCTAAAATCGAAAAAATAAAATACATGTTAGATCCGTTAGATCTGTTAGATGTAAAATTTAAATAATACTCTTAAAGAGATAGTGTGTACCTATTTCCAATAATGATGTATGTATAGATTATCTAGGAGTGTGCGTGAGAGAGAGGCAGAGGCGAAGGATAAGTGCAAAACATGGAAGCATTGGACAATATTTAATTATAATCAATAACATTTAGTCCAGATAATTTGCAACAACCTCACATTCTCAATCGTAAAATGGGATGTGTGGAGATTAAATGAAGATAGCAATAATTTTAGAACTATTACAAGTATGCAACAACAAACAATGTATATGACACCCTCCATGACCATGGCAATGGAGACTTTAATCATCAATTGTTTTCGAGGTTATTTAACAAAAAGCACATAAAAATAATATACCAAAGTTGTGTAATGCATTCTAAGAAAAGTGTATCCTTAACTTCAATTAATTGATGTAGTATCATAAAATAGAGCATCTGTATTAGGTACTGAAAAATATTTAACTAAACTATGTGTCATGATAAAAGGGACGATGTTTGAAAGAGAATGAATGTTACCTCAATGGCTGCATTAGTGGTACCTAATAATGCAACCATTGAGGTGTGATGAATTTAAAAAACATATATTACACATGATTCAAATAAGATGAATCTAGACTGATAATAAAATACAATTTCCAATGATTCAGTATGATGTATCTAGTTCAAGAATTATGGCAACCAACTAAAACTCCATGAGGCATGTTATAATGATTCAATATGATGTAAGTTGAGGTATGTTATAATTATCCTTCATGTGTACAGGGTAAAATCAGATGGAAGTTATGGAGGAATCAAATTCCATAAGATTATATTCTTTCTTCATGAACCCAAAATTTAAAGCCGTAGTAAATCAAATCCTGTTGGTTTTTAAGAGAACTCGCTTGTGTTATGGATGGATTCAGATACTACTAAAAATCATGTAAAACAAATTGCCAATTGTGTTCGAAGTCATAATGGATTTTAATCACTTATTACTTGTGCAAGTCAAATCCATTAAAAAATATGTTGTGTTATTTACTACAACTAATCTTAAATGAAGGTTCATTTTCTTTGTGTTTCTAGGTCAAGGGTCATCTAAAAGAAAGGTACTCAGCACATGCATTCTTTAACTAAATAGTGAAAAAAGGGAATCACAACAGTTAATTTGCATTAAAATGGTTGAACTCCCCAATTTTTTTAAAGATTAAGGATTGAGCCCATGCATCAATTTTTTATCACCTGCAATAGACGTCATTATGCACCAAAGAACCACCAAAACTTATGAAATTAGAATCTTATACCAACTCCAACATCACGAACAGTAGAACCATGTGTGATGGGACTTCAAATAGTTATTTTCAACTGACTATAAATAACATCTCGTTTACTTTAAATCCAAGGACACAAATAAGGATGTATAAAACCATCTGAGCTTTTTACTTTGAAAATATAGATAAGCTAAGCCAAATTGGAAACTTGACTTAGATATAAATTATGGTCAAGTCTAAGATATGGAATTCCTCTGTTAAGCCAAATTGCTTTTAACTTTGAAAATCCAGTCTAAGACAAGAGAAGCTAAGCCAAATTGTTGTTGTGGAGTTTAAAAGACTACATAGGATAGGAGGGGCTGTGGAATTCCCCTACTACGGAAGATTTTTCGAATGATAACACTTTATATCTCCGTCTTCTTATTGAACAAAAACTATAGTCCATGTATTACCCGAATTAAGCATTATATCACAACATCATATATATTTGAGAAGAAAATTACCAAAAGGCAAAACGTAAGCCTAACAACTGGTAGTATGTATAACAGACTTAGAATAGTGGCATAATCGCAAAACTAACTTAGTATTAATTACACTAAAATTCAGGAATGGAAAATATAAAAGAGTACACTTGGAAGAGTAATCACCTCGCATTCACTATCGTTTGATTGCCATGAATCTTCAAAGTTCGGCATCTCAAAATCATTTGATTACTTTGTAAATCATTCCAAATGAACTAAATATATGGAAAGAATATACAAATACCAAATATATATTATACCTATTCTTAATGACTTTCACTCAACTCGGGTATTGCTAGGTGATTAAAACATCTCAAATTTGTTCTAAACCTATTGATGAAACAATGTAGATAGATTAGATATCATAAAAATAAATAAACACCTTGATATAAACATAATGGATGAACTTATATACAAAGGAATAAGGTAAAATATAGGCAGTTCACATGATTAAATGGGAGGAGAGAAAGAAAACCTAAAAGTATTCATTCAACTTCCAAGCTCAATAGTTTGTATTAAAACAAAATTTATAACAATAAACAAAATGTCCAAATTAGAACAAGAAAACAATAGGGAAAAAATAGAACCACACATTTTACATTATCCTAACCTTTTCATTAGCAACAGACTGAAGATCGAATAACAAAGCAATGATTATAGGCCATTAAAGAATCATGCCGGTAAAGACTCTTCAAAAACATTTTTCAAACATTTTACACATTACATCAGAAAAAACCTATGTTTGAATCCAAATAAGCACCTGCAAAAAAGATTATAACTGCAAAAACAAACCCAAAAAAATAGTTAGAAAAATTAGGTAGCACATTATATATTTCAAAAAGTAGAAACTGAACACAAAATGAAACACACAAAAATTGATTCAACCCAAACCCCAACAATTCAAGCACAAAAGATCCCTAAGGTAAAAAGGAAAAAAAAAAAGATCTAACTAATAGTCGAAGAGAGAATCGAATGCTAAATGGATTTGAAACTTAAATTGAACTGGTAGAAACTAAAATCATTGAAACAAATGGGAAAATGGAAAAGTGTACCCTATTTTAAACCTCTTCGCAGTCCTTCCTTCTTCGCAAAAGTTATTCCTTCTTCATAGCCCTCAACTGTGAGGAAAATGAAAGGAAGATGGAAAATGAAATCCTCAAATTGTACCCTAGAAAGAGGAGGAAAGAGAGAACGATGGGATTTTTTGGTTAAGTTACTAATTTAAACCTTATTTTGAATTAAAGTAAAAGAGAGAAACTAATTAGGAGTGAGGTAAAAGCGGGGGAAATAAAAAATAAAGGGGCAAAAGAGTAAAATGAAATAAGTCAATCTCAACCCTTCATTTTTTGCCTTATTGGCTCAATGTGGACCCTTAATTGTGTTATGATTTATGGAATAGTAACCCAAATTCTACTCCTTATTATATATATATATATGTGTGTGTGTGTGTGTGTGTGTGTGTGTGTGAAAGTCGTTGCTACTTAATAAACTACACTAAAACGCTCATTTAGTAAGAGGTTTTCATGTGGTTGGTAGGTTTGTGACAAGAAGAAAGTTATTCTGTTGGTGGATATGGCTCATATTAGTGGATTGGTTACAGCTAGTATCATCTTATCACCATTTGAGTATTGAGATGTTGATACACATTCCCTCACACCGAATCTTCTAAGTCTACTTCATAAGACTCTTTACCAATATTTACATTTTTTACTGTCTAGTTTAACACCATTAAAAGTCATATTTCAAGAAGGGTTTGGACGATGGTCTAAGGACAGCGGGCAACAGATGAATCCTTAATCTTCGGCCATCCAAATCTAGTGGTCATTAATGAGGGCAATTTGATCACCTCTCCCTTAGCTTATTCATTAATAATCTTTTAGGTTTGTTGTGCTTAATTTTTTTATTTGTTTTATTTAAGAACTTCTAATTCATTTATCCATATGTGTGTATGTGTGTTCATGTGTTTGGGTTTTATATATGTTTCTTACAGTTTGAATACCGTAAATGGATCATCATCAACAATAGTACCAGTAAACACGAGGTCTCACATGGATTGCATAAGAAACAAATTGCTCAATCCTTACCAAACATGAGGTCTCACACCATATTTCATTATGTAATGTGGTGGACCTGCTTTGGATGCTCTTGTCCCTGCCTTGTTCCTCATTTTGTTTGCTTATGCCCCCGACTAGGCCCTCAACAATCCTATTTAACTTAGGATGTAGATATGCTACTACTATGCCTTAGTTTTTGTAAATAGTTAGTTTTTTATGCAACTTTATGGCCTCATAATGATATTAGTTTTAGACAGCCTTGGATATCATCACATAGTTGCCACTTCAAGGACTTGTTTGATGCATCATTATCTGATTTTCATCACCTGCTACAACCACTCTCGAATGTTGCATTTTAAATCAGGAGCTTTGTTATTCTGATTATTTTGAAATCGTAAAGTATATAGGTGATTGAGAAGTAAAAATGCTAACAAATTATTATCCATTCGACATGCTTCCATAAGGCAAAATTAAGGTCGTTCTTAATTGTCGCAGTGATCTTTGTGCGTTACATTATACTTCCGATCATCGAAATTGGTGTAGTCAGAGTATTTAGGAATTTTGGCATCCTACCATCAGACCATTTTTCCACTTTGTTCTAATGATTCCATTCACTCTCCAACCTGCTATGAATATTTGTAAGTGAGTGCTAAATGTGTTATGCTTATGTTAGTTATATCATAGACATCCTAATTATGTTAAAGAAATTTTAAAATCATGACGTTGACACATTTTGGGTTTATTACATAAACCTATATGCTATATTAATTTGAGTACAACTACATTAGTAGATCCTAGAATTCGATGCATATCATGCTGATACGATATGTTAATAGTCTATATGATGCAAAAGTGAAACCTCACATTTGTATTATATCATATTTTAATACTTGCACCGATTATGGACAAGCCATATGCCCGCTCTGTATACTTCTTATGTGGTAGTGTATTTATTTTGCATACATCTTGGATACATGCATGTTTGGTAGTGTCTTCTTTATATATTGTTTGAATATGTTTAAGTGTTGCCTTTATATGTTTATGTTCGGTAGTGTCTGCTATTTCACACTGTACCCGATCCATATAAGGTGACTTCGTTTTTTATCCATTTACCCAATCCACACATATTAGCATCTGCTATTGTGATTTACAATGTACCAAATATTGTTTTTTTATTTGGCAGTGTCCGCTATAGTTGAATATTATTCTACGAGACTGAATTTTTTAGTTATAGGAAATCATGTATCATGTTTCTGACCCTACTAATATCAGTGGATCTATTTATTATTTCTGCAGATTTGTATGTTAGAATTGGTGTGTAAACAATAAACAGAAAACTCTTGGGAGCCTCAAAGAACTCACATCATTCTTTAAGCAAAGAACGAGTATGAGCTAATAGAAAATATTTGATGAGAAAGGTTCCAAAATTTATATATAACGAGAAGAAAGCTTTGGAGACTACGCGCAAAATACTAACTGAGCAGATTGCACAACTAAACTCGGCTATAAATGATGTTTTCGGTCAGCTTCGTGCAGACGGTAATGTCCAAAAAGAAGCACTCTAAGTTAATATTTCTATTCCTAAATGTTATACCGCTCTTGCCTTCCCTTTTAGTATCAGATGAATGCCTCTTTCCGGTCATCCAACTGTCGACCAAACCCCACACGATGATTTCCTAAAAGCAGCACACTAAGTGAATATTTCTGCTTCAAATGTTGGAATTTTTGTTTCAATTTTCAATATTGAAACGATTTGTTATTGATTCTAATGTTTGAAATTGTTTGATTCAATTTTCTGTATTGAAACGATTTGGTACTGAAGCAGTAAGAACAATTTTCTGTGTTGAAGCAGTAGGAACA
The DNA here is from genome assembly GCA_949130495.1 of Sambucus nigra. Lineage (NCBI taxonomy): Eukaryota > Viridiplantae > Streptophyta > Magnoliopsida > Dipsacales > Adoxaceae > Sambucus > Sambucus nigra. Next base: position 606,408,086 of record OX422212.1, read on the forward strand.
TCTGAGGGTTACTATTGAAACGATTGTTTCAATTTTCTGTGTTGGTATTGAAGTTTCAATTTCCTGTGTTGGTATTGAAGCAGTAAGAACATATAAGTGTTGGAAACCCATTTTGTATTGTTTAAATACCTTTTTCTATAGTTAATCTTACTCCAATTCATAAGTTTTTATGTATTTTAGTGCATTTGATTAGATCTTTTAGTAATAATTTAACTATTTTTGACAACTTTAAATAGTCTTTGTGATGAAGCCGTTATTAACTCAATATACATTGTTATAGTGCTGGATATACATTGTTAGAAGACCTGTTCTCTTACAAATAAACTTCGGGAGTTATTGGTGACAGTGACATACATTGATAGCCTACAGTGATTTCTTTTCCTTTTGTTTTGTTATAAGGAACTATTTCTTGTATGTGTTCGTACTTAGTAGGCACGAATGTTTGGGTTAGTCATTGTTCTAATTTTTATAAAGTACGTTTACGGCTTTCTACTTGCATGCAGTGCTTTCTTTTCCTTTTGTTTTGCTATAAAGAACTCTTTCTTATATGTGTTCCAAGTAGATATATGATATTTATGTTTATTTTATCTATATGGGCACAATAACGGGAATATGTCACTTGGATCCTGCTCGGTGGCCAACTTTGCATTGCTGCTCAGTAAAGGTTTAGTGAATTTTCTATAAATTTTAGATTCTTTTTTGGTTCCTCAACTGCACATATTGGTTGATAAAACTGTACTTTGACTTGGTGAATGGATGTGGGTTGGTATGAGTCTATAGCTAGGGAGACGCAACTAAGAGCACCCTTATGGAAGATCGAGCTGTTAATAACATTCCCTATGTATCCATCCCCGTTTACCCTCAGACTGAAGCGACCATGGCCACGAGGATTACCCTCTTATAATGGTAAGTCTCTCTACTTCTACCTCCCCCCCCCCCCCCCAATAAAAGAATAAAAAAAATAAAATATGTATATATATGTGTGTGTGTGTGTGTGTGTGTGTGTGTGTGTGTGTGAATTTCTATATTGTATTTGCCGCTTAATATTGTGGACGGGACCACATCCAAATGCCCCCTCTTTTTCGAGCGACTTATTTGTGAAGCAAGAAACTAAGTTGACTTCACTCAGTTAGGAATATTTTATTTCCAATATATTTTAGTCTCACAACCCATCTGTTTAATTAAAAAGATATCATAGCTAATCTGTAATATCGTATTTGTAACATGTACTTGTTGTTGAACAGAGGTATGAAGGATGATGATATGGGTATGAATTCTTCACTGATGTGGATATGTGGAGATAATACAGCTTCCCTTAACTTCCAGGGGATTGGGGGGGTCACACCCTGGATTCAGCTAAGATTTGATGCCTCCCTGATCGGTCTACAAAGAGACATCTACCAACCTATGGCTATAGCCTCTCTTCAGGAGATGAGGTGTGTTAATCCTTCCAAACAGGCCCCTTCATCATACATGCAATTTAAGCAACCTCAAGGTGTCCCCACCAAGTCTCCCAGGTTAATGCATCCTCTGATATAGCACTAATATCAGTCTCAACCTACTTGTCTTCTGGGCATTATAGAAAACCAGGCTCAATCCTTGGCCTAGGACCAAGCCCAAGACCAATCTCAGTCTCATCTTCTTCAACAACAATCGTAGCACCAGAAATCGTTCAGTAATCAAGCACAAGCATAGGCTCGGGTGCTGTCATAATTTTCTTCAAGCTCGTAGGACTAGTCAGCGTCATTGCAAACAATTTCATCCACATAGCAACAAAGATTTTATGACTCAAATGGGAACAAAAAGCCCAATGTTTCTCCTCTACATAGTCTTTTGAATTCTTTCCCACGGGACGAAACAACACTCTCACACCTCCTTAACTTGCCTAGATCCAATACCTTTTTTACTTCTGATGGATGGACACCTAAGCGAGTTACGATTGCTAATAGTAATACTCTCCTTCCTTTGGGATCTTCACAACATGTTCTTCCCCTGGTGGAATAATTTAGACCACCCATCCATCCCACTATTTTTCAAAATATTATTGTTTCATTACCCCCATTCCCTGGTAGGGAATGTTCGATTGACCATGAAGGGAACAACGATCCCCAGAGCAATCTTTTTTTGGGGGTTGACATAGACTTATTGTCTCTTCTTATGTCGAACCAGATATCGAGTCTTACGGGAATCAACAGTGATGGTGATTCAACAAATCTACCCTTCACATCTTCCAATTATTTTAGTACCTCGGGCCCTGATGTTTTGCTCAACATGGCAATGACACCTTCTAATTGTATTAATGATTGGGATTTTCTATAGAACCCTGAAGATGTGGAGCAAGAGAACCCACCAAACAGAACATTTGTTAAGGTGAGTTGCCTTTTTTGTCTTCTTATATTTATATACAAAGAATTTTCAAGGTGAGTTGTATTTTAAGGTGAGTTGCCTTCTTTGGCTTATTATATGCAAGTAAGGTGATTTTCCTTCTTATATAGGTTCAAGTACAAAAAAAACTTTTGAACTACTCAATTTTTTTGGGAGAAATCCCTGAAGTTATTTTAATGAAGAAAAACCCCTACTAACCATTTTGTCGCAAAGCTCTCCTCTACGTTGCAAAAATTCCCACAAGGTTGTATTCTTATAACAATATGCATAGTTTTGAAGTGTATGTTGGTATTGCTGCGAGGTTTACAAGGAGGGGTCCTTTGGGAGATCACTAGATATAGGCAAATTCAGCAGCTACAATGAGTTGCGGAGTGAGCTTGCTCATATGTTTGGGCTTGAGGGAGAATTGGATGACCCCTTGAGATCAGCTAGCAGCTTATATTTGTTGATCGAGGGAATAATGTACTTCTCCTTGGTGATGACCCCTGGCCGTAAGATTCCCTATTCATTATTTTTTCTAATCCAAATTTGAAAAATATTTTTTTCTTTAGAGAACTTTTCAGATTCAATATTTTGACAGTTATTAAGACTGAATGATTTATGGCATTTGATTTATTGATACACATTCGATTTTACTCTCTTTATTAAGTATATACGTATATATAGAAACAGTTGTTGATGTGTAAACCTTAAATAAAGTACACAAAAAAGGTACAAATGTCTTAAATTGGTGAAATAATCCCATCAACCCTTGGTGGAGATGATCTCCATAGTGAGGAAATCACCTTAAAAAAAATCAACTTGGAAGTGGGTGAGATGTAAAAATGATCATATGTTCGGCTGTTGAAAGCTTGGATTATATTCTCATGCACGAATTTTTTGATGAAATTACTTGTAAATGATTGTCTCATCATTTCCACTAAATTTGATTGAATTTTTTGTTTTATTTTAATAAATTGGCTTGTTTTGTAAGGTCCCCACCTGAATAACGACATATATACTCCATACGTCCCGAATTAAGAGTCCACTTTTCTTTTTTGGATTGTCCCAAATTAGTAGTCCACTTACCCTTTTTGGACATAATGACGAGCTAAATTTCACGATGGTGAGCAAGTGTTAGTCTTGAGCATTGATTGAGTATATCCATTATCTATACAAAAATATGATAAGGAATCCCTCTTTCTCTTTCTCTTTCTCTATATCTATCTCTATCTCTATTCCCCTGAAAATAACCACCAAAATGTACGACACTTCATTTAAACATCTATTAAACATTTGAATAATTATATTTTTCTTTCAGAAATTTTTAAAAATTTCAAAATGATCCCAAAATGGTTATAGATCAAGCCATAATCATGGTCTCATGGGTTGTTTTATCGAGTTCAGTTGAGAATGTGTGTCCGTATATATATATATATATATATATTGAAAGTGATGTGTGCATATTATCATTCTCTATATTCCAGGGAGTTTGTTAGCGTATCCTGTATTAGGATACTGTCGCTGCAAGAGGTGCAATAGATGGGAAAACGAGGCTTAGACCTTCTAAACTCAGTCTCTGGTTAGAGGCTCTCCAATAACGGCTGTGATAGCTAGGCTAGCCGGTAGGACTCGAGAAATTTGAGTTTTGGGATTGCATTTGTGGGGTCCCTTGATTACTTAAACACAATTCGGTCAGTTAAGATACTATAAATCGCCTCTTCTGTAATTTCTCCCAACTCTTGTATTGGAAGCATAACCCTATTCTTGCCCAAAAACTTATATTAAAGTTAATACTGTAATTATAATATGATCTTCCAACTCTTTCAAATATCTATTAAAGCTATTTTGGGAAGATAACTGTTGTGTTTAGAATCTTACAATCTATTTATGATGAAAATATTGAAGTTTAATGTATGCTAATCATGAATTCAACTCGTGCGAACTTTCAGGCTTTTTTTTTTATGCTGATATGATGTACTTAAAAAGAAAAAGAAAAAGCCCCACTGACTACTGAACTAATCTGGTTTTTACCCCGGAACAATATTTTATATTTGTTGATACCAAATTTAATCTGCTGACATGGACCAATCATATGAAGACACATGGCTATCTACACGGCAACAACAAGCACTTCCGAGATGATCGCATGCTCCGAGGAACCATGTTACTCCGAGGAACTATGTTACTCCGAGGAACTCATACGCTCCGAGGAACATACCTCTCTGAGGAACTCATACACTCCGAGGAACATACCTCTCCGAGGAACTCTTTAGCATCGAGAAGCTCAAGCGGTCCGAGCAACTCAGGCGATCCGAGATGCACCTTGAAGCAGGATACCAACAGTTTCACTGCTCATTAAATGCTTAACATTCAGACGCACACGCAAAAAGGGCATTAAATGTATTGCCCTTTCATATGTATACCATTTAATGTATTACCCTTTCACATTACAGCCTCAGGGCTATAAATACATTGTACAATCCTCATTGTAAAAGGATCGAATCAAAAACCCTGGAATCGAGAGAATGAAATTTCTTGTAATCGAGAATTCCCAAACATTCAGCAATAAAACAACAGTGGACGTAGGCCATTCTTATAAGGCTGAACCACTTTAAAATCTTTTGTCTCATTTATTTATCTGTGATTGAATTATTAGAGTGATCTAATTTTTTACATCAACAGATTGGCGCCGTCTGTGGGAAACGACTGATAATATCGTTTTTCATAAAAAACAATCCATTACTAATGGCTGATATTCCTGAATCCAGCAATCGAAACGCTGGAACCCCTCCAAATCCATCTGCTCCACCAATTATTCCAGATCTGACTGGAATAATGGCAAATCTGGCTCAGGGCCAGACCGTCATGCAAGAAACGATGCGACAACTCATCCAAACTCTCCATGGCGGTGCATCAGCCCATTCCGGACCACTAAGCATTCAAAGAAATACCCTTGCGCTTTCTTCGCGTACTAGGCATTCTAATTTATCAACCTGGACGAACTTCGTCAGTGCGAGCCACAGATACTGAACAACGTGTTACCCTCTCCCCAGAAAGGACCAGCGCATTGGAAAGATTAAGTAGGGTTTCTACTTTCGATCGATTAGGCCCTATAAGGAACAAAAGTCCTCTTAATACAACGTCGAGGAGCTTTCGACGACCATCAGATTTAAGGGAAGGATCTGCCCAGTCGAGACCAGTTGCTCGTCAAGATAAATCCAATGACCAACCAGCTGTCGTCAAGATAAATCCCAGGAAGCCACTTCAACGCGATCAGTTGCTCGAACCAATAGGCCCGAGGAAAGAAATGATGCATGGAAAGGATCTATTCAGAGGCTGGAGGATAGATTAGGAGAAATGGCTAAGGCCAAGAACCCTCTACAACGAACCTTTGTTCGAGGAACACTTTTTGTCCAGGATATTTTTGATTTTCCAACACCATCAAAGTTCAAAGCACCTGTTGTGACCCCCAAATATAATGGAAAGACTGACCCTATTCTTCATATAGAACAATATCAAGCTGTTGTCGACATTTATGCTGTCCCAAACGATATGAGATGCAGGGCATTCTCAGAAACTCTTACCGGATCTGCTCAGATATGGTATAATAATCTTCTTCGGGGTAAGATCTCAACTTTCTTTCAACTGGCCGAGTTATTCATTGGAAATTTCTGCTTTGGGGCGAAGCCAGTTAAACGAGTAGCATATTTGTTAAGTGTTAGACAAAAAGCTGGTGAGAGTATCAGAGATTATATAACTCGTTTTAATAACGAGAAACTCGAAGTCATTGATTATGAAGAGAACACATCGATTACCGCTTTGATGAGTGGACTATTGCCAAACAAGTTGTACTACACTTTGGCCAAAGATCCACCTCAAACCATGTCGGACCTGATGGGAAAAGCGTCCAAGATTATGAATGCCGAGGAGGCTATGTCTGCGAAGAAGAATGTGGACGCCAAAGAAACCAAGGCGGAAGGTGATAAAGCTAAGAAGAAAGAGCATAAGAACAATGGTGCTGACAAACAATCCAAAAATAGGTCGTCATGGGAGGTCTTGAGGAAATTTGATAATTACACACCTTTGAAGGTAAATATCAACCACGTCCTGGAAGAAATTAAGAACAGCGAGGAGTTAAACTGGCCAAAGAAAATGAAGGCAGACCCTGACACGAGGAATAGGGAAAAATATTGCGAGTTCCACAAGGATCATGGCAATTGCATATCTCTTCAGAATGAGATTGAAACACTCATCCGACGAGGAAAGCTAACAAAGTATGTTGATCGGGGAGGCGAAAGAAGAAACAACGACCGAAATAGAGAGAGGTCTAGATCTCCTCATCGAGCAGAGGAAAACAAGAAGAGAAACCATGAAGTTGATCCAGAGGATGATCCCGATCTTCCCAAGAAATCGAGGCAGCCAGAACGAGAGGTATTTTTAATACTCTTTGGGTCATTTGATTGTAATGTCATTACAGGAGGAGATGCAGGCGGAGGACACCTTACTGCAGAAAGGAAAGCTTACCTCGGTGAGGCTCAAGCTTGCTCGTATATTCAGGGAATAAATCTAGCTGAGGAAGATCGCCCGAGAAAGGTGAACAAGGAGAAGTTGGTCATTGGGTTCTCAAAGAACGACCTTGCAGGTGTTCTATATCCTCATGATGACCCTCTAGTGATCAAGATGAGAATGAAGGAGGTAATGATTTCAAGAGTGCTGGTCGACAATGGTAGCTCGGCAGACATCATGTTCTACTCATATTTCGATAGTTTAAATCTAAAGCTATCTCAACTGGATCCTTACGACAGACCCCTCATCGGTTTTGCTGGCGAGAGAGTATTTTCACTTGGGACGATCAAGTTGGATATATTCATTGGTACGTGGCCTGCTTGTCGGACAGAAAGAATACGTTTCTTCGTGATGGATAAGAATGTCCAATAATCGTACAATATCATCATGGGAAGGGTAGGATTGAAGAAGTTCGAGGTTGTTCCATCTACAGTGCATCAATGCCTAAAATTTCCAACAAACTTTGGAGTAGGAGTTGTGAAAGGTGATCAGAAAGTAGCTCGCGAATGCTATTATTCATCCGCCGAGCAAGAAGAACTGGAAGAATCAAAGAAAAAGACTACTACCTATCAAGTGGATGAAGGTGCAGAAATTGAAACATTGGATCCTTGAGATGAGTCGCAACTCGTGAAGGGTCAAGTGGTGGAAGCTACTGAAAATATCATTTTGGACGACGAGCACCCTGAGCGAACTACTCAAATAGGTTCATCGTTGGAAGCCTCATTAAAACAGGAATTGATAACTTTCCTTAGAAGCAGAAGATAAACTTTTACGTGGAGTCATGAAGATATGCCTGGGATAGACCCAAACTTCTTATGTCACGAGCTCAATGTGAATAAGGAGATCAAGCCTGTGAAGCAAAGAAGAAGAGTATTCAGTCCCGAGAAGAATCGAGTTATACAGAAGGAAGTCGAGAAGCTCCATAAAGCTTATTTCATTGAAGATGTTAAATATCCAGATTGGTTAGCTAATGTGGTGATGGTAAAGAAGAAGAAGAACAAATGGAGGATGTGTGTAGACTTCATCGACCTCAACAAAGCATGCCCAAAGGATCACTTTACATTGCCCCGAATTGATCAACTGGTGGATGCTACCTCGGGACACGAGTTGCTGAGCTTCATGGATGCTTATTCTGGTTACAATCAGATCAAAATGAAACCTGAAGACAGGGAAAGTACTTATTTCATTACCCCTAGGGGAACTTATTATTATAATGTTGTGCCTTTTGGTTTGAAAAATGCAGGTGCGACATATCAAAGGCTGATGAACAAGGTATTCGCTGAACAAATCAGTGACAATATGGAAGTCTATTTTGACGATATGCTGACGAAAAGCAAGAAAGCTACCGATCATCTAGTTGACTTAAGTCAGACTTTTGATCAAATAGATAAATATCAAATGAAGCTGAACTCGACGAAGTGCATCTTTGGAGTACGAGAAGGCATGTTTCTCGGGTACATTGTTAATCAACGAGGCATTGAAGCAAATCCTGAAAAAATCAAAGATCTATTAGGGTTGCGATCCCCAACGACGAAAAAGGAAGCACAGAGTCTCACAGGACGAGTAGCGGCACTCAATAGATTTGTGTCACGAGCAACTGATAGATGTCTCCCATTCTTCAAGACACTCAGAAAGACTTTTGAGTGAAATGATGAATGTGAGAAGGCTTTTCAAGACTTGAAGAAATACTTGGGAGCACCTCCACTGTTGTCCAGGCCGGTGATGGGAGAAAAATTGTATTTGTATCTTGCAGTGTCTGAGAATGCAGTTAGCTCGGCGTTGATCAGAGTGGAGAATGGAGTACAAAAGCCAATTTACTACACAAGTAAGGCCTTCCGAGGAGCATAGATCAGATATCCGAGGTTGGAGAAATTGGCACTGGCGCTGATTGAGGCGAGTAGGAGAATGAGACCATACTTCCAGGCTCACACTATAATTGTATATACTGATGCGCCATTGAGACAAGCCCTTCATAAGCCAGAAAAATCAGGGAGATTGATGTATTGGGCAATAGAGCTCGGTGAATATGACATAATTTATGAACCGAGATCATCATTAAAAGGGAAGGCTGTAGCAGATTTTATAGCGGATTTCACCTATCCTGATACCGCCGAGGAACAAAAGTTGCTCGCTGATCAACCTGTGGATGTTACAGGATCAACAATCACAAGCTCGGACAAACTCCGGTGGGTAAAAGGGCGTGTGGATGTTACAGGATGTTATGCAGAGATAGTTGTGAGGACTCCAGACGAGGAACAAGAGTTGCTCGCTGATTAACTTGTGGATGTTACAGGATCAACAAACACTAGCTCAGACCAACTCCGGTTGGTAAAAGGGCAAGTGGATGTTACAGGATCATTGAATTCGAGCTCAGACCAACTCCGGTTGGTAAAAGGGCAAGAAGAAATGATCGACGAGGAGCAAGAAAAATCTAAGGAGGAAAGGAAGCAGCAAATATTTCACCGAGGAACTCTAACTGAGCAGAAATTTGAAGACGAGTTACCTATATGGAGGCTATATGTAGATGGCCCATCTTGCACTGCAGGATGTGGCGCGGGGATAGTTTTGAGCACTCCGGACGAGGTCGACATGGAATACGCCTTGCGTTTCCAATTTAAAGCTTTCAACAATGAGGCTGAATATGAGGCCATGATTGCAGGGCTTAATTTGGCAAAAATTATAGAGGCTCAGCAAATTGTGATCTTCAGTGACTCTCAATTGATCGTAAACCAAATGATGGGAGTATATGCAGTTAGAGGAGAATTAATGATCAGATTACATGCAAAGGCGAAGGAGCTGGTGTCAGAATTTACCGCTATTCAGCTAGTTAGAATACCAAGAATGGAGAATACGAGAGCAGACGCCCTAGCTCGACTAGCATCAGCTACTCGCACCGAGCTACGATGAACAATCCCAATTAAAGTATTAGCTGGTCGGAGTATAGATGAAGATCTAACGATGAACTTTATCACCCTTGATTTAGGACCATCTTGGATGGATCACATCAGGGCGTATATCGAGGATGGAGAATTTCCAATTGACAAGCTAGCATCCAAGAAATTAAAGTTTAAAGTTGCTCGGTATGTATTAACTAATGGTGTTTTATATAGACGAGGAATTATAGCAGGTTTGCAGAGATGCGTACATCCCTCCGAGGTGAAAGAGTTGATTGAAGAAATCAATGAAGGGTCTTGTGGAGCACATGTAGCAGGTCGGACGCTTTTGCAAAGGGTGATGACGCAGGGATACTACTGGCCGACGATGAGGGCTGAATGTATAGCTTATGCCAAGAAGTGTGATAAGTGCCAGCGCTTCTCCTCCATCCGAAGAACTCCACAAGCATTGTTGACACCCATAACTTCCCCTTGGACATTTGCCATGTGGGGAATAGATTTGGTTGTACCACTGCCAACAACCCGAGGAAGGTTCAGGTATCTCGTCGTTGCAGTGGATTATTTTACTAAGTGGGTAGAATCTGAGCCACTCATTGACATGACGTACGAGAAGGTGTACCAATTTGTTTGGAAGAACATTATTTGTCGATATGGTCTACCTCATGCCTTCATCACAGACCATGGAACACAATTTGATAACGAGGAGTTTGCCGCCTATTGTCATCAGTCAAACATTTTGAAGGTCCACTCAGCACCAGGCCATCCTCAAAGCAATGGAAAAACTGAAGTAATAAATAGAATGCTGCTGAACGGTTTGAAGAAAAGATTGGATGATGCAAAAGAAAACTAGATCAATGAGCTACAATCAGTACTTTGGGCTTACCGAACTACTCCCCGAGTAGCAACTGGAGAATCACCATACATGCCGGCGTTTGGAAGTGAAGCTATCATACCTGCCGAGTTGGGCCTCCCAACACACAAGGTACTGAATTTCAATTCCCCTGTCAATGACTTAATGAGAAGACTGGATTTAAACATGCTCGAGGAAGTTAGAGAAGAAGCATCCATTAGAAATGCTGCTTACCAGCAGCGAACAACTTTGTTCTATAACAAAAGGGTGAAGAAGTGCGACCTGAAAGAAGGAGACTATGTGCTGAAGAAAGTAATTCAAAAGCACAATAAGCTGGAAGCAAACTAGCATGGACCATACCGAGTTACAGAAGTTGTTCGACCAGGAACTTATCGAATAACAACTTTAGAAGGCGAGGAGTTTAAGAATGCATGGAACGCAGAGCATCTGCGCAAGTATTATCAGTGATGTATATGTAACGCAGTTCCATCAGTATGAATAAAACGAAGATATTCTGCCAAAGTCTCTCCTTTATATTGAGAATTTTTTGGGGGATACTAGTGCTACACACTACTCGGCAAAGCTGCTCAGACTGCTCAGCAAAATATTCCTAAAAATGCCAACTTCGGTTGGTTAGGAAATAATATATTCCTAAAAATGCCAACTTCGGTTGGTTAGGAAACGATATATTCCTAAAAATGCCAACTTCGGTTGGTTAGGAAACGATATATTCCTAAAAATGCCAACCTGTTTGGCTAGGAAACAAAATATTCCTAAAAATGCCAACCTGTTTGGCTAGGAAACGAAATATTCCTAAAAATGCCAACCTGTTTGCTTAGGAAAAGAAATATTCCTAAAAATGCCAACCTGTTTGGCTAGGAAACAAAATATTCTCGCAGATGCCAACTTATGTTGGTCGGAAGGTACATATATTCTCGAAAAGGCCAACTTATGTTGGTCGGGAGGTAAGATTATTCCAAAAAGTGCAAAAGTTACCAAGTATGGCTGGTCGGGGATAAAAACCCACCCACTAACTGTAGTTGGTCGACAAGCATAATTTATTACTCATTACTTTATTATTAAGTGATCGAGCAAAACTACTGATACTTGTAATTTTTTAATTATTACTGAGTTGGTTAACAAGCAACGCAATATTGTTATCTTTTTAACATATATGCATAAATATAAAGTGTTTGATAACAACAAGATAATAGCAAACAAAAATGAAAATCTTTCATTGAATTCAAAATAAATTACATTGATAATGAAATTACAGTTACATCGACATGTATACTAACTATTACATCGAAAATTCCTATTCTACTGGTCTTTTCCCCTCTGCTTTTGACACAGGTTCCTCGCCAGCAGGCGGATCATTTAAGACAGAGGAGAATTGATGAAGTTGAGATCCTTCAACACCCTGACATTCATCACGGATGGTCGATCTAAGAGATGCTCGGGATGAGATACCTCAATTTGAGAATGTAAATTGTAGTCACCGAGATACTTTGAAATTAAGATCTGAGGAATAGCCCGAGCAGGGATCCAATCCATCTCTAAATTGTATGGCGGCACAGGCCAGTCGAGCAACCCGGGATCATGATAGTCCCACAGATAATGACCTTGTTTGAGATTCAACACACCTAAGGCATTCAGCCAGCCTTGCTTGTAGCCCTCAATGTTGGCATTCTGGATACGATCGTCCAGGTGGAATAGTGCTTCGTTGTATCCAGCCATCCAGAACTCCCTGGGCTGTTTGTGGAATTGATATGTTAGCCTTTCTAGCTGCTCGTGGAGATTCTTGAAGAAAAGCTCCTTATTCTCCAAAACTGACTTCTGCGCGGAGAGATATTTTTCCAGGTCCCTAATTTTCTTTGACATATTAGACAACGCCTGGTTCTTCGCCATTAGTTGGAAGGCCTGGTTCTCTAAGGCAGACTGAGTCCTCTGTTCCTCGACAAGAACTCGAGCTGCTCTTGCTTGTCCTCAAGGAGCTCTTGCTCGGCCCCGAAAAGATGTGGAAGGGCCCGACCTCCTCAAGGTGTCCAACTCTTCCCTTAACTTAGCGTTCTCAACCTCTAAGAACGAAAATCCCTCGTCGGTCACTGGGATCAAGGCACTAGAAGTAGAAGCTGCAGACTTCAGTTGTGACAGCTCCTTTTGTAGGTTGTTGTTTTCCTTTTCCAGCGACTCAGCAATCTGTCTACATTCTTCGACCTCGCCTCTCAAGGTTCTCTCCCTTACATCATACCCAGCAAAAAGCTTCTCGTAGCCCTTGTCAGCCATGATTAGCTTGTACTTCTTTTCGTACCCCTCATGCAACAGGGCAGTTGATTCCTTGTATTGATTCTGAAGGTCTTCGAGGGTACACTGGAGATCCTCGATCATTTCATAGTAAGCCACATTATTGGCCACTCCTCGGTCAAGTAGACACTTCAGGTACTGATATGCTTCAACTGCCTGTTCTGAAGCATCATGACCAAGGATGTCGACAACTTGTGCAGCACTCAGGTCTGTGTGACTAGCCTTAAAGTACTCATTGCATTGTTATAGCATCTTTGTGTCATGGGCAGATGGCAGTTCCATCCTGGCCAGAAACTAGCAGAGAAAGAAGAGCAATCATCAATAAGAAGAATAAGCAGAGTATGAATGAAAGACAGACAACAGTATGCAAAAAGTTCAAGTTTTATTAGATCATAATTCAGAGTTACATCTTCTGAGTTACATTTGATAAAGAGAAACAAAATAAAGAGAAACCCGAATAACACTAAACCTTTTCCCTATCTCCCAACACCTTCTCGGGAGGCTGGGATGAAGAGGTAGGTTGCTCGGAGGGAAGAGATAGTTGCTCGGGGAGAGTATGCAGTTGCTCGGAGGAAGAAACGACTTGTTAATTTTCCTCAGCAGCAGGCTGGATGGATAGGGCATGATCTCCCATCACCATCGAAGACTCCTCAGAGGTAGCTTCATCCTCGTCTAAGTCTTCTGGAGTTGGAGGGGGACCAAGGATATGTCTCTGGAAGATCTCGGAAGACTCGTCGACCTTCATTTCCTGAAGGGCAGGAACCCAACCATCCCTAAAGTACTTTAGACTGCCATAGTCTACTTGCGATACCATGGCAGCCAACCCCTTGTTCCACCCCTTGTCCCAGCCATAGCTGAAGGACTTCTTCACAGCAGTTTTCCTCTTCAGCTTCTCCGAGGATAACTTCTCGGACAGCAGGTTCTCAGTAGCCTTTAACTTATTTTCTACCTCCTCCTTCTGCTGACCTACTTCCTGAAGTTTAGCCAACTCCTCCTCGGCAACTTTGAGTTTATTTTCCAACTCTCCAGCTATTTTGAGCTTCTCCTCGAGCTCCCTATTTGCCTTCTCCAAGGCATTTATTTTCTTCTCCAACTCCTTGGAGGCATCAACAGCCCGAGCCTTTTCTTGCTCGGAGGAGGCAAGCTTCTTCTCCCAGACAACTTTGTCATCAGCATATTTCTGGTGAGAATCTGCCAGAGACTTGGTAGCTTCTTTCAGAGCTCCCTCCACACTGGACGAGGAGCAAGAAGCCTTAATCGCTTCATCCTTCTTCAGGATTATATTGAAGCAGCTCGTCAACTGTGAACAGAAAAAGAAAATAAGTTAGAGATTGAAACGACAAAGGAAATATGAAAAATTCAAAGTAAAAAGACTTACAGAAGCAAGATGACGAGCAGCTAGCGAGGTAACCATATCCCGAGTAAGGTTTTCTTCAGTACCTTGGACCTCGAGAATGATCCAGGATTTTACCGTGCTCATGGCAGAGCTCGGGAGAATAAAAGTGGGAACTCCAGCCCCAACAGCTGGGGGCTGAGTAAAGGTGTCAGCCAAACTAACCGAGGAGCTCTTCTTCAGCCTCCTCGGGGGAACAGGTATAGATTCAACCAAGGAAGAACCCTTGGTCGGTGATATCAGAATCATCTCTCCAGGAGCAGCAGACCTGCTCGGAGCCACTGCGGGCTTCTCAGCAACCTTCTCAGCAACTTTAGCAGAAGCAACCGGAGGAGCTGCATCATTCTTTCTTGTCCCCTCATTTGGGACATCAATCCTACTCCTTTTTGCCTCCCCATAACTGGAGGCAGTCTTCTCAAACAGGGTAGGAGGTCTTCTCTTCTTCATCTTTCACTTAAAGGAATATGAGATTCAGGCGATGCGATGGTGGAAGATGGTACTGGCTCTGATTCACTTATCACTAGACGAGCAGTAAAAGAAGTGGTGTAGCTCTTGTACTGGAGCAGATACAAAGATGATCTAATGTGCTCGTCGGCAACACTTTGATGCAGACTCTAGATAAGTTTCAAATGCCTTATATTGACATCTGCTTCTTTTGGGCACTTTCTCTTGCTATCAACTGCAAATAAATAAACATTGTTATCAGTGGCATATTTTATCAAACACAAAAGAAACATGATTTCAAAATAAATAAAATACAATGAAAATAACCTATCCCATTGCCATAAGGAGGGCTTCTGGGACCCTGGTAAACCTCATCTCCAGTTAATGGAGAGTGTTGCCAATTTTTTAAGACAACCCCATGCTCAAAATAATCCCTATTGGCATCAGGGAGATTGACTACTAAGGCTCTATTTAAAAATCTAGTTTTTAAATAAAAAATATTATCCTTAACTGCCCATCTATAGCAGAACATGATTTCTGGGATTACTATACGAGTTCCATGCATTTGATTTAATCTATGCACCCCATTAACTATTCTCCATGTGTTGGGGGCTATTCGTGCAGGAACAACGTCGAAGTACTGACAGAATTCTAGACACAAGGAATTGGGTGGAAAAGAAAATCCACATTTAGCAAAAAAGAGACTGGGGAACCAATATCCCTCAGCCAAATTGAAATAATCAGAAGGCTCAGAAAGCTTTTCCAAGACAACCCAAGAGAGAATGGAGAAATCAGAACGAAACTTCTCAAGAGACTCAACAGGGTAAACCATGGTGAATAAAGAAATAAAGAAGAAGGAAGAAGATCTTACAGGAAAAGAATGGATCTGCTGACAACGAATGACGGAAAAGATGAACGCACAAGAGAGTAGGAAGAGACGAAGTAAAACTCAAAGATGAAAATTTGAAAAGGTAGAAGACAATAGGAGTGTCTGTGAAGTTTAAATACCTTACCTTGGGAAATGGTGACGTAATGATTACAAAAAGGATGATTACGTTACCGGCGGCTAAAAAGATGAAAAGTGGCGCGGGAATCAAAGCGGACAACAGTGGCTAAAAAGATGAAAAATGGCGCGAGAATCAAAGCGGACAACAGCGGCTAAAAAGACGAAAAGTGATGCGGGAATTGAAGCACGTAGAAAAGTCCAAAAACGCATGATTCTACGAATTTGGAAGGAGAAATAAATACAAGGAAAATGCTCCAAAAAATCAGGAAGACTATTTAAAGCTACCATATTCCGAGAAAGAATGTTCCATACTCCTCAAATTTCGAACTATGAAACATTGGGGGATTCTGTTGATACCAAATTTAATCTGCTGACATGGACCAATCATATGAAGACACGTGGCTATCTACACGACAACAACAAGCACTTCCGAGATGATCGCACGCTCTAAGGAACCATGTTACTCCGAGGAACATACCTCTCCGAGGAACTCATACACTCCGAGGAACTCTTTAGCATCGAGAAGCTCAAGCGGTCCGAGCTGCACCTCGAAGCAGGATACCAACAGTTTCACTGCTCATTAAATGCTTAACATTCAGACGCACACACAAAAAGGGCATTAAATGTATTGCCATTTCGTATGTATACCATTTAATGTATTACCCTTTCACATTACAGCCTCAGGGCTATAAATACATTGTACAATCCTCATTGTAAAAGGATCGAATCAAAAACCCTGGAATCGAGAGAACGGAATTTCTTGTAATCGAAAATTCCCAAACATTCAGCAATAAAACAACAGTGGACGTAGGCCATTCTTATAAGGCTGAACCACTTTAAAATCTTTTGTCTCATTTATTTATCTGTGATTGAATTATTAGAGTGATCTAATTTTTTACATCAACAATATTCACACAAAATATCCATGAAATATGCCTTTTCTCACAAAGACCCTCTTATGTGCCCCAAATCAACATAGATAAATATTGTGTCGAACTTTAGGGAAATTTTTGCATTGAAAATCATATAGTGATATGTAACAAACAATTATTTTGCACTTGCACCAAATTACTACTATCTAGATATACTGAATATGCTTTCCAATTCACCATTGTACGGATTCTCTCTTGATATTGGTTTCTTAAAGAGTACACAATTTCAACACCCATGTATGGTCACTATATCTGCATTTCACGAAAAGAAAAGTAAAATATACCCTATAATTTATCAGTAGTACTTTTTTATGAAATGCCATGAGCAATTTATTAAATAAAGGACCAGAAAAAGAAGTGGTTGTTTGATGAATTATGAATTTAATTTCCTCTTCGTGCAAATGAAATTTAGTTGGGACAGAATTTGTTTATGTCATTATCTCACTCAATTGACATTCAGTTGAAAACGTACGATAGAAGTTGATTGTTCATGACACTTCCTTATAGCAAATGGTAACTTGTCCTAACACTTCCTATATTGAAATGCCTATTTACTTCAAACCTCAATGGGTGTTAATGTTCTGACAAAACTTAAATATGATTACTAGAACAAGGGACAAGAAGATATCAAAGTTAGCCTTGATGGGGGTTTTCCTCAGTGACTCGTACGATTCCTCAAGAGATTCTAGTGCCACCACGCAATAAGTATGTTTTTTGGATTTTGTTATGTTATTTTTTCCTCGATTTTCCCTTGTATGACTGTTGTACCTACTGACTAACCTATAATTGAGGTAGTATCCCCAAAAAATCTATGGAATGAAACAATTCACAATGTCACATATTGGATCTTTCTACCAGGATGCCATTGCTAGTGTTATGGAAAAAGAATTCTTCAACTGGAGTTATGGGAAAAGAAAAATAAGGAAACAATCGACCTTAACTATGCTCACCAGATATTCATCATGCGTTTTATGACATCACCACAAAAACTTTATATTTGGTTATAATTGTCATACCATTACTTAAGTTTTTAATATTTAAACGTTAGGTTGATACGAGCTTGATACTTGCACATATTCTTCTTCTAAAAATTATTGAAAAGGGTAAAAGCTTATATAATGACAAGAATATGCCAAAATTGAAAGAAATTGATAATAATAATAATGATTTAGAAAAGGAAAATATTTTAATCTCGGATGGCTAATTGCTGGAAATAATGTTCCAACAACTCGATTGAACTTGAATTTAATCCACTTGATCATTACTCACAAATAATCACCTTGTGAAGAAATCCCATAAATTCAATACCGGGACCCCCCCTCTTTAAATCCCCACACGTGGTTTCCCTGTACTATCTAAACACCCCTCAAATAAAGCATGATATTCACACCAATTAATTCAATACACTATACGTCCAATTTGTGTCCGCAACAAACTAGGGTCAAACTCATTAGCTGGATCTAGAGTGACCCAAAGATACCTCTTCACTAGTAGGCCATTTCTCTAGCCACCATATGTTGTAAAACTTACAACTAATGGCTAATGGAGATCAAATTCTTCCCCCAACTTTGGACATCACTCAAAGTTTTGAACTTCATCGTTCCCACACTCTCAACAACACATTTATTCGCGTTAGACAAAGACAAGTAACCTTGTGCATTAGAGTTGAAAATTATGAGTCATCTACATATATCACGATTGACTATAAGAGTCATATCCATCCTTGAAGGACAATCTCTCTATATGTTTTTCTAATTCTTGCACTTTGCTGTTGTAACATTATTGGTCTTCTCATTCCTTGAGTACCATAGTTATTTAAGGTGTATCGAGGCGCTAATATCTCTGGAGCCTAGGCACAAGGCGAGGCGCGTGCCTAATTGAAGTGAGGCGCACACTATACAAAATATGCAAAAACTATAACTCTTTAATAATAAGATTATTTATGATGTAAAATTTAAAATATATAGCATAAATTACTATTATATAAGGCTATGAAGAGACATATAGGAAGACATATCTAATATATGAACTCAATTTGGAGCTTAAATACATAGGAAGATTGAAACATGCCATTGAATAGAATGGAAAGACTTGAACCATAGCAGATAATAAGGAATCATAATACTTTCTAATGTATAACTCTTTGTCGTGTGAATTACTGGTACATAGTCTCATGCTACAGTACATGTCTTATATATATTCATTTTATATTATATACAAAGAAACATACCATAATAAGGACACATTATTATGCCAAATATTTTGAGAATATAATCTTTTTTTCTATTATAAAGGCCAAAAGGCCATTAGAATACACTATTATTTTTGGTGCATGGCTTTTTTAGTTATAAACACTACTTTGTAAAAATGACTCTAGGTTATGTCACCTCCCAAATTACTTTGTTGAGCTTTAGGGACATGGACATTCCATGCCAAAGGAAAGATAAATGTTTTAAGGTGCATTAGCTTTGGGAAAATAACCAAGGAAAGATGGGCTTATAACTTTGATTAAGATTCCTTAATGTGTTTTGTTTCATGTATTATAGGAACAAGCTTGATATGAAAGAATTGAGGAGTGAAGTCAGATGCATAGGGCGCATCTTTCTTGTGCCGAAAGTTTTATCTTTGTAAATTTAATTTTCATAAAAATTTGATAATGTCACTCTTGTTTTTACCCATTCTTTGTTCCTGTTTGACAAAATGAATGCTAAACTTTAAAATGGATCACTTTGAAAAGTTGGGTTTCCGTACATGTGCATCCTTACCTTTTATATATACGCTTTCACTACTCGGTAAGGTTAAATTGGTTCTTGCAATACTACCTTCTTTATTTTTTCATACGAGAACCAAATATTATTAAATTACTAAGAACAAAGAAATGCATATTACCCGTAACTCATAATTTTGAATGCTAAAGAGATATATCAACAGGTATAGTGACTTTCGCCATCTAAAATAGAGGGATGGAAGGAATAATGGAAAGTCTTATTATGGTTGTTTAAGAGCAAGGATGCAAGCAATTATTTTCAAGGTTGAGCATCAATTACCTGAAGCTGAGGATAATCTTATTTGAATCTTTTTAATATGAATCAATGCGTCAATGGTTTATTATCCCTTTTAGTGAATGAAATAATATCTGAATTTGTTTGATAAATTAGGTCTCTTTGAATATTGTTGAATTTTTTTATTTTATTTCTTAAACAGGGAGGATAGTTCTATAAACAAAGGAAAATTTGTCCAATTTTTTAAAATTGTTTGCAATTATTTGTGTATATAAAAAAATCTTTTCGACTTATATTATACACGACGCACTACTTTGAACAAACTGGATAACCGCCCGACAATCAAGAAAGTTATAATATCAAGAACATGCGACCAAGGAAGTTGGGGAAAAAATTGTGAGTTTCATTCAAAAGTTAAGAAAACATAATTTTTTATATAATCTTTATAAATTTGGACATATACTACATAAGAGGATTCAAAAGAATATAATTTAACAACATTCTCGATAATTTGTTTTATTGTAGGATGCTTTAAAGAAGCAAGTCCATGATGAGAGCTTACTGAGGGTTATATTATATGATTTGGACCTTTTGATGTGTCGACACAATTTCGTGAAAGCCAAAGGAAGACTGATACATTTATGCATGATTTTTGGATGTATGTTTTTTTGGAGACATTTTTTCTAATGATGTACATAGTGGCTATATCTAGTTATGATACATGTAGTAGGGCATTATTTTTTTGTGATTAATGTAGAGGGTGAGTAAATCTATTTGTGTCCTATTTTTTTATATTGACAAATGACTTGGTTTGGTGCATTTTAGATGTACGTGACTTCGAATACGAAACATTTCAAGCTTGTTTCTATATTACTATGAATTTTGATTTGTGTTTAGATTTATTTGTTAACTGTGGCATTAATATTGTTAGTAATTTTTTTATTATATGTTTAATTTATGCCCGCTTATTTTAAAACCTCATGTGATGAAATTTTTTATATGACCTTTTTAAAATTTTATAAATTGTTTATCATGATGTTTTTTGAATCAAATAGGACATTTTATGGACTACATTATGACCTTTGTTTTTATAGTAGATACGAGAGTTTTGAAAAAAAAAGTCATATATAATCATCACCTAATATGCTACTTTTTATGGATATCAATTCTGACACTCAAACTTATGACATTTTTTGTTAAAAATCAAGCATCATAAAATGCATTTTATGATCCTTAAAAAACGTCATAAAAAAGTTTTTTCTCATGGTGTACCTATTGCATGGTTGGTGGGAGAAGTGATCATTGCATGGCCAAGTAGTGGACTATGTAGTGGATTGGAGACCTGAACACCCCGGTCTATTATCATTCCCCCTTAAGCTTGGTGTGGAATGAGGACAAACACCAAGCTTGTATCAAAGGTCTTTGAAGGATACTACTGGAAGATCCATGGTGAAGATGTCTACAACTTGAGAACGAGAGGGAGTATAATGTGTAGTTAATTGTCCTTGTGCTACTTTTTTCCAAAATAAATGATAGTCCAATTCAACGTGCTTGTTACGAGTGTTCAAAACCCGATTAATGGTCTTATATAATGCACTAATTTTGTCACAGAGCAAGGATAGCGAAGTATGTTGATATATGCCAATGTCTCGGAGGATGTATGAAACCCACGTTAACTCAGTAGTGGCAGTAGCAAGCACATGGTATTCAGCTTCACAACTTGACCTGGACGAAGTGGGTTGTCATTTTGAAGACCAGGGTACCTAATTAACGCCTAAGAAAATGCAATATCCAGAGGTGTACCATCAAGTGTTAGGACATCCTACCTAATCCGTGTCTGAGTACCCGTAGAGAATAAGGCAGGACTGTGATAAAAACTTGAGCCCATAGGATGATGTCCCTTAAGATATCGAAGAAGTGTCCTAACAGGGGAAAGGTGATATAGTGTTGGGGCATGCGTGGAATGAAAAATAGTGTTCACAGCATGGGTAATGTCGGCTCGAGTAAGTGTTGTATATTGAAGGGCGCCGATGATGGAGTGAAATTTAGAAGCACATGTACAGCCAGAATAGTGGGGTCGGAGGTGCAATTTGTTACTGTCAAAAGAGTGGAGTAAGGGTGTGAGGATTTTTGGACAGAATTTTTGATTAATTTTGAGCTCAAATTTACGTGGGATTCGCACGACGGTAATTGTGAGATCATGTACGAACGCGTTCTCATCTGCAAGGAGATTAACGTAGTATATTCACATGTTCAATTTCATTAAGTTATGAATGATAAATATGTCCCAAAAGTAACTCACAAAGTAATGAAACGTAATGAATTGGATATATTTTAACTCCTTTCCCACATTTGGAAGAGTAGTGGAAATTTGGTGATTTAATAGCACCTCAAGTATGGACTAAGACTTGAATGTCTTGGGGTATCCCAACTCTTTGAAGGAGAGATGCCCTACACTATGCATGTGTTGGGCTTATCCCAAAAGCCCAAGCGTGCGCCGTCCGTCCGGCTCGGGTTTGGGCTTGGGATCTCTTAAATTTTTGGCCCGTTTTAAATTAACTTTCTGGGAATTAATTAAGAAATTAATTCATTCATAAACTGTTGGCAGTTATTGCCATTAGTCAACAACTCAATTCGTTTAACTATTTTGAGAGTTATTTTCGAATAGGCACTTACTTTACTATAAATAAAAATGCTTCCCTCCATTTTTAAACTAATGAAAACTTCCCTCTCCTACTTTATTCCAACCCAAACTGCTGTCAATTCCAAAAATATATTTTTGATAATCATTTATCATACTGTTTGGTTGAGTGAAAACACATAAATTGTGTTCGTCGAAATTAATTATTGTCATGCTACATAATTAATTTGAAAATTTCGTTCTATTTTGGGAGATAATATTCATCAACCTCACAGCACATTGGAGGGCATAAATTGTCTTAAGGACACTGTGTTACACACGACGCATATTGTTTTCTAGTCATATTATTTTTCTGCAAATTCAAGTAAGTTATTACATTTTCTATAAAAAAAATTCTGTAATTATTATTTTATTCATAATTCTGTACTTTTATATTATTAATATAGTAAACATAACAATCTTAAGACCGTTTATTTTGTTCTATTGTTTTGTTCTATATTAATAATATAAAAGTACAGAATTATGAAAAAAAAATTATTATAGAAATTTTATTCGTATAAAATAAATCTGTCTTGACAGAAAAATTTGAATTAAAATATTGTTTTATTACAAAAATTTAATAGAACAGTTATTGTTATAGAAATTTATTTCTACACTGTTTACATATTCTGTTTTAGAAAATAAAAATTTATTTGGAAAATTTTGTTAAATCTGTTTATATAAAACTTTTAATCTTAAAATTATAATTCTGTTTTGGATGGAATTTTTTTTAATATTAAAAATAGTGTGACATATTTTTTTTTTTTTATCTTAGACTAGTATAAACTTGTGTTTATATTTTAGTTTAATTCTGAATATTATTTAGAATTCTTTTGGAATTCATTTATTATTAATTATATTTGGAGGAAATTGGTGTACATAATTTCGTATTATGTTTTGATTAATTTATTTATATATGAATATTGTCACTGATAAAAATTATGTTTTCGTAACACAAATGGAATCGCATAGTACGAACATTATTCCTGCAAATGTGACTATCACTAATACAAATGTCACTGCACCGGTATCTATGCCACACGGGGAGAAAGTGAAAAAGTTCAATGGGGCTGACTTCAAACGTTGGCAATGACAAATGTATTTTCATCTCACTACCTGCCAACTGGGTAGGTTTGTATATGAAGATTGTCCCACTTAAATGACTCAGAATTGGTTAATGTTGTTGATGCTTGGAAGCACTCTAACTACCTGTGCCGAAATTATATTCTAGCCTACTGGGACAAAATATTGTATCATGTCTACTGCACGATCAAGACATCCAAGGAATTGTGGAATTCTTTGGAAAAGAAGTACAAAAACGAAGATGCTGGGATGAAGAAATTTATCGTCGGGCGTTTTCTGGACTTCAAAATGGATGACTCTAAACCAGTGATCTCGCAGGTGCAAGAACTCCAAGTGATCCTCCATGACATTCGTGCTGAAGGAATGTCCCTTAGTGAAACCGTCCAAGTTGCTACAATTGTTGAAAAATTTCCACCATCTTGGACTTTATTAAAAAATTATTTCAAGCACAAGCGAAAGGAGATGAAAGTGGAGGAGTTGGTGGTCAGGTTGAGAATTGAGGAAGATAACCGTGAGTCTCAAAAGAAAATTGGGAAGAATCCAATGGAAACAAAATTCTATGTTGTTGAAGGTCCTAAGAAGAACAAGTGAAAGCATGATGGGGAAGGCACTTCCAAACAGAACAAAAAGAAGTTCAAAGGCAAATGCTACAACTCTGGTAAACCTGGACACCGCTCAAGCGAGTGTCGTAAGCCTAAGAAGCAAAATCGAAATAATCCTCAAGCAAATGTAACTGAGGGTGAAAACATCGCCAATGACTTGGAAGATATGAATCTTTCTGTCGTGGTCTCTGAATGTAACTTAGTTGGAAATACCAAGGAATGGTGGGTGGACACTAGAGCGACACGACACATTTGTGCAAACAAATGGATGTTCTCCACCTATAAGCCTTTAGAAAATAAGGAGAACCTCTTCATGGGGAATTATTCCACTTCTAAGGCGGTGGGACAAGGAAATATTACTCTGAAAATGACTTCTGGAACATAACTTACTCTTAATAATGTTTTTCACGCGCCAAATATCTGAAAGAATTTGATTTAGGGATCTCTCCTGACTGAAAATGGGTTCAAGCTTGTGTTTGTGTCTGATCTCTCTGTGTTGTCAAAGAATGACATGTATGTAGGAAAGGGTTACCTAAATAAGGGGCTCTTTAAAATCAATGTTGTTACTTTAACCCTAAAATATTTATTTCAATGAATGAAATTACTAGTTCTTCTAACCTGATTGAGTCATCTAATATTTGGCATGCTAGATTATGACACGTTAATTTTGATACATTGCGTAGATTAATTAACTTAGATTTTTTTTTCAAAATTTAATATTGATAAAAATCATAAATGTGAAATTTCTGTGGAATCTAAATTAGCCAGATTACCTTTTCATACAGTTGAAAGAATAACTAAACCTTTAGATTTAATTCATACAGATATTTGTGATTTAAAATTTGTTCAAACTAGAATTGAAAAAAAGTATTTTATTACTTTTATTGAGGGTTGAACAAAATATTGCTATTTATATGTGCTACACAGTAAAGATGAAGCTATTAGTTGTAATAACCCACTCAAAATAATAACGGGTGGCGAGCCCTATACTACATTAAATCAGGAGTTTCAGATGGTCCAGTATCAACATGAACTGTCGGTACAAATATAATGTAGACTAACTACCCGATCTCATAAGCGAGATGTTAAAATTAAATAAAATTTCCAACAAACAACAGACCAACACTATAACGCTACTAATAAAGGAAAGAAAGATAAAAAAAAAAGAACTCGGATAAATGAAATACTAGAATAAAATGAAATAAATAACTACAACTGAATATACTACAAAGAAGTAAACCTGAATAAGCTATCGGGTCATAGGCAATACAATGACTGAAATGAAATAAATATACACATCTATAAATATCCCTTGGGTATAAGCCCGATATACAACATGAATCCTACCTAGATTTTTTTTTAAAGAAGTAGGAAGCGACTACAAGATACATCCCGCAACAGTCCGCACATGTCACGGCTCCCAAGACTCTGGATAGAAGGTCATCCGGCATCCATGCGGTAGGACACCTGTACTAATATATATATATATATATATATATATATATATATATATATATATATATATATATATATATATATATATACAGGCAGGAGAGAAAAGTAAACGGGTCAGAGTCCGAGTTGTGAAAATATTTCGCAAGTGTGTTAACCATGCATAATAAATATCGATGCACTTATTTCATAATTAAAGTGGAATCGCACTCTCGTGAAACCCCAACTCACCTCTCATCTAACGGCGCGCACCTATTCGCGTCCTCAAATTTTAGTTAAATTACCCCAATTATAAGGACAACCTAATTTAACATAAGCCCCGCCTATTCCCACGAGATTTACCTTCCTATCTTAACCCAAGAATCCACTCCTTCTAAACACTCTGAATTATTTTGACAAACAAATATGCCTTAATAGGCTTAATGGATTTGAGTTTATAATTTATTTAATTATAATTCTTAATACGTTACCCATTTATATTTGGGTTCAATCATAAGATTTAATTAATAAAGAACATGCATACAAACTTTTATTGACAAAACTTCTCTCCAATTTCAACATTGTACTACGTTTCGTGCGTGGGGTGTCTAGTAAAGCGAAATCCCAACAAGGAACCAACCCGTTACACTACTCCTTGACAACGTCAATCCTAGAGATCCATAATGCCATACATACCATATTATACTACTACTACAACTAAATTTTAGACTACAATTATGAAAATAACTAAAAATCTCCAATAATATCCTTGGGATGATGTAACCGAAACATTCCTTAAATGAGATACATCAACCCCCATCAATCTAGTACACCATAATCATCGAAGATGTACTCCACAAAGATTCCATATCCTTTCATCTATAGGATATTGTTGATGTAAAAAATTAGATTATATCTAATTATTTAATCACAAATAAATAAAATGAGACAAAGAACTTTTAAAGTGGTTCAGCCTTATAAGAATGACCTACGTCCATTGTTTCTGTTATCGCTGACTGTTTGGGAATTCTCGATTACAAGTTTTCTCAAGAAATTTCGGTCCCCTTACAATGAGGGTAATACAATGTATTAATAGCCCTAAGGCTGTAATGTGAAAGGGTAATCTATTAAATGCCCCTTAAGCGTATACATCTGTATGATAATAAGCATTTAATGCTCAGTCGAACTGTTGGGTTATCCTGCTATTAATGCTTTGTTCGAGATGCAGCTCGGACCGCCTGAGCTGTTCGGACCACCTAAGTTCCTCGGTACTCAAAAAGTTCCTCGGAGAATTCTTGTAGGTCGGAGCGTCTGAGTTGATCGGGGAAGCAGAGCTCCTCGTTGCAGTATGGTTCCTCGGAGTCGAGGTGTTGTTCGTAAGAGTTTATTGTTGCCATGTAGATTACCACGTGTCCTCACCCAATTGAGCCATGTCAGCAGACTAAATTTGGTATCAACAGAACCCCCAATGTTTCATAGTTCGAAATTTGAGGAGTGTGGAACATTCTTTCTCGATATATGGCGGTTTTAAATGGTTATCCTGAAATTTAGGAGGGTTTCCTTTGTATTTATTTTTCCTTTCAAATTTATAGAATCAGGCTTTTTTGAATTTTTATAACCGCCTCGATCTCCGCGCACTTTTTATCCTTCTAGTCGCCAGTAGCGTAATCGTTTCTTTTTGTAATCATTAACTTTATCGTTTCCCAAGATAAGGTATTTAAGCGTCACAAACAATCCCATCGTCTTCTACTTTTTCAAATTTGTATCTTCGAGTTTTCCATCGTCTCTTTCTCTCCTGTGCATTCATCTCTTCCATCGTTCGTTGTCAACAGATCCACTCTTTTTCTGTAAGATCTTCTTCCTTCTTCTTCTTCATTTCCTTTATTCATCATGGTTTACCTTGTTGAATCTCTTGATAAATTTCGTTCTGATTTTTCTATTCCTTCATGGGTTGTTCTGGAGGAACTTTCTAAACCTTCCGATTATTTCCGTTTGGCTGAGGGACATTGGTTCCCCAGTCTCTTCGTTGCTGAGTGTGGCTTTTCTTTTCCGCCAAATCCTTTATGTCTGGAATTCTGTCAATATTTTGACGTTGTTCCTGCGAGAATATCCCCCAATACATAGAGAATAGTTAATGGGGTTCATAGACTAAATCAAATTCATAGAACTCGCATAGGAATTCCAGAAATCATGTTTTGTTATAGATGGGCTGTTGGTGATAATACTTTTTATTTAAAAACTAGAGTTTTAAATAGGACTTTAGTGGTCAATCTCCCAGATGCCAATAGGGACTATTTTGAGCACGGGGTTGTTATAAAAAATTGGCAACACACTCCTTTATCTGGAAATGAAGTGTATCAGGGTCCCAGATGCCCTCCCTATGGCAATGGGATAGGTTATTTTTATTTCATTTTATTTATTTTGAGATTATGCTTCTTTTTTGTTTGATAAAATGTGCCACTGATATTTTAATTTTGATTTATTTGCAGTTGACAACAAAAGAAAATGTCCAAAAGAGGCAGACGTTAATATAAGGCACTTAAAACTTATCTGGAGTTTGCATCAGACTGTTGCCGACGAGCATATTAGGTCAGCTTCATATCTGCTTCAGTAAAAGAGTTACACAACTTCTTTTACTGCTCGTCCGGTGATAAGCGACGCAGAACCCATACCAGCCTCTACAAGTTCTTCACCTGAGTCACACATTCCTTTGAGTGAAAGGATGAAGAAAAGAAGACCTCCCACCCTTTTCGAGAAACCTGCCTCTGGTGCTGTAGAGGCAAAAAGAAGTAAACATGATGTCCCAGAAGGGACAAAGAAAATTAATGCAGCCCCTCCGGCTACCCCTGTGAAGGTTGCCGAGAAGCCTCTAGTTGCCCCGAGCAAGACTGATGCTCCAAAAGAAGTGATTGTCATATCACCGACCAAGAGTTCTTCCTTGGTCGAAACTATTCCTGTTCCTCCGAGGAGGCTGAAGAAGACCTCCTCGGTCAATTTGGCTGACACCGTCTCTCAGCCCCCGACTAGTGGAGTTCCCACTTTTGTTCCCCCGAGCTCTGCTATGAGCTCGGTGAAGACTTGGATCATTCCCGAGATCTAAGGTATTGAAGAAAACCTTTCTCGTGACACTGTTACTACACTAGCAGCTCGTCACATTGCTTCTGTAAGTCCCATAGTCTTAAATTTTCATTCTTTCCTTTTCGTATCTGTGTACTGATTTTCTTTCGTTTTCTTTTCACAGTTGGTGAGTTGTTTTAACACAATTTTGAAGAAAGATGAAGCTATTAAAGCTTCAAGCTCCTCGTCTGGTGTAGAGGAAGCTTTGATGGGTTTAGGGCAGTCTCTGAATGATTCTCGCCAGAAATATACTGATGATAAGGCAACTTAGGAGAAGAAGCTTGCTTCGACCGAGCAGGAAAAAGCTCAGGTTATTGAGGTCTCCAAGGAGTTGGAGAAAAAATTTAATAGTCTGGAGGAGAAGAATAAAGAGCTTGAAGGGAAGCTCAAGAATGCTGAGGAGTTTGAAGATAAACTCAAGGTTGCTGAGGAGGAGTTAGGTCGACTTCGGGAAGTAAGTCGTCAGAAGGAGGAGGTTGAGAATAAACTGAAAGCTGCTGATAACCTTCTTTCCGAGAAGCTTTCCTCGGAGAAGACAAAGAGGAAGTTGGCTGTGAAGAAATCTTTTAGCGTTGGTTGGGATAAGGGGTGGAACAAAGGCTTGGCTGCCATGATGTCGCAAGTCGAATATGGCAGCCTAAAATACTTTAGAGATGGATGGATCGCAGCTCTTCAGGAGATGAAGGTTGATGAAACTTCTGAAATCTTCCAGCGACACATCCCTGGTCCCCCTCCAACTCCTGAAGGCGAAGAAGAGGACGAAGCTGCCTCTGAGGAGTCTTCCATAGTGATGGGAGATCAAGTTTCTCATCCCCCAACCATCCAGCCTACTAACGAGGAACTTCAGCAACTCGTTACTTCATCCGAGCAACTGCCAGCGCTCCCCAAGCAACTCTCTGTTCCCTCCGAGCAACCTACCTCCTCGTCCCAGCCTCCCGAGAAAGTTTTGGGAGATAAGGAAAAGGTGTAGAGTTGTTCGGGTTTCTTTCTTTTTTATTTTTCTTTGTCAAATGTAACCCTGAACATGTAACTCTGAACTTTATGATATAATAAAATTTAAACTTTTGTTTATGCATACTGTTGTTTCTCCTCTTCATGCTCTGTTGGTACTCTTATTGATTATTGCTTTTTCTTCCTCTACTAGTTTTTGGCCATGATGGAATTATTATTTGCTCATGATACAAAGCTGTTACAGCAATGCAATGAATATTTTAAGGCTGGTCACATAGATCTGAGTGCAGCACAAATCGTCGACATCCTCGGCCAAGATGCTTCGGAACAGGCAATTGAAGCCTACCAATATTTGAAGTGTCTACTTGATCGTGCAGTGGCCAATAATGTAGCTTATTATGATATGATTGAGGATCTCCAAGGCACTCTTGAAGAACTTCAGCAACAATATAAGGAATCCACTGCCCTTTTGCACGAGGGGTATGAGAAGAAGTATCAGCAAATCTGTACCGATAAGGGATATGATAAACGGTTTGCTTCTTACGATGGGCGGGAGAGAACGTTGAAGGCTGAGGTTGAGGAGCACAGACAGATAGCTGAGTTATTAGAACAAGAAAATAATAACCTGCAAAGAGAGGTGTCTCAGTTGAAGTCTGCAGCTTCCACCTCAAATGCTTTGATCCGAGTGACTGACGAGGGATTCTCGTTCTTGGAGGTCGAGAACGCCAACCTGAGGGATGAGTTGGAAACCTTGAAAAGATCTGGCCCTTCTACATCTTCTCTTGGATGAGCAAGAGCTCCTCGGGGACGAGCAAGAGCTGCTCGGATTCTTATCGAGGACTCAATCTTCTTTAGAGAACCAGGCCTTCCAGCTGATGGTGAAGAACCAGGCATTGGTTGAGATGTCTAAGAAAATCAGGGACCTGGAAGAGCAGCTTTCTGTGCAGAAATCTATCTTGGAGAATAAAGAATTCTTTATCAAAAATCTCCACGAGCAGCTAGAAAGATTGACATATCAATTTCACAAGCAGCCCAGGGAGTTCTAGATGGCTGGCTACAACGAGGATCTCTACCACTTGGACGATCGTATCCAGAATGCAAATAATGAGGGCTACAAACAGGGATGGCTGAATGACTTAAGTGTGCTGCAACTCGAACAGGGTCATTACCTGTGGGATTACCATAATCCTGGGCTTCTCGACCTACCCGTGCCACCATTCAATCTTGATATGAGTTGGATCCATGCTCGGGCCATCCCTCGGTGTCTGATTTCCAAATACCTCGACGACTACAATCTCCATTCCAATGTTGAGATATCTCGTCTCGAGCATCTACTAGATCGACCATCCGTGATGAATATCAGGATGCTGAAAGATCTTAACTTTATAAATTCTCCTCTTGTTTTAAATGATCCACCAGCTGGCGAGGAACCTATTTCAAAAGCAGAGGGGAAGAAACTAATAGAATAGGAATATGGATGTAATAAATTTGTATTTCATTTCTAATGTATTTTGTTCTACATTTAATGAAATAATTTTATTTGCAAATCTTGACGGCCATTGTCTTGTAACGCTTTACATTTGTGCATGTGTATCTGTTAAAAAGATAACAACATTATGTTATTTGTCGATCAACTTATTGTCGAGTATCAAAAATTTTGCTCGATCACTTTCTAGTATTCATAAAATGTTTCCGACCAACCAAGGTCGGTAAATTTCCTTTTCGACCAACTACAGTTAGTGGATTTTTCCTCTACGAGGAGCTTTGGCACTTTATGGAATAATTGTACCTCCCGACCAACCTTAGTTGGCTTTTTGTGAATATATTTACTTCCTGACCAACCTTAGTTGGCATTTTTAGGAATACTTTTACTTCCCGAGGAATACATTTACTTCCTAACCAACATAAGTTGGCATTTTTAGGAATACATTTCCTAACCAACATAAGTTGGCATTTTTAGGAATAGTTTTACTTCCCGTAGGAATACATTTACTTCCTAACCAACATAAGTTGGCATTTTTAGGAATACATTTCCTAACAAACCAAGTTGGCATTTTTAGGAATAGTTTTACTTCCCATAGGAATACATTGACTTCCTAACCAATATAAGTTGGCATTTTTAGGAATACATTTCCTAACCAACCAAGTTGGCATTTTTAGGAATAGTTTTACTTCCCGTAGGAATACATTTACTTCCTAACCAACATAAGTTGGCATTTTTAGGAATATATTTGAGTAGTTCGAGATCTGCTGAGAAGTGTGTAGCACTAGTATTCCCCAAAAAATTTCCAATAAAGGGAAAGAACTAGGCAAAACATTATCACTTTATTCATACTGATGAAACTGCATTACATGAGAGTTTACATTACTGATAATATTTGCGCAGGTGCTCTGCATTCCATGCATTCTTAAACTCCTCCCCTTCTAAAGTTTCTATTCTGTATGTCCCTGGTCGAACAACTTCTTTAACTCGGTAAGGTCCATGCCAGTTTGCTTCCAGTTTGTTGTGCTTTTGAATCACCTTCTTTATCACATAGTCTCCTTCTTTTAAGTCACACTTCTTCACTCTCTTGTTGTAGAACAAAGTTGTTCGTTGCTGGTATGTAGCATTCCTGATGGTTGCTTCTTCTCTAACTTCCTCGAGCATGTCTAAATCCAATCTTCTCATTAAGTCGCTGACAGCGGAATTAAAATTCAGTACCTTGTGTGTTGGGAGGCCCAACTCGATTGGTATAACAACTTCACTTCCAAATGCCAGCATATATGGTGATTCTCCAGTTGCTACTCGGGGAGTAGTTCGATAAGCCCATAGTACTGATTGTAGCTCGTTGATCCAATTTGCTTTCGCATCATCCAATCTTTTCTTCACACCATTTAGCAATGTTATGTTCGTCACTTCAGTCTGTCCATTGCTTTGAGGATGGCCTGGTGCTGAGTGGATCTTCAAAATATTTGACTGATGATAATAGGCAGCGAACTCCTCGTTGTCAAATTGTGTTCCATGGTCTGTGATGAAGGCACGAGGAAGACCATATCGACAAATGATGTTCTTCCAAATAAATTGGTACACCTTGTCGTACGTCATATCAATTAGAGGCTCAGCTTTAACCCATTTAGTAAAATAATCCACAGCGACCATGAGATACTTAAATCTTCCCCTTGTCGTCGGCAGTGGCCCGACCAAATCTATTCCCCATATGGCAAATGGCCAAGAGGAAGCAATGGGTGTCAATAATGCTTGGGGAGTTCTTCGGATGGAGGAGAAGCGCTGACACTTGTCACATTTCTTAGCATAGGCTATGCAATCAGCCCTCATCATCGGCCAGTAGTATCCTTGTGTCATCACCCTTTGCAAAAGAGTCCGACCTGCTACATGGGCTCCGCAGGACCCTTCATGGACCTCTTCAATTAAATATTTCACCTCGGTGGGATGCACACATCTCTGTAAACCTGTTATAACTCCTCGTCGGTATAGAATACCGTTGGTCAGTACATAACGAGCAGCCTTAAACTTCAGTTTCTTGGCTGCAAGTTTGCCAGTTGGTAATTCCCCTTTCTCAATACATGCTCTGATGGGATCCATCCATGATGATCCTAAATCGAGGGTAATAAAGTTCATCATTAGATCTTCATCTATACTCCGACCAGCTAAAACTTCAATTGGGATTGTTCTTCGTAGCTCGGTACGAGTAGTTGATGTTAATCGAGCTAGGGCGTCTGCTATCGCATTCTCCATTCTTGGTATTCTGACCAGCTGAATAGCAGCAAATTTCGACACCAGTTTCTTTGCCTTTGCATGATATCTGATCATTAATTTTTCTTTGGCTGCATATACTCCCATCATTTGATTTATGACCAATTGCGAATCACTGAAGACAATAACTTGTTCTGCCCCCATGGTTTTCGCCATACTAAGACCTGCAATCATGGCTTCATATTCAGCCTCATTATTCGAAGCTTTGAATTGGAAACATAGGGCGTATTCCATGTCGACCTCGTCCAGACCGTTCATAACTATCCCTGCGCCACATCCTGTAGTGCAAGATGAACCATCCACGTACAGATTCCATATAGATAACTCGTCTTCAAATTTCTGATCTGACAGAGTTCCTCGGTGGAAAACTTGTTGCTTCTTATCACCATCTCCTGATATTTCTTGCTGTTCGTCGATCATCTTTTCTTGCCCTTTTACCAACCTAAGCTGGTCTCGGCTTGAATTTGATGATCCTGTAACATCTACTTGCCTTTTTACCAAGCTAAGTTGGTCTGGGCTTGCATTTGATGATCCTGTAACATCCACAGGTTGATAATCGAGCAACTTTTGCTCCTCGGGGGTATCAGGATAGGTGAACTCTGCTATAAAGTCTGCTACAGCTTTCCCTTTTAGCGATGATCTGGGTTCATAGACTATATGATATTCATCGAGTTCTATTGCCCAACACATCAATCTTCCTGACTTTTTTGGTTTATGAAGGGCTTGCCTCAATGGCATATCAGTATACACTACTATGGTATGAGCCTGAAAGTATGGCTTCATTCTTCGACTTGCCTCGATCAATGCTAGTGCAAATTTTTCCAGCCTTGGATATTCGATCTCTGCTCCTCCGAAGGCCTTACTTGTGTAGTATATTGGTATTTATACTCCATTCTCCACTCTTATCAATGCCGAACTGACTGCATTCTCGGACACTGCCAGATACAAGTATAATTTTTCTCCCATCACTGGCCTGGATAACAGTGGAGGTGTTCCCAAATATTTCTTCAAGTCTTGGAAGGCCCTTTCACATTCATCATTCAACTCAAAATTTTTTCGGAGCTTCTTGAAGAATGGGAGGCATCGATCAGTTGCTCGCGATACAAATCTGTTGAGTGCTGCTACTCGTCCTGTAAGACTTTGTACTTATTTCTTCGTCGTTGGGGATTGCATCCCTAACAGAGCTTTGATCTTTTCAGGGTTAGCTTCAATGCCTCGCTGATTGACAATGTACCCGAGAAACATGCCTTCTCTCACTCCAAATATGCACTTCGTCGGGTTCAATTTCATTTGATATTTATCTAGATGATCAAAGGTCTGTCTTAAGTGAACTAGATGATCAACAACTTTCTTGCTCTTCGTCAGCATATCGTCAACATAGACTTCCATATTGCAACTGATTTGTTCTACAAACACTTTGTTCATCAGCCGCTGATATGTTGTACCTGCATTTTTTAAACCAAAAGGCATAACATTATAACAATAAGTTCCCCTAGGGGTAATGAAAGAAGTACTCTCCCTATCTTCAGGTTTCATTTTAATCTGATTGTAACCAGAATAAGCATTCATGAAGCTCAGCAGCTCGTATCCCGAGGTAGCATCCACTAGTTGATCAATTCGGGGCAGCGAAAAATGATCCTTTGGGCATGCTTTGTTGAGGTCAGTGAAGTCTACACACATCCTCCATTTGTTGTTCTTTTTCTTCACCATTACCACATTTGCTAACTAGTCTGGATATTTAACATCTTCAATAAAGCAAGCTTTCTGGAGCTTCTCGACTTCCTCCTGTATAGCTTGATTCTTCTCGGGACTGAATACTCTTCTTCTCTGCTTCACAGGCTTGATCTCCTTATTCACATTGAGTTCGTGACATAAGAAATTTGGGTCTATCCCAGGCATATCCTCATGACTCCACGCAAAAGTTTGCTTTCTGCTTCTTAGGAAAGTTATCAATTCCTGTTTTAGCGAGGCTTCCAACGACGAACCTACTTGAGTAGTTCATTTAGGGCGCTCGTCATCCAGAATGATGTTTTCAGTAGCTTCCACCACTTGACCCTTCACGAGTTGCGACTCATCTCTAGGATCCAATGTTTCAATTTCTGCACCTTCATCCACTTGATAGGTGATGGTCTTTTTCCTTGATTCCTCCATTTCCTCTTGCTCGACGGACAAATAATAGCATTTCTGAGCTACTTTCTTGATCACCTTTCACAACTCCTACTCTAAAATTTGTTGAAAATTTTAGGCATTGATGTACCATAGATGGTACAGCCTCGAACTTCTTCAATCCTACTCTTCCCATGATGATATTGTATGATGATTGAACATTCTTATCCATCACGAAGAAGCGTATTCTTTATGTTCGACAAGCAGGCCACGTACCAATGAATATGTCCAGTTTGATCGTCCCAAGTGGAAATACTTTCTCGCCAGCGAAACCGAGGAGGGGTCTATGATAAGGCTCCAGTTGAGATAACTTTAGATTTAAACTGTCAAAGCACGAGTAAAACATGATGTCTGTCGAGCTACCATTGTCTACCAGTACTCTTGAAATCATTACCTCCTTCATCCTCATTTTGATCACCAATGGGTCATCATGAGGATATAGAACACCTGTGAGGTCATTCTTTGAGAAACCAATGACCAATTTCTCTTCGTTCACTTTTCTTGGGCGATCCTCCTCAGCTAGATTTATTCGTTGAATGTATGAGCAAGCTTGAGCCTCACAGAGGTAAGCTTTTCTCTCGGCAGTAAGGTCTCCTCCTCCTGCATCTCCACCTGTAATAACATTACAGTCAAATGACCCAAAATTTATTGAAAATACCTCACGTTCTGGCTCCCTTGGTCTCTTTGGAAGATCGGGGTTGTCTTCTGGATTAACTTCATGGTCTTTCTTCTTGTTCTCCTCTGCTCGAAGAGGAGATCTAAACCTCTCTCTTGCTCATCGTTGTTTCTTCTAGCATTCCTCCGATCAACATACTTTGCCAGTTTTCCTCGTCTGATGAGTGTTTCGATCTAATTCTGAAGAGCTATGCAATTTTTAGTCATATGGCCATGATCTTTGTGAAACTCGTAATATTTTGCCTTATTTCTCCTTTCGGGGGCTGCCTTCATTTTCTCTGGCCAATTTAATTCCTCGTTGTTCTTGATTTCTTCTAGAACATGGTTGATGTCTTTCTTCAAAGGAGTATAATTATCAAATTTCCTCAATACTTCCCAAGACGACCTTGTTTTTGAGTGTTTGTCATTACCATTGTTCTTATGCTCCTTCTTCTTAGGTTTATCACCTTCCACCTTGGTTTCTTTGGCATCCATATTCTTTTTCGCAGCCATAGCCTCCTCGGCATTCATAATCTTGGTTGCCTTTCCCATCAGATCTGACATGGCTCTAGGTGGATCTTTAGCCAAAGTGTAGTACAACTTGTTAGGCAGTAATCCACTCATCAAGGCGGTAATCGCTGTTTTTTCCTCATAGTCAATGACTTCAAGCTTATCGTTATTAAAACGAGTTATATAATCTCTGGTACTTTCACCAGTTTTTTGTCTAACACTTAACAAATGCGCTACCCGTTTAACAGGCTTTGCCCCAAAATAGAAATTCCCAATGAATAACTCGGCCAGTTGAAAGAAAGTTGAGATCTTACCCCGAGGAAGATTATTATACCACATTTGAGCAGATCCGGTAAGAGTTCTCGAGAATGCTCTACATCTCATCTCATCTGGAACAGCATAGATGTCGGCTGCAGCTTGGTATTGTTCTATATGAAGGACAGGGTCGGTCTTTCCATCATATTTGGGGGTCACAACAGGTGCTCTAAACTTTGATGGTGTTGGAAAATCTACAATGGCTTGGAAAAAAGGTGTTCCTCGAACAAAAGTTCGTTGTAGAGGGTTCTTGGCTTTAGCCATTTCCCCTAATCTATCCTCCAGCCTCTGAATAGATCCTTTTCATGCATCATTTTCTTCCTCGGGCCTATTGGTTCGAGCAACTGATCGAGTTCATGTGGCTTCCTGGGATCTATCTTGACGAGGAGCTGGTCGCGACTGGGCAGATCCTTCCCTTAAATCTGATGGTCGTCAAAAACTCCTCGATGCGACTTTAGGAGGACTTCTACTCCTTCTAGGTCCTAATCGATCAAAAGGTGATACCCTGCTTAACCTCTCTAGCGCACTAGTCCTTTCTGGAGAGAGAGTGATACGTTGTTCAGTATTTGTGGCCCGCACTGACGAAGTTCGTCCAGGTTGATAAGAAAAATCTTCAGATTCCTCAGTACGATATGAATCAGTACGCCTAGTACATGAGGAAGGTAAACGGGTATTTCTTTGCATACTTCGCAGTCCTGAATGGGTTGGTGCACCGCCATGGAGGGTTTGTAGGAGTTGTCGCATCGTTTCTTGCATGATTGTCTGGCCCTGGGCCAGATTTGTCATTATTCCAGCCAGATCTGGAATATTAGGCGGAGCAGATGGATATGGAAGGCTTCCAGCGTTTCGATGGCTGGGTTCTGGAATATCAACCATTTGTGATGAGTTATTTTTGATGAAAAACGATATTACCAGTCGTTTCTCACAGACGACGCCAATCTGTTGATCTAAAAAATTAGATTATATCTAATTATTTAATCACAGATAAATAAAATGAGACAAAGAACTTTTAAAGTGGTTCAGCCTTATAAGAATGGCCTACGCCCATTGTTTCTGTTATTGCTGACTGTTTGGGTATTCTCGATTACAAGTTTTCTCAAGAAATTCCGGTCCCCTTACAATGAGGGTAATACAATGTATTTATAGCCCTAAGGCTGTAATGTGAAAGGGTAATATATTAAATGCCCCTTACATCTGTATAATAATAAGCATTTAATGCGCAGTCGAACTGTTGGGTTATCCTGCTATTAATGCTTTGTTCGAGATGCAGCTCGGACCGCCTGAGCTGTTCAGAC
Organism: Sambucus nigra; assembly: GCA_949130495.1. Lineage (NCBI taxonomy): Eukaryota > Viridiplantae > Streptophyta > Magnoliopsida > Dipsacales > Adoxaceae > Sambucus > Sambucus nigra. Next base: position 606,446,402 of record OX422212.1, read on the forward strand.
CACCTAAGTTCCTCGGTACTCAAAAGTTCCTCGGAGAATTCTTGTAGGTCGGAGCATCTGAGTTGATCGGGGAAGCAGAGCTCCTCGTTGCATTATGTTTCCTCGGAGCCGAGGTGTTGTTCGTAAGTGTTTATTGTTGCCATGTAGATTGCCATGTGTCTTCACCCAATTGAGCCATGTCAGCAGACTAAATTTGGTATCAACAGATATATAAATATATATATATATATATATATATATATATATATATATATATATATATATATAAAAATATATATATATAAAAATATATATATATATATATATATATATATATATATATATATATATATATATATATATATATATATATATATATATATATATAGACATTTTATTCTAACCATATATATATACCATCATCCATACCCATGACCAAGTGTACATATCATATCTGATGTACAATGGCCATGCACATATATATACCCGTCTATATATAGCGTCGATAAAACTGCACCATGCTATCATCTTCCCAGTGCTCGGCTCACGTAGAAATATTGGGGACCACCATGGTGGGACTAAACGTCACCCATCTCGTGGTAAACTCACACACACGATGTCCCGGGAAGCGGTCATAGCTCCAAACCGACAATGAGATGACATACCCACCACGTCTCATCCCAAAAATATAAATCACATAATAAAGCACGTGACGACTATGACCTGAGAAATATCCACACCCTGCTCCTCGAGCAAGGATGCTCACCCTCTGCGCGAAAACTTCCCAATGATAGCATGAGCGGGGTATGCTTAACCACATAAGTATATATATCGTTCACATACACAATATATACACATCCATATGATCCCATCATATGATCAAACATTAAACCATCATATACGGTTTAAATATCCATACCATGTATGTCCACAACATAAATATATCCATATATTCATATTTATATAGATTTATACACATATATTCACATATCTTTATATCTATATATACAAACTAATTCTCGTTCATAGGTATAAGATATCTAAACTCGGCTATAAGTACACATAATCCTCAATATACAAGCCGTCACCACAAACTCATTTACTTTACCTCGATATGTGAATACAATCCCTCACTTAAAGCATATTCATCCATTTTTCCTATGATGAATAGTCTCCTAAAAATACATGTATATATCCAACATTTGGGTTATTACCCAAAAGTTTAATATATGTATAACAATTTCTGTACATTCCATCAATGTCTGATCTGAAAGTACATCAACCCACGATACTTATCTCGATCATAGGTAATTATATAATTAATAATCGATGAGTCTCAAGCTCTATCCTAAATTCATTTCTTGGTCCCATTACTTGTTGTAAATCCTTAATATTAATCACACCCGGATATACAACGACTATCCCCACTAGATTGGCAACCCACCCAAACCTAGTTGATAGCCCAATCACATGATTCTCAAAATCACATCTAAGGTTTAATAGCTCTAATGAACCCTAAGTCTTATTACATTCACAATTTATTCCTTAAGTCTATACTCCCCAAGGGTACGCGACATCTTCTCTCGTCGGTCCTCAATCATATCGAAACTCACTTATGACCTCAAGCTAGAACTCCCGTCCTCACTGAGATCCCCCACTATACCTAATGGTGTCCATTATTAACACCCATATCAGCAAAAGAGACTATCCCTATACCATTTATAACCATTTCATGATGATTCACCGCTATCATAATAAAACAATCCGCCAATCACTTCAGTCACAAATTCCTACCATTACTAAAAGAGGCATCCCATCCTCCTAAATCAATTTAACATAGACCCGCAAGCCCCTATTCGACCTAGGGCCCTATTCCTTAAACCTAATATTATACCCTTCCTAAATAAGCCCATTAAGAAAGTCCCTAAGAATAAAACTCCAAAAGAAAAGGGGTAAAAGAATTTCCCATTCTTGGGCTAAAAACAGGGGACCGGTCGAACGGTCCAAGACCCCCGGTCGACCGCGGGTCCAAATTTTGCCAACGAAGAAATGCAGTAGGCTTTTCCCTTGAGGCGCGATCGACCGGTCCCCTGGGTGCGGTCGACCGGCCATACCTGTTATCTTGGCCGATTTTCCTATTTTCAGCAAACCCTAAATCCTCAAACACCCAACTATCATCACCAAACCCCCAAATCTTTAACCCAATAATATTATGAGCTTGTAAACTCATCCTACATCTCATCCCAACCATTTCGGTGTAATAAACCCATGTATAAACATTGATTTCAAGATTTATACCCAAAAATATAGGTTTTGATATTAATACCCAAAATTTATTCCTTTAACCAACAAATTATGAAATGAAATACACAAATGACTTATTTAGCAATATTAAAAACTTGCCTCAGATTTGTAGAGGTTGGATCGTCCTCGATGTCGCGTTTTGGGCCGGAATCTCCGAGATTTTCTTCCTCTCTCTCTCTTCCTTTCTTCTTCTTTCTCTTCTTCTTTTTCTATTTTCTTTCTCTTTCTCTCTTTCTCTCTTTCTCTAAATGAGGAGGCTTGATCCGTAAGCCTTTAAATCACTTAAAAACATAAACCCAAAGTTTAAATGTTAATACAGACTTTAAATATCTCGTTTACTCCAATTCGAGTCAATCTGACGTAAAAATATTCCGGTTCCGAAATAAAACCCAATGACAGTCATTTTGACTATCTCGACCCTCCGGGGATCGATGGTACCCTGAAATCATCATCCGGGATACTTTGAAATGTTCTCTATTTTTGGGCCTCAATTCCCAAATTTTAAAATTCTCCAATTAATTAAATTTTATTTTCCTAAAAATTTAATTTCTCAGTCTCAAAATCAGGGGGTGTTACATTAGTTCATTTAAGCAATATAAGAATGAAGTTGAGAATCAATTGAGCAAAAAAATAAAGGCTATTAGGAGTGATAGTGGAGGTGAATATGAATATCCATTTGAGGATTTTTTTTTCTTCTAAAAATGGAATTGTTCATCAAACCACCGCTGCTTGTCCTTCTCAATCGAATGGTGTTGCTGAACATAAAAATCAGACTTTGAAGGAGATGATGAACTCAATGTTTTTAAGTTCAGGAGCTCCTGTGACACCCCGCCTAATTTAACCTTGGGTGATCAAGCCTTAATTTAATTTAAACAGGTTTCTTAAATGGTTCATTCTTAGCATCACTGCCGAAAGCCTTTTAATTTACTAATCACCTAAGTGAAATTAAACGAGTGCCAATTTTTTTTTATCTTCCTTAAGAAGAATAATTAATCCATACAAACACATTACAATTCTAGTAATAATAAAAAAGTTTGCATAATTAACCGAATGCAGGTAAAGTCTTGCCGAAAACCACAGCCAATAAAAGACAACTAAAAATCCATAACTAAAATAAACTGTAGCAGTAAAGATAGGACAACACGTCCCAACTAAAAATACTAAAACTGAGATCCTGCACTAGAACTGAAAAAGAGGAAGCGTCTAAACAATTCCTGCAACACCCACACGTGCTACAGCTCCCAAATCTCTAGAATGAAATCATGCTGGGTGTCCCGGTGGCGGGCACCTAAAAGATTTTTAAAAATTTTACATAGCAAGAGTTAGTACTCAAAATATTTTGAAAATATTTTGCAAGCAGTTATCACCATTGAGTTGTTGATTACACATATTAAAGTTTCGCACAACTCCCTTGGACTTCCTCATCTCTCTTCTATAGTGCATGTCTAACGAGGACACTTAGTTCACCTAGTTATACCACCCATAAGCGTAGGTAATTTATTTACTGCTCGTTATTCTTATTCTTGTAATAATTACATCACGCTATGAATTATTACTAAGATATTTACAATTCATTTCATTATCTACTATTTTCAATTCGTAGATTATGCATATAGAATACATTTTATCACACAATAATGTATTTAATATCAGTTATCACTAACATATCCTTTTACCACAAATAAAGGACTCTTGGTTCGGAATGATTCATCGACCCCAAGTAAGAGTTGGTTCGGAATGATCCATCGACCCCAACTATTTAAAAATATAAATATAAACACATATTCTGGTTCGGGACTCTTTCATCGCGACACCAGTTTAAAGTTTGGTTCGGCATTTTTCATCGACCCCAATTATATAATAACTTTATGTTAGTTCGGAATGTTACATCGACCCTAACATAATTAATTTAGGTAAAATTCTCTTAACCCAAACTTTTGTATAATTTAGTAGGTACACACCCGACCTATCAAATCATGTCCGTACGTAATATATTTTACTTATCTTCACCGTACTCATTAATTACAATTTATTTCGGTATTGTATTTATTCGAGTATTCACACAACTCTAAGGGCGCTAGTTACCCCTCCCTTAATTCAGTAGTTAAGATAACTTTAACCTACTGGTATTATTCCGGAAATTTACTCTCACCCTTTCCGTAGCCAAATCCTCACAATCCCAACATACGACTATCGATCGCTCTCACGTCGGTCCATTTCTCCAAAATTCCCACTCAATCATTTATGAAGAAATGTAATGGTACACCTACTGGTATTTATGAAGTCTCCTCATACGTAAAATATCATCACTAAGGTTCCCATCAAGCGATAGTAATTAAAGAAAATTTATTTACAAATTTTTCTATAGTCCAGCCAGGGTCGATCGATCGAGGGGATATGGTCGATCGATCGACTACTCGATCAATCGACATTCAAGGGTCGATCGATCGATCAAGTAGTGACAGACCCAGTTCGTCTTCTTCATGCGGGTTTCACCATTTTTATCTATCTATCTTTCATGATAATTCACTATATTTGCAACCAACAATTTCTAATCATTCCTACATGTTCTGGGATGATTACTAACGATTTAAAATAACAAAATCATTTTAAATCTTGGCCAAATCAACTAAAAATCTTTCTAGCATTCAAGAACCCTAAAAATACATTCTTTACATCTTTCATCATAATTCCAGACTTTTAGTTCGATTTAATCATCTAGTTTTCTATGATATCAGAATATTTGGAGATCCAAAAACGTCCTACATGCAATCCCTACCAATCATAGGTCATAATCAATTGTGTTGCCCAAAAAAATACTCAAGAGGGGGGTGAATTGAGTTTTTACAAACTTTTCGGGTTAAATTAATATTTCAAAAAATATTTAATTTAAAACACTTAATACAAATTTCAGATTAAATAAATCTTAAAAGGTTAAACCGATAATGATTAAATAAATGTTACCGATTAATTTAAACAATTTAAATCAGAGATTGAATCACACAATAAATAAATTATCAAATAAATAATTTCAATAAATTAAACAAGTTATATTTTAAGATTATAAGATCCAAATAAATTTATAAATAATTTTCGTAATCAATAAAAATTAATATTCTGAAATTAATTAATTATTACGAAATAAATATTTCAGTCTTAAAATAAAATTATCAAATTTTTAGAATTAATTAAATTGCAAGTGAAAGAGCTTAAAATAAAAATAATCAATCACACACAAGCAAGTAAATAAATATAAGTGCTGGAAATAAATGACACCGTATTTTTAACGTGGTTCGGCCAAAACCCGGCCTACGTCCACGCGCCAAGAGCAAGCTTCCGTCTCCCGCGCTTCACTATTCCTGATCCACTTGTACGGTAGGATCAAACCACCATTTACAGACACTTGAAGCAAATACCGGCTCCAAGTACAACCGAAGCTAAAATCCCAGCTTCAAATCTTTACACAAATGTAGTAGAAGTTTGGTGTACAATGTTTGAAACTCTTTTAGAATACAAAATGAATCCGAGTTTCTTCTTGAGTGGGACTTCACAATAGATCTGATTTTTGGCACTAATCTTCTTCTTGAAATTTTTGTAGAAGAATAGAGATTGTTGTGCTCTTCAAATTTCTTCTTCAACAAATTACCGAGTATATTAATTGTTGTTGTCTCAAATATGTAGAGCTGAATAAATTTTTAGTTGCTCTCTAATTTTTCATCGTCTTCTGTCTTTTCAACTAAATGTGATCTTCTTTTGTAGCTAAAAAAAAAATAACCATTGGAGAAAGCATGAGCTGAACTCAGCTTCAACTGGGAGCATTAATTGTGAACTGATAGAGAGAGATTGAGAGAGCATTAAATGCTCAATATCTTTGAGAGCAAATTGTATTTGCTTATCTATATTATTTGCGAAACAAATAAAATATGGACTGATAGAGAGAGAGAGGATTGCGTGAGATATCAGTTAACATGTCTCATCTGTTTAAAATAAGAAAGAAAAAAAAATAAAAGAGTTACTTTATCAAGTCAATCAATCAGTCAATACATCTCCTCTATACACAATTGTCCAAAGAAATAAAGAGATGAGGGAATTGAAATCCTCTATATACAATTCTGCAACAACATGGCCAAAACCGTAAACTACTAAAATAATAGCTCTAGTGGTCAAGGCTAGTCACCAAAACTAGTAGCAGGTATTGAACCTCGGTTAAGTCTAAAAAAATAGACTATAAATCTCGGGTACCTAAAATCTCCAACATGTCATGTGTGTTATGGGCGAAACTAAAAGAGGTTTAAAAAAAATAAACCTATAACTCCTAGTAATAAGCTATAGCCGAAAATCACATTTAGGTGACATCTTAAGTGTATAAGGTCAAATCAGTAACAGTCTGATACACGCTAACAGCGGCCTAGGGTCAAATCGATAAAGGGTAACACGCCAGCAGATACGGATCAAATTACAACTGACAACATATATATAAACTAATATGTATTAAGAGTCCCTAAAGTACAAAGGGGTCAACTCACACAGGCCAAATACTACAATTATCAAAGGAACACGCAAAGCCTAATAGTTTTGGCTAAAGTCTCCTAAGGCCATACATGTCCTGACATGGTCATATCACAATGCTTAAGCCAAAAAGGAATCTAACCACATATATACATATTATAACATATCACATAACAATTGCTTATATTGAATTCCACATGCCAACAGTTAATAAATGACTAACAATATATATATGTACCAAATTCATATGCAAAGATAAAATCGTCATCATCAATTAGCATATATAATATTATATACACGCACATGCATATTTCATAAAATAACAAAATGTATTTTTAACTACAAAAACATATTCGGCAACTTTTATTAAAAAATATTTAGTGTCAATTTATTTTTAAAATAACAAATTCATTTTTAAACAAAACTATTTTTGTTAAAAATAAATTTTCAATAAAAATAATCCAATTCCATTTTTTTTTTTAAATTTAGACTCATAATTAATTAGTCACACAATTAAAAATCATAGATCAAGAAATATGCATGTGTGCCTAATGTGTCAAGTGCAAATGTGCAATACATGTGAATACCTTTAGTCGAATATGTTCGTTGAGTAAAGTCAAGGTATGTTGAGTCATGAAAATAAAACTTAACATGAACAGGTATAACTTAGTCAAAATAAATATGTTATCAAGACAAGATGACATAAATACAAATATTAAAATATGTTAATATAAAGATATATCCAATGTCTGATAAGGCATGCGTGCATAACATGTATTATAAGCTTATAATGGTGCATGTTATGGTTTATATATATAATATATAAATGTGAATAGTTTGAAATAGAAGTAGGCAAATGGGACAGCTTTAGCCATCTTGCGTGTACTAGTGGTATGAAGAAGTTTACACAACAAATAGAAAAAGTTAGTACAATAGCTCAAGGTCACTTATAGCTTCTACAATTAAAAGGACAATATGCATTAAATTGACAACTCAAGACCTGTTAATGGTTTTAAGACAATACACATTGTATAAATCACTTGTGACAAAAAGTCTACTACTCCTTTTTTTTTGTAATAAAATATTATATATAATTTAAAAGATAAAAAAATAACTTGCATATATATAACAAAAGAAATTAATGTATATGTAACATTATAAAAAAAACGTATATTAAAAAATATAAACATATATAATTAGAATAAAATTAAGGTATATGTAACATTATAAAAAAAAACGTATATTAAAAAATATAAACATATATAATTAGAATAGTGATATAATATATCATATTATAAAAAATATATACATAATATATGTTTGGAATCATCAAAATTAATATATTAAATTAAACTAAAATGTACACTAATTATAATTAAACTAATTAAATATTAATTAAACAATTGATTTAGGAGTTAAATACATTTTCGTTTAACAATCTCCCCCTTTTTGATGATGACAAACAATGATTCACATATTTTCATAAAATGAAATATTAAGCACAAATAGTGAATCATAAATATTTCTCCCCCTTTGACATTATCAAAAAGATATTTCTTATAAATTCAGTGTCACGGGTAAAAAAAAAAAAAAAAAAGCGAAGCTCCCCCTATCAAAAATAATTCGTGCATGGGATATAACCATAAATCTCAAGGAACATATAAATAACATGAAAATTTTCAATACGCACATGTGTCAACATAGATTCATCATAAATATTCATAGCATGTATTTGAATTTGTAGATAGACAAAAATATCATCAAATAATGCATAAGAATTTTCGGATAGGCATTGATACTATATAAGTCACAAAAATGATAAATAATAAATGATACCAATTGTTGCAGTCACACACTAACCGGGCGTTGCACACAATGATTTCTCGGCACAGCTTTTTATGTATAAATAGAAACCATAACACAATGTTCTCAAATAATGCAAATGCAAGAGATATATCAATTTGCATAATTAATTCTCTCAATAATGAAAAAAAATTGCAAAATAAATTTTCAATAGGCGCAATATCAATTGTTGTATAAATCATCATGATATAAACTTTGAAGTGCACAACAAATAAACATTTCATAACTCGATGTTTTCAAATAATTTGAAATAAATCACACATGAGTTAGAAGATAGCGGCATATAGCAAAAAAAATATTGCATTTTGTTCAAGCTATCGCCGTTTTCAAGATACCAGCATAAGATTCTCGAAATAATCAATCATATTGCAATATACATATTAATGCAAGCGAATATATTAATATTTAAGATCAAGTTTATTCCGATAATCAAATAATTTCCAAAAACCTTTTATCTCCCCCCAAGGGATACCAATAAAGGCATATATGCATATAACAAATAATGTGCATCTTTTTCATGAGATAAAATATTTTCAATATTTTTCTTTCTTAATTATCTTCTAATAATATGTAATATTTCCATGAAAGTCATTAAATCAATTTTCCAAGAATGAAACATATCATGAGGCCATAAGAAATTAAACTCAATAATTTCAGATTTTTAATAACGAGAAGCTCGACACAAAATCAATATATTTTCAACAAATACCAAACAATTTATTCAGGAACTTCAAAATTAATAAATAAATAAATTTCTCAATAATGAAAGCAACATCAATTCAGCAAATTTCAAAAACTAATTAATAATAATAAAAAAAAATTTATTTAAGCACAAACATTATAAGAATCATTTTGTTCCAAAGAAAAATAATGTTCTTCATAAAAGACAATACTTTTCAACTAATCGACTCATATAACATGCCATGAAACTAAAACATAAAAATCTTAATAATCATTTGATTTTTCAAGTAAGCACAAGTAACACAAATGTTAACTATATAAAAAAAATTATATACTTCATGAATGTCACAAATATTCAAATAATGGCACAAAACATGTAGCATGTCATAAATTTAGCTCATAAAGATGAAAAAGTTAATACCATCAAAATTAATGAGTGCATATCATAAAATCAACGAGTAGCTCATATGACTAACAAATATACATATGACAATTTATCAAAATATTCTCGAATGACATTTTCGTTTCAATTTAATATACAATAAAGTCATGAATTAATCTAAAATCATTAATTACAAATATATGTGTAACACACAATGATTATAAATTTTCATCTCTAAATATTATCATTAAAATCTAGTGCATATTTTACAACATAAAATAATCAACAATAATAAATATATAAATTAACATGATATATAAATAATCTAGAACAAACTCATATGCTATAACAAATCATCTAAGTATGGAATAATATCAAATAAGATCATATCATCAATAAATATATGATATTTATAATTCAAGAAAAGTTTACCTCACAACCTTACCAATACCAAGTCATATATCCATGAAATGATTTCCTTGTATGGCATTCTTAACACTAGGAAGTGTTACATATTCAACGTTTCTTGCTATGCAAATCATAGGCTTGAAAATCCATAATCCATAATCCATCTCGATTTGGAACCTATACAACTTTCAGGATTTCTCTTTTCCATTCAAGAAGGTGTTAGATCCATAAAGCAATATTAAAGAGATAATTTCAGAATTCATTTTCTTATCAAAAAAAAATTGAAGCGTAGTCATAATAAGAGATAATCGTCAAGAACAATAATGACATATGCAACTTATGACATACTGCAATGTACGTAACAAATAATAATCATTAATGTCAATTTTATCATATACAAAAAATATATTATTCATTAAGGTATATAAATAATTTGTCATCCTTAGTATACATTGTTTTGGACAAAAAGTGAGGGTATTCACATTTTCAAACAAATGATACATTTAGGAATAACATGAATTTAATTAGATTATCATTCATGAATACGCCTATAAAATTCAAAAATCATATGAAATAATATTTTATGAAAATAAGCATATTAAATATGAAAACAATATATCACAATATTTATCAAGTAAAGAATGTGTTCAACTTAAGAAACAAAAAAAATCTAACACTAATTGAATTCTCATAAATTTTTGTTCAAGTTCCAATACCGGTTTTGCACCTCAAGGCTTTATCTTTTGGAGCCCAAAAAGAGTGTGGCAAATTAGGATTATCATACATGATTATTTCTTTCGGAATCCAAGCTAATTTAGTATTCTTATACTTTCTTTTTCTAAAATGACAAAATTTGGAATAATGTGTATGTCTACCACAATATGAACATAAAGAGTTAGAATGACTAGATGAGGCATCATTTTTAAATAAATTAAAATAATTCTTTTTCTCATTTTCTTCCTCATATCCAATACCATTATTATTAAACCGAATTCTTTATTTTTCCATAATTTTATGAAAATAATCATTTCCTTTAGTAAATGTGTCTATGGATTTCTGTAAATATTCAATTTTCTTTTTCAACTCAATATTTTCAGATTCAATAGAATTAGGGACACTAACATATTTTTCCTTTTTCAAAGATTTAATTTCATTATTTAAGGATTCATTTTCTAATTTCAGATTATCAAAATCTTTTGAAATCAAATCACATTTAGCATGAGTCTTTTTAAGTGTAATAAATTTCTTTCCAATATCTTCATATTTTTCATACAACTCATTGAATGCATCCTGTAATTCATCATAATCATCAACAATATCATTTCCAATATCATGATTTGCACTATAAGTAGAATATGATTCATCATTACTAATGCAAGGGTTAGATTGTACCTCTTCATTACCAATTGCCATGAGACAGGGAGTAATAGATTCTTCAATGCTTGATTCATCAATATTGGCATATAGGCCAGGGGTGCACATATTTTTACTTTGTGTATCAACATTCATTCTTTCAATGGAGTATTTCTTCAAAATAAAGATTGAAATACAAGGTTGGAAATTTATCCATTTTCTCTTCACACAATGAAATAAGGAGTAGCTACAAGAGATCAAACATTTTAGCATACAAATTATAAAAATGTAAAGTGCAATATTCAAAATAAATACAGAAAAGTTTGTCATGATCTTTAACTCTATGATTGTTAAATCAAAATAAATAAGAAGAGCACTAGCTCTGATACCAATTGTTGCCCAGAAAAATACCCAAGAGGGGGGTGAATTGAGTTTTTACAAACTTTTCGGGTTAAATTAATATTTCAAAAAATATTTAATTCAAAACACTTAATACAAATTTCAGATTAAATAAATCTTAAAAGGTTAAACCAATAATGATTAAATAAATGTTACCGATTAATTTAAACAATTTAAATCAGAGATTGAATCACACAATAAATAAATTATCAAATAAATACTTTCAATAAATTAAACAAGTTATATTTTAAGATTATAAGATCCAAATAAATTTATAAATAATTTTCGTAATCAATAAAAATTAATATTCTGAAATTAATTAATTATTACGAAAATAAATATTTCAGTCTTAAAATAAAATTATCAAATTTTTAGAATTAATTAAATTGCAAGTGAAAGAGCTTAAAATAAAAATAATCAATCACACACAAGCAAGTAAATAAATATAAGTGCTGGAAATAAATGACACCGTATTTTTAACGTGGTTCGGCCAAAACTCGGCCTACGTCCAGGCGCCAAGAGCAAGCTTCTATCTCCCGCGCTTCACTATTTCTGATCCACTTGTACGGTAGGATCAAACCACCATTTACAGACACTTGAAGCAAATACCGGCTCCCAGTACAACCGAAGCTAAAATTCCAGCTTCAAATCTTTACACAGATGTAGTAGAAGTTTGGTGTACAATGTTTGAAACTCTTTTAGAATACAAAATGAATCCGAGTTTCTTCTTGAGTGGGACTTCACAATAGATCTGATTTTTGGCACTAATCTTCTTCTTGAAATTTTTGTAGCAGAATAGAGATTGTTGTGCTCTTCAAATTTCTTCTTCAACAAATAACCGAGTATATTAATTGTTGCTATCTCAAATATGTAGAGATGAATAAATTTTTAGTTGCTCTCTAATTTTTCATCGTCTTCTGTCTTTTTAACTAAATGTGGTCTTCTTTTGTAGCTAAAGAAAAATAATCGTTAGAGAAAGCATGAGCTGAACTCAGCTTCAACTGGGAGCATTAATTGTGAACTGATAGAGAGAGATTGGGAGAGCATTAAATGCTCAATATCTTTGAGAGCAAATTGTATCTGCTCATCTATATTATCTGCGAAACAAATAAAATATGGACTGATAGAGAGAGAGGATTGCGTGAGATATCAGTTAACATGTCTCATCTGTTGAAAATAAGAAAGAAAAAAAATAAAAGAGTTTCTTTATCAAGTCAATCAATCAGTCAATACATCTCCTCTGTACACAATTGTCCAAAGAAATAAAGAGACGAGGGATTTGAAATCATCTATACACAATTCTGCAACAACATGGCCAAAATCATAAACTACTAAAATAATAGCTCTAGTGGTCAAGGCTAGTCACCAAAACTAGTAGCAGGTATTGAACCTCGGTTAAGTCTAAAAAAATAGACTATAAATCTCGGGTACCTAAAATCTCCAACATGTCATCTGGGTTATGGGCGAAACTAAAAGAGGTTTAAAAAAAATAAACCTATAACTCCTAGTAATAAGCTATAGTCAAAAATCACAGTTAGATGACATCTTAAGTGTATAAGGTCAAATCAGTAACAGTCTGATACACGCTAACAGCGGCCTAGGGTCAAATCGGTAAAGGGTAACACGCCAGCAGATACGGATCAAATTACAACTGACAACATATATATAAACTAATATATATTAAGAGTCCCTAAAGTACAAAGGGGTCAACTCACACATGCCAAATACTACAATTATCAAGGGAACACGCAAAGCCTAATAGTTTTGGCTAAAGTCTCCTAAGGCCATACATGTCCTGACATGGTCATATCACAATGATTAAGACAAAAAGGAATCTAACCACATATATACATATTATATTATATCGCGTAATAACTGCTTATATAGAAGTCCACATGCCAACAGTTAATAAATGACTAACAATATATATATGTACCAAATTCATATGCAAAGATAAAATCGTCATCATCAATTAGCATATATAATATTATATACACGCACATGCATATTTCATAAAATAACAAAATGTATTTTTAACTACAAAAACAATATTCGGCAACTTTTATTAAAAAATATTTAGTGTCAATTTATTTTTAAAATAACAAATTCATTTTTAAACAAAACTATTTTTGTTAAAAATAAATTTTCAATAAAAATAATCCAATTCCATTTTTTTTTAAATTTAGACTCATAATTAATTAGTCACACAATTAAAAATCATAGATCAAGAAATATGTATGTGTGCCTAATGTGTCAAGTGCAAATGTGCAATACATGTGAATACCTTTAGTCGAATATGTTCGTTGATTAAAGTCAAGGCATGTCGAGTCGTGAAAATAAAACTTAACATGAACAGGTATAACTTAGTCAAAATAAATATGTTTTCAAGACAAGATGACATAAATACAAATATTAAAATATGTTAATATAAAGATATATCCAAGGTCTGATAAGGCATGCGTGCATAACATGTATATATAAGCTTATAATGGTGTATGTTATGGTTTATATATATAATATATAAATGTGAATAGTTTGAAAAAGAAGTAGGCAAATGGGACAGCTTTAACCATCTTGCGTGTACTAGTGGTATGAATAAGTTTACACAACAAATAGAAAAAGTTAGTACAATAGCTCAAGGTCACTTATAGCTTCTACAATTAAAAGGACAATATTCATTAAATTGACAACTCAAGACCTGTTAATGGTTTTAAGACAATACACATTGTATAAATCACTTATGACAATAAAGTCTACTACTCCTTTTTTTTTTATTTGTAATAAAATATTATATATAATTTAAAAGATAAAAAAATAACTTGCATATATATAACAAAAGAAATTAATGTATATGTAACATTATAAAAAAAACGTATATTACAAAAATATAAACATATATAATTAGAATAAAATTAATGTATATGTAACATTATAAAAAAAAACGTATATTAAAAAATATAAACATATATAATTAGAATAGTGATATAATATATCATATTATAAAAAATATATACATAATATATATTTGGAATCATCAAAATTAATATATTAAATTAAACTAAAATGTACACTAATTATAATTGAACTAATTAAATATTAATTAAACAATTGATTTAGGAGTTAAATACATTTTCGTTTAACAAATTATTTTTCTCCCAAAAATATCATAAAAACTATGTTCTTCATAAAGCTGAAATATGGGTATTATAACTCAATTTATTTTGCAAATAATCACTTGCCTTATGATTTGTAGGGTCTGATTTCATGGTTGTTGATGATGGTTGATGATTTCGATCCTTCAATCCTCCTTCCCAACAACTTTATGGTGAAATTTCCTTAGAATTTCCCTTCCTTCCTTCTTTTGCCTTAGGAAGTTGTCTCTCTCTCTTCTCTAATGGCTATGATGTATTTTCTTTCTTTCTAACCCTAGCCTCAACTCTTATAATCTGATCTAGGGTTTCAAAATTCGTAGGTCTACTTACCCATAATTGTAAAGAGACCAAAATGCCCCCGAATGGTCCCGGTTTAACCCGAAAATGACCCGACTCTCTACTAGTACCCCCGGGTACACTATTTTGACTAATTCGACCCTTTCGGAATCATCTGTGGACTCTAAATTATCGTTTGAGTCTCTTAAATATTTTTCTACTCTCATCTTTAATTTTTGTCCTACGCGCGACACTCGGTTGAGATAACTCCGCTACGTCCATATAGTCACTAGACCGTACATATCAACATTCAAAATTTACTACTTCACATTTAGTTTTTATTTAATCGTCATATATTCATCCTTATTAACATTATATCACATTAAATTACTCTTCTCACGTAATTTAAATAAAACGTATTTTATCACATTAAATTACTCTACTCACGTAATTTAAATAAAACTTACATTAAATTACTCTACTCATGTAATTTAAATAAAACGTATTTTTATTACAGTAAATTACTCTACTCACGTAATTTAAATAAAACTCACATTAAATTACTCTACTCATGTAATTTAAATAAAACGTATTTTCCTAATTAAGCAGAATTACAGGGTATTACATACTTCCCCTCTTACAAAAGGAATTTCGTCCTCGAAATTAGAAAATACCTGCTGTGAATAATTCTGGATATTGCTCTCGAATATTCTCCGCCCGTTATCAAGTGGACTCATCCATATTGTGATGTCCCCATTGTACTCGCACTAAGGCTACCACCTTGGATCATAATTTGCGTTCACTATAATCCAGAATAGCCACGGGTCTTTCTTCATACGAGACATCTGGCTGCAAATCGATCTCCTCCAGTGGAATGTGCCAGAAGGATCTCTTGTTCCTCTTGTACTTCTTTAGCGATACCACATGGAACACATCGTGTATTCGCTGAAGATGCTCAGGGAGTCCCAATCTGTAAGCTACCGGTCCCACCCTCTCAATGATAGGAAACGGTCCCACATATCTCGGTGCTAATTTGCCTTTCTTGCCGAACCTCATAATTCCATTCATAGGAGATACCCGAATTAACACCTGGTCGCCCACATCTAGGTCCACGTGTCTCCTACCGGCATCAGCATAACTCTTCTGCATATCCTGAGCTATTCGAATACGTCCTCGAATCAACTCTATTTTGGAGGAAGTCTCCTGTATCATCTCAGGCCCCAATAGCTTGTTACCCCCCACCTCTAACCAACAGGCAGGCGAACGACAAGGCCTCCCGTAAAGTGCCTCGAATGGAGCCATGTCGATAGTGAATTGGTAAGAGTTATTATATGCAAACTCCACCAAAGGAAGGTATGGCTCCCAACCTCCCCCAAAATGTAGGACACACATCCTTAGCATATCCTCCAACATTTGGTTTACCCTTTCAGTCTGACCGTCCGTCTGTGGGTGATATGCCGTACTCAACCGTAAGTCGGTGCCCATGGCCTCCTGAAAGCTCTGCCAGAAATGTGACACAAATATTTTATCTCGATCCGACACAATATTAATAGGGACTCCGTGCAGCTTAATAATCTCTGAAATAAATAGCTGCGCGTACCGCATCGTATCATAATCCGTACGAACCGGTAAGAAATGAGCTGCCTTAGTCAATCGATACACTATCACCCATATGGAATCGTGACCCTTCTGGGATGTTGGTAACCTAGTAATAAAATCCATCGAGATACTCTCCCACTTACACACGGGGATCTCCAGTGGTCGTAGCATCCCGGAAGGCCTCTGATGGTCAACTTTTATGAGCTGACACGTAACACACTTTGAGACAAATTCTGCAATATCTCATTTCATACCTGCCCACCAATATAATCGTCTCATATCTTGATACATTTTGTCCCCACCTGGATGTACCGAAAACTTTGACCCGTGTAACTCCATCATAATGGAATGCCTCCAATCATCATCTTCGGGTACTATCAGCCTACCATTAAACCGTAGTCCGCCCTCTGAGCTGATGGAGTAGGACTCTGCCCCCTCGGGCCAGTAACTGTCGTACTTTGTCCTGACAAAATGGGTCTTCGGCCTGTGCCCTCACTACCCTCATAACCTTCTCGGGAGTGATAGCTAAAACTGCCATGCATGCTCTCGCCATCTTATCCTCGTGTCGAAGTTCACTCCACTTAGCCTTCCAAATTTCTGCCAACTCCCGGTAGGTCTTCTGCTTAACGCATCTGCCACCACGTTAGCCTTACCAGGATGATACTGTATATCAAATTGGTAGTCCTTCACGAATTCAAGCCACCTTCTTTGCCTCATATTCATATCCTTCTGAGTGAACATATACTGCAATGACTTATGATCCGTGAATAGAGTGAACTGCTCGCCCAGAAGATAGTGCCTCCATATCCTCAATGCAAAAACGACCGTTGCCAACTTGAGGTCATGGGTGGGGTAATTTTTCTCATGTGGATTAAGCTTGCGGGACGCATAAGCTATAGTCTTCTCCTCCTGCTGTAACACACCCCCAAGCCCTTGTAATTCATAAAATACTAACTGACAACTGTCACTCCACTCCGCTCCGCTCCGCTCCTAAGCAAGGCAAGAACGGGCGCTGATGTCAACTTGTCCTTTAATTCATAAAATACTAACTGACAACTGTCACTCCATATGAAGGGCACTCCCTTTCGAGTCAAGTTTGTCAATGGTCCAGTAATTTTTGAGAACCCCTTGATGAAGCGACGATAATAACCGGCCAACCCCAAGAAACTGCGAATTTCGGTCGGTGTCGTGGGCTGTCCCCACTCCATCACCGCCGATACCTTACTCGGGTCAACAGTAATGCCTCTGCTAGATACCATGTGGGCTAGGAACTGAACCTCCCGAAGCCAAAATACACACTTCTCAAATTTGGCGTACAACTGATGGTCCCGCAATATCTGTAGAACCATTCGTAAATGTTCAGCGTGTTCCTCCTCTGTGCGAGAGTAAATGAGAATGTCGTCTATGAATACAATCACAAACTGATCCAAAAACTTCCTGAATACCCTGTTCATGAGATCCATGAATACTGTCGGCGCATTAGTTAGCCCAAACGGCATTACTCTGAACTCGTATGACCCGTACCGCGATAGGAAAGCGGTCTTGGGTACATCCTCTTCATGAATGCGCAATTGGTTGTAACTCGACCTCAAATCGACCTTTGAGAAGTATGCAGCTCCTCTCAACTAATCTAACAAGTCGTAAATCCTCGACAACAGATACTTATTACGTATCGTCACTTTGTTCAGCTCTCTGTAATCTACACACAAACGAAGTGAACCATCCCTTTTCTTTATAAATAACACCGGCGCACCCCATGGTGATGTACTCCGTCGAATGAAGCCCTGTCCTAGTAGCTGCTAAATCTGTTCTCTCAGTTCTCGCATCTCCGAAGGAGCCATGCGATACGGCACCCTGGCAATCGGTCTCGTCCCCGGTGCTAGGTCAATAACGAACTCTATCTCCCTGCTGGGTGGTAACCCTGACATCCTCAAAATCCCTCATAACTGGGATTGAGTCCAGAGAAACGACAACCCCATGTGAGGTCTCCTCCTCAATATAATATAAATGAGTTCGCGATCCTCCCTCGGGGAGTGGCATTGCCAAAAGGAACATTTCTTGTCCCGGGATGGAGAACACGATAGTCCTCTCATAACAATCAACCATTGCTTTATAATGCGCCAACCAATCCATACCTAGGATGACGTCATATCCCTCCATATCTAGCACTAGGAGGTCCGCCGCTAGACTCAATCTTCCGACCATAATGTTCACACCCTTACAAATCGAGTGTATAAGGGACCCACTACCCATCGGTGACTCCACACACATAAGGTGAGTGTCAGCTCTCGCTAATAGGCCGGCTGCCCATGAAAATCTAGTGGAAATAAACGAATGCGTCGCCCCCGTGTCAAACAAAATACTACCCTCAAGTCCATGAATAGGAAACATACCCGCAACTGCCGGCGGTGCTAGAGGTGCTGGCTGAAATGGAATATCACGAACGTTGAACACACGTCCGTACTGCATCTGCCCTGGCTGTGGGACTTGTACTGTTACTGGAGCTAACGGAGCCTGCTGCTCCTGTTGGGCACCCTGTTGTTGTGCCCTGTCTGGCTGTGGACAATTTATACTCTTGTGACCCTGCTGGCCACAAGTGAAACACTGACCCTGAAACTGTCTTTGCCCTTGGCCCTGTTGGCCCTGACGTTGGCCCTGTCGACCTTGTCCTTGCTGTCCTCCATTTTGATTCCCTTGGCCCTGTCGGCCTTGAGGGACTGGTTACTGGGGACCTTTCTGGCCCTGTCTGTCAAAGCGATGCCTCCCGCGCTTAAACTTCTTGGTAGGGTTCCCCTGTCGGGAATCCTGCCCTAACTGGCCAACTGTTTGCTGCTGTGGTGCGGTGCTGCCACTACCTCCATCCACCTTGCCCGGTTGGCTAGGCTAACCTCTCTTGTTTCCCTTCGCATGAAAACGGTGGTCCTGACAGTGTAGTAGAACGGCATTGACGACATCTATGTAGGTTACCAACACCGGATTACCGATAAAATGCTGTCTGATTCTCCAGGTTAGGCTCTCCATAAATTTTGACTTCTTCCTCTCCTCATCGCTCACCTCGTTTGGCACAAAGTTGGCCAAGAGGGTAAACTCCTCCTCATAATCAGCAACTGAGCGATCTCCCTAAACCACTTCGTTGAATTTCTTCCTCATCTCTGACTCCACTACTGGAGGGAAATACTTGCGGTCAAACCGCACCCAAAATTCAGAAATTGCCAAAGTGTCCCTCTCCTCGGTGGTGGTAACTGACTCCCACCACTGTAAGGCTGCTCCCGATAGACGAAAAGTGGCTAGCATTTGTTTCTGAACCTCGGTGCACTCTAGCATGCGCAAGTGGCGCTGGATATTTTTATTCCAGTTGAACGCCTCCACTACATCGGTACTACCCTGAAACTCGAGTGGGTGTCCTTTCTGAAAAGTCTTTCTGACCTGCTGCCAAGTAGATGGTCCTGCTGGAGCCTGAACTACCGGTGCCACGGGAAGAGGTACTTGGGGCTGAGGAAAATGGGCTGCCATGGCCCTCATAGCTGTCTCGACTGCCTGAGCCACTATCACTGCAACCTGAGTAGTGGAAATTAGCTCGGGTGGGGGTGGTGGTATCGGTACCTGTGGCTCCTGAGGAGCCTCCCTCACCTCATCTCTAGCTTCAGCCCTCTCCGCTCGCTGTTTCCTTGGTGGCATCTGAAATAAGATTCAAATTGTATAAGTACACAATTTATACAAAAATTTAAGAGCAGATGAATGATAACGCAAAAGCGGATATTGAATCAACAGTCCTAATAGTAGGTCTCTAATACAACAAAACGCTATGCTGAAACACCGTAATTCGTACAGATCCTATGGACACTAGAACCTGATGATCTGATACCATCTGTGATACCCTGCCTAATTAAACCTTGGGTGATCAAGCCTTAATTTAATTTAAACAGGTTTCTTAAATGGTTCATTCTTAGCATCACTACCGAAAGCCTTTTAATTTACTAACCACCTAAGTGAAATTAAATGAGTGCCAATTTTTTTTAACTTCCTTAAGAAGAATAAATAATCCATACAAACACATTACAATTCTAGTAATAATAAAACAGTTTTCATAATTAACCGAATGCAGGTAAAGTCTTGTCGAAAACCATGGCCAATAAAAGACAACTAAAAAATCCATAACTAAAATAAACTGTAGCAGTAAAGATAGGACAACACGTCCCAACTAAAAATACTAAAACTGAGATCCTGCACTAGAACTGAAAAAGAGGAAGCGTCTAAACAATCCCTGCAACATCAACACGTGCTGCAGCTCCCAAATCTCTGGAACGAAATCATGCTGGGTGTCCCTACGGATGGGCACCTAAAAGGTTTTTAAAAATTTTACATAGCAAGAGTTAATACTCAAAACATTTTGAAAATATTTTGCAAGCAATTATCACCATTGAGTTATTGATTACACATATTAAAGTTTCGCACAACTCCCCTGGACTTCCTCACGTCTCTTCTATAGTGCATGTCTAATGAGGACACTTAGTTCACCTAGTTATACCACCCATAAGCGTAGGTAACTTATTTACTGCTCGTTGCTCTTATTCTTGTAATAATTACATCACGCTATGAATTATTACTAAGATATTTACAATTCATTTCATTATCTACTATTTTCAATCCGTACATTATGCATATAGAATACATTTTATCACACAATAATGTATTTAATATCAGTTATCACTAACATATCCTTTTACCACAAATAAAGGACTCTTGGTTCGGAATGATTCCTCGACCCCAAGTAAGAGTTGGTTTGGAATGATCCATCGACCCCAACTATTTAAAAATATAAATATATACACATATGCTGGTTCAGGACTCTTTCATCGCGACACCAGTTTAAAGTTTGGTTCAACATTTTTCATCGACCCCAAACATATAATAACTTTATGTTAGTTCGGAATGTTACATCGACCCTAACATAATTAATTTAGGTAAAATTATCTTAACCCAAACTTTTGTATAATTTAGTAGGTACAAACCCGACCTATCAAATCATGTCCGTACGTAATATATTTTACTTATATTCACCGTACTCATTAATTACAATTTATTTCGCTATTGTATTTATTCGGGTATTCATACAACTCTAAGGGCCCTAGTTACCCCTCCCTTAATTCAGTAGTTAAGATAACTCTAACCTACTGGTATTATTCCGGAAATTTACTCTCACCCTTTCCGTAGCCAAATCCTCACAATCCCAACATACGGCTATCGATCGCTCTCCCGTCGGTCCATTTCTCCAAAATTCCCACTCAATCATTTATGAAGAAATCTAATGGTACACCTACTGGTATTTATGAAGTCTCCTCATAGGTAAAATATCATCACTAAGGTTCCCATCAAGCGACGGTAATTAAAGGAAATTTATTCACAAAATTTTCTACAGTCCAGCCAGGGTCGATCGATCGAGGGGATATGGTCGATTGATCGACTGCTCGATCGATCGACATTCAAGGGTCGATCGATCGATCAAGCAGTGACAGACCCAGTTCGTCTTCTTTATGCGGGTTTCACCATTTTTATCTATCTATCTTTCATGATAATTCACCATATTTGCAACCAACAGCTTCTAATCATTCCTACATGTTCTGGGATGATTACTAACGATTTAAAATAACAAAATCATTATAAATCTTGTCCAAATCAACTAAAAATCTTTCTAGTATTCAATAACCCTAAAAATACATTCTTTACATCTTTCATCATAATTCCAGACTTTTAGTTCGATTTAATCATCTAGTTTTCTATGATATCAGAATATTTGGAGATCCAAAAACGTCCTACATGCAATCCCTACCAATCATGGGTCATAATCAATTGTTTTTCTCCCAAAAATATCATAAAAACTATGTTATTCATAAAGCTTAAATATGGGTATTATAACTCAATTTATTTTGCAAATAACCACCTGCCTTATGATTTGTAGGGTCTGATTTCGTGGTTGTTGATGATGGTTTATGATTTCGATCCTTCAATCCTCCTTCCCAACAACTTTATGGTGAAATCGCCTTAGAATTTCCCTTCATTCCTTATTTTGCCTTAGGAAGTTGTCTCTCTCTCTTCTCTAATGGCTATGGTGTATTTTCTTTCTTTCTAACCCTAGCCTCAACTCTTATAATCTGATCTGGGGTTTCAAAATTCGTAGGTTTACTTACCCATAATTGTAAAGAGACCAAAATGCCCCCGAATGGTCCCGATTTTAGCCCGAAAATGACCCGACACTCAACTAGTACCCCGGGTACACTATTTTGACTAATTCGACCCTTTCGGAATCATCTGTGGACTCTAAATTATCGTTTGAGTCTCTTAAATATTTTTCTACTCTCATCTTTAATTTTTGTCCTACGCGCGACACTCGGTTGAGATAACTCCGCTACGTCCATGTAGTCACTAGACCGTACATATCAACATTCAAAATTTACTACTTCACATTTAGTAAATTTTTAATCGTCATATATTCATCCTTATTAACATTATATCACATTAAATTACTCTTCTCACGTAATTTAAATAAAACGTATTTCATCACATTAAATTACTCTACTCACGTAATTTAAATAAAACTTACATTAAGTTACTTTACTCACGTAATTTAAATAAAACGTATTTTTATTACATTAAATTACTCTACTCACGTAATTTAAATAAAACTCACATTAAATGACTCTACTCACGTAATTTAAAGAAAACGTATTTTCCTAATTAAGCAGAATTACAGGGTATTACAGCTCCACAGAACTTGGGGGGGGGGGGGGGAAACCTTCCTTTCTGCTAATTACATTCTCAATAAAGTACCTCACAAGAAGACTCATAAGACACCTTATGACTTATGGAAAGGTTGAAGACCTTCTTATGAATATTTACGAGTTTGGGGGTTCTTAGCCAAGTGATGGTTCATAAACCTAAAAAGGTAAGAATAGGGCCAAAATCGTGGATTGTGTGTTCATCGGTTATGCTACTAATAGCAGTGCATATCAATTTCTAGTTTGTAAATCTGAGATTTCAAATATTCATTAAAATACGGTTATTGAATCAAGGGACGCTTCATTTTTTGAAAATGAATTCCCGTATAACATGACCCGAGAATCTGGTCCTTCCAAACGACAAATCAAGCTACTACAAGTGGTACTCATCAACCTATTGAACCAATAGAGGATGAACCAAGACGTAGTAAAAGAGCAAGAACCGCAACTTCTTTCAGTCCGGATTTTTTGACATATTTTCTAGAAAATGAACCTTAATCGTACAAAAAAGCCATATCCTTACCCGATGCTTCTAATTGAAAAGAAGCAATTAGCAGTGAAACTGACTCCCTATTACAAAATCATACATGGAAACTAGTGGATCTTCCACCAGGTTCAAAACCGTTAGTTTATAAATGGATCTTTAAAAAGAAGTTGAAGGCCGATGGATCAATTGATAAATATAAAGCTAGACTTGTAGCTAAAGGATATAGGCAAAAGGAAGGGTTGGATTACTTCGACACATATTCACCGGTAACAAGAATAACATCTATTATGATGTTAGTAGCAATAACGGATATTAATGGACTTAAAATACATCAAATGGATGTAAAAATTACATTCTTAAACGGTGAACTAGACAAGTGAATTTATATGGACCAACCTGAAGGGTTTAAAGTTCTCGAACAAGAAGGAAAAGTATGTAAGCTTGTTAAATCAATTTATGGATTAAAACAAGCACCGAATCAATGGCATGAAAAATTTGATAATGCAATGTTATTAAATGGTTTCCAAATTAATGAATGTGATAAATGTGTTTACTTTAAATGCATTCAAAATGGATATGTCCTTCTATGCCTCTATGTTGATGATATGCTTATCATGGGTAGTAACTTGCAAATTGTCAAAACTACAAAATAAATGTTGAGTAGCCGATTTGACATGAAAGATTTGGGAATCACCAATTTTATATTAGGAATTAAAATTTCTAAAACATCCGATGGACTTATATTACCTCAATCTCATTACATAGAGAAAGTACATGAAAAATTCAAGAAGTATAAGATCAGTCCTACCAAGACACCTATAGATGTAAATTTACATCTAGCAAGAAATAATGGTGAAAGCATATCTCAACAAGAATTTTCTCGTATTATATGCAGTTTAATGTATACCATGAACTGTACACGACCGGACATAGCATAATCAATAAGTAAGCTAAGTCGATTTACGAGTAATCTGGGGAGAGATCACTGAAAAGCAATATTTAGAGTTTTAGGTTATTTGAAATATACTCAAAACTATGGACTACACTACTCAAAATATCCAGCTATTCTTGTAGGACATTACGATGCAAATTGGATATCCGATACAAAAGACTCTAAGTCTACGAGTGGGTATGTGCTTACCCTTTGAGGTGAAGTCGTATCGTGTAAGTCCTCAAAACAAACGTGCATCGCTAGATCAACAATGGAATCCGAATTCATTATACTAGACAAAGCTGGAGAAGAAGCTGAATGGCTTTGAAATTTCTTAGAGAATATTCCAAATTGGTCTAAATCTGTGCCCACAATATGTATACATTGCGATAGTCAATCAGCGATTTGAAGGGCACGTAATCACATGTTTAACAGAAAGTCGCGAAATATTCATCATCGACACAATACCGTTAGACAACTTCTCTCAAATGGAATTATCTCAATTGACTATGTAAAGTGAAAAGATAATATAGCGGATCCACTAACGAAAGGTTTAAACCGAGAGCAAGTTAATAGATCATCGAGAGGAATGGGTCTAAAACGTATAAATAAATGTGAATCAATGTAGTGGCAACCCAACCTAGCTGACAGGAGATCCTAAGATCTAGGTTCGATGAGCAAACCGAACTACATTGTATTCAGTAAGCACTAGAGGATATTTAATCCTATCCATTCCAAAGATGAGACAGTGCACATGTATCGCGAAATGAGGATAAGTTATGCTTTTAATGACATCCATATCTTAGTATGTCTAAGTGGGGTATTGCAGGTGACGCGACTCTGAAAGTGTCTCAGAAGTGCATTCTCTCTAGGCTCAAGTGCAAGCCTGTCGCGTTAGTAATAAACCCGATAATTCGGGATTGTATCCATAGGGAAATAGGACAACAGAGTTGTGACGACGTTGGACAAACGAAGGAAACCTAACTTTGACTCTAAAGAAAAGGAAAAGATGATTGGTTTTCGGAATAACTACATTAGATGCAATTTTAAAAATAATTATTTAATGCACGAAAGGATGAATGAAATGCAGCTACTCTAAATTACTGATGATAATTGACTTGAAACTGTAAACTATATGGTGAAGAAAACAGAACGGGAATACAATCCCCCAACCCTAGTGTGTTGATTTTATAAAACTAATCGTAAATTTAAATGATTAATTAGACACATAATTTAATACTCCCAAGCATTACGTATATGAGGTTCAAGCCCTCATCAGACTTAATCAGAGGACGAGTAAGTCGGTATTTTAATAGTTACACTCGAATTGTATTCTAAAGCATCCCGATTACCCAAAAGCAAATGAAATTTAAAGATCTAAATTGTCGTGTTTCTATGCAATACGGTCGTAATCAAACCATTAAATTCAGAGGATTAATTTTATGTACATACAACTACCACAACAGGTTGGGTTCATGCTTCTCGACCTTTAAAAGTCTAGACTACCATGATGAACTCAATGAAAAAAAAAATTGGAATTGCAGGAAATCATGATTAAACTAAGAAAAATTTGTAGAATGATGTAAATAGGAAATTAAACAGAGGAAATTACTCACTAATCTTACCAAAGCACTCAAAGCATTAACTATAATTACTGGTAATCACTGAAATATGAATAATCTTCAATCTTGGAATTAAATTCATAAGCTATCTCCAATCTAGGTTTTTTCTGAAAAGAAAGGAAAATTAGCAAATTCCCCGTACTAAGAATGATAATAAATTGGTTTTTTATACCCTACAAAACTTCAGGAGTTTTAGCTGCACTAGGACTCTCCATTAGAGATGGATAACAAAATAAAAACTCGACAGTCGGACCGGTCCGGTCCTCCTGCGGTTCAATCTGCCTGGAATTCGGATCAGTTCTTTTAATTCTTGGGCGGATTAATCCTGCACGGATCGGTTCTTTTAATCTCTTTCAGCTTCGATCCGTCTTCGGTATGGGGTTCTCTGGAAATTGGCAATGCGGACCCGTCCGGCCCAAATCAGTCTGTGCTTCCTTTCACTTTATTCCTTCAGACTTTGACTACTCATAACTTTCACACCAGGAATTCGGTTGAGGTGATGTTTCTTCCTACGTGCTCATGAACTTGATATATTCAACTTCTCTTTAGATGCCTTATCCGAATTCCTGGTAAAAATTACAATTTTGCCCTTTGGACATGCCTTCTTTTCTTTTTCGATTCTTCCGGTTTCTTTCTTTCTTTAATTGACATCAAATACCTTTAAAATTAATACGAAATACCAGAAATTCGGTGTACTCGCCATGATAAGTCAGTAGCAAGATTATGAGATAAATTTAAATCGATTATGTTTTTCGAGGTGCTAAAATTAACTAAATTAAAGTGATAAATTTGGAAGAATTTATGCCTAATCAAACCCCCCAACTTAGAACTTTGCGCGTCCCGAGCAATGTAAAAGAATCCTAGCAAGGCTCAACTCTTGAAAATCATTTTATTGGGATAGAATACCTTTTTCGCGAGCAAGCGATTGCATTTAGCGTATGCAACTGAAACGGCCCTTTAGTGTACTTTAGGTAAAAAAACAACAACTTTGTTCCAATCTTTGCTTCTTAAACCCTAAGCATGCATATAAGTGATTAAATTAATTTGATGAATAAAGCATGCGGTAAACGAAACAATTTCAAGAAAAATCCCCGAAGGGCAAAACATTTTTATTTCACTATAATTTGTAAGAAGACGGCTTTTATGGATTACAATGAAATAAGTGCAACATACGAAATACCAGCAGGTGTCGGTTTTGATGTCTCGGCTGGAACGTTCCCTTTCCAGGAGGGCAGCAATGAAGAAGAGAAACGACTTCTCCACAAGATACTTCGTAAGGTCTCCTTCTACAATAGCACGCAGCTCTTCGGGTGTAGAGTTCTCCTCACAAAGTGCAACACGGTGTAGTGAATGGATTATCTTCCGGTAAATACGTTCAAGATCACATAACTTTGGAATCGAGTAACACGATCTTGAATAAACACCGAAAGACAAAAAACTTGTATGGGAATAAGTTTTTGAAATTATTCTGCCCATAGAAATGTTTGCAGATACGTTTTATTTATAACTGAGCTGCACAGAGTCTAAGAAAATGAAAACACGAAAATCGAGGCGGCAGGTCGTTCGAGCTATATGAGATCTTGTTCGTGCGACATGTCATTGTCGTTTGAACGATTCTGAATCTCTTTCGAGCGAGATACAGTAAAAATAATATTTTTCCTTTTTAATTTAATCCTCGAATTTTCTTTAAACTATTTGCAACTCATAAATATTTTTTGAAACATAAAAAGATTTAATTCCCAAAAATTTAAATCACCCGGTATTTAATCAATATACAGATTACCCAACTACTCACAAGTATTCATACCTGAGTGATCTTAAGCATATGCAACACGTCTTGACTTGTAATCTTCTTGAAAGCTTTGATTGCACATTCTTGGACTTGAACTTTGTCGTAGGCTTTAAATAAAATCCATAGATAACTAGCCTAGACTTAATTTATTTTGTCCGGAATTAAGCCAATTAAAATAAATGAATATGTTAAGAATTATGTCCTTACAAATCTCCCCTTTTGGCTATTCCGGGACAAAACTAAACAGAGCTATATGCCATAAACAAATACATGTCCTAGCCCAAAACAAAGAAATATAAAAGTACAGGACATAGTGAGACTGAATAAACGGTAGACATCTGAATCTGTTTATGAATGGAAATCATCTGAATTTGTCTCTATATGTGATGCATTAATGAATATCTGAATCTCTAACAACAATACCAACACACACGAGACACAACCAAATACCCAAGTGAAGTATGGAGGAAATAAA
The DNA here is from genome assembly GCA_949130495.1 of Sambucus nigra. NCBI lineage: Eukaryota > Viridiplantae > Streptophyta > Magnoliopsida > Dipsacales > Adoxaceae > Sambucus > Sambucus nigra. The sequence goes on from OX422212.1 coordinate 606,475,390, forward strand.
CTAATAAAATTATGATAAATACTCCCCCTACATCACATATCTCTCCCCCTTTTTGCCTGGAATAGACAAAAGGTGGGACAAACACACCATATCTAGCAATAAAATATGAGAAGGAATCAGCATATCTATATAATAAATAGCAATATGACAATGGGTAGGACAAGATAGCAGAAGCACAATAATAATTCGAGAATCACTAAAACTGCAAAAGTAGACTGTTCATCCATGTCATAAAAACCAAGATAGATACAACTGATCAAAAGAGTACATCATATCAGAGAAAATACAAAATAAAACATTAATATGGAAGTCTCAGATATAATAACACAAATGCAACTAAGCATCGACAGAATCATCATCATCAGCAGAGTATGTGGAAGAAATACGACCAAGTCCAGATGAACAGGCGCCTCTCTGCTGCTCTCTCTGCCGCATCTCATCAAAAAATGTTATCCTGGACTTAGCACGAACACGAGCTTCCGCAATAAAATCCAATTTTAATTAATCCCAAATTTTAGTTAAACCCTAAAACATGCATCTAGATGATTTATCCAATAAAATAAAGCATGCAGGCTAAAACAAACAGTTTCAGGAAAAAATCCCCGAAGGGCAAAACCTTTTTATTTCACTATAATTTGTAAGAAAACGGCTTGCACGGCTTACAATGAAATTGGGTGACATACGAAATACCCACAGGTGTCGGTTTTGATGTTTCGGCTGGAACCTTCCCTTTCCAGGAGGGCAGTAGTGAAGAAGAAGACGGCTCCTCCACAAGTTACGGCTGAAATTTTCCCTTTTTAGGAGGGAAGAAATGAAGAAGAAAAACGGCTTCTCCACAAGAGTGAACCTTATAAGGACTCCCTCCACAATAGCATGCAGCTATCGGTTGTAGAGCTCACCCCACAAAGTATGAACAGATAACAAAATATGTTCTTGGGTTCCACAAAACAATTCACATAAAAGTAATTGGAATTTTGTGAATTAAAATAAAAATATTTGAACCCTTAAAATTGTTGGAGAAAAACTTTCTGCCAAAAGGTATTGAATTAAATCTAGGCAGATACACAAAAGTTTCAAAAGAATAAGACTCTTAAAAGTTGAAACAGCTCTCCACGTTTTTCTAGGCTTCCAGGACCCCTTTTTATACAAAATTTGAGTTGGTCAAAGGATAAGCATTACAGCAGCATGTCAGCCTAAAAGTCATCTCGCTCAAATGAGAATGACATCTCGCACGAACGAGATTGCATGTCATTCGAACGACTATGCGCCACTTCCCAATGTCGTTCGAACGAGATTTATATCTTCCTTGAACGACCTTGGCGTCGAAATCGAGGTACGTTTACTGCTGAAGCAGTTTTTCACAATGTGTTATAAAACCTCTTTAAAAACAGTTTTATATAAAAGATTTTTAAATATTTTTTTTTAAAATATCCCAACACTCTTAATATGAAATGTAAATGAAACTTTAAAATAATATCTTGCCAAAGTTCATATTATTGGGCTTGAATGGTAAAGGCAACTGGTAATTCGGATTCGTCTTTTGTAGATGAAAACTTCTTTAATTATTCGACGACTTGTAGCGGTATACGACATAATTAATTGTGGCGGACTTATACAAAATATGTCCTTACAAATCTCCCCCTATGTCTATGCCGGTACATACATAAAAATATCTGAATTATCAAAAACCAAAATGCCTATATAAATCTACCCTCCCATGAATCCCAAAACCGAAAAGGTAAAATTTGTAAGTTCTCAAATTTTTCTTCAACATCAAAACTCTCAAAGCTTTTCTCATCAGGGTGTGCAACATCATGATCTTCAATATTCGTACCTACACACATAAGATAAAGAAAAAACCTTCGTGACGTATCGAGTTTGAAATGATATAGGAATAAAGCATTAATAATCAAATCTCCCCCAAAATGCAAAAACTTCCCCCCATAACATGATAATTCTTTCTTCCTCTTTTTATGATGTCCCCAAATAGACAGATAAGAAGAAAAAATCAAAACATGGAGTGTCACGACAAACTGCATAGAAAACAAAGATCAAGCAACGTGCATGCAAAGGTATGTTCCAAAAACATCCACAAACTATTTTTGATTTTTCAAATTTTTTATACAAAAATAGGATACAAAAAAAAATCATATCATGGATTTATACTCAAACAACCAAGTCATGGAAATGGAATGTATGGGTGTGAACACATTTGATAGGTAAATAAACACAATCAATCATATGTGCACGATGCATATGTGTACCCCTAACGAATGAACATCAAAAGTATCGTTAGGTGTAAATATTTGTTGAATTTAGATGACATCGTCTTATGCAAATCAACAAATCAAAGTCAAAGTGATTTTGAGAACGTGTGTGCTTGCGTTCAAATGAGCAAATTATATATTAAACCCTTTTACCTCAAAACAAACCCTAAACATGCAACAGTATGTGATTGAATAAGATGATAATCTAAGCAAGAACATTAAAACACATGCAATTGAGGAAAAATCCTCCAAAGGGGCAAAACCATTTATTTTCACTATAATTTGTAAGAAAACGACTTACAATCGGATTACAATGAAAATACAAGTGACTAAGAATTACCCTCAGGTATCGGATTTTGTAGTCGCGGCTGGAACTATCCCTTTCCAGTAGGGCTGCAATGGAGAAGAGAAACGGCTTCTCCACAAGGGTTGAATAAGAGCAAAGCTTCGTTCCTGGGTTGCAAAGAGATTCACAAATGATTGGAAATTTGTGTGAATCAAAAAACCTAGAGTCTAGATGCTCAATAGGTGAAGACTTAGGGCTTTCTGTACTCTGAAAATCGTGTGTTTAAGTCTTAGAAAACCACTTCCCGTAGTGGGATTAAATAAGAAGGCTCGGGCCTTAAAAAACTGAACACGATCTGAACACGATCTGTTTGAGTTTATCTCAGGAGGACCGATTCGGGTTTGAGGCGGATCGGTCCGATTTGACCAGATCGATTCTTTTATTCTGAGGCGGATCGGTCCGTTGATGATCGGATCGGTTCGCTTCAAGACTTCATCGGTTCGCTTGCGGTCTGGGGTATACTGGCCTTCTGACAAACAAGCGGATCGGTCCGAGTCTTTTGATCGGACCGGTCCGGTTAGTCGGATCGGTTCGGCTGTCAGACTATGATTCCTCTTCTTCTTTTGATATTCGGATCCGTTGAATCTTGAATCTTGAATTTCTTCAACGGTGTAACGGCGTGCGACATAATACATTGATAATGGACAAAAATGTCCTTATAAATCTCCCCCCATGTCTATGCCGGTACAAACATAAAAACAAACATCCGAATTATCAAAACAACTAAAAATGTGTCTATACAAATCTACCCTTCCATGAACCCAAAACTGGAAAGATATACTTGAATAGGACTACAACGTTTTCTCTTCAATTCAGCAGGAATCACAACGCTTTTCTCATCAGGGTGTGCAATCCAATGATAATCCATGTAGTACCTACACACATGAGACAAAGCAAAATACCAAGTGACATATCGAGTTTGAAAGGAGATAAACATATATACCAATTTATGAGCAAACTGTCAAACTTTCAAAACTCCCCCACAATAAGATTATTCTTTCTCCCCCTTTTTATGATGTCCCCAAATAGACAAATGAGAGAAATAAATCACATAAGCAAGTGCGGGGTGTCACTCAGATAAAATCACACCATGAATGAACACAAAGCAACCAAGTCGATGATAGCGTGAATGAAGTGGTGTGATCAAATTCGATAGAAAAATCAATGCATACGAACATGACATATGTGCACGATGAATATTGGATATTCCTAGCGAATGAACTCTAATACTTCCTTTGGTGTAAAATAATGACAATATAAGATATTGACTCAATCAAATCAACAAATCAAAGCTCAAAGTGATTTTCACACCAATAACGTCCAAAATGATTTTATGCTTTTTCAGGACTTTCAAGGAAGTGCAAACCCGTTTAAAGATTCTCCAACCAAACTCCCTCAGAGATAATTTTGAATAGAGGCATTCTAAATTCTCAAACTTTGGAGAATTGATGGTGAAACCTAAGTGGCCCATATTTGGCATGAATTTTTTTTTATTGCCTTTAAATTTTTTCGGGCTCTTTTAACCTCTTTGGACCTCGGATATTAAAATTCCTCCATTTTTAGGTCCTTTTTAACGGTGGCTTTTGCGCAAAGGATAAATGATTACCTTTCGCAGACCCTCCCCGTTATACAAAAACACACAGTCTCACCAAAACGGTTTTTACATGCATTCCAATCTTGTCAAGTTTTATCGCATATTGTACATTGTATAAACAGAATTGAGATGGAAACACTCAAGCCAATATGAGATAGACAAGTGCAATAATCAAATATAGCCATGCATGTGTGCAATAAAGGATATAGGATTCAAACATGTAGGAAGATATCACTAATTACATCTCAAAAACTCCATACTAAGTAAAGCACATGGATGAAATGATGTAGCGTCTCAAATCTCTATCAAACAGTCACATGGATAAATGAAGTGAAGTTGTGACTTGGCTACCTTAAATGCTCATCCATAAAAGAAGCAAAAAAAATAAAAATCTTTTTGGTCTTTTTCAAAATTTTTATCAAAATAAAATCTTTTTGTATTTTTTTCAAAAGAAATATAAACAGTAAAAAGAATAAATACAAGCTGTACAACTAAGCAATGGTACATATAAACAGACTAGCAATAGGAAGCATATGATATGAACATGAAGAAGCATCCTATTCTAGGCATAGACCAACCCCTCAGTCAACTGTGCAAATCCCCAAAGACTTCCTAAGACTCTCAAATCTAAGGGCATCTAAAGGTTTCGTGAAAATGTCGGCTAACTGACGGTCGGTGGGAACAAAACTCAGGGATACAGTGTTCTCCTCAACTAACTGACGAATAAAGTGCTCACGTATCCTGATGTGTTTTGTGCGCGAATGTTGGACAGGATTACGGGATATGTGTATCGCGCTCGTGTTATCACAAGAAATAATCATGGTGTCTTGTGAAATCCCATAATCCTCCAACATTTGCTTCATCCACAAGAGTTGTGTGCAACAACTCCCGGCGGCTATGTACTCATCCTCCACAGTGGACAAAGAGATGGAATTTTGCTTCTTGCTCAGCCAGGAGACAAGAGCAGAACCAAAATAGAAACACCCACCAGAAGTGCTCCTACAACCATCTACATCCCCAGCCCAATTGGCATCCGAATAGGCAGACAAACGGTCATCGGTATCAAAGGAATACCAAATACCGTATGATAGAGTCCCACTCACGTATTTAACAATACGTTTTAGAGCAAGTAAATGTGACTCTTTTGGGGATGCCTGATATCGCGCACAAACTCCAACACTAAAGGCGATGTCGGGACGACTGGCAGTCAAGTAGAGAAGACTACCTATCATACTCCGATATAAGGTTTGCTCTACGTCCTTTCCTGAAGTGTCCTTACTAAGCTTGGTAGTGGTACTCATAGGTGTACGTGCATGCTTAGCGGAGTCTAAATTAAATTTCTTCACTAGGTCTCTAGCATACTTGGATTGGGAGATGAACATCCCATCCTCTAGCTGACGAACCTGGAGACCAAGGAAGGATGTAAGCTCACCAACCATGCTCATCTCAAACTCACTTTTTATTTCCTCCTCAAAGTGATGAGCATGCTGGGAGCATGTGGATCCAAAGACTATGTCGTCCACATAGACCTAGGCAACCAAAATAGCACCGTCATCTCTCCTGACGAACAACGTCATATCTACTCCCCCTCTTTTGAAGCCACGAGCTTAGAGATAGGAAGTAAGCCTCTCGTACCAAGCACGGGGTGCTTGCTTCAAACCATACAAGGCCTTTCTAAGATAGTAGACGTGCTCTGGGTGCTGAGGGTCTTCAAACCCTTTTGGTTGTTCCACATAAACCTCCTCCTATAGAATGCCATTCAGAAAGGCACTCTTAACATCCATCTGATATACCTTGAAGCGCAGATGACATGCGATGGCGAGCAGAAGACGGATGGACTCAAGCCTCGCAACAGGAGCAAATGTCTCCCCAAAGTCTACACCCTCTATCTGTGTGTAGCCTTGAGCGACCAACCTAGCCTTATTTCTGATTATGGTACCATTTTCATCCATTTTATTCTTGAAAATCCACCGGGTACCAATCACATTAGTCTCACTAGGTCGGGGGAAAAGTTCCCAGACATTATTCTTTTTAAACTGAAGCAACTCATCCTGCATAGAAGATATCCAGTGTTCATCCTTGAGTGCTTCTTTATGGTTCTTGGGCTCGACTTTGGACGTGTAGCAAAGATGGCTAACAACGTTCTCTAGTTGAGCACGAGTCTTGACCCCTAGAGTGGGATCGCCAACTATGGCAGACGGGTCATGACTCTTGCGAACCCAAGTAGGTGTGTCCCCTAACACAGGAGTAGGGTCCACAGAGTGTGAGAGAGGAAAAGGTAAATCACTTTCAGAACAATCCTCATCCTCACACTGAAGGTTAGGATCAATAACCGTCGAAGGTTCATCATCTTGCACGGTGACGTTTATTGATTCCATAACCTTAGAGCTCTTCAGGTTAAAAACCCGGTACGCTCTGCTATTTGATGAATATCCTAGAAATATTCCCTCATCGCTCCGGGAGTCGAACTTTCCTAATTGCTCTCTATCCCGTAGGATGTAGCATTTACTCCCAAAAACACGGAAATATGCCAGGTTGGGCTTCTTGCCAGTCCATAACTCATAAGGAGTCTGAAGTGTGTGAGGACGCAAATAAACCCTATTCACCGTGTGGCATGCAGTAGACACTGCCTCTTCCCAAAATCTCCTAGAAACTTTACGACCTAGAAGCATAGATCTAGCCATCTCTTGGATCGTTCTATTCTTTCTCTCAACAATCCCATTTTGCTGAGGAGTTCTCATAGCAGAAAACTCATGTTTGATCCCGAGGCTATCACAGTAAAGGTCTACCTTTGCTTCTGTGAATTCAGTGCCATTGTCACTACGCATCCTATTAATAGTGACACCATGTTGATTTTGCAGGACACGGCACTTGGTCGTTAAAAATTCTACAGCATCGGATTTCTCTCTCAGAAAACCTACAATGGAGTACCTGGAGAAATCATCTACCATCATGAGGATGTACCTCTTACCACCTAGACTCTCAGTACGAGTGGGACCCATAAGATCCATGTGAATCAACTCAAGAACACGAGAGGTGGTAATGGAGTGCAACTTCCTATGAGGACTACGAATTTGTTTTCCCAACTGACAGGGTCCACAAACGGTCGAAGTTGACTTTCCAAGAGATGGTAAGCCACGTACTAGGTCCTTTTTAGCTAAACGATTAAGATCTCTAACGTTCACGTGACCTAGACGTTGGTGCCACAGATCCATAGGAGTGATCGTGGCGCTATTGCAGACAAGTGAGGATGTGGGCTCAGTTCCATAGCAATTATCCTCGGTCCTCACCCCTTCCATCAAAAGTTTACCGGCTTGATTATAGACTTTACACGCATCTCGGTCAAACTTTACTGCAAAGTTAGTGTCGCACAACTGGCTAATGCTGAGAAGGTTTGCTTTCAAACCTTTGACGTACAAACATTTTCTAGCTTAGGAAATCCAGGTAACTCGACAGTACCACGTCCTATAATGCTAGACTTGCTCCCATCTCCAAAGGTGACTCTGCCATCCTGATAGTCCTCAAGAGTCGTAAAAAATGAGGCATCACCTGTCATGTGTCTAGAGCACCCACTATCAAAATACCACTGAGAGGTATTATGTGCTTTGAGAGCAACATGAACAACAAAGTCCTTCTTATCTTTCTTAGGTACCCAAGCAGAGCTGACCTTTTGTTTGCCTTTGTTGTTGTTGGTTTTAGCTGGAATGTGAGAAGCATTTACTAACGGCAAAGACATCCGTCGGAATTCTTCCCTTAAACTCTAAGTCATGGCAGCTAAGAACTCAACTCTCTCTCTCATACTAGAAAACTCATCAGTATGACGTGGTGGAGCAGTAGTACGTCGTGTCCGATCCATGTTATAGCAATACTCCCAAAGGTGGCCTTTTCTTTTGCAATAAGTACAAAAGAGTACAGTCAAAGGAGGACCTTGGTTTGCCTTTCTTGGTCGAACTCTCCTTCGAGGTTTTTGTCGGTGACCATAAGGAGTGGTAGTAAACTCAGGAACTGGTCCAGGTGCAATTTGGGATGTGGAGGCACCATCATATCCAATTCCTTGCCAATCACCAAAACCTAAAGAGGGGCCGAGGAGCATCTTTCCCATCTTCCCAAATCTGCCCTCGATTTGTACCTTGACTTCCCGTGCTTTCTCAAGATCATGAGTCAGCTGGGCAACAAGGGCTTCAAGTTTATTCTGAGTCTCCATGGAGGAATTGAGCTGACTCGTAAGACTAGCCACTTGTTTAGTCAAGTCCCCTCTCTCTTTCTCTAAAACACTCTCTCTCTCTCTAAACAGAATCTCTTTCTCGACACAGGCAGATTCTCTCTCTCTCAGGGCGGTGACGGTGGAGGACTCTCTTTCTCTCGCCTTTCTTAAATCATCCTCTAAGCCGGTGATCTTAAGAACTAGCACTTTGTTACGTTTTTTAGTTTTAAAAGACTCTGAATATAACTCAGCGTAGGCGCGTTGAATATCACTCTCCTCTCACTTGAGTCATCCTCCCCCTCACTCTCATCGATCTCACTGTCGAGGTGTCCCTGTGAAGCATCATCTTCATCGTCGTGAAGGGAACTAGGAGTGCTTACTTGACTGGCCATGAATGCGGTGAAGTTACACTCATGCGGTGACTCATCTCCTAAATCCACTGTCTCGACCTCACTGTCGTCACTAAGGGTAGCATTAAGGACAACTTTCCCTTTCTCTCTATTCAGACGATTGGCACACTCAAAGCCTCTATGACCCCTACCATCGCACTCAAAACATCTCTCACTTTCTTTCTTAGGAGGATTTTTGGAGTCTTTTTCATTTTTCTTTTCAAACTTATTTTTCTCAAATTTCTTTTTATCTTTAAAATTGCCATTTTTCTTAAATTTGAGAATCCTTTTGAAATTTTTTGCAAAAAGAGCCAAATCATCTAGGTCAAAATCACACTCAGAATCTGACGTGTCGGTCTCTCTCTTTCTAGACGACTCTACCCTTTTTCTAACCGACCCCTCACTCCTCCTCTCTTGGGCTTTAAGAGCAATTCCCTTATCTTTAGATTTAGCAGTTTTAGGGAACATATCAATTTCATAAGTTTGCAAATCTCCTACAAGTTCTTCCAATTTTAGCGTATTTAAATTACCCATAGAATTTAGCACAGTGACTTTAGGGATAAAACGCTTAGGTAAAGAATGAAGAATCTTTTTAACAACTCTAGCATTAGGAATATGTTCACCAATATTAAAGCTAGTATTCACAATGTCAGAAAGTCTAGCATAAAATTCATCAAAGCATTCAGATTCATGCATGGTGATGGTTTCAAATTGAGTTGTCAAATTTTGCAACTTAGATTCTTTCACAGCATTAGTTCCTTCATGGGTGAGTTGTAAAACATCCCATGCCTCTTTTGACGTGGTGCACGTCATTATTTGTTTGAACTCATCAGGTGTGACAGACCCAGAAATAGCACTTAGACCCTTAGAATTAAAAGATGACCATTTAAATTCTTCATCAGTCCAAGAAGTGTCAGGTTTCAAACTAATCACATTATCAACAGTCACGGAGGGAGGAGTCCACCCTCTTTCTACTAAAATCCAGACACGTTCATCAATGGCTTTTAAAGCCGACTTCATTCGGGCTTTCCAATAAGCATAATTTGTCCCGTCAAAAATAGGCATTTTATTATATAATTTCTCCATTTGAACACGCACTTTTTCAAAAATCAATTTTTTCAGAAAATCAATATTTTAGAAAAATTTTGCGGAAAGTAGGAATACGCGATAGATTAGCGTAACCTTCTCTGATACCAATCTGAGAACGTGTGTGCTTGCGTTCAAATGAGCAAATTATATATTAAACCCTTTTACCCCAAAACAAACCCTAAACATGCAACAGTATGTGATTGAATAAGATGATAATCTAAGCAAGAACATTCAAACACATACAATTGAGGAAAAATCCCCCAAAGGGGCAAAACCATTTATTTTCACTATAATTTGTAAGAAAACGGCTTACAATAGGATTACAATGAAAATACAAGTGACTAAGAATTACCCTCAGGTATCGGATTCTGTAGTCGCGGCTGGAACTATCCCTTTCCAGTAGGTCTGCAATGGAGAAGAGAAACGGCTTCTCCACAAGGGTTGAACAAGAGCAAAGCTTCGTTCCTGGGTTGCAAAGAGATTCACAAATGATTGGCAATTTGTGTGAATAAAAAAACCTAGAGTCTAGATGCACAATAGGTGAAGACTTAGGGCTTTCTATACTCTGAAAATCGTGTGTTTAAGTCTTAGAAAACCACTTGCCGTAGTGGGATTAAATAATAAGGCTCGGGCCTTAAAAAACTGAACACGATCTGTTTGAGTTTATCTCAGGCGGACCGGTCCGCCACCGGTCCGGGTCTGAGGCGGATCGGTCCGATTTGACCGGATCGATTCTTTTATTCTGAGGCGGATCGGTCCGTTGATGATCGGATCGGTTCTCTTCAAGACTTCATCGGTTCACTTGCGGTCTGGGGTATACTGTCCTTCTGACAAACAAGCTGATCGATCCGGGTCTTTTGATCGGATCGGTCCGGTTAGCCGGATCGGTTCGGCTGTCAGACTATGATTCCTCTTCTTCTTTTGATATTCGAATCCGTTGAATCTTGAATCTTGAATTTCTTCAACGGTGTAACGACGTGCGACATAATTCATTGATAATGGACAAAAATGTCCTTACAGATTTCCACACTAATAACGTCCAAAACAATTTAGCGCTTTTTCAAGATTTTCAAGGACTTGCAAACCCGTTATAAAATCTCCAACCAAACTCCCTCATATATATTTTCTTTTAGAGGTGTTAAACTAAATTCTCAAACTTAGGAGAATTGGTGCAAAAACCTAAATGGCCCATAATTGGCATGAATTTCTTTTTATTGCCTTTAAATTTTTTTGGGCTCTATTTAAACCTCTTTGTACCCCGGATAATAAAATTCCTCCATTTTTTAGATCCAATTTAACGGTGGCTTAGTATCACAAAGGTAAAATGAACCTTTCGCAGCCCTTTCCCGTTAAAACAAAGCACCCAAATGCAATACCCCATATTTCTAAATATTCTATTTAATTAAATTAGAGAATTAGATTAGAAAAGACGGGTTAATTTAAATTACGTAAGAGGAGTAGTTTAATGAGATTTATTAAAAATTATAATTATGGAATTTTAATTGAGAGATAGATATCGATTTATATTGCCTCATTATATTTACTTAGTGCGCGTGGTAAATAGTTACTTAACACGTGTAGACCGTGTTGGGGTGAGAACGAGTAATATTTTTAAGTGATTCTAAGGATAATTTAGAGGTCACAGATGAGTCCGGAAGGGTCAAATTAGTCAGAATAGTATACCCGGGGGTACTAGTTGAGTGTCGCGGTAATTTTGGACTAAACCGAGACCGTTCGGGGGCGTTTTGGTCTTTTAACATGAGAGGGTATGGAGAACTACGAATTTGAGAGCCTTTTATCAGCCGTATGAAAGAGGGGTTAGGGTTAGAAAACCCACGTAAACACCAATATAATTAGAGAGAATGAGAAAACCATTCTCAAGGCTTAGAAGATGCTTTTGAGAAGGTTGAGTTTGGATCTTGCGAGGAAGGATTGAAGAAGAGAAGCATCAATCCAGCATCAACTCCACGAAATCAGATTCCCTGTGTCAAGGCGAGTTGTTTATTGCAAAAATTATAAAGTTATAATACCCATGTGTAGGGTTATTGAGTAGTTTTGTTAAATCAATATGTTGATAGGAGAATAGTGATATTTATACACGTTGGGATATGAATCGCATGTATAATGATTTGACATATGTAGAGGATTAATATTCAGAGTAGACTTGATGATTATTTCGGCATAAAATCTGGGTTTTGAATGCATATATGGGAAGAACACCATAACTAGGGTTTTAAGAAATTCTGGATTTAATTCACTATTTCTTTAAAGGAATTGAGGTTTTGATGTATTTGACATGTTAGAAATTGTCCTAGTATATGTGGAAAAATGTTAGGATCATTGGGTCGAAGTTTGGTGGACTATAATTAAGTTTGGAGATTTGTTAATAGAGGAAGAGTTTAACGAAGTAGACAAACTGCGTCTGTCCCTTCTTGATCGATCGATCGATCTCTAATGTCGATCGATCGACTATGTCAATCGATCGAACCCAGTAGTCGATCGATCGATGTAAGTTGTTTTTCCCGAATTTTCCGTGTTTAAGGTTTCTTTGATTTTCAGGAATGAATGGGTATCCTAAGATTTATATTATACTTATATGGGAGTGAGAATAAGACCAGTAGGTATATTATTGAGGTCCGATAAGTCCATTGGGTGTAAGGTTTGGATTATGGACCGACGAGAATAATCCAATTTAGTAAAGTATCATGGAATTCAGAATTGAGTTACGAGGCGAGGTAAAGTCAATTCAAGTAATAGGCCAGTAGGGTAAGTAATAACTACTGAAATTATATGTGAGGGGTAACTAGGACCCTTAGAGTTGTGTGAATACTCAAATAAATGTGATTAATGAGATAAATCGTAAAGCTAATATTGTACGGTAGATATAAGAGATAAAAATATTACGTGCGAACATAATTAATAGGTCGGGCGTGTACCTACTGAATTATATGATCTTTTAGATCGAGAGAAGTATCCCTAAATTAACTATGTTAGGATCGATGAGATATTTCGAACGAACATAGTGCTATTATATGTTTGGTGTCGATGTAAAATGCCAAACCAAACCTTTGAACTGGTGGCATGATGAAAGAATCCAAGCCAGAATTTGTGTATATAAATAATTGGGGTCGATGTATCATTCCGAACCAATTCTTACTTGGGGTCGATGAATCATTCCGAACCAAGAGTCCTTTACGTGTGTAAAAAGGACAAAATAGTAATGACTGATATTTAGTATATATTGTATGTGAAATATATACTTGATGATATTGTACTTCTATGTATTAGTAGATTGATATATAGTATGTATTTAAATATACATACCGAACTGGTAAGTTAAGTAGTGAAACTTAATTACGAAACATAACTGTTGATGTAAAAAATTAGATCATATCTAATTATTCAATCACAGATAAATAAATGAGACAAAGAATTTTTAAAGTGGTTCAGCCTTATAAGAATGGCCTACGTCCACTGTTATGTTATTGCTGATTGTATGGGAATTCTCGATTACAAGTTATCTCAAGAAATTCCGGTCCCCTTACAATGTGGATTGTACAATGAATTTATAGCCCTGGGGCTGTAATGTGAAAGGGTAATACATTAAATGATGTACATATGAAAGGGTGATACATTCAATGCTCCTTAAGCGTATGCATCTGAATGATAAGCATTTAATGAACAGTCAAACTGTTGGTTATCCCGCTATTAATGCTTTGTTCGAGGTGCATCTCGGACCGCCTAAGCTTCTCGGTGCTCAAGAGTTCCTCGGAGAGTTCTCGTTCCTCAGAGCGTATGAGTTCCTCGGGGAAACAGTGTTCCTCGTTGTAGTATGGTTCCTCGGAGCGTGTGAGTTCCTCGAAAGTGTTTGTTGTTGCCATGTAGACTGCTACGTGTCTACACTTTATTGAGCCATGTCAGCAGACTAAATTTGGTATCAACAGAAGCCCCCAAATGTTTCATAGTTTGAAATTTGAGGAGTGTGGAACATTCTTTCTCGAAAAAAGGTAGCTTTAAATGGTCCTCCTGATTTTTAGGAGTGTTTCCATTGTATTTATTTTTCCTTCCAAATTCATAGAATCAGGCTTTTTTGAATTTTTATACTCACTTCGATTGCCGCGCCCTTTTTGTCCTTCTAGCCGCCGGTAGCGTAATCGTTCCTTCTCTCTTCGATTGTCGCGCCCTTTTTGTCCTTCTAGCCGCCGGTAGCGTAATTGTTTCTTTTTGTAATCATTACTTTACCGTTTCCCAAGGAAGAGTATTTAAACTTCACAGACACTCCCATCGTCTTCTACCTTTACAAATTTGTATTTTCGAGTTTTCCATTATCTTACTCTCTTGTGCGTTCATCCTTTTCATCGTTCGTTGTCAACAGATCCACTCTTTTTCTGTAAGATCTTCTTCCTTATTCTTCATTTCTTTTATTCATCATGGTTTACCCTGTTGAATCTCTTGATAAGTTTTGCTCTGATTTTTCTATTCCCTCCTGGGTTGTTCTGGGAGAGCTTTCTGAGCCTTCTGACTATTTCCGTTTGGCTGAGGGACATTGGTTCCCCAGCCTCTTTGTCGCTGAGTGTGGATTTTCTTTTCCACCCAATCCCTTATGTTTGGAATTCTGTAAATACTTTGATGTTGTTCCTGCAAGAATAGCCCCCAATACATGGAGAATAGTTAATGGGGTGCATAAGTTAAATCAAATTCATGGAACACGCATAGGAATTCCAGAAATCATGTTTTGCTATAGATGGGCAGTTGGTGATAACACCTTTTATTTAAAAACTAGATTTTTAAATAGGGCTTTAGTGTTCAATCTCCCGGATGCCAATAGGGACTATTTTGAGCATGAAGATGTTATAAAAAATTGGCAACATGCTCCTTTATCTGGAGATGAAGTATATCAGGGTCCCAGATGCCCTCCCTATGTCAATGGGATAGGTTATTTTTATTTCATTTTATTTATTTTGAAATTATGCTTCTTCTATGTTTGATAAAATGTGCCACTGATATTTCAATGTTTATTTATTTGCAGTTGACAGCAAAAGAAAGTGTCCAAAAGAAGCAGACGTGAATATAAGTCACTTAAAACTTATCTGGAGTTTGCACCAAAGTGTTGCCGACGAGCACATTAGGTCAGCCTAGTATCTGCTGCAGTACAAGAGATACACCACTTCTTTCACTGATCGTCCAGTGATAAGTGAAGTAGAACCATTACCAGCTTCTACCAGCTCCTCGCCTGAATCACACATTCCTTTAAGTGAAATGATGAAAAAGATAAGACCTCCCACCCTTTTTGAGAAAACTGCCTCTGGTGCTGGAGAGGCAAAAAGAAGTAAGATTGATGTCCCAGTGGAGGGGACAAAAAAAACTGATGCACCTTCCTCGGCTGCCCTTGTTGTGAAGGTTGTCGAGAAGCCCCCAGTGACCCCGAGCAAGGCTGCTGCTCCAGGAGAGGTGATTGTAATATCACCGACCAAGAGTTCCTCCTTGGTTGAATCCATTCATGCTCCCCCGAGAAAGTTGAAGAAGGGCCCCTCGATCAATTTGGTTGACACCATCTCTCAGCCCCCGACTAGTGGAGTTCCCACTTTCGTTCCCTCGAGCTCTGCCATGAGCTCGATAAAGACTTGGATCATTCCCGAGATCCAAGGTATCGAAGAAAACCTTTCTCGGGATATGGTTACTGTGACACCCCGACTAATTAAATACCGGGTAGCTAATCCTTTATTAAATTAATTCAAAATGCCAAGTTGTCTCAGTTAATAGCATCACTGTCGAAAACATTTTTATTATTACTAACCACCTAATATTTAAAAAGTAAGTTGTCAAATTTTAATTAAAGCCTCATTAACATGCAACAAGTGTAATGAAGAATAATAACACCATTCACCATAACGAAATAATAGAATAATCAACACATGATATAAATAAATCTGGAGGAAAACTCCTCACTACAAATTCCACGACTGAACTAAGTAACGAGAACTAAAATACTGAATTAATACATACCAAAGTCTGAAAAACTGAAATGGAAATGTATCTAATAGAATTTGGGCAACATACCCTACAACTGAGGAATACTGAGTATGGAATCCAAATGATATAAGCGTCTAAAAGCAAATCCCTGTAGCTTCCACAAGCAGCTACAGCTCGTCATCTGAGTGAGAATCCTATGCATGGTGACCTTGTGGTTGGGCACCTAAAATGGTTTTACAAAAAGATAAATTTGAAAGCAAACGGGTCAGAGCCCGAATGTGGAGATATTTTAAAAACCTGCAAGTGCTTTAAAAACATTTAAAACAGTATATGCAAAATACATGTTAGGACCTGCTCTCGCATGAGATACTCACCTCTCGTCTAACTGTGCACTCTTAACGTTCCTGTACCCATTCATGTGTTATTTCATAACTATCTAAAGAGTTTCTAACACTTCTACTCGGTTCACGTTTAAATTCCAACCTTAACAATTAAATAGAGAGTTCTACTTTAATTCCCGGATTCCCAATTATTAACAACACCATTTTGATAAAAGTCCCCTTTTTATCTTTTCATAAAAATTACCATAACTATACTCACAATTTAACATAGTTAATTTCCCTCTCGTTTAACCGTATATTTTCACATCATAAATATACAATACAAGCACCCAAAGGCTAAGTTGTGGTGCACACATACTCTGCTATCCATCCCGGTACATCACGTACATAAGGGTCACGCATTCCGAATCTCTCAGGAATAGTTCAGATAACAACATCACAAATAGTGGAGGCGAACACAGTCACCATCACATGGGTCACGCACATACCTACGCTCCCACGATCAGCAGACTTATTAACATCTCAATAAGTCCTTCTATGACCTATGTTCATCGAGGTAACCAATCTAAATCCGGGCAACACAAGGATAAGAAGGCGCTAAGCGAACGTAAACCTCCCGTGATAGCAAGTATGGTAGGTATGTCATACACATAAAATTATATACTAAGCATTCACACATCTTAGATATCTCGATATTAATAAAGGTATACTCTACATCTCGATACCATTATTCCAAATTCATATATTTCAAGTGTTCCGATAATAGAGAAATTAAATTGTCGACACGTCTCACGTCGTAGTTTCTTAAACTTAAAACCTATCTCAAAATAGACTATTAAGTTCCCATTATTCCCACATATAACATCTTTATACCTAAGGTCTTTACTTCTTCCCCAAACCTTATTTCATCAACTTATTCAAATTTGCACTATTAACCCAAATATTATCTCACATATCGAATTTCATTAAATTAGAATAATTCCCCAAATTAAATTCCAATTAAAGTCCAACCTCATAATCATGCCTACTGGTCTTCCTTAAGGTTAAGGGTATTCACAAGGTCTTCAATAATATCATTTAAGGATTAACCTCATTAAAATTTAATTAAGGAAAACTTTACTCATTCTGGGAAGGTCGATCGATCGACCTCTACCTTCGATCGATCGATGGTGGTCGATCGATCGACTGAAGAACATCGATCGATCGAATGCACCAGGTCTGGTTACGGACTGCTTCGTTTTGCAGTTACCAATTCGTTCCAAAACACCATTTTTAAGCATGAAACTCTAAGACAAGGTTACAATATCATCATACTAACATCCTACAACAGTATTAACATTCCAAATCCCATAATTCATCATTCCAAGGCTTAGTTTAGATCAAAACTATATCAAAAATTTCCAGAATTCTTCTTCATTCAAGAACATCAATAAACTTCTTCTAACTCCATTTTTAAATCATCAAAGGTTCTGTTTAGAACATATAATTCGTCCAGAATATCACTACATGCAATTCCTACATAAATCATGGCTTTTAACTTCCAATTTATGGGTCTAAATTATCTTCCAAAATCAATTTCGAAAATTTCCTAAACATGGAAAAGCATAGCTTGAATCAAATGAGTTTAAACCACTTGCCTTAATCTTTCTCTGAATTTGGTGTTGAATCTTGAAAGCTAAGTTGTTCTCCCTCTCTCTTTCTGCAGAATTTTCTTCCTTCTCTCTCTCTCTCTCTCTACAAGTTCTTCCCAAGGTGAAGACAATGGAGGTGATGGAGATGTGTTTGGTTTTTGGTAAGTTGGAATTATATTTCAACTTCTCCCGTAGCCCATTAAGTCTCTTAGTGTAGTTAGTGGGTTTAGTGGGTTAAAGAAGAAGTCAGATTTCTATTTCCAATTTTCGTCACTTTTAATTCCCAAATTTCTGAAATTACCAAAATACCCCTATAAGTTACCGGTATGACCCAAAAATGCCCCGAGACCCAAACTTAACCCCCGGCTAGTGTTTTCTGACTATCTCGACCCTTCCGGACGCATTGGCGCACTCAAAACGACCATATGGTTAATGGAACTAAAATTCACTTTTTAATAAAATAATAAAATACCATGACGCGGCGGTCACACGCGTCTCAACAAAATTTCCCAAATTGCCGTATTTAAATCTCACAACAATTTCAATATTACCAATATTCATATAATGTCAAATATACACATTATAATTAAATACTAACTCACATCTCGTTAATATTTTTATCCGGATTAATTTCCAATTAATAAACATTTAATTCAATTAATCCCAAAAATAAATATCACAGAAAATACGGGGTATTACATACTTCCCCCCTAATAACTGAATTTCGTCCCGAAATTCGGAACTAGAAAGTACCTGGTAAGAATAACTCTGGATAACGTTCGCGCATCTCATCCTCGCGCTCCCATGTGGACTCCTCGACATTATGATGTCGCCACTGAACACGCATTAACGGAACTATCTTTGACCGCAGTTTCTGCTCACTTCGGTCCAGAATAGCAATCGGCCCCTCCTCGTAGGAGCTATCTGGCTGGAGATCAATGTCTTTCACAGCAATGAGAGAATGAGCCAAATTATCTCTAAGGTATTTCCTAAGCGAGGAAATATGAAACACATCGTGAATCCGATGCAAATGCTCCGGTAACCCAAGTCTATACGCAACCGGTCCGATCCGCTCAATAATAGGAAATGGTCCCACATATCTCGGTTCCAACTTCCCTTTCTTCCCAAAATGCATAATCCCCTTCATAGTAGATACTCTGAGCAAAACCTGGTCCCCCACTTGGAACTCTCTGAAAAATCTCTTCGCATCAGCATAGCTCTTCTGCCTGTCCTGAGCTACCCGAATGCGACTCCGAATCAAATCTATCCTTGCCGAAGTATCCTGAATCACTTCCGGCCCAAGTAGTTTGTTGTCCCCCACCTCCAACCAACATGCTGGGGAACGACAAGGTCTACCGTACAACGCCTCAAATGGATCCATGCCAATGGTGAACTGGTAGGAGTTGTTGTAAGCAAACTCCACCAGTGGAAGGTACTGCTCCCATCCACCCTCAAAATCAATGGTGCACATACGTAGCATGTCCTCCAACATCTGATTTGTGTGCTCGGTCTGCCCATCGGTCTGCGGGTGGTACGCCGTACTCAACCGCAACTCCGTGCCCATGGCCTGCTGAAAACTCTCCCAAAATCGTGAAACAAATATCTTGTCTCGGTCATACACGATATTTAATGGCACACCGTGAAGTCTCACTATCTCTGCAATAAAGAGCTGGGCATACTGTCCCGCAGTGTAGTCTGTCCTTACGGGTAGAAAATGAGCGACTTTTGTCAACCTGTCCACAATTACCCAAATGGAGTTGTGACCTCTTTGCGACGTAGGCAATCCCGTGATAAAGTCCATAGAGATGCTCTCCCACATCCACATCGGGACCTCTAACGGCTGTAGCAGTCCTGCCGGTCTCTGATGATCCACTTTTACGAGCTGACAAGTGGCGCATTTTGAAACAAACTCAGCAATATCTCTTTTCATCCCGCTCCACCAATACTGACGTCTCATGTCTTGGTACATTTTATCCCCTCCGAGATGTACCGCGAACCGTGAGTCGTGCGACTCTGCCATCACCTCATGCCGCAATTCCTCCCCTTCCGGAACCACCAATCTCCCATTGAAGCGTAGTCCCCCGTTTGAGCTAACGGTATAGGATTCGGCTCCCTCTGCTAATAATCGAACTATCTGCTCCTGACAGAACGAGTCGTTTGCCTGTGCCCTCACTACCTTCGTGACAATCTGCGGTGTAACAGTCATCAAAGACATGAATGATCGGGCCACTGCATCCTGGTGTCCCAATTCCTTCCACTTGGCCTTCCACACATCCGCCACCTCCTCTACCGGTCTACGGCTCAATGCGTCTGCCACCACGTTAGCCTTCCCCGGGTGATACTGGATATCGAACTAATAATCTTTCACGAATTCAAGCCACCTCCGTTGCCGCATATTCAACTCCTTCTGCGTGAATAAGTACTGTAGCGACTTGTGATCCGTGAACAATCGGAACTTCTCCCCCAAAAGGTAATGTCTCCAAATACGAAGGGCAAATACCACTGCCGCTAACTCCAAGTCATGGGTAGGGTAATTCTTCTCGTGACGCTTAAGCTTACGGGAAGCATAAGCTATGGCCTGACTCTCCTGCTGCAGTACACCTCCAAGTCCTTGTAAGGATGCGTCGGTGTAAACAAGGTACTCAACTCTCGGTCTCGGCAATGCTAACACAGGTGCTGAGGTTAACTTGTCCTTCAACTCATCAAATGCCAACTGACAGGCATCACTCCAAATAAACGGCACACCTTTACGAGTTAGATGTGTCATGGGACCCGCTATCGTGGAGAAACCCCGAATAAACCTCCTGTAGTATCCTGCTAAGCCCAAGAAACTACGGATCTCCGTCGGTGTCGTGGGCTGTCCCCACTCCCTCACCGCGGATACCTTCCCCGGATCAACCGATATTCCCCGGTCGGAAATAATATGCCCCAAAAACTGAACCTCCTTCAGCCAAAACCCGCACTTCTCATATTTTGCATACAACTCATTCTGGCACAGTGTCTGCAAAACTTGCCTCAAGTGCTCGGCGTGCTCCTCCTCAGTCTGGGAATAAAACAAAATATCATCGATAAAGACAATGACAAACTGATCTAGGAAATCCCTGAACAACCTATTCATCAAGTCCATAAACGCTGCTGGAGCGTTGGTCAACCCAAATGGCATAACCCGAAACTCGTAAGAACCATATCTCGATAAGAACGCAGTCTTCGAGACGTCCTCCTCCCTGATATGCAACTGATGGTAACCAGATCGCAAATCAATCTTTGAGAAGCAAGAAGCTCCTCTCAACTGGTCGAATAGGTCATCGATTCGAGGCAACGGATACTTGTTCCGTATCGTGACCTTGTTTAACTCCCGGTAGTCCACACACAATCTCAGTGAACCATCTCTCTTCTTCACGAACAACACAGGGGCACCCCACGGTGAAGTACTCCTCCGAATAAACCCCTGACCCAACAACTACTCAATCTGATCCCGTAACTCCCTCATCTCAGCTGGAGCCATACGGTACGGTGCGCGTGCTATAGGTCTTGTATCTGGTAACAAGTCTATAACGAAGTCTATCTCTCGACTAGGGGGTAGGCCTGGTATCTCCTGAAACACATCAGAATACTCCCTGACAACTGGGATCGAATCTAAAAGAATCACAACCTCCTTAGAGGTATCCTCCTCAAGGTAATATAAATGAGCGGTCGAGCCTCTCTCTGGGCGAGGCATCGCCACTACAAACATCTCTTGCCTCGGAATGGCAAAAACAATGCTCCCACCGAAGCAATCAATCATGGCTCTATAATCAGCGAGCCAATCCATACCGATAATCACATCGTGAACATGCATATCTAATACCAACATGTCCGCAGGTAATACCAAACCACCAATCTCTACCCCCACTCCCCGACATATAAAGAATATAAGTGACCCATTCCTCAATGGTGAGTCGACACACGTCACTGTGCTCTCCGCGGTAGCTAACAACCCTAACGCCTTCGCGAAATGTGTAGCTATAAAACAATGTGTAGCCCCCGTATCAAACAGTACCCGACCCATAGTGCCATGGATAGAAAACGTACCCTCAATCGCAGGCGGTGCCTGTGGGACTGCTGCCTGGTGGACGTTATAGACACGTCCATACTGTAGCTGCCCCTGCTGAGCCGGAACTGCTGGAATGGGTGGCAATGCTGCCATCTGTGGCGGTGCGGGGAGAGAGGCGGGAAACATAGGCCTCTGTGGCTCCTGGCGAGCTCCCTGTTGCTGCTGCTGTGGGGCCCTGCCCCTATCATGACAGTCCTGGCGTTTATGGCCAGTCTTGCCACAAATGAAACACTTCCCAGGAAAGTTCCCTCCTCTCTGACCCTGTTGTCCCCGGCCCTGGTGGCCGTTACCGTTCCTCCCTTGGCCCTGCTGGCCCTGCTGAAACTGCTGATGTTGACAATTTTGACCCTGCTGGCCCTGATGGCCGTTATGACCCTGCTGGCCATTCCGAAATCCTCCCTGACCGTTCCTGAAATCCCCTGAACGGAACCTCTTATGATCCCCCTGCTGGAAACCCTGATCACTCTGTCTCTGCCCCTGAACAGATTGTGCTCCACCGGCACCATGTCCTCCAGTCCTGCCCTGATGGATAGACTCTCCCGATCTCTTGCCCTCAACCATATGAAAGCGGTGATCCTGGCAGTGTAATAAAGCAGCGTTAACCACATCAGAATAAGTGGCCAACGAAAGGTTCCCTAAGAGATGCTGACGGATCCTCCATGTCAACCCGTCGGTGAATTTCTCAATCTTCTTCTATTCTGTCGGTATCTCATCTGGAACGATATTCAACAGATTAGTGAACTCGGCCTCATACTCGGCCACGGTCTTACCCTCCTGCATCAGACTCATCAATCTCCTCCTCATTTCCGTATGAACAGCTGACGGAAAGTACTTGCGGTCGAACCGCACCCAGAACTCCTGAATAGTGAGAGTATCCCTCTCCTCTACGGTGGTAATAGACTCCCACCACTGCAGTGCAGATCCAACTAGCTTGAAAGTAGCTAGCACCTGCTTCTGAACATCCATGCACTCATACATCCTCAAGTGCCGCTGTATATCCTTCCTCCACTGGGTCGAGACTACCACATCTGAGCTACCTGTAAACTCTGGCGGATGCGCTTTCTGAAAAGCGTCACGTACACGTTCCCAAGCAGACGGGAATGCATTTGCCTGTACTGGCGTGGCAACCGGCGCCTGAGGCGGTACCTGCTGAACTACGGCAATGGCGGCATTTACCGCTTGGGCTACAATAGCTGCAACCTCAACGGCGTTCATCATGCCCTGAACTGGAGCTGGCTGGGGTTCGGGCGTTGCATTCCTGGGAACTCGTCATGCACGTCGTGGAGGCATTCTGAAATAAGAATAAAGTCTATAAGTTCGCAGTTATAAACTTAAAATAGCTGAAGAACGTAGCAAATACAAAAGAATACAACAGTCCTAAAATATAGGGCTCTACATCAAAGAAAGCTCAGCGGAAACATAATAAGCCGTTCAGATCCTAAAGGGCACTAGAACCTGATGCTCTGATACCACCTGTGACACCCCGACTAATTAAATACCGGGTAGCTACTCCTTTATTAAATTAATTCAAAATGCCAAGTTGGCTCAGTTAATAGCATCACTGTCGAAAACATTTTTATTATTACTAACCACCTAATATTTAAAAAGTAAGTTGTCAAATTTTAATTAAAGCCTGATTAACATGCAACAAGTGTAATGAAGAATAATAACACCATTCACCATAACGAAATAATCAAATAATCAACACATGATATAAATAAATCTGGAGGAAAACTCCTCACTACAAATTCCACGACTGAACTAAGTAACGAGAACTAAAATACTGAATTAATACATACCAAAGTCTGAAAAACTGAAATGGAAATGTATCTAATAGAATTTGGGCAACATGCCCTACAACTGAGGAATACTGAGTATGGAATCCAAATGATATATGCGTCTAAAAGCAAATCCCTGTAGCTTCCACAAGCAGCTACAGCTCGTCATCTGAGTGAGAATCCTATGCATGGTGACCTTGTGGCTGGGCACCTAAAATGGTTTTACAAAAAGATAGATTTGAAAGCAAACGGGTCAGAGCCCGAATGTGGAGATATTTTAAAAACCTGCAAGTGCTTTAAAAACATATAAAACAGTATATGCAAAATACATGTTAGGACGTGCTCTCGCATGAGATACTCACCTCTCGTCTAACTGTGCACTCCTAACGTTCCTGTACCCATTCATGTGTTATTTCATAACTATCTAAAGAGTTTCTGACACTTCTACTCGGTTCACGTTTAAATTCCAACCTTAACAATTAAATAGAGAGTTCTACTTTAATTCTCGGATTCCCAATTATTAACAACACCAGTTTGATAAAAGTCCCCTTTTTATCTTTTCATAAAAATTACCATAACTATACTCACAATTTAACATAATTAATTTCCCTCTCGTTTAACCGTATATTTTCACATCATAAATATACAATACAAGCACCCAAAGGCTAAGCTGCAGTGCACACATACTCTGCTATCCATCCCGGTACATCACGTACATAAGGGTCACGCATTTCGAATCTCTCAGGAATCGTTCAGATAACAACATCACAAATAGTGGAGGCGAACACAGTAACCATCACATGGGTCACGCACATACCTACGCTCCCACGATCAGCAGACTTATTAACATCCCAATAAGTCCTTCTATGACCTATGTTCATCGAGGTAACCAATCTAAATCCGGGCAACACAAGGATAAGAAGGCGCTAAGCGAACGTAAACCTCCCGTGATAGCAAGTATGGTAGGTATGTCATACACATAAAATTATATACTAAGCATTCACACATCTTAGATATCTCGATATTAATAAAGGTATACTCTACATCTTGATACCATTATTCCAAATTCATATATTTCAAGTGTTCCGATAATAGAGAAATTAAATTGTCGACACGTCTCACGTCGTAGTTTCTTAAACTTAAAACCTATCTCAAAATAGACTATTAAGTTCCCATTATTCCCACATATAACATCTTTATACCTAAGGTCTTTACTTCTGCCCCAAACCTTATTTCATCAACTTATTCAAATTTGCACTATTAACCCAAATATTATCTCACATATCGAATTTCATTAAATTAGAATAATTCCCCAAATTAAATTCCAATTAAAGTCCAACCTCATAATCATGCCTACTGGTCTTCCTTAAGGTTAAGGGTATTCACAAGGTCTTCAATAATATCATTTAAGGATTAACCTCATTAAAATTTAATTAAGGAAAACTTTACTCATTCTGGGAAGGTCGATCGATCGACCTTTACCTTCGATCGATCGATGGTGGTCGATCGATCGAACGCATCAGGTCTGGTTACGGACTGCTTCGTTTTGCAGTTACCAATTCGTCCCAAAACACCATTTTTAAGCATGAAACTCTAAGACAAGGTTACAATATCATCACACTAACATCCTACAACAGTATTAACATTCCAAATCCCATAATTCATCATTCCAAGGCTTAGTTTAGATCAAAACTATATCAAAAATTTCCAGAATTCTTCTTCATTCAAGAACATCAATAAACTTCTTCTAACTCCATTTTTAAATCATCAAAGGTTCTGTTTAGAACATATAATTCGTCCAGAATATCACTACATGCAATTCCTACATAAATCATGGCTTTTAACTTCCAATTTATGGGTCTAAATTATCTTCCAAAATCAATTTCGAAAATTTCCTCAACATGGAAAAGCATAGCTTGAATCAAATGAGTTTAAACCACTTGCCTTAATCTTTCTCTGAATTTGGTGTTGAATCTTGAAAGCTAAGTTGTTCTCCCTCTCTCTTTCTGAAGAATTTTCTTCCTTCTCTCTCTCTCTCTCTCTACAAGTTCTTCCCAAGGTTGAAGACAATGGAGGTGATGGAGGTGTGTTTGGTTTTTGGTAAGTTGGAATTATATTTCAACTTCTCCCGTATCCCATTAAGTCTCTTAGTGTAGTTAGTGGGTTTAGTGGGTTAAAGAAGAAGTCAGATTTCTATTTCCAATTTTCGTCACTTTTAATTCCCAAATTTCTGAAATTAACAAAATACCCCTATAAGTTACCGGTATGGCCCAAAAATGCCCCGGGACCCAAACTTAACCCCCGGCTAGTGTTTTCTGACTATCTCGACCCTTTTGGACTCGTTGGCGCACTCAAAATGACCATACGGTTAATGGAACTAAAATTCACTTTTCAATAAAATAATAAAATACCATGACGCGGCGGTCACACGCGTCTCAACAAAATTTCCCAAATTTCCGTATTTAAATCTCACGACAATTTCAATATTGCCAATATTCATATAATGCCAAATATACACATTATAATTAAATACTAACTCACATCTCGTTAATATTTTTATCCGGATTAATTTCCAATTAATAAACATTTAATTCAATTAATCCCAAAATTAAATATCACAGAAAATACGGGGTATTACAGTTACCTCTTTGGCAGCTCGCCACATTGCTTCTGTAAGTCCTTTTACTTTAAACTTTTCATCTTTCCCTTATTATATTTGTCTCTGACTTGCTTTCATTTTTTTTTCACAGTTGGTGAGTTGCTTCAATACAATTTTGAAGAAGGATGAAGTTATTAAAGCTTCAAGCTCCTCGTCTAGGGTAGAGGAAGCTTTGAGGGGCGTGAGGCAGTCTTTGGAAGAGTCTCGCCAAAAATATGCTGATGATAAGGCGACTTGGGAGAAGAAGCTTGCCTCCACTGAGCAGGAGAAGGCTCGAGTTGTTGAAGTCTCCAAGGAGTTGGAGAAGAGACTAAAGGACTTAGAAGGGAAAAATAAAGAGATCGATAAGAAGCTCAAAAATGCTGGAGAGCTTGAGAATAAGCTCAAGGTTACTGAGGAAGAATTGGGTCAGCTTCGGGAGGTAAATCGCCAGAAGGAGGAGGTTGAAAATAAAATTGAAGATTGTTGAAAACCTTCTGTCCGAGAAGCTTTCCTCGGAGAAGTTGAAGAGAAAAGTGGTTGTGAAGAAGTCTTTCAGCGCTGGCTGGGACAAAGGGTGGAACAAGGGGTTGGCTGCCATGATGTCTCAAGTAGAATATGGCAGCCTCAAGTACTTTAGGGATCGATGGGTTGCTGCTCTACAGGAGATAAAAGTGGATGAAAATTCCAAACTCTTTCAGCAACACATCCCTAGTCCCCCTCCAACTCCTGAAGAAGAAGAATAGGATGAAGCTGCCTCCGAAGAGTCTTCTATGGTGATGGGAGATCATCCCCCAGCCATCCAGCCTGCTACCGTGGAACTTCAGTAGCTCGCTACTTCCTCCGAGCAACCTCCAGCACGTCCCCAGCTACTATCTGTTCCTTCCGAGCAACCTACTTCCTCGTCCCAGCCTCCCGAGAAGGTTTTGGGAGACAAGGAAAAGGTGTAGAGTTGTTCGGGTTTCTCTTTATATTTTTCTTTTGTCAAATGTAACCATGAACATGTAACTCTGAATCTTGATATAATAAAACTTAAATTTTTGTTCTTGCATCCTGTTGTCTCTTCTTCATGCTTAGTTGGTACTTTTATTGATTACTGCTTCTTCTTTCTCTACTAGTTTCTGGCCAGTATGGAATTACTATCTGCTCATGATACCAAGCTGTTGAGGCAATGCAATGATTATTTTAAGGCTGGTCACACAGATTTGAGTGCAGCATAAATTATCGACATCCTCGGTCGAGATGCTTCAGAACAGGCGGTTGAGGCCTACCAATACTTGAAGACCCTGCTTCATCGTGCAGTGGCCAATAATGTGGCTTATTATGACATGATCGAGGATCTCCAAAGGCATTCTTGAAGACCTTCAGCAGCAATACAAAGAATCCACTGCGCTTTTGCATGAGGGGTATGAGAAGAAGTATCAGCAACTCAATGCTGACAAGGGGTGCGAGAAGCGTTTTGCTGGCTACGAGGTGAGGGAGAGAACTCTGAGGGGTGAGGTTGAGGAGTGCAGACAAATAGCTGAACTATTAGAGCAAGAAAATAACAACCTGCAAAAAGAGTTATCTCAGTTGAAGTCTGCAGCTTCCACTTCAAATGCCTTGATCCCAGTGAATGATGAGGGATTCTCCCTCTTAGACGTCGAGAACGCCAACTTGAGGGATGAATTGGAGACCTTGAAGAGAGCTTGTCCCTCTACAGTTTCTCGTGGACGAGTAAGAGCTCCTCGGGGACGAGCAAGAGCAGCTCCAACTCCTGTCGAGGAACAGAGGACTCAATCTGCCTTAGAGAACCAAGCCTTCCAATTAATGGCAAAGAACCAGGCGTTGGCTGAAATGTCAAAGAAGATCAGGGACCTGGAAGAGTAGCTTTCAGCGCAGAAATCAGTCTTGGAGAATAAGGAGCTCTTCATCAAAAATCTCCACGAGCAGCTGGAAAGACTGACATATCAATTCCATAAACAGCCCAGGGAGTTTTGGATGGCTGGGTATAACGAGGCTCTTTACCACTTGGACTATCGTATCGAGAATGCCAATAATGAGGGCTACAAGCAAGGCTGGTTGAATGCCTTAGGTGTGCTGCAACTCGAACAGGGTCATTACCTGTGGGATTACCATGATCCTGGGCTGCTCGACCTACCCGTGCCACCATTCAAACTTGATATGATATGGATCCCTGCTCGGGCCTTTCCTCGATGCTTAATTTCAAAGTATCTCGATGAATACAATCTCCATTCAAGTGTTGAGATATCTCGTCCCGAGAACCTTCTAGATCGACCATCCGTGATGAATATCAGGATGTTAAAAGATTTGAACTTCATAAACTCTCCTCTTGATTTAAATGATCCGCCTGCTGGCGAGGAACCTATCTCAAAAGTAGAGGGGAAGAAACCAATAGAGTAGGAATTTTGATGTAATAGTTAGTATACATTTCATTATCAATGTAATCTATTCTTGGATTTAATGAAAGACTTTTATTTTTGTTCGCAGTCTTAATCGCTATTGTCTTGTAAAATACTTTACATTTGTGCATGTATGTCTATTAAAACAATATTATGTTATTTTGTGTTGTTTGTCGATCAACTTATTGTCGACTAACTTGAATTTGTGGTAGTCATTAAAAAATTACTAAGTTATTCCTCGACCAACTTACTAAGTTGTTTCTCGACCAACTCACTAAGTTGTTTCTCAACCAACTTACTAATAATTTTAAAAAGTCACGAGTATCAATAATTTTGCTTGATCATTTTCTCGTATTCATAAAATGTTTCCGACCAACTACAGTTAGTGGGTTTTTATCCCCGACCAGCCATAGTTAGTGGATTTTTCCTCTGCGAGGAGCTTTGGCACCTTTTGGGATAATTTTACCTCCCGACCAACTTTAGTTGGCGTTTTCAAGAATATATTTACTTCCTAACCAGCATAAGTTGGCATTTTTAGGAATATTTTTATTTCCCGAGAAACATATAGTTTTATTTCCCGTAGGAATACAAGTTTTACTTCCCGGAGGAATACAAGTAGCTTTACTTCCCGGAGGAATACAGGTAGCTTTACTTCCCGGAGGAATATAGGTAGCTTTACTTCCCGGAGGAATATAAGTTTTACTTCCCGGAGGAATATATTTGTTTCTCGACCAACCTTAGCTGGTGTTTTCGAGAAAAATTTTGAGTAGCTCGAGTTTTGCCGAGTTTCACTGAGTAGTGTGTAGCACTAGTATTCCCCAAAAAAAATTTCAATAAAAGGAGAAAATACACATCACTGATAATACTTGTGCAGATGCTCTGCGTTCCATGCATTATTAAACTCCTCCCCTTCTAAAGTTGTTATTCGGTAAGTTCTTGGTCGAACAACTTCTGTAACTCGGTATGGCCCATGCCAGTTTGCCTCCAGTTTGTTGTGCTTTTAAATTACTTTCTTCAGCACATAGTCTCCTTCTTTCAGGTAGCACTTCTTCACCCTCTTTTTATAGAATAGAGTTGTTCGTTGTTGGTATGCAGCATTTCTGATGGCTGCTTCTTCTCTAACTTCCTCGAGCATGTCTAAATCCAATCTTCTCATTAAGTCGCTAACAGGGGAATTGAAATTCAGTACCCCGTGTGTTGGGAGGCCCAACTTGGCAGGTATAACAGCTTCACTTCCAAATGCTAGCATATATGGAGATTCTCCAGTTGCTATGCGGGGAGTAGCTAGGTAAGCCCACAGTACTGACTGTAACTCGTCGATCCAATTTGCTTTCGCATAGTCCAGTCTTTTCTTCAAGCCAT
The DNA here is from genome assembly GCA_949130495.1 of Sambucus nigra. NCBI lineage: Eukaryota > Viridiplantae > Streptophyta > Magnoliopsida > Dipsacales > Adoxaceae > Sambucus > Sambucus nigra. The sequence continues at coordinate 606,505,497 of OX422212.1, forward strand.
TCAGTAGTGTTCTATTTGTCAGTTCAGTTTGTCCATTGCTTTGAGGATGGCCTGGTGTTGAGTGGATCTTCAAAACATTTGATTGATGACAATAGGCAGCGAACTCCTCGTTATCAAATTGTGTTCCATGGTCTGTGATGAAAGCATGAGGAAGACCATATCGACAAATGATGTTCTTCCAAATAAATTGATACACCTTCTCGTACGTCATATCAATGAGAGGCTCAGCTTCCACCCATTTAGTGAAATAATCCACTGCGATGATAAGGTATTTGAACCTTCCTCTAGTCGTTGGCAGTGGTCCAACCAAATCTATTCCCCACATGGCAAATGGCTAAGGGGAAGTGATGGGTGTCAACAATGCTTGTGGAGTTCTTCGAATGGAGGAAAAGCACTGGCATTTTGTCACATTTCTTGGCATAGGCTACACAATCAGCCCTCATCGTCGGCCAGTAATATCCCTGCGTCATCATCCTTTGTAAAAGCGTCCGACCTGCTATATGGGCTTCACAGGACCCTTCATGGATCTCTTCAATCAAGTCTTTCACCTTGGAGGGATGTACGCATCTTTACAAACCTGCCATAATTCCTTGTCTATATAAAATACAGTTAGTTAATACATACCGAGCAGCTTTAAACTTCAATTTCTTGGCTGCGAGCTTGTCAATTGGTAATTCTCCCTCTTCAATATATGCCCTGATGGGATCCATCCAAGATGGTCCTAAATCAAGGGTGATAAAGTTCATCGCCAAATCTTCATCTATACTACGACCAGCTAAAACTTCAATTGGGATTATTCTTCGTAGCTCGGTACGAGTAGCTGATGCTAATCGAGCTAGGGCATCTGCTCTTGCATTCTCCATTTTTGGTATTCTGACCAGCTGAATAGCAAAAAATTCTGACACCAACTCCATCACCTTTGCATGGTATTTGATCATTAATTCTCCTTTGGCTGCATATATTCCCAACATTTGATTTACAATTAATTGAGAATCACTGAAGACAATAATTTACTGCGCCTCCATAATTTTTGCCAAATTAAGACGATCAATCATGGCCTCATACTCAGCCTCATTATTGGAAGCTTTGAATTGGAAACGTAGGGCGTATTCCATGTCGACCTCGTCCGGAGTGCTCAAAACTATCCCTGCCCCACTGCCTGTTGTGCAAGATGATCCATCTACATATAGCCTCCATATAGGTAACTTGTCTTCAAACTTCTGATCTGACAGAGTTCCTCGGTGAAATATTTGTTGCTTCCTTTCATCTTCCCTTGAAATTTCTCTCTCTTCGTCGATCATCTTTTCTTGCCCTTTTACCAACCGGAGTTGGTCTGAGCTCGAATTTGATGATCCTGTAAGATCCACTTGCCCTTTTACCAACCGGAGTTGGTCTGAGCTTGTGTTTGTTGATCCTGTAACGTCCACAGGTTAATCAGTGAGCAACTTTTGCTCCTCGGGGGTATCAGGATAAGTTAACTCTGCTATAAAATCTGCTACAGCTTGCCCTTTCAGCGATGATCTGGGTTCATAAACTATATCATATTCACCGAGCTCTATTGCCCAATACATCAATCTCCCTGATTTTTTTAGTTTATGAAGGGCTTGTCTTAATGGCATATCAGTTTATATGACTATAGTATGAGCCTGGAAGTATGGCCTCATTCTCCTACTCGCCTCAATCAGGCCAGTGCTAACTTTTCCAGCCTTGGATATCTGATCTCTGCTCCTCGGAAGGCCTTACTTGTGTAGTAGATTGGTTTTTGTACTCCATTCTCCACTCTTATCAACGCCGAGCTGACTGTATTCTTCGATACTGCTAGATACAAGTACAATTTTTCTGCCATTACTGGCCTGGATAACAATGGAGGTGCTCCCAAGTATTTCTTCAAGTCTTGAAAAGCCTTCTCGCATTCATCATTCCACTCGAAAGTCTTTTGGAGTGTCTTGAAGAACGGGAGACATCGATCAGTTGCTCGCGATACAAATCTATTGAGTGCTGCTACTCGTCCTGTAAGACTTTGCACCTCTTTCTTCGTCGTTGGAGATCGGAGCCCTAATAGAGCTTTGATCTTTTCAGGATTTGCTTCAATGCCTCATTGGTTGACAATGTAACCGAGAAACAGGCCTTCTCGTACTCCAAATATGCACTTGTCGGGTTCAGCTTCATTTGATATTTATCTAGTTGATCAAAAGTCTGACATAAGTCAACTAGATGATGGGCAACTTTCTTGCTCTTTGTCATCATATCGTCAACATAGACTTCCATATTGCAACTGATTTATTCAACAAAGACTTTCTTCATCAACCTCTGATATGTCGCACCTGCATTTTTCAAACCAAAAGGTATAACATTATAACAATAAGTTTCCCTAGGGGTAATGAAAGAAGTACTCTCCCTGTCTTCAGGTTTCATTTTAATCTGATTGTAGCCAGAATAAGCATCCATGAAGCTCAGCAGCTCGTGTATCGAGGTAGCATCGACTAGTTGATCAATTCGGGGCAGTGGAAAGTGATTCTTTGGACATGATTTATTGAGGTCCCTGAAGTCTACACACATCCTCCATTTGTTATTCTTCTTTTTCACCATCACCACATTTGCTAACCAGTCTGGATATTTAACATCTTCAATGAAGCAAGCTTTCTGGAGCTTCTCGACCTCCTCCTATATAGCTTGATTCTTCTCGGGGCTGAACACTCTTCTTCTCTGCTTCACAGGCTTGATCTTCTTATTCACATTGAGTTCGTGACATAAGAAATTTGGATCTATTCCGGGCATATCCTCATGACTCCACGCAAAAGTTTGCTTCCTGCTTCTAAGGAAAGTTATCAATTCCTGTTTTAGTTAGGCTTCCAACGACGAACCTACTTGAGTAGTCCGTTCAGGGTGCTCGTTGTCCAGAATGATGTTTTCAGTAGCTTCCGCCACTTGACCCTTTACGAGTTGTAATTCATCTCTAGGATCCAATGTTTCAATTTCTGCCCCTTCTTCCACTTGATAAGTAGTAGTCTTTTTCCTTGATTCCTCTAGTTCTTCTTGCTCGGCGGATGAATAATAACATTCCCGAGCTACTTTCTGGTCACCCTTCACAACTCCTACTCCAAAATTTATTGGAAATTTTAGGCATTGATGTACTGTAGATGGTACAGCCTCGAACTTCTTCAATCCTACTCTTCCCATGATGATGTTGTATGATGATTGAACATTCTTATCCATCACGAAGAAACATATTCTTTCTGTTCGACAAGCAGGCCACGTGCCAATGAATATATCCAACTTGATCGTCCCAAGTGGAAATACTTTCTCGCCAGTAAAACCGAGGAGAGGTCTATGATAAGGCTCCAGTTGAGACAGCTTTAGATTTAAACTATCGAAGCACGAGTAGAACATGATGTCTGCCGAGCTACCATTGTCGACCAGTACTCTTGAAATCATTACCTCCTTCATTCTCATCTTGATCACCAATGGGTCATCATGAGGATATAGAACACCTGCAAGGTTATTCTTTGAGAACCCAATAACCAACTTCTCTTTGTTCACCTTTCTTGGGCGATCCTCCTCTGCTAGATTTATTCGTTGAATGTATGAGGAAGCTTGAGCCTCACAGAGGTAAGCTTTTCTCTCGGCAGTAAGGTCTCCTCCTCCTGTATCTCCACCTATTATAACAATATAGTCAAATGACCCAAATCATATTGAAAATACCTCTCGTTCTGGCTGCCTTGGTCTCTTGGAAAGATTGGGGTCTTCTTCGGGGTCAACTTCATGGTTTCTTTTCTTATTTTCCTCTCCTCGACGAGGAGATCTAGACCTCTCTCTAGTTCGGTCGTTGTTTCTTCTTTCGCTTCCACGATCAACGTACTTTGCCATCTTTCCTCGTCTGATGAGTGTTTTAATCTCATTCTGAAGAGCTATGCAATTTTTGCTCATATGGCCATGATCTTTATGAAACTCGCAATACTTTGCCTTATTCCTCTTATCAGGGTCTGCCTTCATTTTCTCTGGCCAGTTTAATTCCTCGTTGCTCTTGATTTCTTCTAGAACATGGTTGATATCCTTCTTCAAAGGAGTATAATTATCGAATTTCTTCATTGCAGCCCATACCGACCTTGTTCTTGAATGTTTGCCATTACCATTGTTCTTATGCTCTTTCTTCTTAGCTTTATCACCTTCCACCTTGGTTTATTTGGCATCCATGTTCTTCTTCGCAGCCATAGCCTCCTCGGCATTCATAATCTTGGACGCTTTTCCCATCAGGTCTGACATGGTTCTTGGTGAATCTTTGGCCAAAGTGTAGTACAACTTGTTGGGCAGTAGTCCACTCATCAAGGCGGTAATCGCTGTCTTTTCCTCATAATCAATGACTTCAAGCTTCTCGTTATTAAAACGAGTTATATAATCTCTGGTACTCTCACTAGCCTTTTGTCTAACACTTAATGAATGTGCTACTCGTTTAACTGGATTTGCCCCAAAATAAAAATTCCCAATGAATAACTCGACCAGTTAAAGAAAAGTTGAAATCTTACCCCGAGAAAGATTATTATACCATATTTGAGCAGATTCGGTAAGAGTTTTCGAGAATGCCCTACATCTCATCTCATCTGGAACATCATAGATGTCGGTTCCAGCTTGGTATTGTTCTATATAAAGGACGGGGTCAGTCTTTCCATCATATTTGGGGGTCACAACAGGTGCTTTGAATTTTGATGGTGTTGGAAAATCTACAATGGCCTGGACAAAAGGTGTTCCTCGAACAAAGGTTCGTTGTAGAGGGTTCTTAGCTTTAAACATTTCCCCCAATCTATCCTCCAGCCTTTGAATAGATAATTTCCATGCATCATTTCCTTCCTCGGGCCTATTGGTTCGAGTAGCTGATCGCTTTGAGGTGACTTCCTGGGATTTATCTTGACGACCAGCTGGTCGCGACTGGGCAGATCCTTCCCTTAAATCTGATGGTCGTCAAAAACTCCTCGATGGGGATCTAGGAGGACTTTTGCTCCTTCTAGGACCTAATCGATCGAAAGGAGATACTCTACTTAATCTTTCTAGCGCATTGTTCCTTTCTGGGGAGAGAGTGATACGTTGTTCAGTATCTGTGGCTCGCACTGACAAAGTTCGTCCAGGTTGATAAGAAAAATCTTCAGACTCCTCATTGCGATATGAATTGGTACGCCTAGTACGTGAAGTAGATGCACGGGTATTTCTTTGAATACTTCGTGGTCTTGAATGGGTTGGTGCACCGCCATGGAGGGTTTGTATGAGTTGACGCATAGTTTCTTGTATGACGGTCTGGCCCTGAGCCAGATTTGTAATTATTCCAGCCAGATCTGGAATATTTGGCAGATCAGATGGATTTGGAGGGCTTCCAGTGTTTCGATTGCTAGATTCTGGAATGTTAGCCATTTGTGATGGATTATTTTTTATGAAAAACGATATTACCAGTCGTTTCCCACAGACGGCGTCAATCTGTTGATGTAAAAAATTAGATCATATCTAATTATTCAATCACAGATAAATAAATGAGACAAAGAATTTTTAAAGTGGTTTAGCCTTATAAGAATGGCCTACATCCACTGTTATGTTATTGCTGATTGTATGGGAATTCTCGATTACAAGTTATCTCAAGAAATTACGGTCCCCTTACAATGAGGATTATACAATGTATTTATAGCCCTGGGGCTGTAATGTGAAAGGGTAATACATTAAATGATGTACATATGAAAGGGTGATACATTCAATGCTCCTTAAGCGTATGCGTCTGAATGATAAGCATTTAATGAACAGTCAAACTGTTGGTTATCCCGCTATTAAACGTTTTGTTCGAGGTGCAGCTCGGGCCGCCTGAGTTGTTCGGATCACCTAAGCTTCTCGGTGCTCAAGAGTTCCTCAGAGAGTTCTCGTTCCTCGGAGCGTATGAGTTCCTCGGAGAAACAATGTTCCTCGTTGTAGTATGGTTCCACGGAGCGTGTGAGTTCCTCGAAAGTGTTTGTTGTTGCCACATAGACTGCCACGTGTCTTCACTTTATTGAGCCATATCAGCAGACTAAATTTGGTATCAACAATAACGTTACATAGAGAATATATATTTAGTAATTTAAGTAGTGAAACTTAATTACAAAAGTGGGGAGATAGAAATTGTAATAATTGTAGAAATTTTGTAGTGAGACTAAATGAGAAGTTTTGAAACATAACATAGGTGAAATGTTACTTGAGTATTAATTAACCTTCGCGAGATGTTAATGAAATGGATGTACTATGTGGGAGATATGAGAACTTAAGTACAGATAAGTTCAGATTATTACTCAGTCCTAGTTAGCTTGGAAGATATGGCTAGGTAGGTTAAGTGTAGAACGTTAGGTGTGCACAAAATATGAGGGGTGAGTAAACTCAAGAGACTGTACGAGAACCTAACATGCGTAATTAATAACAACATTTTATATTGTGATAAACGCTTGTTAAATATTTTCAAAATGTTTTGAGTACTAACTCTTGCTATAAAATATTTTCAAAACCTTTTAGGTGTCCAGCGACAGGGACGCCATGTATGATGATTTCATTCCAGGGACTCCAAGCTGTAGCATAGTGGATGCTTACAGGATTTTGATTAGACGATATCTTTCATTCAGATCTAGTGCAGGATCTCACACTATTCTTTGTATGAACTTGTTGTCCGATATTAGTCTCAGATGTTTAATTTCAGACAAGTGGTTATTCTACTATTATTTTGGGATTTTAGCCGATGGTTTATTCGGTATTACTCTTTCTTTTGTACTTACACTTTGTTGATTGGGTTATAGTACATGGTTATTTTTATACTTTATTCCGCATGGTTGATTTCCATCCTGTGAGAGATGGTCAGGGAGGAATAGAGATAAAGTTTTATTTTGAGTATGTTGTGTCGCAAACGACTCAATGTTAGTGAGAAAGAATGATAATACGCCCTTACGATAGTGGAATTTTGGAGAAGCCCACTGATCAATTCATAGGTTGAATGTATACCTATATGAGCATATTTATAGGTAGTGTGAGTGCCTATATGGACTATACATAAGGATTAGGTTCGTGGGTACCTATTACGAACAATACATGTACTTTGAGGTGTGGTTCGAGGAGAAATTCCAAACTCTTAGTTCTTAATGCATGATATGAGGACATTCTATTGGGGTATGACATTTTAGAATATATGAAGTGTGAAATATATGGCTCACAAATTGTCTACTCATGTGCGATGAGATATATATACTTATATTGTGCTCGAAGTATGATTCCAAGACAATATAACCAATCACTATTGGTCATCGAGGTGGGATTCCGAGCAAATAACCCCAAAAGTGTTATAAAAGGGGGTGATTATAAAATAAGTGTTGATAGTATGTGTGATTTGTAAGATATATATACCTTATGATTTCCTACTTATGTGCGATAATAAGTATGCTTAAATTCTGTGTTGGGGTCGATGATGTTCCGGACCAATACATGAAGGATCGATTTCGGGTCGATGATTTTCCGAACTAAATCGATGATAAATTTGGTATCGACGGAAGGTCTGAACCAACATATGCATTACATTTATCTTGGGGTTGAGAGATTTTCGGACCAATGTAAATGATAGGATTATTGGGGCCGATGATTTTACCGGACCAATTTTCCTTATAGTATATAGTGTGTGTGAAATATATACCTTATAATATTCTACTTATGAGTGATAGTAGACACATAGATGTTATATAGAGGGATATATATCAAAAGGATTAATTAAGTAGGGGGAAACTTAATTTCAAGAGTTAACGTTAGATTGGGAAAAATATATGGAGAAATTAAGTAGTGAGACTTAATTATGATATATGCGGCACGGGTAACATGCGATAAGAGTTTATAATGAAGCAAGGCATGTACTTGGGGTGACCGTTAGGATGATATGATTTGATTTTGGGTATTAGAGGATGCAGTGATGTTTAAGGTCCTTAGTCTTAATACCAGCCTCATGCTAATTTCGAGGACGAAATTCCTTTGTAAGGGGGGAAGTATGTAATACCCCGTATTTCTGAATATTATATTTAATTTAATTGGAGAATTATATGAGAAAATACGGCTTAATTTAAATTACGTAAGAGGAGTAATTTAATGAGATTTATTAAAAATTGTAAATATGGAATATTAATCGAGAGATAGATATCGATTTATATTGCCTCATTATATTTACTTAGTGCGAGTGGTAAATAGTTACTTATCGCGTGTAGACCGTGTTGGGGTGAGAATGAGTAATATTTTTAAGTGACTCAAATGATAATTTAGAAGTCACAGATGAGTCCGGAAGGGTCAAATTAGTCAAAATAGTATACCCAAGGGTACTAGGTGAGTCTCGGGGTAATTTTGGACTAAACCGAGGCCGTTCGGGGGCGTTTTTGTCTTTCAACATGAGAGGGTATGCAGACCTACGAATTTGAGAGCCTTTTATCAGCCGTATGAAATAGGGGTTAGGGTTAGAAAACTCATGTAAACACCAATATAATTAGACAGAAGGAGAAAACCATTCTCAAGGCTTAGAAGATGCTTTTGAGAATGTTGAGTTTGGATCTTGCACCCTAGGAGCCAAAGGAGGAAGGATTGAAGAAGAGAAGCATCAATCCAGCATCAACTCCACGAAATCAGATTCCCTCTATCAAGGCAAGTTGTTTATTGCAAAAATTAAAAAGTTATAATACCCATGTGTAGGGTTATTGAGTAGTTTTATTAAATCAATATCTTGATAGGAAAATAGTGATATTTATACATGTTGGGATAGGAATCGCATGTAGAATGATTTAAAATATGTAGAGGATTAATATTCAGAGTAGACTTGATGATTATTTCGGAATAAAATCTAGGTTTAGCATACATATATGGGAAGAACAACATAACTAGGGTTTTAAGAAATTCTGGATTTAATTCACTATTTCTTTAAAGGAATTGGGGTTTTGATGTATTTGACACGTTAGAAATTGTCCTAGTATATGTGGAAAAATGTTAGGATCATTGGGTCGAAGTTTAGTGGACTATAATGAAGTTTGGAGATTTGTTAATGGAGGAAGAGGTTAACGAAGAAGACGAACTGCGTCTGTCCCTACTCGATCGATCTCGAATGTCGATCGATCGACTAGGTCGATCGATCAAACCCAGTAGTCGATCGATCGACGTAAGCTATTTTTCCTGAATTTTTCGTGTTTAAGGTTTCTTTGATTTTCAGGAATGAATGGGTATCCTAAGATTATTATTATACTTATATGGGAGTGAGAATAAGACCAGTAGGTATATTATTGAGGTCCTATAAGGCCATTGGGTGTAAGGCTTGGATTATGGACTGACGAGAATAATTCGATTTAGTAGAGTATCGGGGAATTCAGAATTGATTTACGAGGCGAGGTAAAATCAATTCAAGTAATAGACCAGTAGGGTAAGTAATAACTACTGAAATTATATGTGAGGGGTAACTAGGACCCCTAGAGTTGTGTGAATACTCAAATAAATGCAATTAATGAGATAAATCGTAAAGAGAATATTGTACGATAGATATAAGAGATTAAAATATTACGTGCGAACATAATTAATAGTTCGGGCATGTACCTACTGAATTATATGATCTTTTAGGTCGAGAGAAGTATACCTAAATTAACTATGTTAGGGTCGATGAGATATTCCGAACTAACATAGGGTTATTATATGTTTGGGGTCGATGTAAAATGCCGAACCATACCTTTGAACTGGTGGCGTGATGAAAGAGTCCGAGCAATAATTTGTGTATATAAATAATTGGGGTCGATGCATCATTCCGAACCAATTCTTACTTGGGGTCGATGAATCATTCCGAACCAAGAGTCCTTTACATGTGTGAAAAGGACAAAATAGTAATGACTGATATATAGTATATATTGTGTGTGAAATATATACTTGATGATATTCTACTTCTGTGTATTAGTAGATTGATATTTATTATCTATTTAAAGATACATACCGAACTGGTAAGTTAAGTAGTGATACTTGATTACGATACGTAACGTTAGATACAGAATATCTATTTAGTAATTTAAGTAGTAAAACTTAATCACAAAAGTGGGGAGATAGAAATTGTAATAATTTTAGAAATTTAGTAGTGAGACTAAATGAGAAGTTTTGAAACATAACATAGGTGAAATGTTACTTGAGTATTAATTAACCTTCGCGAGATGTTAATGAAATGGATGTACTACGTGGGCGATACGAGAACTTAAGTATAGATAAGTTCAGATGATTACTCAGTCCTAGTTAGCTTGGAAGATATGGCTAGGTAGGTTAAGTGTAGAACGTTAGGTGTGCACAAAAGATGAGGGGTGAGTAAACTCAAGAGAGTGTACGAGAACCTAACATGTGTAATCAATAACCGCATTTTATATACTGATAAACGCTTGTTAAATATTTTCAAAATGTTTTGAGTACTAACTCTTGCTATAAAATATTTTCAAAACCTTTTAGGTGTCCATCCACAGGGACGCCATGTATGATGATTTCATTCCAGGGACTCGAAGTTGTAGCACAATGGATGCTTACAGGATTTTGATTAGACGATATCTCTCATTCAGATCTAGTGCAGGATCTCACACTATTCTTTGTATGGACTTGTGGTCCGGTATCAATCTCAGATGTTTAGTTTCATACTAGTGGTTGTTCTACTATTATTTTGGGATTTTATCCGATGGTTTATTCGGTATTACTCTTTATTTTGTACTTACACTTTGTTGATTGGGTAATAGTACATGGTTATTTTTATATTTTATTCCGCATGGTTGATTTATCTGTTTTAAGAAAGATAAAATTTGGCACCGGTCTAATTTTTACTTAGGAGATTAGTAATTAAAAAGTTTTCGACAGTGATGCTAAGAATGAACCATTTGAGAAACCTGTTTTAATTTAATAAACGCCTGATCACCCGATGTTTAATTAGGCGGGGTGTCACAACAAACTCACAAAATGGTTCTTATAAGAACAATTTCCTTATCAAAATTTTATCGTGCTTGGTTCGTTTTAAGGAAAGGATTGAAGTGAAAACTCCCAACCAACATGTGATAAGACAAGCACAATAATCACACAAATTCGTGCACGTGTGCAATAAAGGAAACATGAGTAAAACATATAGGAAGTAACACTTAATTACATCTTAACGACTCCAAACATTATAAAGCACAAAGATGACATGATATATTGTCTCAAAACACTATCAAATAGTCACGTGAAAAATAATGAAATGAAGTTGTGACTCGGTCATCCAAAGTGTTTATCCATAAACGGTGCAAACAAAATACAAAAATCTTTTTGTATTTTTCAAAACTTTATCAAAATAAAATCTTTTTGTATTTTTCAAAATCTTCAAAAAACAAAAATCTATACAAAAAGTACATGTCACAATGCTGGCAAAAATATATCAAAATGCATTACTAGCGATTTGACGACGTGAGAAGTCAAATTGTATAAAAAAAAATCCTTGAAAAATCAGGATCATGCGATAAATTAGCGTAACCCGCTCTGATACCAATTTGTAGAATCGCTACAATGGAAATAGAGAGACTTCTCAAATAAAATCAAATTTTAATTAATCCCAAATTCTAGTTAAACCCTAAAACATGCATCTAGATGATTTATCCAATAAAATAAAGCATGCAGGATAAAACAAACAATTTCAGGAAAAAATCCCCGAAGGGCAAAACCTTTTTATTTCACTATAATTTGAAGAAAACGGCTTACACGGATTACAATGAAATTGGGTGGCATACCAAATACCCGCAGGTGTCAGTTTCGATGTTTAGACTGGAACATTCCATTTTCAGGATGGCAGTAGTGAAGAAGAAGACGGCTCCTCCACAAGTTAGGACTGTAATTTTCCCTTTCCCGGAGGGAAGCAATGAAGAAGAAAAATGGCTTCTCCACAAGAGTGAACCTTATAAGGACTCCCTCCACAATAGCACGCAACTGTCGGTTGTAGATCTCACCCCACAAAGTATGAACAAATAACAAAATATGTTCTTGGGTTCCACAAAACAATTCACATAAAAGTAATTGGGATTTTGTGAATTAAAACAAACATATTTGAACCCTTAAAATTGTTAGAGAAAAACTTTATGCCAAAAGGTATTGAATTAAATCTAGGCTGATACACAAAAGTTTCAAAAGAATAAGACTCTTAAAAGTTGAAACTATTCTCCACATTTTTCTAGTCTACCAGGACCCCTTTTTATACAAAATTTGAGTTGATCAAAGGATAAGCATTACATCATCGTGTCAGCCTAAAAGTCATCTCTCTCGAACGAGAATGATATCTCGTGCGAACGAGATCGCGTGTCGTTAGAACGACTATGCGCGACTTCCCATTGTCGTTCGAACGAGATTGATATCTCGCTTGAACGACCTTGGCGTCGAAACCGAGGTACATTTACTACTGAAGTAGTTTTTCACAAACAGTTGTAAAACCTCTTTAAAAACATTTATATATAAAAGATTTTTAATTTTTTTTTAAAATATCCCAACACTCTTAATATGAAATGTTAATGAAACTTTAAAACAATATCTTACCAAAGTTCATATTGTTGGGCTTGAATGTTGAAGGCAACTAGTAATTCGGATTCGTCTTTTGTAGATGAAAACTTCTTCAATTCTTCGACGACTTGTAACGGTATAGGACATAATTAATTATGATGGACTTATGCAAAATATGTCCTTACAACAACAAGCCTTTAAACCATTAGGTTACCCTAGTAAGACGAGTTGTGTCTCGTGAGGGTTTGCAGTGAATATACCCACAAAAATCGACTCAAGGAACTTTCAAAATGCGTAAAAATTGTATAATTCAAACTTTCCCAGAAAATAGTCATCATCAAGTCATGTTCAATAGTCTCAAATCATAGTGCGTGTGTGCAAATCCAAAAGTTTAACCACCAATTTCCACCGATTGATCATTACGTTGCTTACCCGAAAATTCGTTTTGATTTCGAATTCTCATGGAATGCTCTCACAAACGAATCTCTCGGATTATGGTTATTCTCTCGGTATGCGTGATAAAAAGAGTAAAGCGATGGATGCAAAGTCACGCATACAAGTAGAAAGACGAAAAATTTTATAGTGATAGGATCTTATCAACGGGATACGGTTTTAAAAACGAGAACATTGCCTCTTATTCACGCATTATCACTTTTACTATCTTTTGGTGTATTGGCTCTCCACGCGGTAACCAATTTTGCAATTCGGACTCAGTTAGGACTTTTTCGGGTTTTAAGGTATATTGGGTAAAATTTAAATAGTAGGGAAGGTTGGAATTGGAAAAGTCATTTATGATGTCCATTTGTGCTTTTTTCGGGCTATTGCTCATTTTTTTCTTCTTTTTTTTATATTTTTCTATTTTTCACTTCTTTTCTTTTCTTGCTATTTTTGTTGAGCATATCTAATTTTTTTCTTGCCCCTTTTTATGAACTTTCCGAATTTTATTGAATATTTCCTTTTCGCAATTCCAGATTTTTTGGGTTTTTCGGGTTGTTAAACGAAAGGAAAAATTATTCGGCTCAATTTGGGTTATCAAAGGGATAATTTTTCACATCTTTTTATGGCTAATATTCTTCGGTAAAAAATGATGGCCTACTTCGTTGTCCGAATTACTTATTAATTTACCATACGCATCTTGAGATTAATTTAATTTAGAGATTTATAGCGCGCTTTTTAAGGCAATACCACACACGTTTTCCATAACTGATCAAAATGAAATGATTGAGATCCACGATGAATTTTTAGGCACTAAAAAGAACTTTGAGTTAATAATGAACTCGGATTGATTTATAAATTTCACAAAGATGAAAGGCTCGAATCTCATCGGGTTTGTTAATCTCCACACTTATTTGTTAAGTCGTCAATTTTCGCACAATTTTCATCTTTGGTCAATTTCGGCTTTGTGTATTTGAATTTTACAACTTGAGATTTCAATTCGACTTTTAATGATATTTTTGAAAATTTTGAATTCCAATTTTTATTTATTTTGAATAAAAATATTTTTGGATTTTTCAAAATTTTATGATTTTTTTTTGGAGATTTTTGGCCATTTTTGAAAATTTGTGATGTTTTAGAAATACGCACTTCTGAACCCCCTTAACTTAGACTTTTGCATTGTCCTCAAGGAAAAAGGACTAAAATCTAAACAAGGAAAAATAAAAAGTACAATAAATAAAACAAACAAATGGAGAAAATGCAGATTTTTATAAAACAGGACTGTGGTACAAAAACAACAAAGATCATACAACATGTGTACTAGGGAAACAACTAAAAACTATCACAAACAACCAAGGCTTCACTAGGGTGGTAGGTGGGAAGAGCTGGGGGCGTCGGGGCCATAGGGGTCATATAAGTAGGATGGCAATGGCTCGTTGGGATCCCCTTGGCGTCGGTACATGTCTGTTTGAAAATGAAACATCATGCGTGTATCGTGACGGTAGTCGGCCAAAAAGATGTTGAATCTCATCTCAAGGGCCGACATGCGATTAGTGAGGTCACTACCCACCCATTCAAAATTCGGGTCGTCTTCTTCTTCGGTCGACTCTTCATCCGTACCTACGTCACCCATCTTAACTTCAGCAGCTGCTTCTTCTCCTTCCTCTTCCTCGTCCTCGTCCTTGCTCGAGGTAGCATCGTCCTCGTCATTACTTCTTCGCCTTGCCCGGAGGATGGCTAGCTGTTTGGGGCTTTGCATGCTGGTTCCCTGTCCAAAAGCACCGGGGAGGCGAGTACGACCAAGCGGTGCCTCAATGTCAGCGTCCTTGATGATGGAGGTAATCAAACATGCATATTGAAGTGGTACTGCACCTTTTTCATCCAGGTACACGACCATGCTGTTGGCGTATAGGGTGCGCGCCAGGTTGATGGAAATGTTGGGATCGAAGAGGTGTTAGGTCAATGTGGCCTGACGGGGATGCATCGCTGAATTGTTGGACATTTGCAAAATATTTGCACACACTATTTGGAAGGTAAGGATTGCTTTCTCGTTAAGATGGCCAATGGTGACAGTTTGCCCCCTCCATGCAATATCGGGGGCAATGCGCTCCATAATGAGTTCTTTGGCGACCAGGGCGACATTCCTTGGGTAGGTAAAATCTTGAACATCGGGAACCTCGTATTCGGCCAACTTGACCATAAGAAGGGCCAACGAAAAAGGGATGGCGATGGCATCAACATATCCTTGAGAATCGAAGGCCCATCCGAACAAGGGAGCCATAGAAAGATCGAACCTCAGCTGCCCAAACCGCCTCGTATGGTTGATTAAGGAATCGACACCAACCCCTAGGCATGAAGAGGATGATTATAGAATTGGGCAGACCTGACCATTGGACAACGCGCTCCATGTGGAGTTTACGATCTTGGCGGGAACGGAATTCACCATGGTCGGAAGGAAGGATTTAGGTGGAGTCGTATTTGGCGTGGGCGGGGAGTAGGGCCATGATAATAAGGAGAGGTTGCTGGAAAAATATGGAGGGAGAAGAGAGGAGTGATGTGGTTAAAGGTGTGAAGAAAAGTGAAGGCTATGGGTGGGTATTTATAGGAGAGGGGTGGGTAGGGTTTGGTAAATGGAGGGAAAGGGTTTGGAGGTCAAGAGGGAGTGTATGTGGGAGGGAAATTGAAGGGTTGGTTATGGGGAAACACATTGGGAGGGAAGGGAAGGGATTGGGGATAAGGGGGTGCACCTTGGGAATAGGGGAAAGAATTCTGCAGAAAGCGGACCGATCCGGCTAAGGATCGGACCGATCCGGTCCTTTAACCCTCGAGACTTTTAAACACCGGACTGATCCGGATATAAAATAGAGGAACTGATTCGTGGAGGACCGGTCCGGTTCAAAATTAAAGAACCGATCCGGGTTCTTGTATTGAGCTGGATTTTCCCCCTAACATAATTGCGATCGCTCTCCTCCGAAAGTTTTCAATTCTCATCATGATCCCTATCAGTTTGGACTCAAAATTCTGTCGATGTCTATGGTCAATGCAACTTGACTCAATTTCCTGAAACATGTGAATTCTCTCACCTTATTGTACCTTAATCCTATGGACTCTCACTACTCACACGACTCTCATCTACTATACACAAGAATTCACCCCATATGCGTTGGGGGTGCGACGACCTCACTGTAGCATCCCACTCTACCCGTAAACGGGGTCCAACAACCAAACGGTGTCGACTTCTTCCACACACGCCTCTAGATATGGCTTTAGGAGTTGTCCATTTACTTTGAATGTATTTCCCCCTTTCAAATCGTCTAACTCAACAGCTCTGTGAGGGAAAATATTCTTCACAACGAACGGGCCAGACCATCGTGATCGCAACTTGCCCGGAAAGAGATGAAGCCGAGAGTTATAAAGAAGTACTTTTTTTCGAGAAGAAACTCTTTGCGGCGAATGATGTTATCGTGAGCGAGTTTCATCGTTTCTTTGGAGATTTTAGCGTTCTCATATGCATCATTGCGTATCTCTTCTAACTCATTTATTTGAAGCTTGCGAGCTTCACCAGCCTTATCCATGGCATAGTTTTACACCTTAATTGCCCAATACGCCTTGTGCTCTAATTCCACGGGAAGATGGCTAGGTTTTCCATACACAAAGCCAAAAGGGGACATGCCGAGCGGATTTTTATATGCGGTACGATAGGCCCACGGAAAATCATTTAATCTAAGTGACCAATCTTTCCGGGTAGGATTGACAGTCTTTTCGAGAATGTTTTTTATTTCCCGATTCGCTAGTTTGGACTGTCCATTCGTTTGTGGGTGATAAGTCGTTCGAACCTTGTGAATGACACCATACTTTCTCATGAGCTTTGCGAATGGTCTATTGCAAAAGTGCGTGCCATTATCGTGGATTATCGCTTTCTGAGCAACGAAGCGGGAAATTATGTGTTCCTGCTACAACTTAATCGCCACTTTGCTGTCATTCGTCTTGGTAGCTATAGCTTCCACCCATTTAGAAACATAGTCTACCGCGACAAGGATGTATAGGAAACCAAAGGATGGGGGGAAAGGTCCCATGAAGTCAATACCCCAACAGTCGAAGATCTCAATAATGAGTATGGGGGTAAGAGGCATCATGTCTCGTCGGGTAATAGCTCCCATCCGTTGGCACCTATTGCAAGATTTACAAGCAGTGTTTATATCCCGGAATATTATAGGCCAATAGAGGCCGCATTGCAGAATTTTAGCGGTCGTCTTTTTCGTCGAAAAGTGGCCTCCATAGGCTTTCGATTGACAAAATTGGATAACTTTTGGGATCTCGTCATTCGATACGCATCATCGGATGATTTGGTCGGCGCAATATTTAAACAGGAAGGGATCGTCATAGAAAAACATGCGCGACTAAGTAATAAACCTCTTCTTATCTTGTGGTGTCCAATCGGGAGGGACGACTCCCGTGACAAGGTAGTTCACGATATCTGCAAACCCAGGCAAAGAAAAGGTGGCAAAGAGTTACTCATCCGAAAAGTATTCGTCTATGGGTATGGGATCACTAGGTACGTCGAACGAAAGCCGTGATAAGTGGTCGGCAATGACGTTTTCTACTACTTTATTTTCTTTAATGGAGAGATTAAACTCTTATAGGAGTAAGATCCACCTTATGAGGCACGACTTTGCATGTTTCTTTGCAAGTAGGTATTTCAATGCCGTGTGGTCGGTGAAGAAAGTAATGGGAGAACCGATAAGGTAAGACCGAAATTTGTCAAGAGCAAAGACTACCGCTAGCAACTCCTTCTCGGTAGTGGAGTAATTGAGTTGTGGTTCGGTAAGAGTCCGACTAGCATAGTAGATAACATGAGCCTGTTTGTCTTTTCTTTGGCCCAAAATAGCCCCTATTGCGTAATCTCTAGCATCACACATAAGTTCGAATGGTAAAGATCAATCTGAAACTTGCATGATGGGAGAGGACACAAGCATGGTTTTTAGTTTTTCAAAAGCACTTTGGCATGATTCCGTCCATTCAAATGGGTTGTCTTTCATAAGTAGGTTGCTTAAGGGTCTAGCGATGGCGCTAAAGTCCTTAATGAACCTTCGATAAAACCCCGCGTGGCCCAAGAAGATGCGTACGTCTTTGAGCGATTTTGGTGGGAGTAGATCGGCTATGACATCTATCTTAGCTCTATCAACTTCTATCCCCTTGGATGAAACTATGTGGCCAAGAATTATTCCCTCGGTGACCATGAAGTGGCATTTCTCCCAATTCAGCACTAAGTTCTTTTCCACACACCGGATAAGTACTTTTTCCAGTTTTTCAAGACAAAGATCGAAAGAGGTGCCAAAAATGCTGAAATCGTCCACGAACACTTCAAGTCCTTTCTCGACCATGTCGCTAAATAGGCTCAACATGCACCTTTAAAAGGTCGCGGGTGCATTACACAAGCCAAATGGCATACGTTTGTAGGCAAACGTACCAAAAGGGCAAGTGAAAGTTGTTTTCTCCTGGTCAAGTACATCTACCTCAATTTGGATATATCCGGAATAACCATTAAGGAAGAAATAGTAAGGGTGGCCCGCTACTCTCTCAAGCATCTGATCAATAAATGGCATGGGGAAATGGTCTTTCCTAGTTCCCACATTGAGTTTTCGGTAATCAATGCAAACGCGCCACCCGGTGGTGGTACGTTGGGGAACTAGCTCTCCCTTAGCATTCTCAATCACTGTCACGCCCGACTTCTTTGGGACAACTTGAATAGGGATCACCCACTTGCTATCCGAGATTGGGTAGATAATCCCGGCATCCAATAGCTTAATTATTTCGATCCTCACCATTTCTTTCATATTAGGGTTTAGACTTCTTTGCATTTCTCTCGAGGGCTTGATATCCTCTTTGAGATGGATCTTGTGGGTGCAAATCAAAGGACTTAACCCTTTCAAATCAGCAATGCACTAACCAAAAGAATCTTCATGCTTCCTCAGAATCTTTAGCAATTTACCCTCCTGCTCTTAGTCTAGGCTAGAGGATACAACAACAGGAAATGTCTCATCCTCTCCTAGGTATGAATATTTAATATGGGACGGGAGTTTCTTCAATTCGAGGGTTGGAATTTTTTTGTTGGAGGGAACCATGCGTGTATCCCTCGGTGGTAATTCCTCGAATATAAAAACCCAACTTACATCTCTCGCATCCTCGTGCGACGCTCTCTCATCAAATAACTATCTCAACTCCTCAACCTCCCTCTCGAATGCGGTGTACGTCCCCTCACTCCCGTGGCTTGACACTAAACAGGACCCTAAGGCGTCTCCATAATAGGTTTCCTCGAAATAATCCTCTACGATTTCGTCTATTAGGCTCACCGTGTGAAGATCATCTTCTTCCCCCGTATGTTGGGTGCTATGGAAGATGTTAGTCTGTAAAGTCATGTTCCCAAAAGTGAGTTGCATTCTCCCATTGCGAGTATTAATGGTTGCGTTAGCCATAGCTAAGAATGGGTACCCAATAATGGTGGGAACATGGTTGCTTGAGGTGAAGGAGGGCTCCGTGTCCCAAATTACAAAGTATATCGGGAAGTAGAAAGTGTCAACTTGGACGATTACATCCTCAACTATGCCTCTTGGGATCTTCACGGTTTGATCCACTAATTGGAGAGTGACCTTTGTGGGCTTGAGGTCGACCAAATCAAGTTTCCTATAGATGGCGTAAGGGAGAATATTGACACTTATTCCCAAATCAAGTAAGGCTTTCTCAATTTTATTTTCTCCAATGATGCAGGAAATGGTGCACCGGGATCTTTGAACTTGGGCGGGAGATAATTGAGTAGGATGGAACTCACGTTCTGTGGTAGGAAGGCATTTTTCTTTACCTTACATCCTCATTTTTACCGTCAACAAGTCTTTGATGACTTTCGTATAAGCTGGAATTTGCTTAATGGCATCGAGGAAACGTAAATTCAGCTTTACTTGCTTTAGCACGTCTAGCACTTCATCATGGGGATTTCCTTTGTGGGAAGGAACCAACCTTTGAGGAAACGGTTCCGCGGTGGGTGGTTTCTCTACTACCTCGGGCTTACTAGTGTCTTCTTTATCACTCTCATTCAAGGGGACATCTTCGGCCTCTTTCGTGTCGGGCGAGATCTCCTTGTCTTTGGTTGCATCGTGTGGGGGAGATGATAAATCAATGACTCTCCCACTACGAAGAGTGGTCACAACTTGACATTGCTCCTGATGTTCTGTCGAGGTGGAGCTAATACTAGTTTGACCTTGGGGCGGTCTTTGGCCCTAAGGAGGAAACTTTCCCTTCTCTTGGATACTCAACGATGATTGCAATTGTGAGATGTTTGCATTCATGTTGTTCATCATGCGCTCATGCCTAGCATTAGTTGCAGTCTGGGTATTTATAAAGTGGTTGATTATATCCTCGAGACTTCTCCACAGTGGAGGGATGTATGCTCCTTGAGGTGGTGGTGCTTGCACATGTCCTTGCATGTGTGGAGCTTGTTGAAAATGCGATGTTGGAGGGGGAGCAACATGTGAATTAGGATTCATCGTAGCATGTTGTTGCCCATAGCTAAAACCAGGGTGGTTTTTCCATGAAGGTTTGTAAGAATTCCCATGCGGGGCACCGAAATTACCCTTAAAACCTCTTAAGCCACTGACTTGCTCTTGAAGCGTCACTTTGTAGGCGGGTATAGTTGGGCATTCCTCAGTTGAATGACCTGCCTCACAAATCGCACACACCTTCTCGACGGGGTTTGGGATGAATCAAGGTAGTCCTCTTACACATTCCTCACGTAGGTCTCGCAGTCCTTTCTCAAGCATATCGAGTTGACTATCCGCTATAGAATTCCTTTCTACATGAAATAGGTCGAACACCGATGGAGTGGTGGTCACTTGACAATTTCTATTTTGAGTATTAGGGTCAGATGTATCCCAGGATTGGGTAGTCTCGGCGACATACCTCGGGTGAAGCTCAGCATCGTGGGCGTCTAAGTCGACAAACGGACCACTACCCATGGTCTCAACGAGTTGCTTGGAATTAATGTTCAGCCCATTATGGATAAAGGAAATGATTTGCGTTTTATCAACACCATGATGGGGACACGAGGCAATTAACTCATTGAAATGCTCGTAGCATCGTTCGAATGACTCATTTTTCTAATTGTCGGAATGTTTTTATTTGAGCCTTGATGGAATTCGTTCGATGTGGAGGAAAGAACTTCTTGAGAAATTTGGATTGTAATTCATTCCATAATGAAATCGAATTTGGAGGTAAGGACCATAGCCATGATTTAGCCTTATCCTTTAGCGAGAATTAAAAAAGTTTGAGGCGGAGCACATCTTTTGTGCAAGTTTGATCGCTAAGTGTCTCGCATGCATCCTCAAATTCCATGATGTGGGCATATGGCTTTTCGGAATCCATTCCATGGTAAGTGGGAAGTATCTGGATCATCCCATTCCTAAAGCGAAACTGTCCCGCATTGTATGGGAGTAAAATGCATCCCAGAGTGACAGTGCGTTCGGGGTATAAGATGTCTCTCAAAGGGCGATACGGGGCCTCTCCCTCATCGGTAGTTGCACTACCGTGTTGTGACATGTCTCTCTCTCCCAAAGATTCGGTATCCTTACTTGGTATACATGGAGTGCTCTCTGAAGTGTGTCGTAAGAAGGAAAATTGGGTGTTATTTGAGATTGAGTGTGACAATGTGGGAGGTGGAACCCAGAACTGTGGAGCGTTAGGAGTGTGAGGGCTATCAGGGTCGTACTCAACTATCGGATTTTCGTGAATGAGAGTTGGAGTATTTTGGGGAGTTGGAGTGAGTTCAGAATTTTGCATTAATAGCTTATGACATATCGTGATGAATCTTTTTGTGCTTTTTGAATTTTTTTTATATGTTTTTGGATTTTTGGTCAAAGTTTTAGATTGACTCGATCTAATCCTAAGTCTACCTAAATCCCTGACAACGGCGCCAAAAACTTGGCGCGACTCAGAAAGGGTATCAGAAGTGCGTTCTCTCTAGGCTCAAGTGCAAGCCTGTTGCGTTAGTAATAAACCCAGTAAGTCGGGATCGTATCCACAGGGAAATAAGACAACAGAGTTGTGACGACGTTGGACAGATGAAGGAAACCTAACTTTGACTCTAAAGAAAAGGAAAAGATGATTGGTTTTGGGAATAACTACACTAGATGCAATTTTGAAAATAATTATTTAATGCACGAAAGGATGAAAGAAATGCAGCTACTCTAAATTACTGATGATAATTGACTTGAAACTTAAAACTATATGATGAAGAAAACAGGACGGGAATACAATCCCCCAACCCTAGTGTGTTGATGTTATAAAACTAATCGTAAATTTAAATGATTAATTAGACCCAGAATTTAGTACTCCCAAGCATTACGTATATGAGATTCAATCCCGTATCATACTTAATCAGAGGACGAGTATATCGGTATTTCAATAGTTACACTCGAATTGTATTCTAAAGCATCCCGGTTACCCGGAAGCAAACGAGATCTAAAGATCTACAATTGTCGTGTTTCTATGCAGTACGGTCGTAATCAAACCCTTAAATTCAGAGGATTGATTTTATGTACATACAACTACCACATCAGGTTGGGTTCATGCTTCCCGACCTTTAAAAGTCTAGCCTACCATGATGAACTCAATGAAAACAATTTTGGAATTGCAGGAAATCATGATTAAACTTAGGAAAATTTGTAGAATGATGTAAACAGGAAATTGAATAGAGAAAATTACTCACTAATCTTACCAAAGCACTCAAATCATTAACTACTATTACTGGTAATCACTGAAATCGAAATAATCTTCAATCTTGGAATTAAATTAATAAGATATCTCCAAACTAGGGTTTTTCTAAAAAGAAGGGAAAATTAGCTAAATTCCTCGTACTAAGAATGATAATAAAACGGTTTTTTATACCTTACAAACCTTCAGGAGTTTTAGCTGCACTAGACTCTCCATTAGAGATGGATAACAAAATAAAAACTCGATAGTCGGACCGGTCGAGTCCTCCTGCAGTTCAGTCTGCCTGGAATTCGAATAGGTTCTTTTAATTCTTGGGCGGATCGATCCGGTGCAGATCAGTTCTTTTAATTTCTTTCAGCTTCGATCCGTCTTTAGTCTGGGGTTCTCTGGAAATTGTCAATGCGGACCGGTCCGGCCCGGATCGGTTCGTGCTTCCTTTGACCTTTTTGCTTCAAACTTTGACTGCTCATAACTTTCACACCGGGAATTCGATTGAGGTGTCATTTCTTATTACGTTCTCATGAACTTGATATCTTCAACTTCTCTTTAGATGCCTTATCCGAATTCCGAGTAAAAATTACAATTTTGCCCTTTGGACTTTCCTTCTTTTGTTTATCGATTCTTCCGATTTCTTTCTTTCTTTAATTGACATCAAATACCTGTAAAATTAATACGAAATACCAAAAACTCGGTGTACTCGTTAGGATAAATCAGTAGAAAGATTATGAGATAAAGTCAAATCGATTACGTTGTTCGAGGTGCTAAAAGTAACTAAATTAAAGGGATAAATTTGGAAGAATTTATGCCTAATCAGCAGGATACCCTTTATGGAAGTCACCTATGTGAGTAAGAAGTGGGCCACTTCTATGAGAATAATAAAAGGCATATTCTCTAAAATACTCACGGAACCAAGTGGTGTTCATGGCCAAAATGAACACAAACGTGAGAACCAACTGTATTGAAGAATTATTATGTGAATAGTGTTGTCTAGGTTTACAAAAATGGTTGACGGTTCAAGGAGGTGAAGTCTACTGATTAACCAAGTAAATCCGATAATATATCATTAAGGAAAGTTCATGGCCACTAGGCTACTTCTTGCGATGCAATAAGTCTTCAGTTTTACTCAACATGTGTTTGCATCTGCATTAACATCTGCTCTATTTTTATTTATAGTGGTATATCATTCATGTGGGGGATTGTTGAAAAATTGGACTTAAAATTGAAATTAAAATCTGTCCAGATTTTTGGACAGAATTTTCGAGCAACTTTGAGCTCAAATTTAGGAGGTACCCACAGTACCATAATTATGGGACCATGTACGAACACGTTCTCCTCCGCAAGGAGATTAACGGATTATATTCACATGTCCATTTTCATTAAGTTATGAATGATAAATATGTCCCCAAAGGGACTCACAAGGTAATGAAAGTTAATGAATTGGGTAGGTTTTAACTCTTGTCCCACATTGAAAGAGTAGTGAAAATTTAGTGAGTTAATATGACCACAAGTATGGACTAAGGCTTAGATGCCTTGGGGTATCACAACTCTTTGAAGGGGAGATGGCCTACACTATGCATGTGTTGGGCTTGGCCCAAAACCCACAAGCACGTGCGCCCGCTGTCCGTCCATCCGGCTCGGCTCGACTCGGCTCGTATTTAGTTCGGTTCGGGCTTGGACTTATAATCTCTTAAATTTTTGGCCCGTTTTAAATTAAATTTCTGGGCTTTAGTTATTAATTAATTACAAAATTAATTAATTAATTAAGAAACTGTTGGCAGTTTCGTTTAACTGTTTTGACAGTTATTTTTGAACAGTCACTTACTTTACTAAAAATACAAATGCTTCCATCCGTTTTTAAACTAATGAAAAATTTCCACCCGTACTTTATTCCAATCCAAAATGCTGTCAATTCGAGAAACATATTTCTTCCCTCTTACATTCATTTGATAATCATTTATCATACTGTTTGGTTGAGTGAAAATACAGTAATTGTGTTTGTCGAAATTAATTATTGTCGTGCTACATAATTAATTTAAAAAATAGGTTCTATCTTGGGAGATAATATTCATCAACTTTAGAGCACATTGAAAGGAATAAATTGTCTTAAGGACACTGTGTTACACATGGCTCGGATTATTTTCTAGTTGTATTATTTTCCTGCCAATTCAAGTAAGTTATTACATTTTTTGTAATTTATTTTTATTTTTGTAATTATTATTTTATTCATAATTTTGTACTTTTATATTATCAATATAATAAACATAACAATCTTAAGACAATTTATTGTGTTCTAGTGTTTTGTATAGTGTACATAATTTTTTTTTATTACAGAAATTTTATTCGTATCAAATAAATCTGTTTTGACGTAAAAATTTGAATTAAAATATTATTTTATTACAGAATAGTAATAAAACAGCTATTGTTACAGAAATTTATTTCTACACTGTTTATATATTCTATTTTAGGAAATAAAAATTTTATTTGCAAAATTTTGTTAAATCTGTTTATATAAAACTTTTAATCTTAAAATTATAATTATGTTTTGTACGATTTTTTTTTAATATTAAAAACAGTGTGACATGGATTTTTTTTTATCTTAGACTCGTATAAACTTGTGTTTATATTTTAGTTTAATTTTGAATATTATTTAGAATTCTTTTGGAATTTATTTATTGTTAATTATATTTGGAGGAAATTTGTGTACAAAATTTTGTATTCTGTTTTGATTAATTCATTTACATATGAATATTATCATTGATAAAAAATCGGTTTTTGTAACAGAAATGGAATCGGATAGTAAGAACATTATTCCTACAAATGTGACTGTTAGTAATACAAATGTGACTGCACCCGTATCTATGCCACACAGGGAGAAATCGAAAAAGTTCAATGGGGATGACTTCAAATGTTGGCAAGGACAAATGTATTTTTATCTAACTACCTGCTAACTCGGTAGGTTTGTATATGAAGATTGTCCCTCTATTGAAGAGGGAGATGACTCTAAAAAGGTTGCTGCTGTTGATGCTTGGAAGCAATCTAACTACCTTTGCCGGACTTATATTCTAGCCTACTTGGACAAAATATTGTATCATATCTCCTGCACGATCAAGATAACAAAGGAATTGTGGAATTCTTTTGAAAAGAAGCACAAAACTGAGGATGATGGGATGAAGAAATTTATCGTCGGGCATTTTATGGACTTCAAAATGTTTGACACTAAACTAGTGATCTCGCAGGTGCAAGAACTCCAAGTGATCCTCCACGACATTCATACTCAAGGAATGTCCGTTAGTGAAACCTTCCAAGTTGTTGAAATTGTTAAAAAATTGCCACCATCTTGGACTTTATTCAAAAATTATCTCAAGCACAAGCGAAAGGAGATGAATGTGGAGGAGTTGGTGGTCAGGATGACAATTGAAGAAGATAATCGTGAGTCTCAAAAGAAAAGTGGGAAGAATCCAATGGAAACAAAAGTCCATGTCGTTGAAGGTCCTAAGAAGAAAAAGCGAAAGAATGATGGGGAAGGCACTTCCAAACAAAACAAAGAGGAATTTAAAAGGCAAATGCTACAACTCTGGTAAACCTGGACACGCTCAAGCGAGTTTCGTAAGACTAAGAAGAAAAATTGAAATAATCCTCAAGAAAATATAACTGGGGGTGAAAACATCGCCAATGACTTGGCGGATATGAATCTTTCATCCGTGGTCTCTGAATGTAACTTGGTGGGAAATACCAAGGAATGATGGGCGGACACTGGAGCCACACGACACATTTGTGCAAACAAATGGATGTTCTCCACCTACGAGCCTTTGGAAAATTAGGAGAACCACTTTATTAGTAATTCTTCCACTTCTAAGGTGGTGGGATAAGGAAAGATTACTCTAAAAATGACTTCTGAAAAGGAACTTACTATCAATAATGTTATTCACGTGCCTAATATCCGAAAGAATCTGATTTCTGGATCTCTCCTGACTAAAAATGGGTTTAAGCATGTGTTTGTGTCTGATCGCTTTGTGTTGTCAAAGAATGATATGTATATAGGAAAGGGCTACCTAAATGAGGGGTTCTTTAAAATCATTGTTCTTACTATAACCCCCAAAACATGTGTTTCAATGAATGAAATTACTAGTTCTTCTTACTTGATTGAGTCAATTAATATTTGGAATGCTAGATTAGGACATGGTAATTTTGATACATTGCATAGATTAATTAACTTGGATCTTTTGCCAAAATTTAAATTGAAAAAATCATAAATTTGAAATTTGTGTGGAATCTAAATTATCCAGATTACCTTTCCATACAGTTGAAAGAATAACTGAACCTTTAGATTTAATTCACACTGATATTTGTGATTTAAAATTTGTTCGAACTAGAGGTGGAAAAAAGTATTTTATTACTTTTATTGACGATTGCACAAAATATTGCTATGTATATTTGCTACACAGTAAAGATGAAGCTATTAGTCCATTTAAGAAATATAAGAATGAAGTTGAGAATCAATTAAGAAAAAAGATAAAGGCTATTAGGAGTGATAGAGGAGGTGAATATGAAAATCCATTTGAGGATTTTTGTTCTTAAAATGAAATTATTCATCAAACCACCGCTCCTTATTCTCCTCAATCGAATGGTGTTGTTGAACGTAAAAATCGTACTTTGAAGGAGATGATGAACTCAATGTTATTTAGTTCAGGAGCTCCACAAAACTTGTGGGGGAAGACTTACTTTCTTATAATTACATTCTCAATAAAATACCTCACAAGAATACTCATAAGACACCTTATGGATTATGAAAAGGTTGAAGACCTTCCTATAAATATTTACGAGTGTGGGGATGCTTAGTCAAAGTGATGGCTCCTAAACCTAAAAAGGTAAGAATAGGACAAAAAACCGTGGATTGTGTGTTCATCGGTTATGCTACTAATAGCAGTGCATATCGATTTCTAGTTTGTAAATCTGAGATTTCAGATATTCATGTAAATACAGTTATTGAATCGAGGGACGCTTCATTTTTTGAAAATGAATTTCCGTATAACAGGACCCGAGAATCTGGTCCTTCTAAAAGGACAAATCAAGGTACTACAAGTGGTACTCATTGACCTATTGAACCAATAGAGGATGAACCACGACGTAGTAAAAGGGAAAGAAACTGAACTTCTTTCGGTTCGAATTTTCTAACATATTTACTAGAAAATGAACCTCAATCGTACAAAGAAGCCATATACTTACCCGATGCTTCTAATTGGAAAGAAGAAATTAATAGTGAAATCGAATTCATATTACAAAACCATACATGGGAACTAGTGTATCTTCCTCCAGGTTCAAAACCATTAGGTTCTAAATGGATCTTCAAAAAGTAGTTGAAGGCCGATGGATCAATTGATAAATATATGTAATACCCCATATTTTTACGCATAACTATTTTTACGGAAAATGGGGATTAATTAAATTTAAGGGAGAAAATTTAAATTGAAATTTATCCGATTTTATGATAATAATCACTAACGGAATGAGAGTTAGTAATTATTGAAATAATGGTATGACCGGGAATAAGATACATGACAGTTATGTTATAAATATTTGGGACGCGTATGAGTCACGTTAATTGTACATATTTGGGGGGTTAAAAGATAATTTATTTTTGTATAACTCGGACGGCTATTTTGAGTGTGCTAAGTGTCCGGAAGGGTCGAAATAGTCATAAAACACTATTCGGGTATGTTATTTGGAGTCCGGGACTTTTTAACCCAAAACGACACCCAAGAGGGGTATTTTAGTCTTTAGAAATTTTAAGGTAATTAAATGGACGAAAATTGGGTCAATTAAAAAGACATTAAGGGTTAGTGGATGTCAGTTTCAACCTACGTGAGAAGATAGGGAAAGAGAGAGAGAACCAAGGAAGAAAAAGGAGACTCCATTGGAGCCTTAGCCAAGAATTAAACCTTTCACAACAGAAAGCACACCAACACGGAGATCGTGTCAGGAGGATCATTCTTATACCAATTTCAACCCGCAAATCAAAAGTTCATTTTTAAGTTAAGTGATTATCATGCTCTTCTCTTAGCAATTATTACTCTTGTTAACCTATATTGAGGTTTTAGAACAACAAGTACCAATTTGGGTTTTCCTATGATGAAATCGTGTAGAATATTTAGAAAAATCTAATGGGGGTTTGCATGTAGAGGATTTTCCCCTTAGTAGAAATGTGAAAATTGATGAACTAGATGTAAATCATGAATTAAAATGGAGTTTTATGAACAAATAAATTATGGGTTCATGTTAATAGGGTTTGTGGTAATGTTTGGGAATTAATTGAAATTACATGATGATTATAATGATTTGACCTCCAAAATTATGTTATTATGTGTTTTAAGATGACTTAGGATAGTGAGAAACATTTTATTTGGGTTAGAGTGAATGTAGGTTGAGTTTTGAGTGGTGAAAATTGGGAAAAACGAAGTTAAGAGACGAACTGGGGCAACTTCGAAAATTTTGTTAGAAGTCCAGCCCAGGTCGTTCGAACGAGACTTCTAACGAGATTCCAGTAGCCCTTCTAAGGAGTTTGGGGGTTCGTTTGAAGTACCTTCGTTCTAACGACCTCGTTCGAACGAGATTCCAGAATGACCTTTTTAATCCCGAATTTTGTTAAGAACTTCCCGTAGGCTTATTCAAGTGAGTGTTAAACCAGTATAATCGTTGAGTGAATTATATTGATAATTATAGTGAGAGGAGAATATGTCGACCCTTGGAAGGTATAAAATTCATAAAATTAAGGAGGTGCAAAAATACAAGGTAGGGTATACACGAATAAAGTACGAGTTATAATAAGAGTTAATAGACGTACTGCAAACACTAGATTATGGGAAATCTAATGAATTTATATAAGTGGTGTGCATGCTTATTGTTCAAAATATTATGTGTGTAACATACCTAGCTACTGGCTATAGCACAGAGGTTAACGCGTTTTGGACAACCGAATCTTGTGTGCCTTCGGGGGATTTAGAGTTTTACCACTAGATCATGGAACCTAGGTACGGGCTATCCATGAGAATGATAGTGATGACGGTCGTATAGGTGCGCAGGTATGTGCATAGCCCATCGGTTTGAGACTATGTTCGCCTCCAATATGTGTTTATGTTTTTATTGGTTCTCGAGAGATTGAACCTGTTGTCCTCTATGCGTGAGCTTTGCAAATGGACTAGATAACCGAGTATGCGTGTACTAATGGGTTCTTAACCAAAGGTGTAATATTGCTATACTTATATAATTTGATATGTATACATAAAGCGAATAAGGTGTGTATACCGAAAATCATGTTTGTTGCCTTTTGCTGTTGTCAATATTGTTATTTTTACACTTATGGTATTATCAGTTGGACATTTTGAATATGAGAATAACCTAAAGAAATCCTAATTATATATTGAAATTATAAGTACGTCAGTTTTTACGTTATTTAGAGAGACTTTCAAACTTCATATTATGCACTTAGTAGTCAGTCTGGGTATCATGACTAGTACGGGTAGTTAGGCTCATTAGACGTTCACACTAGATTGAGGGGCGAGTATCTCAAGTGAGTACGCTAAGTTAACTTGATTAATAATTGTGCTAATTGAATCAATTTAAGCACTTATTATTTTTAAACTGTTTTCAACTTGGTCTCTAGCCCGTTTTTCTGTCTATCTTTCTACTGTTCCATTATTTTAGGTACCCAGCCACAGGGACACCAACCTTAGGAGACTATATTCAGTTGTCGTACTGTAGCTGCTGTGGAAGCTGCAAGATCATTTCTAGTAGACGATTCAGTCTATCCGTCCTTCTTCAGTTATACATCTTGCTTGGACATGTCGTCCTTACTCATGCTTAATTTCAGAGATTTAGTCGTTTTAAACTCTATTTTGGATTTGGATTCTTCCATTTGATTTATTTTATGGGATCGTATTTGGAGATGTTTACTCCAACCATTTATTTTACTTCAGTTGGACTGTACTTATGTTACTGTGAAGCATGGTGTTTATTGATATTCTTTTGATAGTAGTTAATCACAAGATAAAATTTGGACATCAACCTTTTTAAAATACTAGTTGGTTAGTTTTATTAAATTAAAAATTTGAGTTCTCGGCAGTGATACATTATCTGAACCAACTTGATATTCTGAAATTGATTAATTAAGGACTGATCACCCTGTAATTAATTAGGCGGGGTGTCACAATATAAAGACACACTTGTAGCTAAAGGATATAGGCAAAAGGAAGGGTTGGATTACTTCGACACATATTAACCGGTAACAAGAATAACGTCCATTCGAATGTTAATAACAATAGCGGCTATTAATGGACTTGAAATACATCAAATGGATGTAAAAATTGCATTCTTAAATGGTGAACTAGACGAGGAAATTTATATGGAGCAACGTGAATGGTTCAAAGTTTCCGGACAAGAAGGAAAAATATGTAAACTTGTTAAATCACTTTATGGATTAAAACAAGCACCTAAGCAATGTCATGAAAAATTTGATAATGCAATGTTATCAAATGGTTTCCAAATTAATGAATGCGATAAATGTGTTTACTTTAAATACATTCAAAATGGATATGTCATTGTATGCCTCTATGTTGATGATATGCTTATCATGGGTAGTAACTTGAAAATTGTCAAAACTACAAAACAAATGTTGAGTAGTCAATTTGACATGAAAGATGTGGGAATCGCCAATCTTATATTAGGAATTAAAATTTCTAAAACATCGAATGGACTTATATTATCTCGATCTCATTACGTAGAGTAAGTACTTGAAAAATTCAAGAAGTACGATATTAGTCCTACCAAGACACCTATAGATGTAAATTTAAATCTAGAAAGAAATAATGGTGAAAGCATATCTCAACTAGAATATTCTCGTATTATCGGCAGTTTAATGTATATCATGAACTGTACACGACCGGACATAGCATACTCAATAAGTAAGCTAAATCGATTTACGAGTAATCCGGGGAGAGATCACTGAAAAGCAATATTGAGAGTTTTGTGTTATTTGAAATATACTCAAAACTATGGACTACACTACTCAAAATATCCAGCTGTTCTTAAAGGACATTGCCATGCAAATTGGATATCCGATACACAAGACTCTAAGTCTACGAGTGGGTATGTGTTTATCCTTGGAGGTGTTGCCGTACTTTGGAAGTCCTCAAAACAAAAATGCATTGCTAGATCGACAATGGAATCCGAATTCATTATACCAGACAAAGCTGGAGAAGAAGCTGAATGGCTTCGAAATTTCTTAGACGATATTTCAGATTGGTCTAAATCTGTGCCCACAATATGTACACATTGCGATAGTTAATCGGCGATTGGAAGGGCACATAATCACATCTATAAAAGAAAGTCACGACATACTCATCGTCGACAAAATACCATTATACAACTTCTCTCAAATGGAATTATCTCAATTGACTATGTAAATTCAAAATATAATATAGAGGATCCACTAACGAAAGGTTTAAACCGAGAGCAAGTTAACAGATTATCGAGAGGAATGGGTCTAAAGCCTATAAATAAATAAGAATCATTACTATAGCAACTCGACCTAGCTGATTGAAGATCCCAAGATCTAGGTTCAATGGGCAAACCGAACTACGTTGTATTCAATACGCACTGGAGGATATTTAATTATATCCATTCCAAATATGAGACAGTGCACATCTGCCGCGAAATTATGATAAGTTATGCTTTTAATGATATCCATATCTTTGTATGTCTAAGTGGGGTATTGCAGGATACTCTTTATGGAAGTCACCTACGTGAGTAAGAAGGGGGCCACTTCTATGAGAATAATGAAAGGCATATTCTCTAAAATACTCACGGTACCAAGTGATGTTCATAGCCAAAATGAACAAAAACGTGAGAACCAACTGTGTTGAAGAATTATTATGTGAATACGGTTGTCTAGGTTTACAAAAATGGTTGACGGTTCAAGGACGTGAAGTCTACTGATTAACCATGTAAATTCGATAGTATATCACTAAGGAAAGTTCAAGGGCACT
The DNA here is from genome assembly GCA_949130495.1 of Sambucus nigra. Classification (NCBI taxonomy): domain Eukaryota; kingdom Viridiplantae; phylum Streptophyta; class Magnoliopsida; order Dipsacales; family Adoxaceae; genus Sambucus; species Sambucus nigra. Next base: position 606,538,274 of record OX422212.1, read on the forward strand.
AGGCTACTTCTCCCGACGCAATAAGTCTTCAGTTTTACTCAACTCGTGTCTGCATCTGCATTAGCATCTGCTCTGTTTTTATTTATAGTGGTATATCATTCATGTGGGGGATTGTTAAAAAATTGGACTTAAAATTGACGTTAACAGCTGTCCAGATTTTTGGACAGAATTTTTGAGCAACTTTGAGCTCAAATTTATGTGGGACCCACACGACGATAATTGTGAGACCATGTACGAACGCGTTCTCATCCGCAAGGAGATTAACGTAGTATATTCACATGTCCAATTTTATTAAGTTATGAAAGATAAATATGTCCCCAAAGTGACTCATAAAGTAATGAAAGTTAATGGATTGGATATATTTTAACTCTTGTCCCACATTGGAAGAGTAGTGTAAATTTGGTGAGTTAATAACACCCCAAGTATGGACTAAGGCTTGGATGTCTTGAGGTATCCCAACTCTTTGAAGGGGAGATGACCTACACTATACATGTGTTGGGCTTGGCCCAAAAGCCGACACCCACGCCGCGATCCGTCCGTTCGTCTGGCTCGATTCAGACACGATTCGGATTCGGGCTTGGCCTTATAATCTCTTAAATTTTTTGTCCGTCTTAAATTAACTTTCTGGGCTTTAGTTATTAATTACTAAATTAATTAATTAATTGATAAGCTGTTGGCAGTTATTGCCAACATGCAACAGTTAAATTCGTTTAACAGTTTTGACAGTTATTTTTGAACAATCACTTACTTTACTATAAATACAAATGTTTCCCTCCATTTTTAAACTAATGAAAAATTCCCTCTCCTACTTTATTCAACCCCAAAATGCTGTCAATTCCAAAACCATATTTCTGTCCTCCTGCATTCATTTGATAATCATTTATCATATTGTTTGGTTGAGTAAAAACACAGAAATCGTGTTCGTCGAAATTAATTATTATCGTGTTACATAATTAATTTGAAAAATTCGTTCTATCTTGAGAGACAATATTCATCAACCACAGAGCACATTGAAGGGAATAAATTGTCTTAAGGACGATGTGTTACACATGGCTCGGATTATTTTCTAATTATATTATTTTTCTGCAAATTCAAGTAAGTTATTATATTTTCTGTAATTTATTTTTATTTCTGTAATTATTATTTTATTAATAATTCTGTACCTTTATATTATCAATATAGTAGACATAAGAAACTTTATCTTAAATATCCATTTTAACCAAATGATGTGCATGTTAGGTTACATAGGTACTAGAGTCCAGGTCTAATTTTTATGGAGGGGGCGGAGTTCTTCACGCATAGCGGTAACCCATTGAGAATGAGCAAGAGCGTGTTTGACGTATTGTGGTTCAGGTAATAAGGTAGCGTGAGAATGTGATACATGGAGGACTTCAGGTTGTGGTTTAGGTGGTATATGAAGTAGTACGGACTTAGTAAGAGTTGTCATAGGGTGATGGTTTTTAGTGGTACGTCAGGTTGAGAGAATAGAATTATTTGGTCCGATTTTTGGTGAGGAAGTGGAAGAAGCAGGGTTAATAGAGGAATTGTTGAGGTTATCTCTTGAGGGTTAAACACGAGTGACTGGAGAGAGGTAGAGGATGTAAGATTTTTTTTATTTGAGCATGTAGGATTGGACCTCAGAGTTGGTTTTGACGGGTCTTTTTCGGGCTGGTCAGATAGTAGAATGAGCTACTGCGTATAGGGCTTGACACGGATTTTCGTTATGAGATGGTTATACTATGGGGATACCACTCATATGGCTTGGTTCACATCTGTCTATCCATAACCCACTAATTGGGCTTCACCTCAGTATTGCTATCAGAAGTGTTTCGCTCTTGCTCCAATGGTCATTGTACCTGCTCTTTATAACCCACTAATGGACTTCTACTTCCATCAAACTTTGCAGTGTTTCTGTCAACACACTTACGTTGTGTTTTGTTGATAATTTTTAGAAAATCCACTACACCAAAATGCGGACTTTATACCTGAACAATAGTAACGGATTAAGAAAATCCAGTACACCAGTGTCCACCAAAACGCGGACTTTAATTGTAACGATAAATTCTGTTACTGATTTTTAATTTATCAATATCATTTTATCGTTACTAATTCTGATTTAATAATGAATTTTGTGTTATTATTTTAACCTTAGTATATCCTTTTTATAACACTTTTATCTGATTTTGTAACTGTAAAAATACATATTTAAAAAAAAAATCAAAATCTAAAATCCTGAATATTAACATATTCAATTATTCTTACCACACTATTCAAATCCTAAGAACATATACAAAAATAGTCCCCATAAACAAGAGCATTATATTTAACATTTACATTTTATATAAGCATCCACTCTTTATTTACAAAAGAAACTTAAACCTGTGACACATCGTCTAATTAAGTATCGGGTGACCGGGAATTTATCAAATTAAAACAGGTTTCTCATATGGTTCATTCTTAGAATCACCGTCGAAAACCAAATTAATTACTAACCACCTAAGTTAATTAAACCTATGCCAAATTTTATCTTTCCAATAAACATTATAAAAGAACAGTTTGAAAACTAAAACAACTTGCACAAGATACTAGAATCCAAACCATCAGTAATTTGTAAAAGCAACTCGGTCAAGCCGAATAAATTGTCGGCTAAAACCACAACCATGCAATAATAAGCAATCCAACTACTAAGTAAAATTGATACAAAACTGGAACTGCAATGTAGTCAATTGACAACATGTCTACATATGAAAAATAAGAATGAGATCCTATGCTAAATCTAAAAAAAAGAGCCGGCTACTCAAAAATCCTGTCAGCATCCACAGTGCTACAACTCCAAATTCCTGAAATGAAATCAAGTATGGATCCCTTGTGGATGGACAAAGCGTTAGTACTCAAAACAATTTGAAAACATTTAATAAGTAATTTATCACAATTAAAATTGGTTATTCATTACACGTTTTAGATTCATGCACACTCCCTTGACTCTCATCACATCTCATCTAATGTGCACACCTAACGTCAGATACTTAGCCCACCTAGCTATCATACCCAATCTATCTCGACTAAAGTGTATAACCGATATTATCCACGCTCTACTCTGCCGTACTGCCCATACAGAACGCTTTATTATTAAAATCCTCGTGTATTTCAGTTTTCATATAACATTCTCAAGTGCTACGTTTAATCATCATAATCAAGCCTCACTACTTAATTAATAAAACATTTCGGATTTATCATTCGACTTCCATAATTAAGTTTCACTACTTAATTTAATATAAATATTCCCAATCTATTTTTAATCTTGAAATTAAGTTTCTCTAAACATAATTTATCACTTATATATATTTATATATCACCAACAAATCTACTTTCGCAGATAAGTAGAATATCATGAAGTATATATATTTCACACAATATATACTATAAGGATTAATTGTCCGACTAATCATCCACCCCAATAATCCTATCATTTACATTAGTCTGAATATCCCTTGGCCCCAAAGTAAATGTTATGCATATGTATATTGGTCCGGATACTCATCGACCCCAATATTTTTTAACTTCGATTTGGTCCGGATAATCATCGACCTCAAATCGCGCTTTCATGTATTGGTTCGACTAATCATCGAATTAAGCATAGTTTAGGTATTCACACTGCCTAAGTATTAATATAATAGGGTTTCACATAACCAAATTATTTATATTTGTATGTAATATTTTCTCTCTAATATTCACCGTACTTTATCATTTATTTTCGAATTTAATTCACTTTTGTCACTAGTTGAGCGTTCACACAACTCTAAGGTTCCCTTCGTATACCTACCGATCTTTACGAAGTCACAACATATGTATAACAACTCTTCTAAGACCCCCTTCCATCAATGGTAATCCTAGAAAAATTGAACCAATAAAAGAACCCAAAATCTGCTAGGGTTTATTGATCGAAGGATTTGGTCGATCGATCGATGGAACAGGTGTAACTTCGTCTTGTTCGATTTCTCACCCTTTCTGTTTTACCCAACTTCCATCATTATTCACTAAATTCACATTCGATTATTCCTAACTATTTCTACAAGAGTTAGGATGATTTCTAATGATTCAAACACATTATAACTTCATTGCAATCAATCAAAAATGAATCGAACCTTCAAAACTCTTTCATAATATAGTTTTGTGTTCATCCATGAAATTCAATTGAAAACCCTGATTCTAATCTGTAGTAATAATAAAAAAAATATTCTGATTTACAATCCTCTAAAGATATAAACCCTAGCTACATGCAATTTTACCCAACATGAAATCAATTGGTACTCTTCATCAAAGTTTTGAAATAAAAATCAATCTATTCATGAAATCCCTACACATGGGTATTATAACTTCAATTCAATTTTTAATAAACACTTGCCTTAAATTGATTTATCAGATTTGGTGGTTCTTGGTTGATGACTGATTGCTTCTTTTCCAATTTTCTTTTCCAGTTGTCTTAAGGTGCAAGAAACCCTTCACCACCTTCTCAATTCTCTCCTTAGGCTTTGAGAAAATGGTTCTCTCCTTTTTCTAATTGCCTCTTTAATCTTTTGTGTTCTGAGCCCTAACCCCAATCTCTAAATATCAGATATACAGCTCTAATTTTCGTAGGTTCCTTGACCTCTTTTTGAAAAATGACCGTAACTCCTTTAATAGGTGCCTGTGTGGTCCAAAATTGACTCGGGATCCAAACTATACTCCCGGGTACACTATTAGGACTATTTTGACCCATCTGGAATCATTCGTGACCTCTAAATTTCCATCCGAGAGACTTAAAATATATTTCTCATTTCTCACCTCAAAATAGTCTTCACGCGACTACCGGTGAGATAAACTAGAATACACACATATCACTCGTTATGTCGTATAATAATAATCATTTATTATCTGCTATGCGCACTTAGTAAATTTCATCAAAATATTAATCACTATCTATATCTCGATTAATATTCACATTTACTAAATAAATCACATTAAATTACTTCACTCGTGTAATTTAATTAAACCGTATTTTCCTAAGTAATTGCCAAATTAATTAAATTAAGATACTCAGAAACACGGGGTATTACATACTTCCCCCCTTACAAATGAATTGTGTTCCCGAAATTAGTATATACCTAAGGTGAATAACTCTAGATACTTCTCTCGCATGTCATCCTCCCGCACCTAAGTCAATTCCGCAACATTGTGGTGATCCCACCGAACTCGCACCAAGGGCACAACCTTGGACCGTATTTTATGCTCACCATGATCTAGAATAGCCATGGGACTCTCCTCATATGACACGTCTGGATGTGAGTCAATCTCCTCAAGTGGAACATGATAGAAAGCCCTCTCGTTCATCCTGTATTTCTTCAGTGATGACACATGGAACACATCGTGTATCCGCTGAAGATACTCTGGAAGTCCCAGTAAGTATGCTAAGGATCCCACCCTCTCTATAATAGGAAATTTCACCATATAACTTGGTGCTAACTTCCCTTTATTATCAAATCGCATAATCCCCTTCATATAAGATACTCGAACCAACACCAGGTCAGAAACATCTAACTCCATATATCTCCTATCGGCGTCATCATAACTCTTTTGCCTATCATAATCTATTTGAATGCATCCTCGAATTAACTTAATCTTGGTAGTAGCCTCCTGAATCATTTCGAGTCCTACCGACTTGTTGTCCCCCACCTTTAACCAGCATGTGGACGAACAAAAAGGTCTCCCATAGAGTGCCTCAAACGGTTCCATTCCAATAGTAAATTTGTACGAGTTTTTATATGCAAACTTTAGCAATGGAAGATATCGCTCCCAACCTCGCCCGAAGTCCAGGATACACATCCTCAACAAATTCTCCAGCATCTGACTCAACCTCTCTGTCTGACCGTCCGTCTGGGGTTGATATGTCGTAGTCAATCTTAAGTCAATACCCATAGCCTCCTGAAATATCTTCCAGAAATGCAACACAAATACTTTGTCTCTATCAGACACAATATTAATCGGGACTACGTGCAGCTTAACAATCTCCGAAATGAATAGCTGCGCATACTTCATCATTTCGTAGTCGATGCGAACTGGCAACCTTGGTCAATCGATCCACTATCACCCATATCGAATCGTGACCCCTTTGTGAAGTAGGTAACCTAGTAACAAATTCATTAAGATGCTCTCTCATTTCCGCACAGGAATCCCAACTGACTGTAGAATTCCCGAAGGTCTCTGATGGTCAACCTTCACCAGCTGAAAAGTAACACACTTTGATATAAACTCGTCTATGTCTCTTTTCATTTCGTCCCACCAATACTATGTCCTCATATCCTGGTATATCTTGTCCCCACTGAGATGTATCAAAAATCTGGAATCGTGAGACTCGGTCATAATTTCATCTCTTAAATTCTCATCCTCGGGTACTACTAACCTCCCATTTTAGCAGAGGCTTCCCTCGAAGCTGACTGAGTAGGGCTCTCTACACTGATTCGTATCAAATATTGCATATGTCCACCCGTTATCTTTATGCATTCTAGAAATTTTATGATCCTAATGCCTATATTTGTGCTCATTAACCAGACAAACTTGTATTTGGATATATACATGTTTTGTAGGGGTTAATTGTGCTTTTGTAGGTATTGGAATGCTAAAAGTCAGGATCCGTTGCATTTCAGAGAAGTTCCATCATCGGAAGCTACTTCAAGGGTATTTTAGTCAATTAACATTTCTTATCCAACTCATGGAAATTCCACGGATGCGTAGTTTGTTGAGTTAGCATCACGTGGACGCAAATGGCTAAAAAACAGAGTGCCGATCGACCTCGTCCCTGGGACCGGTCGATCGCGGTTTCATATTTTTCCATGGGAAGGAGACAATGGGCTTATGCTTGAAGGAACGTTCGATCAGTCCCCTGGACGCGGTCGACCGCTCATGCCAGATAATTTTGAGATATTTTCTTTTATTTTCTTTTTCCTTTATTTTTCTTTCGCACTTATGATATAAGCCAAATTTGGTTTCCATTTTCATTATCTTTCATTTTACATTAGGTTTAGGGTTTGTAAGGAGATTTTTCCCTACTCCATTTCCTATGGGTGTTTTACCCACTTTGATGTATGTAAGCTTTCTAATTTAGTTGTCTTCCTTTAATTCTTGCTTTGTTTACTTGCTGCCCTTAATTTCCATGCCTAGTTAATATTTATTTCTTGCTATTTATTTCTTTGATTAATTAGGTTTACATGTTTTTTTTTCAATACATGCTTTCTAGCTAATTTAAATTAGGTTCTGTTCGAATGGAACTCACTCGGGTTAACGCGTTTCTTGGCTTGGTGATAGTGTTTACGAGTCTATTTCGGGTGAGTTATCCTAGTCATTACGCCTAGGATATTTGACGGGGCATATCATGTATGTCCCGTGCTTACAACCTTCGAGCGTAATTTCTAGGATATTTGTTGACGCCAAAATTTTATTAGGCTTTTATGAGGATTTAGGGGCGTGACAACCCTTGATTTAATTAACTGTCGAAACGAGACGCATTTGTAATAACTCGTCGACCCATGTAACCATTTTATACAAATTAGCCTGGGTGAGGGATATTCGATGCAACCTATAGTTTACTCGCTTTGTTAATCTAGTTTTATTTTCCCTCGCCTAGTTAATCATTTCCCTTTTTCGCATCTTTTACTTTTAGTTGTAATTTATCTTTTACACTTTTATTTCAGAATATTAAGTCATATGAATTCTAGCAACTCGTCTCTGTAGATTTTCGATACCCGGACTTGGCCTTTATACTCACCCGTTGAGTGTAGTCATAAGTTTAGGTTTTTTGTATAGTTCATGTGAGCCGAATTCAAAACGATCGGCGCGTAGGTGACTCTCACGCCGCGACAAAAACCTGCATATCAAATGGCGCCGTTGCTGGGGACTAGTTTGTTTTAGACTTTATTAGATTTAGTATTTCATAGTATTTTCTTTCTATTTGTATTATTTGCTAATATTTTATAGGACTTCCACATTTGAGCACTTAGAAACACTTGAATTTTTCCCGCGCGCACTTACATTGTGGAATTCGCCACTTGAGCCATCTTTTGGGGTAAGCATGTCTTATTCCAATTCTTTCGGTAATGATTGTTATAATTCTCAAAATGCTCGTAATCCTATGACTTTCGGTGAATACTTAGAATCCCAAAGAATTTCAAAATCAAATATGACTTTGGGCAAGTATTACGAAAGTCAAAACTTGGGTTATTGAAATTTTGATGATGATGACAATGATTTTGGGCCTTTACCTCCTTATAATAGGAATTTTGAAACGAATTGCAATAGCTTTCAAAATTCCTATAATAATGAGTTTTCGTTTAAGTCCGATAGTAATTTTTAAAGTTCCCATTTTCATGCATCCGCACCTCGACCATTGACATTCGGTGAGGGCTTGCGTATGTATGAAAATGAGAAACTTGAAAATCGCTATGTGGAAGAAATTCGTTTGTGGGAACATGAGTTAGATTTATTATTTGAGTCTGACGTCGATTTTTCTTCGGAGACTTTCGAAGTCGAGGAATGTTTTGAACCAAATGAGGTGCTTTTACCTACTTTGAAACAAACCATTCTAGACTTTGCCCATTTCATAATAGATATTGAAAGTGAGGATTAAAATGACGTAATATCTATTTGCAATGAAATGATTTCTTCTTTGGCCCCCAAAGAAGAACATTTCATTAAAAATGAATTATTTCCTTCGAAATTCGATCTTCATGTGATGATGATTCATCTCATGAGTTTGAATGTCTTTCATACCCATTTTCATTCTCTATTATCACACCGTCACAAGTACCCGATGATTCGGTTTCAAACTTTAGTGTTTTAAACCTTTTCACCGATGAAGAGTACTTGCATGAGTTGCCTTCCATGATCTCATCTTTGCCTTCGTGTGCGCCACCTCCCATTCCAATTTCAAAATCCTTGGGAGGTTATTCGGCTTTTCTCGGTCCCCACATGTTTTTGTCACCCATTCAATCCAAACCCCGCATCGTCCCTCTAAAATGTTTAATTTGGTTATGGTTCCTTTCTTACGCCTTACACATGCCTTCCGTTTCTCAAACAGAATTCATATTTTTTGGAAGGCATGCTTGTATGTGAGGTTACACCGATTATCCTCCAAAGTGAAATCGTTTTCACGGTGGACCCTCAGATATTTAGACTTTTAGTGTATAGTTAGTGTGAAGCCTAAATAGTAGTTTGTATATAGTTAGCTTTCTTTCTTTTTATTTTTTCTTTCCTTTTTAATTTAGTCTAGTGTAATTAGTTAACTCTTTGTTATTTGTTTTTGTTATGCTCGGTACTAACTTGTTTTGTAGATTCTTTGGACTTGTTCTTATGGGAATCGCTCGACTTTTGGATAATATCGCACTTTTCCTCTCTTTGACTTGGTTCTTAATTTACATTGAGGACAATGTCAAGTTTTAAGTTAGGGGGTGTGGGATATTCTATCAATTTTTTTTATTTAGTCCATGTTTTTGCTCACATGTTAGTTACTTAGTATGCTTTTCTTAGAAAATTCAAATATTTCAAAAAGATTTTCTTTCTTTTTTCTCCTTTTTTGGGCATTTTGCCTTTGTTTTCGATGATAAATTTCAATAATTGTCCGATCCAATAGACAACCCAATGATGCATGTTCTTGATTTTAGAAGTTATTAGACTTTAGTCTCCATTATTGATATTATGAATAACTTCATGAATTAAACTTTAATCCCATGAGCACATGCACTTTTATCATTCTATTGATTTGGTTTAAGATTTTTATAACTCGGTAATCTTTTGTTGCATTGTATATACTTACACCGAGTAAGCTTTGTACCTTTCGTCATTTGTGAGTGTATACACTATTCTTTTCTCATTGAAAACATTGAATTCATTGGTAATCTCACTATTATTTCATTGATCGTTCATTAATTGAGTTCATACTTGAAATGTGTTACTTGATCATGATTTTCGTATATTGTTTTGATTCGAGAATTGTGTAAACTTTTGGAAATGATCATAGGAATTCTTTGTTATATCACCCATATTAGCCTTGACCTCACCCTTATATGTTTACCCTCATTTTAATCCCTTTGAGCCGAAATATATCCTTTCGTTTCATAACCCCATTCCCATAACCAACTCTAAATTGGAGTTTTAAACCATACATACACTTTCCATACCTTTGTTTGGAATGTTACTTGGGATTGAATGTTGTTGTTGTGTCGACGGTTGCAATTTAGGCATATGAGAGTGTGATAAGTAAAGAAAAAGAAAAAGTAAAAAAGTGATGAAAAAGAAAAAGAAAAAAAGCAAAAGAAAACAAAAGAAAAATGAGAAAAAGAAGAAAATAAAAGTAAGAGAAAGTTGTGAATAATGTTGTATATATTTCAATAAGCTTTGATTACTCTCCCCGATGATATATTTAATGCCATATTGGAACTTGTTTTTCTAATTTTGATATTGCCCGCATTTTCCCATTATCCCGAGTTTTCATTCTGAACACTTTGAATCCGTACATACATTCCTTTACTTCATACCCTAGCCTAACCTACATTACAACCCTATTAAAGTCCTATATGATCTTAGGTTGATGTAATTTAAAAGTCATAATAGTTTTGATAATCTGTGAAAACGCATTTCGCCTCTTTTAGTGTGCGGCATCTTTCATTGAGATTACAGTTTTTCAGTTTATATATAGCGTTCTTCATTTGTAACATGTGTGCGGCCTAGTTTCCATTTACATTTACTCTTTAGACCGCATGTTCTGTGTGTTACCTCCCTGTTTCGAGTGAATTCACTTGATGAGTGTAATGCCCGTGAGGATTGAATATATTCTTGCTTTAATTTAGTATCCGTTTTATTTAAGTTTTTGCCAAATCACACTTTGTATGTGCTCGCTCCCCTCCCACATTTTAAGGTTTTAATTCTATGAGGTGCATTTTATAACGTTAATGATTTGGACTGTTATTTGAATTCGTTCAATGTGCTAATAATGCGTATGAAATTCTTTTCGTTGTTGTTGGCCTTGTCGCATGTTGGGTTGGGCTTATTTTGAGGAAACCATTTGATGTTTGTGGGTATCATCCCTGAAAACCCTCACGAGATGACACTCGTCCACGGGGGTGACCTAAGGATTTGACAACTTATTGCATATTCTAAATGTAATCGTGTTCCCTACGAAAGTGGCATTTATATTTTGATGCATATATACGTCTTGTACCTCCCTCTGTGGTTTGATTTTGTTTGTTTCATTACTAGGGACTAGCAATTTTTAAGTTTGAGGGTGTGATTCGTATCAAATATTGCATATTTTCGCCTGTTATCTTTATCCATTATAGCACTTTTACGGTCCTAATGCCTATATTTGTGCTCATTAACCAGACAACCTTAGATTTGGATATATACATGTTTTGCAGTGGTTAATTGTGCTTTTGTAGGTATTGGAATGCTAAAAGTGAGGATCTGTTGCATTTCGGAGAAGTTCCATCGTCGGATGCTACTTCAAGGGAATTTTATACAATTAACATTTCTTATCCATCTCATCTAAATTCCACGGATGCGTAGTTCGTTGAGTTAGCATCGCGTGGCCACAAACAGTGCATCATTTGGAGTTCGAACGAATAAGTTAAGCCCGTTTCCGTTTTTGGACTTTTTCCCCTCATCATGGACCAAGCTTGGCTGAAAAACAGAGTATCTATCGACCGCGTCCCTGGGACCGGTCGATCGCGATTTCATATTTTACGATGGGAAGGAGACAGTGGGCTTATGCTTGAAGGACCGATCGACCGGTCCTGCCAAATATTTTGAGATATTTTCTTTTCTTTTTTTTTCCTTTTTTTTGCTTTCCCACTTACTATATAAGCCAAATTTGGTTTCTATTTTCATTATCTTGCATTTTACATTACTTTAGGGTTTGTAAGGAGATTTTTCCCTACTCCATTTCCTTTTGGTGTTTTACCCACTTTGATGTATGTAAGCTTTCTAATTTAGTTGTCTTCCTTTAATTCTTGCTTTGTTTACTTGCTTCCCTTAATTTTCTTGCCTAGTTAATATTTATTTCTTGCTATTTATTGCTTTGATTAATTAGGTTTACTTGATTTTTTTCAAAACATGCTTTTTACCATGCTTTCTAGCTAATTTAAATTAGGTTGTGTTAGAATGGAACTCACTCAGGTTAACGCGTTGCTTGGCTTGGTGATAGTGTTTACGGTTCTATTTCGGGTGCGTTGTCCTAGCTATTACGCCTAGGAGATTTGACGGGGCATATCATGTATGTCCCGTGCTTACGACTTTTCATGCGTAATTTTTGGGATATTTGTTGACGCCAAAATCTTATTAAGCTTTTATGAGGATTTAGGGGCGTGACAACCTTTGATTTAATTAACTGTCGAAACGAGACGCATTTGTAATAACTAGACGACCCATGTAACCATTTTATACAAATTAACCCGGGTGAGGGATATTCGGCGCAACCTATAGTTTACTCGCTTTGTTAATCTAGTTCTATTTACCCTCGCCTAGTTAATCATTTCCCTTTTTCACATCTTTTACTTTTAGTTGTAATTTATCTTTTACATTTTTATTTCAGAATATTAAGTCATATAAATTCTAGCAACTCGTCTCTGTGGATTTTCGATATCCAGACTTGGCCGCTATACTCACCCGTTGAGTGTAGTCATAAGGTTAGGGTTTTTTTTATAGTTCAGGTGAGCCGAATTCAAAACGACCGTCATGTAGGTGACTCTTGCACCATGACAAAACCCTGCCTATCACACACTCATCTAATAACTATCGTACCCTGTCCTGACAGAACTGATCCTCTGTCTGTGCCTTCACTACATGTATAACAATCTTGGGAGTGATAGTCATAACTGCCATATATTCTCTGAAAACCTCATCCTCATGTTGGATCTCACTGAACTTTTCTTTCCACACCTCCGCTAAATCTCCAGTAGGTCATCGGCTCAATGCGTCTACCGCCACGTTAGCCTTTCTAGGATGATACTATATATTAAACTGGTAGCCCTTCATGAATTCTATCCACCGCCTCTGCCTCATGTTCAGAACCTTCTGTGTGAAGAGGTACTGAAGTGACTTATGATCCTTGAATAATGTGAATTTCTCCCCTGACAGGTAATGTCTCCATATCCTCAACGCAAAAACGACTGCTATCAACTTTAGGTCGTGGGTGGGGTAATTCTCCTCGTGGGGCTTTAGCTTTCTAGACACATAAGCTATCGCCTTCTCTTCCTGCTGCAACACACCCGCATGTCCCTATAAGGATGCATCCGTATAGACCCAATACTCTACCCCACTCCTAGTCAATGCAAGTATGGGTGCTCATGTCAATCTATCATTCAGCTCATCGAAGGCCAATTGACATTGGTCACTCAACACAAATGGTACTCCTTTACGAGTCAAGTTCGCCAAAGACCCAACGACCTTTGAGAAAGCGACGATAATATCCGTCCAACCTCAAGAAGCTGTGAACCTCGGTCGGTGTTGTGGGCTACCCCCACTCCCTCACCGCCGATACCTTAATCGGATCAACAGCTACCCCCCCCCCCCCCTCGTCACACATAATATGGCTAAGAAAATGTACCTCCTGAAGCCAAAATCCACATTTACTAAATCTCGCATACAACTGATGGTCCCGTAACATCTACAGAACCATCCGTAAATTCTCGACATGCTTCTCCTCCTTCCGTGAGTAAACCAGGATGTCATCAATGAATACTATCACTAACGGATCCAAAAACTCCTTGAATGCTCCGATCATGCGATCCATGAACACTACGGGTGCATTGGTGATCCCAAATGGCATCCACCTGAACTCGTAGGACCCGTACTGCAACAGGATAGCGGTCTTAGGAACATCCTCCTCCAAAATATGTAAGTGGTGATAGTCGGACGTCAAATCGATCTTGGAGAAGTAGGAAGCCCCTCTTAACTGATCAAATAGGTCATTATTCTTAGGTAATGGATACTTGTACTGTATCATCACCTTGTTCAGCTCCCCGTAATCCACGCACAAGCGAAGTGATCCATCCCTTTTCTTCATAAACAACACCGGAGCACCCCAAGGCAATGTACTCCATCGAATGAAAACCTGACCCAAGAGCTTCTAAATCTTCTCTCTCAGTTCCCGCATCTCTGAGAAGGCGATACGATATGGTGATCTGGCTATCAGTCTCATCCCTAATGCTAAGTCGGTGACAAACTCTATTTCCCAGGTCGGTTGTAGCCCAAGTATTTAGTGGAACACATCCTTAAAATCCCTCACTACAGGAATTTGATCTAAGGGAATGACTTCCTCCTGCGAGGTCTCCTCCTTAATGTAATATAAATCAGTTCGTGATCCTCCCTCGAGAAGATGCATCGTCACCAGGAACATCTCCTGTCCCGAAATAAAAAATAGAATCGTCCTCTCATAGCAATCTACCATCACTCTATAGCCTAATACCAATCCACACCTAGAATCACGTCATACCCCTTCATATCTAACACTAGGAGGTCTACTACTAGACTCAGTCTCCCTATCATAATATCGTCTCCTCTATAGATAGCATTTATCAATGAACCACTACCCATCGGTGACTCAAAACACACTAGGAGATTGTCGGATGTCTTTAATAAACCGACGGCTCATGCAAATCTAGTCTTAATAAATGAATGTGATGCTCCAGTATTAAAAGGTACTTTAGCCTGAAATCCATTAATAAAAAATATTCCCTCTACTACAGGTGGGGCCGGAGGTGATAGATGCATAGGCACATCCTGAATGTTGAATACACGCCCGTAGTACATCTGGCCCTGCTGCTAAGGTGGTGTTAGCGCTGGCCCTACTAGCCACCCGAATGGTGCACCCCAATAAGCTGTGGACAAGCCCTACTCTTGTGACCCTACTGGACATATGTGAAACACTTCCCATGAAACTGCCTCTGACCTTGGCCCTGGTGGCCCTCACCCTTCTGGTCACGCCCTCGTTCCCCTAGCCCTGATGAACCTGCTGCTGGGGACCCTGCTAGCCCTGCCTATTCGATCTGTTCCCCTAAATATTAATATCTTGGTAGAAATCCTTTGTTGGGAGTTCTGCCCCTATATGCCCACTATTTCCTGCTGTTGAGGTGGGGTCCCACTAACACTGCTCCCCAAATCTTACTCTATTGGATAGATACTGCTCCCCTCTTACTTCCCTTACCATGGAAACGAAAGTCCTGATAGTGCAAGAGTGTCATGTTAACAACATCAGTGTACGTCATCAACGTTGATTTACCAATCAAATGTTACCTGATCCTCCAGACCAAGCCATCCATAAACATTGTCTTCTTTCTCTCTTCGTTGCTGACCTCGTTTGCCATGAAATTTTTTAGATGATTGAACTCCTCCTCTTAATCATCAACTGAGCAGTCATCTTGACATAACTCACCAAACTTCTTCCTTATCTCTGCCTCTATTGCCAATGAAAAGTACTTGCGGTCAAACCGCACCCAGAATTTCGAAATAGTCATAAAGTCTCTCTACTCAGTTGTGGTCACTGACTCACACCACTGAAGGGCTCCCCCAAATAAACTAATGGTGGCCAACATTTTTCATTAAACCTTACGGTAATCTAACATGCGTAGGTGGCGCTAAATTTTCTTCATCCATTAGAATGCCACTACTACATCAGTGCCACCCTGAAACTCCGGCAGATGGCCCTTGTTGGGTCGAAATAGCTAGTGCTAGGGGTTTTGAACCTGAGGCAAGGGGGCTACCTTTACTACCTGAGCCACTATCATTACCACTTGAGTAGTAGAAATCATCTCTGGTGGTGGTGGTACTTCTTTCTCCTGAGGATCCTCACCCACCTCATCTCTTGCTATGACCCTCTCAGCTCGCTCTCTCCTTGACGGCATATAAAAATAGATCGAATTGTATGAGCACATAGTTTATACAAAATTTAATCGCAGAGGTACGATACTCAAAGAATGTAAAGATATAAGCAACAGTCCTAATAATGGGGCACTATATCAAATAAATTATATACTTAAAACGTAGTAAGCCATAAAGATCCTATGGATACTAGAACCTGATGCTCTAATACCATCTGTGACACCCCGTCTAATTAAATATCGGGTGATCATGGCTTTATCAAATTAAAACATGTTTCTCATATGGTTCATTCTTAGCATCACTATCAAAGACCAAATGAGTTACTAACCTTAATTAAACCGATGCCAAAGTTTTCCTTTCTAATAAACAGGATAAAATAATAGTTTGAAAACTAGAACAACATCCACAAGATGCTAGAATTTTAACCATCACTATTATGTAAAAGCAACTTACTCAAGCCGAATAAACCATCGGCTAAAACAACAACCATGCAATAATCCACAATTCAACTACTAAGTAAAATGGATAAAAAATTAGAATTGCAATGCAGTCAGCTGACAACATGTCTACATATGAAAAATAATAATGAGATCCTATGCTAGATCTAAAAGAAAGAGTCGGCTACTCAAAAACCCTATCAGCATCCACGGTGTTACAGCTCCGAATCCTTAGAATGAAATCAAGCATGTCTCCCTTGTGGCTGGACACCTAAAAGGTTTCGAAAATATTTTTATAGCATGAGTTAGTACTCAAAACAGTTTGAAAACATTTAACAAGTAATTTACCGCAATTAAAATCGGTTATTGATTACACATGTTAGGTTCACGCACACTCCCTTGAGTATCATCACCTTTCATCTAATGTCCACACCTAACATCCTATAGTTAGCCCACTTAGCTATCATACCTAAGCTATCTCGACTAAAGTGTATAACTGATCTTATCGATGGTCTACTCTCCCTTACCGTCCATTCAACACGATTCATTACTAAAATCCTCGCGTATTTCAGTTTTCGTATAACATTCACATGTGATATGTTTAATTATCATAATCAAGCGTCACTACTTAATTAGTAAAGCATTTTGAATTTATAATTCGACTTCCATAATTAAGTCTCACAACTTAATTTACTATATATTTCCCAATATATTTTTAATATTGAAATTAAGTTTCTCTCTACTTATTTTATCATTTAGATGTATATCTTTGTATATATCATCTACGAATCTACTTTCGTTCATAAGTAGAATATCATAAAGTATATATATTTCACACAAAATATACTATAAGATTATTAGTCCGGCTAATCATCGAACGCAATAATCCTATCATTTACATTGGTCCAGATATCCCTCAACCCCAATGTAAATGTTATGCTTATGTATATTGGTCCGGATACTCATCGACCCTAATATCTTTTAACTTTGATTTGGTCCGGCTAATCATCGACCCCAAATTGATATTTCGTGTATTGATCTGGCTAATCATCATCCCCAATACCGAATTAAGCATACTTAAGGTATTCACATAGCCTAAGTATTAATATAATAGGTTTTCACACAACCAAATTATTTATACTTGTACGTACTATTTTCCCTCTAATATTCACCATAATTCATCATTTATTTACCAATTTAATTCACTTTCATAACTAACTAAGCTTTCACACAATTATAAGGTCCGCTTCCTATACCTATTGGTCTTTATCAGGACCCTACATAGGTATAATAACTCTTCTAATATCCCCTACCATCAATGGTAATCCTAGAAAAATTCAGTTAAGAAAAGAACCCAAAATCTTCTCGGGTCGATCGATCGACATTCATGGGTTGATCAATCGATCGAACAGGTGCAACTTCATCTTCTTCGATTTCTCACCTTTTCAGTTTTACCCAACTTCCGTAATTATTCACCAAATTCACATCCGATTATTCCTAAATATTTCTATAAGAGTTAGGACGATTTCTAATGATTCAAACACATTGAAACTTCATTGAAATCAATCAAAAATGAATCAGACCCTTAAAACTCTTTCATAATCTAGTTATGTGTTCATCCATGAAATTTAATTCAAAACCCTGATTTAAATCCGTAGTAACAGTCAAAACTCTTTTGATTTATAATCCTCTACAGCTATAAACCCTAACTACATGCAATTTTACACAATATGAAATCAATTGGTACTCTTCATCAAGGTTCTGAAATAAAAATCAATCTATTCATGAAATCCCTACATATGGGTACTATAAATTCAATTCAATTTGTAATAAACAATTCTCTTAGAGTGATTGATAAGATTTCTTGGATCTTGGTTAATGATTCTTCTCTAATCTTCTTATCCAATTGTCTTGATGTGCAAGAAACCATTCACCATCTTCTCAATTCTCTCCTTAGACCTTGGGAAAATGGTTCTCTCCTTTCTCTAACGGCCTCTCTAATCTTTTATGTTATGAGCCCTAACCCCAATATCTAAATATCAGATATATGGATCTAATTTTCGTAGGTCCCTTGACCTCTTTTTGAAAAATGACCGTAACGCCCTTAATAGGTGCTGGTTTGGTCCAAAATTGATCCGGGACCCAAACTATACTCCCGGGTACACTATTCCGACTATTTTGATCCATTCGAAATCATTCGTAACCTTTGAATTTCAATCCGAGTGACTAAAATTTATTTCTCATTCCTCAACTTAAAATAGTCTACACGTGACTCCCACTGAGATAAACTAGAATACACACATATCATTCGCTATGTCGTATAATAATAATCATTTATTATTTTCTATTCACACTTAGTAAATTTCATCAAAATATTAAGTAGTTTTGTCTCTCGATTAACATTCACATTTATTAAATAAATCACATTAAATTAGTTCACTCACATAATTTAATTAAAACGTATTTTCCTAATTAATTTTTGAATTATTTAAAATAAGATACACATAAATACGGGGTATTACATACATCATAACAAATGAAACATCGTGATAGAATCACCTCGAACGTTACATTTGTTCATAAATGCATCCAATATAACATCGTAATACAATCATCCCGAAATGAGATGTTTTTATATTATAACCAAGCAATTGAAATATAAAAAAGAAGTTTGTTGTGGTTTACTATCAACTTACGTTCTATTATCATCGCCATCAACGCTGCAAACTGCAACGTTGGAAACTTGATGAGGATCCAAAAATAACATTCTACCAAACAAAATAAAATTATTGTATTAGTTATAATATCAACATTTAGTCATACAATATTAATTTAATACAAAAAACTATCCACCAGAAAAATTAAATGCACAAATACTAAAAAAATTCCACGACACTCTCTCAAAAAAGGGTGAAACAAGAGAGGAGTTGAAATTATGGATTTGTAAAATAAAAGAGTGAAATAAAAGTAATCTATCATGTCCACAAGAAAATCTAGAAAATAGGAAAAATACTTAAAAATGAATTTAGCAAATAATATAAGAAGATTAAAAGGGTAAAAAGAAGAAGAGCGAACTAACATCTTTGTTGGTGAAGCAAAGGGGAGGATTGATTATAAATATGTTCCTATGAAACTAACCTTTCCAATTAATATTCCCATTTTTTCAACCACAATGAATATTCACCACTTAAAATTTATTCAACGATAAATAAGGATAGAGGATTATTAATTAATAGTTCAAAAGGTAAACCTTTCATCTGATCTATAATATGCAGAGTTTCATCCTTAGCTGGAGTTTTTAAGTTCTAATAAGTCACAAGTTTGACTCCAAGCATTAAATCTCTTCCCCTCACAATCCCAATAACTATAGAAATAAGAAAATAATTGTACACCATTAAGAAGCCATACAGGAGTGATAAATGAAATCAAAACTCCTAAGAAACAGCTCCAACTATTCATCCTTTGCTCCAGTTTTTGTGCCCTTTTTTTAAAATCCCGGATTGGTAAATTCACAGTAAATGTGTCGTATGTCAGAATTTTGAATTACTTGATGCCATTCCGCCGTATGAATGGGTGAGAAACAACAACTAGACCATTAAGAGATTGAAAAATAATATATTTTCCCACACCACCTTGCATAATATAGCCATCGAAATATATTTGCAATGGACTTATGGTCTGGTGCATGATCTCTCTCTCTTTCTTTGCAGGGAACATTCACGTTTTCATGCTTTTGCAAAATTCTATGTTGATAAATTTAGGTATAAAGTCTCATCATTAATGTAAAGAGTTGGAATAACAGAATACTTTTTCCTAACACTCACATTATCAATTTGACCCCTATTTGATTCTGGATTGAGCATAATTTACACCAGCATCACAGTATCAAAGTGTGAATTAAAGGGAGGAACCGAACTTAAAATGATTTGTATTTATCTACCTTATGACTAAATCCTTGATTTCTCCAATCAATTTCAAATTGCATAGACAAGAAATGCTGATCCATTACATAGACAATATCATCATTCAAATCACGATTAACTGGCTTCCCACCCGAACCTCCTAAGCTCAAATCTAGATTGTGATCGACAGTATTACTCGATGATTATGAAAACAAGTGTATTTGAATTTTATGCAATATTAATTCGACTTTCAAATTAATAGTTTCTTTTAAATAATAAATAAGAAACAGTTAAAAATAAGATAACCCAATTACATAGTTGTGGAGTTAATCTCATTGTCATAAATGCTAGGATCGAAGTTGGTAATAGCTCTCTTTCCATTACATTTGATATCATATTTGTCACAAGACCTATAAAAAAGTAGGGTGTAATACATAAGTTACGTCTAATGCAATATGAGAGCATACAAAAAAATAAGCACCAAAAACACCCACTTGGAAGCTTTAATTTTGTATCAAAAAGACCCAAATAAACGTACTTGTTTTAAAAAAAGAACAAAAAAATATAGGCAAATTTATAATTATAATTAAACATAGAATTTTGATGATAATCATTTAAAGATAGGAGAAGTGTTCAGAGGGAAAAATGATAACCGAGACTAGGGTTGTTTTCTAATGAAAGAAACTCATGATTTTAGACTAAGAACTAGACCATTTTAGATTCCCATCTTCCACATTTGTGTAAGGTTACACCTCTATACTTAGAGCTTCCCCTAGGAAAGCCAGTACTTCATCTTTGTAATACATGAACAAATTCCTCTTTGGTTAAATTGCTCATCTGTTACACACAACAACATATTCAGAACCATGTTCCGTCTAATAATAACATTATTGTTCCCTTGTGCCCAAATACAAAACTGTGACAAGCTAATACACACCCGACAATCCATTTGAATAACATTATATAATGTCTTGGTAAATAATTTCCTATAAAAATCCATTTCAAGACTTGGCAATCCAAACCATATAAGGAGGGTTTATCATGATATCCATTTCAGCACAAATCCTTGTTAGACTACGTCTGTTATGGGACATAATAGAAATATCGATTTTAAGATGCTTACCCACCACTTGATCAATCGAAAATAATGAAGATTTGGGAAAAAATGAAGAGGAAGATTTGGAAACTTTATCCAAATTGGAGAGATGATAATTTTAATATTAATTCTAAAAGTTAGCATCCATTTCAAAGTTCTAATTGGATTACCACCAATGAACCATCGATCCCTCATCCAAAGCCTGGCAAAATCTTCTTCACTATGGAGTCTAATGATGATGTGTTTGTTATATAACAAATCAATGTTTTATACTGCATGAAGAGAGATGAAAATGAATGATTTACGAATATTTTTCAGAGAAGTTCTACCATGTAAAAATTTACACATAATAGAATGTTTAAAGGGGATTTAAAGATCCTTAATATCTTTTTTCGAAAAAATGATAACAATGGTTGAGAATTCACTTTTAATGATTATTAGTTTAAATCAGTTATCAAATAAAAAGAGTCAAACACTTAGAATTTTTTTGTATTTTTGAATAAGGATGATGCATAAGTATTTACAAAATCATGTTTAGTAGAGAAACATAACATAGAGAGCAAATGCATGAAAAATTCACACTATGCATAGAGTCCTTATAAAAACATGGAACATGATACCAATTGGAAATCAGTGACACTTAAATATCCCCCCTCCCCAACAAATCGAGAAAAAACTAGGAATAGGAACCGACACTAACATAGTCATCCTAAAAAACTATTTAGCAAGATATCAGTGGTTATTCCATCTCTGAATCAATGGGAGGACCAAAGGTAACATATTTCTTTATAAACTTCATTTGTAGAAAAATAATTTGTTCTTTATTCCTGTGAGAATCCCTTGGAAAATAATTATCAACCTTTGGATTCCATCTCTCAATCCTCTTAGGATTTTTATACATATTCTTTGGAATCGGAGATTATGTTCTAGGTTTAGGAAACTCTTATCTAGCCTCACCATTTTGCACTAGGAAATTCATCCTTCTTGTTAACTCACCTGCTTTACTTTTAAGTTCTTTATTAGGACTGTTTTAATACACTTTACCCCTAATGTTCATGAACCTATTTTTTCTATCTCTCAAGAACCCACAATATTAATTCATGTGGCCTTGTACCTTTCAAAAATACAAAAAGATACATTTCTTTACACAATATTCTTCACATTCTTTCTCAAGTATTTCTCCTCAAAACTTCTCTCATTCCTTCACAAATATTTCTTCTTATATTACACTATTTGAACTGTTTTTTGAAGTAATTTTTCATTTTGAAGAAAAAATGCGCAACATGGTTTGACTTACCACAAAAAGTACAACCAAATCCATTTTTAGCAATCTCGGATTTAGGTTCAATCATCTTCTTGTGAAGCCTATGATTTTATACATTATCCTCCTTTTGAGCATTTCAACTTTTAACATTCAATTTTTTTTCGTTCTTTTTCTCAAAATTTTAATCATTGAAACCAATCCCATGATTGGTAGGTTTGTTGGAGAATTAATAAATAAAATTCTATCAAGAATTTTGTATTAATCTTAATCTCTATTTCTCAAATCCTTAGCATGCACAAGTAAGGGTTTCAAGTTTTCAAAGTAAATTTCAAGATCAAATTCTTCATTTTCTTTCTAAATGATTGAAATTTATGATTTCAAAGACTCACATTTCTTTGAAAAAACTTCAATAACTTTTTCAAGATCAAAACATTTTGATTGGACTATTCACATTTTTCATCTTTATCATGAAGCTTAGTTTGTAAAATCTTCAGTTTGTTCGAAAATTTGTTGTTTGATTCTTTAATCCTTAAATATTATTAATAATGATTATTAAAAAACATTTTGATTGTATTCAACATCATCATCACTATCATCTTATGATATAGTATTAGAAGTGTGTTACTCTCACTACTATAATGATGAACAATCGCGAAGACATCCATTTATATAAGATTTGATCCTATTCTTCTTCACCACACTCTCATATTACTTCACTGAGAAGGCAAAGGTTCTTTCATTTTTACTTAAAATAAAGAAATCAGTTTCCTTTGAATCGTGTGATGAAAATTCAATAAATGAGTCAACTTAAGAAGAAGATGACTTGTTTTCCAAAATTATAAAAACGTCAAATTCCTTTTCCAATGACACAAATCTCTTATCAAGTTCACTTTGAGAACATTTACAAAAAAAAATTCATTAACCATTTCAAGTTTAAGGGTTAAATCATTTTTCTCTTGTTTCAAAATATTGAGTTTTTTTTAAATCAACATTTTTAACATGTAAATATTTTCAATTTATAGTTTTGTAACCTCAAATCTTTTTTATCTCATTTCAAATCAAAAATCAATTCTAACAACTCATCGTTCTCTTTTTCAATCAATTTTAACTTTTCACTTGTAAGTTGGGTACTCATTTAAAACTCTTCAAAATTTTCTTTTTCTTGATCATAGAGTTTGACTTGATTATCTAAATTAACATTCATCTTTTTTTTTTTGAGAAGTTGAACATTAAAAACTTCATTATTTTGGGATAGGATTTTTCAATTTCAATTTCATCACGTTCGTAAATATCAACGTCACCAGATTTCGATTTTTCTGGACAATGAGAAGATTTCTTTTTATTCTTTTCAATTTTGTATATCATATTTTCCATCCTTTCCATATGACTGAAAAACCTAGGACAATACACACTTGATCTAATACTAGAAGCAAAATCTTTTACCATTGCACCCATACTCACTCAAGCAAAACACTAGAACGGGCAAAATTAGATCGATGAAAAAAAACACAATAAACACATAATAAAACAAGAGAAACTCAATCATGCTAATGTTATTCAAAAGAGCACTTGGCTCTGATAAGAATTAAAGGTGTGTGTAAACTTGCAAGTAATTGAACTCAAACAAACTTGGGGGGGGGGGGGGGGGGGGCGAATAGGTTTGAAGGAATTTCATGACTATTTTTTTTTTATTTCAAACAATTTTTCTTGCATATTCAAGTTACTCCCCATAAGTTCACCAAAGTGATCTTATTAAATCACATAACAATGTAATTTTGTAAATCTAGATGTAGAAAATTATTTCTAAGTGACTTAAGCCAGTCTTAATCCTCCTCGCTAGACTCAAAAGTGATATAAGTGACGTGTGCTATAAAATGTGTTCATAAGAGTAAAGATCATTCACAATGAACTACAAGATAAGGTTTATATGTTAAAATACTTACCAAAGGGGTAAAATGCCTCGATGCACTCCAGTTTTAATTTTTATGTGAAAAGAAATTTTACATAAGGAAAGAAGATACCTCTCACACAAGAACTCTCGTGTATTTACCTCCTAACCTTGTAATTCTTCACATAGATAATGAAAATCCACAATGAGCACCACATTGCGAATGAAAAAGTCCACTTTCTTCCATAAAAGTAGTGCCACACTCCTATTTCTCCACTAAAATGTTGTGTCTCCTCTTTTAATCTAGGATTAGATGATCAGATAATTCCGATGTAGATTTATTTGAACTTAATAGGCTATGTAAAATCTTAGCCAAAATAATATAGATTATCTCTTAAGAGCATAGATCAATTTTAGATTTAAGTTTTTATCAAAATAGAAGGGAATGACTAAAATTGGAAAGAGAAGTAAAGGTAAACTGCTCTCAACCTCGAAAATGATCTCATAAATGTTTTTACATGATGATGCTTTCAAATACTAATAACTCACATGCATATATATACAAATGCAAACATGTAAATTCTGACACGAGTTAGAAAATATATGACAACTTGATTTGATAAAGAGATTTCATTTAAATATTGACTAAAATATGAATTATAAACACAAACAATCAAATCTAAAATAATTCAAGATAAAAAGCTCAAAATTCTTATCAAATCAACATTTAACAACTTTGTAATATCAATCAAGGTATGATTAATGTGATGCTAAATTAAATGCAAGATCAACATAAATACACATAATCAACTCAAACAATCATTAGAAATTATCGGTAGAAAACATTCACTACATCAATATCCTTATGATCTGAAATAAGGTAGTTTCATGGAATTTACTCCCTCAAGCATATGTTGATAAAATTCTTTTGAATGCCATCTAAAAAGAAATTTTAAATTTTGAAATTTTATGTCTATCTTATTTTTTATATCTGTTCAAGCTCTTGGCTTATGGCTCCTATTGAACATATTTTTTGCTCTTTCCATTTATTGGTTTTTGCCTAGATGACACCTACCCAAAAAGTTTTGAATCTTAAAAATGGGTGTAATCACTCTCGCAATAGCCCTTATCAATTATTTTGAAAATGTTACCTTTTCAACTCCTTGATATTAAAGAACTCACAAACTTCAAATATGGACCAATAAAACACCAACAATATCTCGGGATTTGATCATGATTTAATTAAGAGCTAAAGGCAATAATCACATAAGTTAGATCGTATTCAATAAGTGATATGCATGTGCTCAAGTAGTGTGAAATTAATATCATATATTTAAACAAATTTTACAATCATAATTTATCAAAAGAATTTCAACCTCACAATTAAATTAATCAACCTTTTCAATCAAATGGTTTAAAATTCTATTTTATTAATCATTCAACTGAAATCAATCTTCAAATTAAAAGATTCAAAGACTTAACCACATATCACAAAAATGATAAACATAAAATATTTTTGCATATTTTTAATAAGAATGATTCATAAGTTTTTACAAAATCATGTTTAGTATAGAAACATAACATAAAAACCAAATGCATAAAAAATTCACATATGCAAGAGTCTCATAAAAACATGGAACATGGTACCCATTGAAAATCACTTACCCTTAAATATTTGTTTCTTTGACAAATCAAGAATGATCTAGGAATGAGATCTAAAAGATCCTAGTCATTCAAGGAAACTATTTACCTAGGTAGTGATGGGTGTTCCTTCTCCGAATAAATAGGATGGATAATGGTAACATATTTATTCATAAACTTCATTGGGGAAACAACAAGTTATAATTTATTCCTTGCAACATTCCTTGGCAAATAGATATGAACTATTGGAATCAATCTCTTATTCCTCAAATGATTATTATGCCTAGTCCTTTGAATTTGAGCATATGGTCTAGTTATTGGAAACTCTTATCTAGCCTCACCATTTGAACTAGGGATTTTATCCTTATTGTCATCTCACCTAATTGACTTATAAATTCATAAATAGGATAACTCTAATACACTTTTCGCTAGTTTTTATGAACCTATTGTTTCTAAATCTCACGCACCTCAAGTTTTGTTTATGTGGCCTTGAACTTTACAAAGAGTATAACATGATACATTTCTTTTGGAAACTCTTATCTAGCCTCACCATTTGAACTAGGGATTTTATCCTTATTGTTAGCTCACCTAATTGAATTATAAATTCATCAATAGGATAAATCTAATACATTTTCCCTAGTTTTTATGAACCTATTATTTCTATCTCTCACACACGTACAAGTTTAATTTGTGTGGCCTTGAACCTTACAAAGAATATAAAATGATACATTTCTTTTTACAAAATTTTCACTTTCTTTCTCAAATCATTATTATAAAACCTTTTCTTATTACTTCGCAAATCTTTCTTCTCATATTATGCCGTTTAACAAAATTTTTGAAGCCTTTTTTGTAAGGACATATTTTTACAAATGTCCGTCACAATTAATTATATCATATACCATTACAACCGTTGAAGAAGTTCAAGAGCAATCTACATCAATACTGATCCATATATATCAAGGTTCTTCATCAAAAAGATTCCACAAAGTTTACTTTGGTAAGGTTATGTTTAAATACCTTAACTTTGCACTTAGGGCTTTGGGATATTCTTTCAAAATATTTTCTCAGTGTTGGAGTGGACTTTTTCCATCAAAATTTGAGAATGAGTAATTTTATAAGTCCTATAGCGTTCCTCGATTTTGAATCTCAGGTTGTTCAAGCGAGATCCCATCTCGTTCAAGCGATATTGAGATGTCGCACGATGTCGTTCAAATGACACGTGTACTTCGTTCGAGTGAGATCCCCTTTTGGTTATAACGACCGAGGTGGTGATTTTTTTTTATAAATACTCATTAAATGGTTTCATTTTCATTAAGAAGTCCCAGCGTTTTGAAAGACAGAAAACTGTGAATCTATAGAATTATTTTTGACTTCTTCTCTTAGGGTTTTCATCCCTTTTTTTCCAATTCACAAAAATCCCATATGCTTTGGTGAATTGTTTTGGTGTTCAAGAATACACTTTGCTTTTTTTCATTCTTTATCGGGAGACCTATGAACCCGAAAACTATGGGCTATTGTGGAGGGAGTCTTTGTGAAGATTTTAGACTGCGTGTCTAAGACTGCGCGTCCTTGTGGTATAGCTGCGTGTGAACCACTACTGACTTCTAGCCGTTACTTTGAAGGGTTGACGAAGACACCGTGTGTTACTCTTGTCGGAGAAAGCAAGATGGTATGTAAGTCAATGGTCTTATAACTTGTCAGAGTTCTAGAAATAAAAGGTTTTGCCCTTCGGGGATTTTTTTGGAAATTTGTGTCGCATGCTTTATTTATTTATGGGTTGACACACGCACACACATAGTTGCATGTTTAGGGGATTAATAAATCTGGCTTAAAAATAGACTCTAATTAAATAAGTGTGCCAAATTAGAAATTTGCGAATTTAATCAATTTTCACACTATCATATTTTACAAATTGGTATCAGAGCAAGTTACGCTAATTTATCACGTGATCCTGATTTTTCAAGTATTTATTTTTTGATACAATTTGACTTCTCACGATGTCAAATTGGTATCTGAGCGGGTTGCGCTAATTTATCGTGAATTCCTATTTTTCGCAAAATCGTGTGATATTGATTTTTTCTGAAAAATCAGTTTGGTAAAAAATCTCAATTTTTTCAATGGAACATTCATTTAATAAGGTGCCTATTTTTTATGGAAAAATTATGCCTATTAGAAAGCTCGCATGAAATGTAGTTTAAAATCCATTGATGAGCGTGTTTGGTATCTTTGCAAAAATGGATGGAATCCTTCCACTGTCACCGTTGAAAATATCACCTCTTTAAAACCTATGTCGTCCTGGACTGAAGATGATTTTAAAATGTATAATTTTAATTCTCGTGGTTTGAGTGTTATTTATGGAGCTGTAACTCCCGACGAGTTCCACCGAATTATGACGTGCACCACCAGAGTCTGAATTCTAAGGGTACAAATGTGGTTAAAGAATCGAAATTATAAAATTTGGCCACCCAATTTGAGACTATCACCATGTCTGAGTCTGAATGCTTTGATGAGTTTTATGCACGTTTATCGGACATCGTAAACACCAGTTTTAATTTGGGTGACGTGATTGATAAAAAAAGATTTTGAGATCTCTCTCAAAACGCTTTATTCCTAAAGTCACTGTTTTGAACTCTTTGGAAAATTTGAAATCAGTTAAGTTGGAAGAACTTGTAGGAGATCTTCAAACCTATGAGATTGACATGTTTCCCCAAAGCATTAAGGCTAAGGATAAAGGCGTTTCTTTAAAGACTCGTTCTAAAGAAAAAGTTTGTGAGCCCGATTCTTAGCAGGATTTTGATTTTAAAGATATGGCCTTATTTGAGAAATTTTTTAAAACATTTCTCAACATGAACAAAAATAATTCTTCCAATAAGAGATTTTTTAAGAAAAATAAAAAGGCCAAAGAAAACGATGAGAAAGAAAAGGAGAGAGAAAAAGTAAAGCAGGGCGAGGAAAAAAGTTTGACGTGTTTTGAGTGTGGGGGTAAAGGGCATAAGGTGTAAGAGTGTGACACTAGACTTAGGAGAGAGGGAAAGAAAGTGGCTATGCTTGCCACACTTAGTGATAGCGACATAGAGGTTTTTTATTCGGGTAATGAAAAAGGGCACGGTATGTGTGTCGCATTTTTAGCTAGTCGGGTTAACACACCTAGTTTGGATGGAGGTGAGGGTACTAGTTCTCGTGAGTCCCCCGAGGAGGAGGATTTGAGTGTTTCGAGTGAGGCCGAAGGTGAGTGTGAAAGTGAGCTCCAAATTTCATTTAGAGATTCGTATGATGAGACTTTGAAGACAAAAGAAATTGAATAAATAATTAAGTCTCAAGATGAAAAATTTGGAGAGAGAGATTGAGATTTTGGGTGAGTTTGAGGCCAAAGCAAGTCAACTTGAGAAGGTGAAAGTGGGTTTGAGTGAGCAGTTCATTGCTTTCGGTAGGGAGAAGTGTGATTTGACCAACGCGGTATCTAGTCTGACGATAGGTGTATCCCAACTTAAGAGTGATCTCCAACGTGCTCGGGAAATCAAAGTACCTTTAGAGAATACATCTAAGAAGGTTGGAAAGATAGTTCTCAAACCTATTTTGGGTAGTGGTGAGAATTTAAGAGTAAGTCATGACGGCGCTTCTAGTTTCCAAGTAGCACCCGAGCGGATTCCCACTTTAGTGTTAGATTCACATGGGTCTCATCCTAAACCACCTAGGCATCCCATTACTATTAGAAGAGTGCATCCTAGAGTTTTTGAGAGAGGTGTTCCTAGGGCAATTTATGTTTGTTCCCATTTAAAAAGGAGAGGACACCTTAAGGAATTTTGTTTTAAAATGGTTATGTGTCATGTTTTGCTACTACACGTGTTTCTGCTACACATACACCCACTCATGATACTTTACATGCTCTTAGAGACTACAAGAGAGAGTTTGCACATCTAGGTGAGAAAGTTAAGTTTTTGGTTAAAACATGATAAAATTTTATGGAGTTTTTTCATAAGTTGGCACCACCTTTGGAAAACACCTCCGTACTTAACGATTGAGGTTTGACTTGTTTATTAGCATAGGATGTTTTCCATGATGTCATTATTTGCCTATTAATGGTATGTATCATTTTTGTATGTTTTGCATTTTTTTAAAATTTTTTGAAAAATACAAAAGATTTTATTATGACAAAATTTGTGAGAAAATCCAAAAAGATTTTTGTTTTTCGTTTACACCGTTTATGGATGGACACTTAGGATGACCGAGTCACAAAATCAGTCCATTTTTCATTTGACTATTTGATAGTGTTTTGAGACAATATATCACATCATCTTTGTGCTTTATAATGTTTGGAGTCATTGATATGTAATTAAGTGTTACTTACTACATGTTTGACTCGTGATTTCCATTATTGCACACATGCACGAATTCGTTTGATTATTGTGCTTGTCTTATCACATGATGTTTGAGTGTTTTCACTTTAATAATGTCCTTAAAATGAACCAAGCGCGACAAAACTTGATAAAAAATTATGCATGTAAAAATCGTTTGTGAGTTTGTGTGATTTATTTGAAAATGGGGAAGGGCTATGAAAGGTTCACATTTGACCTTTGCGAATACTAAGCCACCGTTATAAATGACCTAAAAATTGAGGAATTTTATTATCCGGGGTCCAAAGAGGTTTAAAAGAGCCCGAAAAATTTTAAAGGCAATAAAAATAAATTCATGCCAAGAAGGGGCCATTAGGTCTTTGCACCAATTCTCAATTTTTTGAGAATTTAGTTTAACTCTAAAAGAAAATATGCATGAGGGAGTTTGGATGGAATTTAAAACGGGTTTGTACGTCCTTAAAAGTCTTGAAAAAGTGCTGCATAGTTTTGGATGTTGTTGGTGTGGAAATCACTTTGACTTTGATTTGTTGATTTGTATAAGACGATGTCATCTAAATTCAACAATTTTTGCACCTAAGGATACTTTTGATATTCATTCACTAGGAGTACACGTATTCATCGTGCACATATGATTGATTGAGTTGATTTTCCTATCGAATGTGTTCACACCCATTCATTCAGTTTCCATGACTTGGTTGTTTGTGTTTAAATCATGGTGTGATTTTTGGCATCTTATTTTTGTACGAAAATTTGAAAAAATCAAAAATAGTTTGTGAATATTTTTGAGATACTCCTTTGCATGCGCGTGGATTGATTCATATTTTCTATGCTTATGTTTTGTGACACTCCATGTGTCAGTTTGTTTCTTCTTATCTGTCTATTTGAGGACATCATAAAAAAGGGAGAACGAATTATGATTTTATGGGAGAGATTTGATTTGATTTATTAATGATTTATGATTTATTCTTATATCATTTCAAACTCGATACGTCATGAAGATTTTTTCTTTATCTCATGTGTGTAGGTACAAAGATTGAAGATCATCATGTTACACAACCTCATGAGAAAAGCTTTGAGATTTGATGAAGATTTTTTTGAAGAAAAATTTGAGAACTTGCAAATTTATACCTTTTCAGTTTTGAGATTTATGGGAGGGTAAATTTGTATAGGAATTTTGGTATTTGATAATTGGGATGTTTTTATTTATGTTCCGGCATAGACATAGGGGGATATTTATAAGGATATATTATTATAAAAGTTCATCAAAATTAATTATGTCATATACTGTTACAACCATCGAAGAAGTTCAAGAGCAATCTACATTAAGACGGATCCGATTATCAAAGTTCTTCATCAAAAAGCCTCCGCAAAGTTTACTTTGGTAAGGTTATGTTTTATATACCTTAACTTTGCACTTAGAGATTTGGGATATTCTTTTAAAATATTTTCTAAGTGTTGGAGCGGACTTTTTTCGTCAAAATTTGAGAATGAGTAATTTTCTAAGTCCTGCAGCGTTCCTCGGTTTTGACGCTCAGGTCGATCAGGCGAGATTCCAACTCGTTCGAGCGACATTGAGATGTCCCACGATGTCGTTCAAACGACACGTGTACTTCATTCGAACGAGAACCCCTTTTCATTCTAACAACTGAGGCGACGTGATTTTCTATAAATACTCATTAAATCGTTTCATTTTCATTTAGAATCCCAGCATTTTGAAAGACAAAAAGCTGCGAATCTACAGAATTCTTTTTGACTTATTCTTTTAGGGTTTTCATCCCTTTTGTTTTCAATTCACAAAAATTCCATATGCTTTGGAGAATTATTTTGGTGTTCAAGAACATACTTTGCTTTTGTTCATTCTTTGTGGGGAGAGATCTTCAACCGACAACTACGTGCTATTGTGGAGGGAGTCCTTGTGAAGATTTTAGAATGCGTGTCTAGGACTATGCATCCTTGTGGTATAGCTGCGTATGAACCACTGCTGATTTCTAGTCTTTACTTTGAAGGGTTGACGAAGACACTGTGCGTTACTCTTGTGGGTGAAAGCAAGATGGTATGTAATTCAATGGTCTTGTAAACTTGTAAGAGTTATAGAAATAAAAGGTTTTACTATTAGGGGATTTTTCTTTAAATTTATCTCGCATGCTTTATTTATTTATGCGTTGACACACGTACACACGTTGTTCCATGTTTAGGAGTTGAATTAATTTGTCTTAAAAATGGACTTTAATTAAATAAGTGTGCCAAATTAGAAATTTGCGAATTTAATCGAATATCACATAGTCATATTTTACATTTTTCATGTGAAGTAAAATTGCGCAATATGGTTTGACGTAACACAACTAGTACAAGTGAATCCATTTTTAGTAATCTCAAATTTGGGTTTAACCTCCTTCTTTAAAGCATATGAGTTTGTACCTTATCCTCCTTGCGAGCATTTGAACTTTCAACATTGAATTTTATTTTTCCTTTCTTCTTCTCAAAATTTGAATTATTAAAACCAATCCCATGATTGTTCGGTTTTTTTGGGCATTAATAAATAAAATTCTACAAGAATTTTGTATTTCTCATATACTTTAATTCTCAAATCCTTAGCATACACAAGTTAGGGTTTCAACTTTTCAAAGTAAATTTTTAAAATCGAATTTTCAATATCAAATTCTTCATTTTCTTTTGTAATGATTGGAATTTGTGATTTCTAAGACTCATATTGCATTGAAAAAACTTCAACAACATTTTCACGATCAAAACACTTTGATTGGACTTTTTCACACTTTTCATATTTTTCATCAAGATCATTTTGTAAAACCTTCATTTTTGTTAAAAATTTTGTTCTTAATTCTTAATTCCTTAATCACTCGAGATTGCTAAAAAAGATCACTAAAATCTTTTTTAATGTATTCAAAATCATCATCACTATCATCTTGTGATCTAGGGACAAAAGTGTGTGAACCCTCACTACTACCTGATGAAGAATCATTAACTGAACTAATTTTAGAATATTTGATCCGACTCTTCTTCACCACTCTCATCTTTTGTCATCATAAAGGAAAATTTTCTTTCATTTTTCCTCAAAATCGAGAAATTGGTCCTTCGAATCGAGAATCATTTTTCCTCAAATCATTTCTATCTTATTCCAAAACTTTGAGTTTTTCAAAACCACGATTTTTTTTAACTTGTCAATTTTCTAATATTAGAATTTTTTAATCTCAAAGATTCAAGTCAATTCAAACATCTCATCCTTCTCTTTTAATTAATTTCAACTTTTCAGTTGTAAGTTGAATACTTATTCAAACTCTTTAAAAGGTTCATTTTCTTGATCATAGAGTTTGAGTTTATTAGAGAAATTAACATCCATCTTTTTCATTTTGAAAAGTTGAGTATTCAATACTTCATTCTTTCAACTCAAGAATTTAACAATTTCAATTTCACCACTCTCGTAAAGATCAACATCACTAGATTTTGATTTTATCGGAGAATGAGAAGATTTTTCTTCTTCTTTTCTACATTGGATATCAAATTTTATATCATTTTCGTATGACTGAAAATCACATGACGATTCACACTCGGACTATGGCAGGTATGAATCTCATGACAATGTTCTCTGACTTCTTGAATAAAAATAAGGTAGACCTATGAAGTTTGGGTCAAGGTTTTGTAACACTACTTGTTGCCCCCTTTGGAGGGGTAGCCACCCCAGTTGCAATTTCAATAAAGGCGATTCGGCCATGGAAGGTGGTGCAGGAGCAGGTTATGGCACCATCAGTCTCACCAGCAGCTAAGTGCATGAGTTTAGAGGAATCACACTCTAAGGCTGTTACCATGGAAGAGGTGAGGAAGCTAGTCTCCTCCACTTAGAGGGAGGGTCCTCATATATATGAGGATTTTCAATACCCCTACCCATAGGAAGTAAATGAGAAGCCATCCCCAGAGGGGTATATCCCACAAAATTTATCATGTTCAGTGGCAAAGGGGAGAATCCAAGAGAGCACGCTAAAAGGTTTGTTGAGTAATTAGGAGTACATGTTGGTGATAAGAATCTGAGGTTAAGGGAATTCTCTATGACTCTCATAGGGAAGGGTTACACACGGTATTCCCATTTGGCACCTAACAACATCCATACTTGGGAAGAGATGTATATGAAGTTACTTTAAAAGTTATTCGTAGCAGAGGATGAATTGACATTGAGGCACCTGGCATAAGAGGTCCAGAAGACTAGTGAGGAGTTAATGTAGGATATTAAACAATTTTACGAGAGAGCATTGGATGTCCATGAGGATATATCAGAGGAAAGGTTACTACAGATATGTGTTGAGGGACTCTTAGAGGAATACAAGTAACACTTGAACAATGAAACTATAGATGGAATTGTTAGAGAGTTCACTAAGGCTGCCAGCAACATAACTATGATTATCAAGACAAGGTCCTCGAGTTGGAGGACGCATGTGCCACTGACTTCTGGGAGGTTTCAAGTTTCGAGGAGGCAGAGCGTTAACTATGTAAGTATGAATCCTAATGGAAAGAATGGAGGCTATGGGGCCAAGAACAGCAGCCCCAGCAATAAAAGGAAGCTTAGGGAAGATGGCCCACCACCACTACCCTGTAATGTAATGGAAGCTACGGATGGTTATCATACCTTGGTAAGAGAAGGGGTAGCAGGTCCTCCTCACTTGAAAGGAAAAACCCCAACTGCAGCTGACAAAACCAACCCAAAATACTACGAGCTACACTAGCGGGTGCAATACTCCACCAGAGAGTGTTACTACTTGAGAAGGATCATTAGCGAGAAGGTGGCCAATGGTACCTTACATATTCCTCCTGTGGATGATATTGAGAACCCGCTTCTATCACATAACTTTGATACTGCCAATATGGTAGTTACTTATGATGAAGAAGCAACCCAAGAGCTGATGGAGTGGGAGAGTGGTGACCAGTTATGCGTAAGGTTGGAAAATTTAACACTGAGGAGAGTTGATTTGGAAATAAAGAGAGAGGAGTGTTTCTTCACTCTGGAACAAGAAGAGGATGTAAATAGGGAAATTGATCAAGTGAACCGCTCAGAGGGTGATGTGGATGTCATCCCCACTCTGGATAAAGGGGGACCTCTAAAGAAGCATATGTTTATAACTCCTAGACGTATGAGGTAAACCTAGATTCTGAGTGTGAGGTCATAACAAGGAGTCCGAAGTTCAAGTGGTTTTTCGATCAGATATGGGTGAAATAGGACACAAGAATAACCATCATAAGGAAAGTCCAAGAAGCTATGCAGCAGCGCACAGACCCCTCACTAAATTGGCAGGGGAAGTTGGGAGGTTGATCAAGAGGTATACTTCTGAGGTGGTTCTTTCAGAGGCAGATAGGAAGGTGCCTTACTTCCACAACCATCCATTTTATGTTACAACTACGATCAATGGAGTCTCATTTCCTAGAGCATTAATAGATGGATGAGCATCTATTAACATGATGACCATCAGTACATTGTATGAGACATGAATTGATCAGAAGAAGGTAGTTTCAGTACCACTAGTGATTTACGGATTTGTCAATGCTAGAATGCAATCTATCAGATATATAAACATGGGAATCAAGTTGGGAAATTTCACTTCCCACATCAAGTTCCATGTTATCAATGCTAATACTAGCTACCAGCTACACATTGGGAGGGTATGGATGCACACTCATGGCATAATACCATCTACTTACCATGAGTGTATGAATACCAACATTAGAGGTACATAGATAGTCATAAAAGTCATGTCGAGACCCTTCTCTGTTGAGGAGGCCCATCTCGTAGATGTTGCTTTCTACAAGAAATTGGATGAGGAACGAAAGGTCACTGCTAGGAAGTGGGAAGGGAAACAAGTAGTCGAAGGAAGTATCCTGATGAAGAAGTTTGTTCATGATCTCTTGGGGGTAAGGGTGATCCCACATATATCAAAGAGCAAGAGAAAATTGGAGGAAGTGGCTAAGCCTCCTCGAACCTGCAAAAAGGTAGTCTTACCCAATGGGAAGGTTATCTACTACTTATAACGGTCTGCGCGGGCGGTGTTTTGGGATGAGATCATTGACTCGACACTTGAATGTTTTGTTGTTGATGAATCCCATATCATTGAGCATGTTGAGGAACTAGAAGAAGCTCTATAATATATGTATAACGGACCCAGGGAACTGCTATAAGAGTTTGAGAAGATCAATTTTGGGCCCAAAGGGATTGAGAGCAGACCCATCCTAATCTCCAAGCGTCTGGAACCAAAACATAAGGAAGAGATCGTTGACTTACTCAGGGAGTTCACTAATGTTTTTGCCCGGAAGTACACGTAGATTCTAGGAATAGACCCAGAGGTGAGCTCCCATTGATTGAACATCCTCCTCAATGCCCTCCCAGTAAGTCAATGTACACGCATATATAAAGAAGACCTATTACGTAAAGAAAAAAGATAAGGTGGAAAACTTATTGGTGGAAGGATTCATCAAGACTATCCATCATCCCATATGGCTTTCCGGCATAGTGCCCGTTGCAAAAAAAACACAAGAGCCAAATCAGAATATGCGTAGGTTTTCGTGACTTGAAAAGGGCATGACTTAAAGATGAATTTCCTTTGCAAAGCATGGATAGATTAGTTGACGTTACCGCGGGATATGAGATGTATAGTTTCATAGAAGGGTACATTAGCTACAACCAGAATAAAATGGATCTGACGGATGCGATGGAGACTGCCTTCCATACACCTCTAGGAAACTTCCACTATATGATCATGCCATTTGGACTGAAGAATGTTGGGGAGACATACCAGATAACCATGATGGCAATTTTCCATGACCTATTTCACGATTTATTAGAGTTTTATGTGGATGACCTAGTGGTGAAATCCAAAAAAGAAAGCAAACACATACAAGACCTCAGGAGGGTGTTCGAGAGGTGCTACAGGTATAAGATGTGAATACACCCTTCCAAGTGTGCCTTCGGGGTTATCACAGGAAAGTTTTTGGGTTTTTTTGTAAACAGGAAGGGGACACAAGTTGATGCAGAAAAAATAAAAGCCATAATGATGATGCCATCCCAAGAGTCAGAGACAACTTAAGAGCTTCCTGGTAAAGGTATCTTATCTGAGGAGGTTCATACCCGCACTGGAAGAAGTGACTCACCCATTCACATGCCTTCTGAAAGACAGAGCTAAATGGGTTTGGGGAGATGAGCAAAAGAAGGCCTTAGAGAAAATCAAGGAGATTCTATCCTCACCATATATCATGATTCCACCAAAAGCGGGGGCACCGTTGTTGCTTTACCTTACTTCAACAAAGAGGTCCATGGTATCATTACTGGCCAATAAAGGCAAGGAGTAGAGAATCCGGTGTACTACCTCTCAAGGGTGATTTCAAATCGGCATAGACAATACTCGTCGGAGGAGGAGCAAGGTTGTTTTTATCTTATCAGAGTATGATTTAAAATGCATAGTGCCCAAGGCCACTAAAAGCCAAGCAGTAGCAGATCAGCTTGCCCATTTTCCAAGTGGAAATTTTTAGCCACCTAGCAAAGAGCTAACTGGGGATTACTTTCAAGCATTCATGGTGGAAGAAATGAAAAAAATGGTCTATGGAGTTTGATGGTTCCAACGCTCAGAGAACAGGGGGAGCTATTATTATATTGTCAAATAGGAAGGACAAGATAACGCTCTCTTTTAAGTTAGATTTTAAATGCTAAAAAAATGAGGCTGAGTACGAGGCCTTCATTTTAGGGATTTTGTAAGCACTCATAAGAGGGATAAGGGTGTTGTGTATCTGAGGTGACTCTATCTTGGTAGTAAAACAGGTCAAATGGGAGTTCACCCTCAAGCATGCCGGTTTAGCACTATACAGGTACATCATCTAGAGGTTGTTGGGACAGTTATTGGAAGCAACTGGAGAAAGACATGCATGACCAATGAATAGACATCCCGACGCACTTTCCACCATAGAACAAAATCTAGACATTAATTAGTCGGAAGCAACAATCGCAGTACGACGAAGAATAATGCCCACTACAGTAAAATCTAAGTTCCTAAGCAACGAACTAGAAGATTGGAGGGACAATGAAGATGTTGGAGTTAGTCAACTATCATATGCTGTAGGGAACACTTTATTTTAAGAGTCCTAGAGGGTTTCTAGAAATATGTGTTAGAGAGCAAGAAGTTAAGGAAAGGTCGATAGAAATGCACCAAAAGCATTATATAGACATCGATATTCCTCTCTATCGACGATTGCAGTGAGGTGGGTACTATTGGATCACCATGAGTACAAAAGTTTCCCGTTTGCAACGAAGTTGTCTAAAATGCCAAGCTAATTTTGACCAGCCAGTAGAGGCTGACTTTATGGAATCCTTCGAAGACTGGAGATAACCATATATAGCATATCAGAGAGATGGAGAGCCACCCTTCCGAGAGAGCATATGAAATTTATTTATAAAAAAGGATAGTCCATTTTTACTTGGTGGAAGGAGAGCTTTACAGAAAAGGGTGCAATGAGAAGGAACTGAGGTACATATCTAAAGAGGACATAGAGAGGGTGCTTAAAGGAGCTCATGAACCCTCCCATATGGGGGTGACAAACTATATGACTAGCTGATGATGCTGGGGTACTATTGGCGAACCATAGAGGTTGTCTCCCTTGTCAAGTACATGACAACATGGTGCATGCTCCTTCCATTAGTTTGCAAATCCTCGCAGCTCCCTATCCCTTCCACACATAGGAATTTGATCTAGTTGGAAAGATTAACCCAGCTTCCCATATCAAAGCTTTTATCATTGTGGCTACAAAATTGTACGCTAAATGGGCATAATCCATCTCTCTAAGGGGAGTGACTACCCAAATGGTAACCTGGTTTATAAAGGAGTATATGATATGCAAGTTTGGCATACTCAAGGTAATATTAATAGATAATGGGAGGCAGTTTGTATGTAAGGAGATGGCCATCCTCACAGATAAATACAAAATTATACATAATAGCTCAACCATCTCATACCCTAAGGGTAATGACCAAGTGGAACATACCAATAAGATTGTGATAAATATTTTGAAGAAAATGCTAGAGGACATGCCAGGGTCATGCGACAAAAAGTTGCCCATGGTTATATGGGCATATCGTACTTTAGAAAGATAACCGATAGGGTTCACCCACTGTTCTAAAAAACCCGCCTAGGCTCCACCTAGGCACGCCTAGGCTTGAGGCTTGGGAGAAACGCCCCGCCTTAAGATTTTGACGCCTTATGCTTGGTAAAACCCTTAAGGCGTACTTTTTCTCTAAAAACAACAATGCTTTAGTGAAACGATATTACCTTTTAAAGATTTTTTTGCTAGCCGGACCATTATCTCATCCAAAATAATCAAATAGTATTTTTATTTGCAAATATTCAGAAATATTTTTATGATATGTACAATTTTAGTATTTTAATAGCCTTGTTATGGTTAAAAAATATTAAAATATATTAAAAAGACCTAAACGCCTTTTCACGCCTTTTTACGCCAAGGCCCGCCTAGGCTTCTAAGGCTTAAGGCTTGGCCTCCACGCCTCGATCACGCCCCGCGTTTTTTAGAACCTTGGGTTCACCCTATTCTCCCTACGATATGGGACCAAAGCTATCCTACCAGTTGAGTTTGATGGTACCCTTAGCCAGATTTGCTCATAGCAACAAGTTCATCCCTGACCCAAGGCATTCGCAGATGGAGGCACTGGATGAGCATAGAGACAAGGCGAAGGAGAACTTCAAAGTCTACACCCAGAAACTGTTCAGAGCCTATGAAAACTTGGTCAACCCTAGGGAGTTCCAGGTGGGAGACTTAGTCCTGTGAGCATCCACTCACCATCTTCGCAGAATGTCGACATCAAACTTCAAACCCAACTAGGAAGGACCCGTTGTCTTCAGAGGGATGGGCACGTCGAGTTATTCCCAGATTTCAGAGCCAGAGACTGATTATCTCCAGTCCATCAATAACAAATGGCTAAAGAGGTATTATGCTTAGTACTGTTAACCAAATTTTCATTTTTATAGTAGAATATGAGGTTTGCTCTTATACTAGGAAAGTTCCTTTTGTGAAAAATGATAGAGCAATACAATATTATAAACGGTACACAAGAGTAGAGAAATGATATAGCAACACTTTTGATCATTGTTGATGCTTTCCATGACTAGTCATCTATATGAGATAGACCGAGTAGAATATATATATATATATATATATATATATTTCTTTAAAAAAAATATATACTCTCTACAAGGCTAGAACAGGGTGCACAAAAAAATAGGAACTTTGCTCACTACACTTGGGGGTAAGTCCATCATAAAATAAAGTATACTGAACAAAGTCCTCTGAGACACAACATACAATTTTATCTTTAGTAACCTTAACAGTAGGAGGACAACCTCCAAGTAGTCAACTTTTTTCTCAGAGAAATGCTTTACTTGACTAGATTAATAGAAACATGAAGAAGGGGGCTATGTTCCGAATCTCTAATATTTTGAGAACATGAAAGCTCTTAAAAAAATGAAGATCAAGGAACCCATAGACCAGGGGATAACTAATTTATATATTTTTTAAATGAAAAAAAAACTTAAAGGAAGGAGATGGGGTAACCCCCCTCTAATCTATTCCTTACGAACACAAGTAATAATGTGCAAGAGCACCACCACAGACAGGAGGGGGTGATCCAAAAGAGTAAAATGCAAACACATCGCAGCCATAAGAGGTGCATTTAAAAGAACAATGCATACATATACCTAACTTGATCATATTAATGCAAGGACCCCACAGTATATGGGGCAGCCTAAGTTGACCAAATGCCCACAGAAATTAGAGCATGTATTACTAAATAAATGCCAAAAGTATACATGGGGAGGAAGAGAAAAGGAAAGTGCATGATAAACAAAATATCACTTTTCTCATTTATTAATGATCAGTGTTATACACATGGAAGACAAAATACCACAAAGAAGGAACTAGCCTATCCATTGAAATAATAAAAAATAAGTCATCACGAGTGAGGGCTTCAACATATGAGGGACCTACCTCCTGTAAGAACTCCTCCTCTAGCCTAGTCAACTTAGCCTCATCTTCTTGATCACCAAACTAAAGCCTGTCAAGTCGGGACTGAAGTGACACAATATGAGATTGAAGTGATGTATTCTGTCCTCGAATACTCTTAGCCTCAGCCTGCCACTGCTCGACCCTAGACTGTATGGAGGTGTAAAGTCACACCATCATCCGAAAGGGAATGCTCAAAAAATGATGAACTCCATAATCAAGCCAATATAGATAAAAATGATAGATCTGATGCAAGTCACGGAGAGAATCTGAAAATAATAAGGTAGGGCCGCTAGTTAGCTCAGCGGGAGAAAGTACCCAAGAACTCGTGAACATGGCTAGCAAGAGACTTTATGTTGAACACCGTGAGGCTACCAATATAAAGTAAACACTGAGCAGTGAATGTCTCAGTATGATCTCCAATATCAGATCTAAGACGTGGCACTCATGTGTCCTGAAGCGTTCTGGTCACTCCTCACGCCACAATCTACTCATGAAGGCTGCAGAGGCCTCTACTTCAGCATCACTGTCAGAATGGCATGAGTCGATCTCCTAAGGGAGGAAAGAAGTCTCCCCACCGGAATCAGCATTACCATCTATAGGAGTGTCCTCAGAACTACGATCTCCCTCAGCACCTACCCCGGTGGACCCACCAATAAAAGCTTGAAAATAAGTATTTATGATAAGTCAAAAGAAAAGAAAGAAAATTATGGGTTAGGCCCTAGAAATGACTATAATAGAAATCTTACCCCAAAACTCAAGGTGGTGACCATGATGTCGCCAGTCTAAAGGTGGTCGTCAAAAAAAGGGGCACCAAGCTAAACATAAGAAATATTAATAAGGATTGTCAACACAATTCACAAATCAACAATTGAGGAATAGTAATGTAGATGTGATAGTTAGGTACCTAAGAAGTGTGCATCTCAACACTCTCTGTTTGCTCTAGAGATACCTCCGGAAGAGCAAGCTCATTCACCTAGAAACAATTAAACAAAGGTAAAAATGAGAACACTTCCACATTATACGCAAGAAGAAAAAAGGGTAACTGTAAAAAGAGGGGGTAGGCCATTTTAATACCTATCTTATAGCCACACCAACATCAGACTCCAAAGTCACTGGAACAACCTCATTCACCTAGAAACAATGAAAGAAAGGTGAAAATGAGAACACTTGAACAATATGCGTAAGAAGAAAAAAGGGGAACTGTAAAAAGCGGGGGCATGCCAGTTGAATACTTCTCTCAAAGCCACCCCATCATCAGACTCCACAGTCACTAGAGCAATCTCATTTACCTGGAAACAGTAAAACAAAGCTGAAACTGAGAACACTTGTACAATACATGCAAGACGAAAATAGGGAATAGTAAAAAAAGGGGGAATGCTAGTTTAATACCTCTCTCACAGCCACCCCACCATCAGACTCCACAATCACTAGAGAAATCTCATTCACCTAGAAACAATGAAACAAAGGTGAAAATGAGAACACTTGCACAGTGTAAGCAATAATAGAAAAGGGGAACAGTAAAAAGAGGGGGTATGCCAGTTTAATTCCTCTCTCGCAGTCACTCCACCTGCAGACTCCACAGCTACCGGAGCAACCCCACCCACCTGGAAACAAAGAAACAAGGGTGAAGATGAGAATATTTGCAGAGTGTACACAAAAAGAAATAATAAAAAATAGAAAAGAAAACGAGGTATATCGCTGTAATACCTCTCCCGATGACACTCCTCCCACGCGTTTCGTCGTCACTGGGATGATAGTAGCACTAACTTGAGAATAGAAGAAATAGGTAAGTGCTGGAAAATATTTGAACAACCTCCATAGAAGTCAAGGGAAGAACCGCAAGTGCTCATAAAGGGGTTGCCTCAGCAACAGGTGCTCCTACTGGGTTGCCTCAGTAACATGTACTCCTAAAGGGGGTACCTCAGTAATGCTAGTCGCAGTGGATAACAAAGCTTCTGCACAGGTAGCCTATAAATAAAACGGGGGGTATGAATCAACAAATCATCTAATTCATAAAGGCCAAATGTATTAGAGAAAACTCAAAACACAGTGACAAAGATGGTTTCCTAGATGGGCACGGTAACATGGCAAGGTGAGCCATATATAGCAGAGGGTGCCTAAAAAGTGAAAGAAAGAGCCACAGATGAAACAGCACCCATGGAAAACTGAAAATAAAGAAAAGAGGGATTTATTAAGTACAAG
The DNA here is from genome assembly GCA_949130495.1 of Sambucus nigra. NCBI lineage: Eukaryota > Viridiplantae > Streptophyta > Magnoliopsida > Dipsacales > Adoxaceae > Sambucus > Sambucus nigra. The sequence goes on from OX422212.1 coordinate 606,582,020, forward strand.
ACGGGTTGAGAAATGGCCAATAAGAAGACAATAAAGTAACTGGGTCCCATCAATGGAGGAAGAGTGAAAAATGACAACCTGTGCAGCAGGGGATGTGCTGATGGCCTGCAAATTTTAAAGCATGTTATTATAATGGTCCCAAGAGAAGAAGCTACCACATTTCAATGGAAGGGGCTAACCTGTGGCGTGGGCTTAGTAGTCGAGGCCACGATGAAAACTGTGATTTGAGAGATAGGATGAATCAAGGACCTACTATCCATAGATATAAGAACTAGGGGAATAGAGATCATTCCTGAAGAGGACAACCTCGGATAGTGACATCGGGAAAGGACAGAATCCCTCCCATGGAAGAAAAGCCAAAAGGTTTCAGATCCTGAGAAATAAAAAAGGTCAAAGGGTATAAAATACTTATTGCTGAAATAAGAGAACCTCTAAGATACAAACCTCTGAAAAGGGGGTAACTAGGGGCTCATCTGTAGAAGTGTTCACCACTGAAGCAAGATAAGATGAAGTGGAAACCACTACAAGAAACAATAGAATTCGCGATGTCTTTCAGCGACATCAGTGTTTTCGTGTTGCCGAAAGGTATGCTTTTGGCGACATGTATAGTTTTTGTGTCTCGAAAAGTTATTTTTTTTAGGTGGGCTCCCTATAACATTTCCCCCCAAATGTCATTTACATTAAGAGACACTCAATTAATGTCGCGGATTTGGTCCCATACTGTCGACGATATGTGTTGTATGTCGCAAAAGTATCACTCACGTTTTGCGACATGGGTACCATGTCTCTAAATAGCATACACTTTCCTCTTCATTATATACATGTCGCGATATGTAATTTATCTTAGTTTAAAAAAAAAACTCAAAATTTATTTCCCCTCTTTTTTTTAACGAAAAATGTATTTCCCCCTCATAACCTCCTAAAACTCCTGCTTTAAAAAAACCTAGAAAAAAAACACCCGAAACACTTTTCTCCCTCCTCTCCCCCGATTTATTCTCTCTACCGAAATCCAAACCCCTTATACCTCCGAACTCCAGCCGGCATACCCAAACTCTCCTGAACCAGTGGAATTCGACCCCGTTATACCTTCGAACTCGCCTGAACCCGACGCCACTTCGGAGAACCCATGGTGTGATCCCGACGACATCACACCTCCTATCCTCTAAACACATAAACAAACTCAGACGACATCCCACCTGCTCAACCTGAAATCTCACTGCACCAAAATTAGCCGTAACTCCTTACCTGCCTGACCATCGAATCCAACCAGATTTCAATGAGGTAGTATTTTGTTAATTTTAATCAAGTAACCCAAACCCATTTTTTGTTAATTTCATAATAAATTCATTCTTAGTCATTCATATATGTTATGTTTTTCTAATTTCAAGATTTGTTCCCTTCAAGGTATTATAAATATTTTCTGAGTTTGAGAGTTCCTGTATGTTTTTTTTCCTAATGCCATTCAATTTTTAAGTTGTATAGTCTGAAATTATAACACATTTGTTTACATGTTATCATCAATGATTTTTTATCATATGTTAAAATCTTTAGTTGTTAATGAACAGGGGCATCAAGATTACATGTAGTTTATGTTTCTAATAACTCCTTGGTAGTCTGTGTTAGTCAACAGGCGCCTCAAGATTAGAATGTATCACTAACACGTCAGAAAATACAAAAAAAAGACATCCTACATAATAATATCCCAAAATCTTAGACAAAATCTCTCTTAAACCCATCAGGTCCACGGGATGATTGAGACCCATAAAAAATGCAGTGGTTTTGATCTCTTCATAGGTCGGAATGGTTGGACGGATTGAATTACCATCAGTGGTGACTAAATGAGGAAACACGTCTAAAACAATTATCATAGGTGGTGACTAAATGAGATATCATCAGTTAAATGTGGAATCTATTCATAGGTTAGAATGATTAGTCATCTTATGAAAAAATTAATACTTACCTTTATGTGATCCACTTAATCTTGGATTTTACATTTGGGACTCACTAATTCTATAAATGTATTGTTAGATCATTCGAAGAATTGTTGTAGCTTGATTCACTTTATCATGGGTTTGTATACATGCTATCATCTATTATTTTTTTTCATATCTGAAAATCTTTAGTTGGTTTATTTTTTATTATATGTTAAAATCTTTAGTTGGACATAGTTACATGATGATTTAATCGGTTCTATGTTCTACAGCCTCTAAGATTAATGTTTGGACTGCAAATATATAACCTCCTAGATTTTAAGAAGAATGTTTTTCTGGAAAATGAAGAAATAGAAATTAATTATGGGCATTTGTGGAATCAGTTTTATGAAGTAGTAAGTACATCTTATAAAGTGGATGCACTAAAAAATATATATCTTATTTGAGTGGACTAACTTATCAATTCCGTTTACATGGATCAATTTACAAAAATTATGGATGAATCCAAATCACATTTTTTTTACTTGGAATTTCATTTTAGTTTTGGAATTGTTAGATAGCTGTAAATGTTTAATGTTTATTTGATTTCAAAATTTTGTGCTATTTGTTTCAATTAACTTATCAATTACTTTTATGTGGATCAACTTCAAAAAAATACGGATAAATCCAAGATCACCCTTGTTTTTTATTGGATTTTCATTAAGAATTCCTATTGTGGATTTGGAGATATTTTTCCCAATTATTTTACATGTGTAGTATTGACTTTAAAAGTGTTTGTTTGAATGTTTCTTAAAACGCTGAAAGGTTTCTTTGAAGGTTTCTTCGAACGCTTCAATAGTCATAGCACAATTCCGGTCTCATAATAAAGAGTTAAGAAACTTGAATGATAAGATATCGTCTCTTGAAGAACCTAATGCTACTTAGAATAGAAGATTTGAGAACTTGATGATATCGTTGGAGAAAAATGATATACTTTCGAGAAGTCATGGCGGGGAAAGTTCATGAGATGCCTTTCAAAATGTAAATGAAATATGGTAAGTCTCAAAGTCTCAAATTCTCCTTAAACATTGCAGCATTAAATAGCAAAATGGCCCGAATAAATAGGCTAAAACATCTCTTGTAAATTCTCTTCAAAAATTGCAACATTAAATACAAAGTCTCTGTAATTTTTCCACCATATGCCTAGAAAAATTAGGCCAAAACAAGAAAAACATAAACATAAATAAGAGGCAAAAAAATAGCAACATAAATAGGGCAAAATAGGGGTAAAAGGCAGTTTATTTTCAGCCCAAAATTGCAGCTATTTTTTGCCTAAAACATGGGCTTATTTTAGCCCAAAACAGGGGCATATTTCTTCCCAAACAAGTGCATATTGTTGGCTTAATCAGGGGTATATTGATGCCTAAATACAACAAAAAAAAAAGGTTAAAGTAGGGCCAAAATGTGGCGAAAAAAGCAACCAATTATGTTAGAAAAATTACATAAATAGGCCAAAACAGGGGCAAAAAGTAGTTTATTTTCGGCCCAAAACAACCGTTAATTTGTGCCAAAAAACATGAGACTATGATTTGTAAAAATCTAGACTTAGTCTTTAAACATGCCGTTAGTGGGTTAAAATCAAAACAACCACCAAACGGCCTCGTAAGAGGAGCAAACACCTCGCACATGAACAACGTAACACGTAGGGATTGACCGCATATTCACGGGACTCCCGGTTTAAGAATATGATGATAATTTGCAAAAATATAAAATTAAACTTAAAAACATGCCGTTAGGGGGCTAAACCCCAAAACAACTACCAAATGACACCTTAAGAGGCACGAACACCTCGGACGGGGCCAATGTAACACATAGGGATTGACCGTGTATTCACGGATCTCCCGATTTGAGAATATGATGGTAATTTGTAAAAATCTAAACTTAGTCTTGAAAACATGTCGTTAGAGGGTGAAAACCCAAAATAACGTCTAAACGGTCCCTCTAGAGGCACGAACACCTCGCACGAGACTAACATAACACGTAGGGACTGACTGCGTATTCACGGTACTCTTGGTTTGAGAATACAATGGTAATTTACAAAAATCTGGACTTAGGCTTGAAAACATGCCGTTAGAGGGTGAAAACCCAAAATAACCCCCAAACGACCCCTCAAGCGGCTCGAACACCTTGCACGGCATCAATGTAACACGTAGGGACTGGCCGCGTATTCACCGGACTCTTGGTTTGAGAATACGACTATCATTTGCAAAAATCTAGACTTAGACTTTAAAACATTCCATTAGAGGGTGAAAGCCCAAAACAACTCCCAAATGCCCCTTAAGAGGCACGGAAACCTCGCCCGGGACAAACGTAACACGTAGAGACTGGTCGCATATTCACGGGACTCCTGGTTTGAGAATACGACCATAATTTGCAAAAATCTAGACTTAGACTTAAAAACTTGCTGTTAGAGAGTGAAAGCCCAAAACAACCCCCAAACGACCGCTTAAGAGGCACGAACAGCTCACACGGGACCAACGTAACACGTAGGGACTGACCGCATATTCACGAATCTCCCGGCTTAAGAATGCGACAATAATTTTCAAAAATCTAGACTTAGGCTTAAAAATATGTCGTTAGAGGGTGATAACTCCAAACAATGCCCAAACGGCCCCCTAAGAGGCACGAACACCTCGCACGAGACCAACGTAACTTGTAGGGACTTATTATGTAGTCATGGGACTCCCGGTTTGAGAATGCATCTATAATTTTTAAAAATCTAGACTTGGGCTTAAAACATGCCGTTAGTGTGCGAAAATCAAAACAACACCCAAACGGCCCCTTATGAGGCACGAACACCTCGCACGAGATCGATGTAACATGTAGGAACTTACCATGTAGTCACGGGACTTTCGGTTTGAGAATACGACGATAATTTGAAAAAACTAGACTTAAGCTTAAAAACATGCCATTAGATTGTGAAAGCCCCAAACAACCCCCAAATAGCCCCTTAAGAGGCGTGAACACCTCAGACGGGACCAATATAACATGTAGGGACTTGTTATATAAAACTTGTTATATAGCTGGTGTTATATAACACTTGTTATATACTTGGTGTTATATAACACTTTTTATATAACTGGTGTTATATAACAACAATTATATAACAATTGTTATATAAACAGTTCTATAACAAGTTATATAACTGTTTATATAACAATTTATCTTATATAACACTTGTTATATAACAAGTTATATAACCGTTTATATAACATGTTATATGAATATTTATATAAAAAAAGTTATACAAAAATATTACAAAGGGAAAAAGAATAGTTATATAACGTACAATAGTTAAATGAAAAGAAAATTATCGTACGGAACAACATATTTATTTCTCCTCATCCTGTTACATGAAAAGAAAATATTATCTAAGTTAATAATAAATTGATACATACGGAACAACATATTTATTTGAAAAGGAAAAAAAAGTTATCGTACTTACATCAATTTTCTTCTTTAGACCATGAGTACTCGCAACCAATCCAAGCCATATAAAAGTACCTGGACAGTTTCTCTTGAATAAACGAAGGAAATTATGTCAATTTTTTTGAAATTATTGAGTGTTCTAAATTGATTAACTTAACATAAGTTTAGGAAACATCTTGAGAATTGTGGGTGGGGCGTAAAAAATCACATATGATACTAAAGTAAGACTATTGTTGGGTCGTGCGAGACATGTGAGACTATTTTTTAACTATGGATACGAGTCTGGTGAGCCTTTATATCGGTTGAATTATTTATGTTAAATTGTTGGAAGGAATCTATTAATTGTTTATTTATGGCATTTGTTGATGTCGTTAAGGTTATTTAAGTGTTAAACAGGGTGGATTTCTTGAATAAACAAAGGAAATTCTGACGATTTTTTTTTAATTCATTGAGTGTTCTAAATTTATTAACTCAAACATAATTTTAGGAAACATCTTGAGAATTGGAAGTGGAGAGTGAAAAATCACATATGATACTAAAGTAAGATTATTGTTGGGTTGTGCGAGACACATGAGACTATTTTTTAAACTATGGACACGAGTTCGGTGAACCTTTATATCGATCAAGTTATTTATGAGTTTATTTTTGTTGATGTCGTTGAGTTAATTTTAAATGTTAAAATAGGTTTGATTTCGTGAATAAATAAAGGAAATTTTGTCAAAATTGTCTGAAATTATGAAGTGTTCTAAATTGATTAACTCAAACATACCCGAATTTGAAAAGTAAAAATCGAAGATGTAAAACGACTATCAAAAATAGTAAAAAGAGGAAGACTTATGATAAAAGTAATTTTTTTCCCTCATATTATGTAATCTAATTATGGTTAACACGTGTTTATTTGTTTCCTATCACAGGTGGATGATGGATTTCGTTGGGCTAGTTGATTGGATGACTTGAAGTTTCTCGTGAAATGTGTTTTATTTTTGCATTTGGTGTTGCTTTGAACATTTGTTGTAATCATACATTTATTTGAACATTTGTTGTAATCATACAATTATTTGAATGGAATGAATTAATCATGGCAAAAATTTATATATTCTCATTTTGCAATCTTTGAAATTATTTATTTAAAAAACATATTTTAGCGACTTAAGGTGGGTGTTGCTGAAAATCAAATCATATTCTGAATAATGACTTTTAGTGGCACTATAGATGACATTTAGCGACATACACTATGTGGCCAAATAAATGACATTTCGCGACATGGGTAACATGTTGTTGAAAAGATGACATTCCGCGACATGTATGGATTTTGTTAGATGTAAATTTTTTATTTTGCGATTTGATTGTATAATTGTAAATTTGTTAGATATATTATTGTTCAAGTATTGTGTGAGTCATAATTGTTTAGAAAAGCAAATTGATATGCTCGTTGTCTTATAATTAGGTTGAAAAGTAAAATATATAAGACACCACTCCCTCACTACCTAAAAACAAAACTACATGGAAAAGTGTGCTAAAAGTCTAGTGAAATGATATAACAACTTCAAAACCAATATAAAGAATCTACTATATCATTGTATCAGGGCTATGAGAAGAAATATCAAAGCTTAAGTGTAGGTCGGGGCTTTGATAAATGTGTCTCTATTTTCAATAAAAATGAGTTTCTACTTAAACTTAAAGTTGAAGAAACTAGAACTTTTGTCAAACTCCTGGAAGAGGAGAGTAATAATCTGAGGGATGAAGTGAATCTTTTGAAGTCTGCTTCGGGGAGTGTCATTGCTACTATTGATGAAGGTTATTCTTTTTTTGAAGCTGAGAACCCAACATTAAGAGATGAATTGGAGGTCTTAAAAAACATTAAACTTGCTTCTTCCTCCCGATCTAGAAATAGGTCTCGTCGAGGAACCATAGAAGAAATTAGGACCCAAGAGGACCTTGCCAATCAAGCTACACAGTTAAAGGCAAAAGATGGAGCTATTATTGATATGTCCCAAAAGCTGCAGACCTTATCTGAAGAACTAATCACCCAGTCTTCCCAACTAGAGATTAAGGATGGAGTACTAAAAAAGTTGCAATCACGGGCTGATAAATTAACTTTTCAATTTCATAAATAACCAAGAGAAGTTTGGATGGATGTGCATAATGAAGCTTTGGGACATTTTGACGATAGACTTCAACAAGACCATAACGAATCCTAAAAATGGGGTTGGATGACGACTTTAATTGTGATGATGGTAGATCAAAACAACTCTCTATGGGATCAGTATGATTCAGGATTACCGCAGCATATGTAGACACCTCATTCTGTTACCCCCTAACTCTCCTTAGGTCCCTAGTACCTCCATTCGTCACTGTAAACCCTGTTCACGTCCTGAGTACTGACCTGAAAGCCATCGGGCACTCCCCGACTCAATTGGATCCAAAAGTTAAACTCTTCGTCATGACCGAGACTGAATGAATCTTTTAAGGGCATTGAAAACACTTTCCAATGATCCACCCCCGTGCATGATTTCGACTTACCATGCGGACGAACGATCCGTTTGCATCCGAAGACCAACCTAAAGGCCACTGGGCGCTCCTGGGCTCTGTTTGACCTAAGTCAACTCTTCATCTCGACCGAGGCTGAATGAATCTTTGAAGTTCACTAAAAACCCTTTCCAACGGTCCATCCCGTGAGCGATTCTGACTTTCCATGCGGACGAACAATCTGTTTGACTCCGAGAGGTCATCGAATACTTCTCGGGCCCGATTGACCAAAGTCAACTCCCCAAACCGGGTCAAACTCTTTGGAATGTCGAATTACATCTCCTAACCTTTCTAACAGTCCACCCCATGCGCGATTTGGACCTACCATGCGGACAAACGATCCATTTACGTCCGAATAATCTCCCGTCCAACGGATCGATAAATGATTTCGAGCCACATTTGACCCAAAGTCAACTCCCAAACTGGGAAGCGGTCCAAAGGACTTTCGAAGGTCTCTGAAATACCTTTCCAACAGTATGCCCCGTGCGCGATTCTGACCAACGGTTTTCCCTCGACGGCCAATTTTCTGAAAAATCCTGAAGCGCACTGCCAAATGGCAGGTCCCAGACCCGGCCTATCGGCACCTGTCGATAGGTAGTGCCATGGCAATGCCGATCGGTAGACCCCTGGGCCTATATAAGGAGCCCTTGTCCTCATTTGCAAGAGAGCCCAGATCTGATAAAAATCTCTCTGAACGAATCCCAGAAACCTTTCTCGAAGGCAGCGTGATTTCAACTTCCAAATCCCTTTTTTACTTCCACTTTTCATCACCCTTTTCATCAAACTTGGTGAATTAACCACTCTCCATCATATCATTCAAAGTGCAAGGGCTGCTCTCCAACATTCAAGATCAAGCTCAAGATCTTCAAGAAGGTTCAACTTTCTCAAACTCTCTCCTAAATTCTCTTAAATTTGCAATAACTTATTTTCTTACATAACACTTTTATTATCTTATTTCACATATCCTACCATACTTTTTATCTAGTATTATTGCACATCTCCTATTTTCATATAAATAAAACCCAAAAAATAAGAAAAAGAGGGTTTGCTCATAAATTCCAAATAGGGATTCCCACACTTTTTCCACACTCTTCTCACAACTAAAATACTTTTTTTTACACACACACACACACAAATTTACAAATAAGAGATTTCTCCCTTTGGATTTATGGGTTAAACCCCACCCCTCGTTTTTGTATGCAAACTATGTGGACTTTGATGGCTTTATAGGCTACGTAGGCGTCTCGAGGTTAAACCCGAGACTCGAGTCTTTTTCTCACTTTTTCTCTCTTATCTTTATCTCATTTCTATTATATACTATACATTCATTCTTAGTGGCATATTATACCACATGCGTTATCGTTCCCTTATAACAATCAACGCAAGGGTAATCACACATCCTATTTTATACATTAATCTCACATTCCTACGAATGACTCGCTTTATCTTTTCCATGATACATGTCGAGGGTTCCTACCTCCATTCTATATATACACATGCACACATATAACAGGGGGGAAATATAAAGGAAAATAGCAAATATCCATGAGAGACCGAAAGGGCGGAATGGGTGCCTAACACCTTTCCATTTCGTAACTAAGCCTTCGAACCCTTCTCGAATCATTTTGGTTTCACACGCACCAGTATGTCTTTGGATGCCATCCTTCGGGGTGGCTTCCCCTTTTTCTTTTGTCTATTTTGAGTAAAATAGACTGACAACTCTGAATCTCTCTACATTTTCACACCTCACAAATTGACGCCGGCCGAAGCGCTCTCCCAAGAGAGGGGACGCACGGGACCCAAAGGATCCTTTCTCCCTCCACGGCAGGGACCGGGGATGGCCACAGCTTGATAATCCTTCATTCCATATAGACGTTAATTAGATCCCTGCTGATCGTATTCCACATTGTTTAATTTCAAAATACTTAGGAGATTACGAGGTATATGACGAACTGGAAATCGCCCGACCTCCTCATCTACTTCTTTGTCCTGGAAGTAGAAACACCGGGATGCTTTAGAGTTTTGACTTCATCAATTCTCCTTTTACCTTGGATGATCCTCCTGGTGGCATGGATCATGTTTTTCAGGCTGAAAGGAAACATCCTGCAGAATAATATTTTGTATTTTATTTCTCCATATTTAAACAACAATATGTAATCATTTGATTTAATGACATGTTTATTGGATTACTAGATAAACTTTTAGTTAATCTTTGCGTATATGAACGTTTTCTTAGTCTTTGACTATAAATGGATAAACTTTTAGTTAATCATTAGTTTTTCATCGATTCTATTGATATTCTTAGGATTATCTTAAGTTTTATACCAATTACCAATTATTCACCATGGTTCTACTAATGTACCTAAATTTTATGGTAATTGCATTAGTTACCTTGGTTTCGAGGCGTGAGTGGAAAATGTGTCCATCTTTTAGCCTAGTTTAGATGAAAATATTCATTCGGGTCTTCGTTAACCAAGCATTTGGGACTTACAATTTTGCCTTGTGTGGTTTTATATGTTTGATGACCAACTTTATTGGTGCCGACAAACTTTGTTTGTGGCTGTTGTTGATGCCGACCAACTTTGTTAGTGGCCTCCATTGATATAAACCAATTTTTTTAGTGGCCTTCATTGATACCGACCAACTTTGTTGGTGGACTTTGTTGATGTCGACCGAATTTATTGGCAATCACCATTGATACCGACCAACTTTATTGGTGGCCTTTGTTGATGCCGACCAACTTTGTTGATGACCTACATGAACTGAGTACAACATGACTACATTTATTGATAATACTTATTTAGGTGTTCTGCATTCCATGGGTTATTGAATTCTTACTGATATAACAATATACACCCTCGGCCAGGGCGAGGGTATCCTCACTCAGGATGAGGATTCAACAACTACTGCACAGGGGGTCTTGTCAGTGCCAGATGATCCTATAAGGCGACGACCCCTCATCATGTACCAGACGAACCCATAAGGGACCGACCACTCATCATGGAACAGGCGACCTTATAAGGGGATGACCCCTCATCATGGAACAGATGACCCTATAAGGGGTCGACCCCCTCATCATGGACCACACGACCCTATAAGGGCCTGATCTCGCATCATAGAACGACCCAATAAGGGGCCGACACCTCTTCACAGGCCGAATGACCCTATAAGAGGATGACATCACGAGGCTCGCATCCAATCGAATCCTGGGCCATCATCAACTTTAGCCTCGGCCTGGCATCCTAGGCCGAGGGTGACATCATCACATCACGTGATTTGGTAGACGAGTGGAACAGTGCGTGTGGGACTCACATAGAACGTGGACTATAATGTTATAACAATATCATCCCCTCACGTGATCACAAGTGGCACCTCCAGGTGTCAGCAGGGAATTGTCTAGATCATTATCACAGGCTTAATGCATTCTTGGGGGGTACACTACACCACCCAAGCCCTATATATACTTGTCATCTTCAACCTTGTAAAGGGATCGATAATTGTAACCCTAGATAAAACTCTTCATATACACACAGTAGAGAGAGAGCGGGCTTATGAGAATTGTATCAAAGGCCATTAGTGCCCACATTTAGTGGATTACACGCACAGTGGAGGTAGGCCTGTTTAGTTGAACCACTATACATAATTTTCTTCATTCCTCTTATACTCATTGCCTTCTATATACTTACACACATGTATATAACTTTATTGCTTCCATTGTCGTTACTGTTTAAGCTCTCCACCTCTTATCTGGTGGTGCTAAATCTGTGCATCATTAGTTTGGCGTCGTCTGTGGGAATAAGAAGATATCTCTTCCTCTATACAGCTTGACCTCATCGGAAACTCTGGGGTTGAACCAATTCTCCCCCTTTGTGTGGAGTTGTTTCACCATTCAAAAAGACCCATTAAGGTTGTCAAGATCTTCAGTCTTTTGATCATTCATCTCTTCATAGCTTAAACACATGGCACCAGAGATGCCACCACCACCTCCTCCACCGGATATTGGAGTAGGACCTAGTTCCAGTCATGCACCATCTCAATTTGAGATGGTTGATGTGGTGGCCTCCCTGAAGTCTTTAACAGCAAGCCAGCGGATTACACAAGAGAAATTTATAGCTCTTAGCCAAAACATACTAAGACCACCAGGAGTCTCACCGAAGATGATTACTCCGGCAGCAGCTCGAGGGCAGCATGAGGCCAGGGGACAACCCCAGGCACCATGCGAAGACTTTCCACTTCCACAATGGCCCAGGGATGTTGGTGACCCCGGCCTCTATGTATGGGGAGTCAAGGAAACCCTTTCCCAGAAGACAAATATGTTGATCTGGAGGTGGAAGAGGCCCCTATAGAGTGCTGGGAGCCATATGAGCTCTCCAACAATACTATGCAATCTATCCAAGAAAGCAGAGGGAAGTGTGGAAGGCAAAATCTCGATAATCCCCTAGGGGCTCTACTTTCAATCGCCTGATCAAGGGGTCAGCCTTTGAGATATTGGGCCCAGTAAATGACCTGCGGGAGAAATTATCTAGATCAAGGGGTGTTACGAGGTCCAGAAGGGAGGCAATAAATGGATGACCTCACGGGGGCCGACCCCTAGACGGGACAACGGTCAGGGAGAAGTGAACAACCGACGCAAACCTACCGCAACAGAACCCTCGGTTCACCCGAAAGAGGTGGCAGGGGATAACATCGACCAAGTTGACCCTACGAGGCCCTGGAACGAATCGATCCAAAGGCTTAAGGATAAAATTGGTGATATCCTAAAAAGTTGGGACCCTCTTCAAAGAGGATACTCCATAGGCTCACCCTTTGTGGAGAAGATAGTAAACTTCCCAACGCTATCCAAGTTTAAGCCACCTCTGGTCACCTCAAGGTATGACGGGAGTACCAACCCTATTCATCATATTGAGATGTATCAATCAACGGTAAATATATACTCCATCTCAGATGAGATGAGGTGTCATACCTTTTCTAGCCCTTTGACTGGGGCCACACATGTCTGATATATGTATCTTCCGAAGAACTCCATTGAAAGCTTTAAGCAGTTGGCATACCAATTTATCCATAACTTTTGCTTTAAGTTAGGCAATAGAAGAAAACCACACACCTGCTCTATGTTAAGCAGCGGAAGACACAAGAGCCTAAAAGACTACATAGCCAGATTTAACAATGAGAAGTTAGAGGTCAAGGATTACGAAGAGAGTATAGCCATGACAGTCCTCATTGGGGGACTCCAGAAAGGGAAGTTATTATGGAATCTTATTGAAACCCCCCGAAGACGATGGATGAATTGCTAGAAATAGAGGGAAAGGTGATGAACGCCGAAGAGGCGAAGGCCGCAAAATTCGTAGATGAAAAGGAGGCACTAGTGGGGGTAATTACCAAAAAAGAATAAAGAGGGGAAGAAGAGGCTAGTAGTTGACAAATTTGTTGATTATACCCCTCTGACAGTCAGCTGTGAATGCATTCTCAATGAGATAAAGAGAGATCGATCCTTGAAGTGGCTTGAGAAGTTGAGGGCAACCCCTCGCAAGAGAAACAAAACCCTGTGGTGTGAATTTCACCAAGACCACGGCCATGTGATCGATAAGTGTTTTACTCTGAAAGATGAAATTGAAAAAATGTTAAAAGAAGAGAAGTTAAGGAAATACGTTGACAAGAGTTCCCTCAAGAGGGGCTGAGGGGATAATCCCAGGAATAAGAAAGGTGATACGTATAGAGAAGATCCTCTAAACGAAAGGGATGACACTTCAGATGATGAGGAAGACCCTGACCTCCCATCTAGAGACGAGCACGACCCTGTAAAAAGTCTATATATGATCTCGTTCGATGTTGGATTCTTAGATTCGCATCGGATCTTGTAAAGTTTCTTTATCTTTGTTGTCAAGTTGCTTTTATTTTGTAAGAGCCACTCTGGGGAGGCTTTTTCTCCAGTTTAATAATATAAAATAAGGCTTTAAAAAAAAAAAAAAAAAAAATGTTGGGATGATCTCCGGGGGATTATCAGGAGGAGGATCAGAGGTTGCCGACAGGAAGGCCCATGTAGTTGAAGCCAAGGCAGTAACAAAAGTCATACACTCGACCTCTATTGAAGCAAAGTCAGAAAAGAGAAAGAAAGTTGATATGGATACTCTGATAGTGGTATTCTCAAGAATGGAATTCAAAGGCCTCTTAGACCCGCATGACGACCCCCTCTTCATCACAACTAGGGTGCACGGATGTGAGGTGCCGAGGATTTTTGTGGATGGGGGCAGCTCAACAGATGTGATGTTTTGGCCATGTTTCAAAGCCTTAGGGCTTAGGCATACTAGGCTCATCCCATACCACCATCCCTTGATTGGTTTCATAGGGAAAAACGTTCATCCCCTAGGAGTATACGAGGCCGATGTCAGGATGGGGGATGAGTGGTCGAGATGTCGTACCAAGAAGGTTAACTTTTTTGTGATGGACGAGCAAGTCTGCTCAGCCAACAACATTATACTGAGGTGAGTGTCCCTCAAGGAATTTGAGGCCGTACCTTCCATTGTTCAATAGACGATAAAATGCCTGACCCCTTACGGGATAGGGGAAGTTTAGGGAGACCAGACGAAAACACGAGAATGATACTTCAATTCCGTCGAAGAAATAGAGGGGCACAAGAAAGCAACAACCACTTATAATATTGATACCCTCGACCCCAAGGACGAGACAAAGCTGAAGAAAGGAGAAGCCGCAGAAGAGGTAGAATCCATCATCCTCACTGAGGATGAGCCAGAAAAAACCATCTAAATTGATAAATCCATAAAGACAGAAATAAAAGAAGATATCATCAAGCTGATAAGGAGGAGATATAGCGTCTTTGCATGGAGTCATGCAGACATGCCGAGGATCAACCCTGAAATCACGTGTCACAAGATCAATGTGGTAGTGGACGCAAAGCCAGTGAAGCAGAAGAGGAGGATTTATTCTCGAGAAAAGTATGAGGTCATTAGGGATGAGGTCAAGAAACTGGAAGTTGCCGAGTTCATCAGGGAGGTTATTTATCTCGAATGGCTATCTAATGCGGTCGTAGTCCCCAAGGCCAACGGGAAATGGAGAATGTGTGTGGACTTCACCGACCTCAACAAACATTGTCCCAAAGACAACTTCCCTCTCCCCCACATTGATCAAATGGTAGATGCTACCGTAGGCCATGAGCTGATGGGCTTCATGGATGCCTATTTAGGTTAAAACTAGATCTTCACGAGCCTTGAGGACTCATAACAAATGGCTTTCATTACCAACAAGGTGCCATACTGTTATAGGGTCATATCATTTGGCCCAAAGAATGGGGGGGCAACGTATCAGCATCTTGTGACTAAAATGTTCGAAGACCAAATTGGGAAGTCCATGGTGTCCTATGTAGATGACATTTTGACCAAGAGTTTGAAGGCCGAGGATCATGTGTCTGACCTCGAGAGGACCTTTAACATGATGGACAAGTAACGAATGAAGCTCAACCCGGAAAAATGTGTCCTCGGGGTCGGAGCAAGGAAGTTCTTGGGGTTCATCGTCAACCAAAGAGTCATTGTGGCCAATCCTGAGAAGATAAAGGACCTCAGAGAAATGAAGACCCCCGGGACCATCAAAGACGTTCAGAGGATCACAGGGTGAGTAGATGCTTTGAATAGGTTCGTGTCCAGAGCCACAGACAAGTGTTTACCGTTCTTCAAAATTCTCAAAAAGGCCTTTGAATGGAAGAAAGAGTGTGACCCAGATTTCAAAGAACTAAAGTTGTACCTATGGTCTCCCTTGATATTATCATGGCTAGTGCAGGGCGAACGACTATATGTGTACCTAGCCATCTCAGAATCAGCCATCAGCGCAGCCATTGTGAGAAAAGAGGACGGTGTACAAAAGCTCGTGTATTTCAACAGTAAGGTACTCCAAGGGGCAGAGCAAAGATACCCAAGGATAAAGAAGTTAGCCTATGCCTTGATCCATGCATCAAGAAAGATGAAGCCGTACTTTGATTCGTATCGAATTATGCATTAATTACCCCTCGAACTTAGGCTTTTTGGTCCCCTCGGGTACTTTAATGCCTATAATTAAGCTCGTTAATCATACAACCTCCATTTTATATGCTAAATTGTTATTTGAGGTATAATTGAGCTATTACAGGTATTAAAGTTCTTAGTATGAAGTTTGGGTGCATTTCGGTAAAGTTTCATCGCGATTCACACGTTCAGGGGCATTTTCATAATTTCACACTTCGGAATTTTTGCTCGAAGTTGCAGCCCTCGTGACAAGTTGCGTGGCCGTAAACAGTGTGCGAATCGGAGTCCAAACAAAGGAAACACGGACCTTTAATCGGGGAAGAATTATAAGGATTTAATTTATTATTATTATATTAATATTTTAACAATTCATTTAGTTACCTCCATGTCCCTTTCTCTTTCAAATTTTAGGAGACTCCATGGGCAATTTTTTGTCTTTGGCTCAGGTTATGCTCGGGTTTTGGGTTCACCCAAAATTGGTACTTTTCGTCCAAAATTGAACCTAGGGTCGCATACGAAACTAGTTGTGGGTCATTTGGTTCGGGTTTTTGGAATACCCACTTTGGTATTTTGTTGGCTTTGGCCATTTTTGGTGGAGCTTTGCAAGGTCACGATTTGGGCCATGGTGGCTGCTCTCGGCGTTGTTAGAGTGGGTATTGGCTAAACAACATTGGATTTTAATTTCCCTCGTCTTGGCTTGAGTTGGCAGCAATCTGGTACTCTCGGTTTGCTGCCATAGCCATGGCAACCATGGATTTTGGGTTTGGGTGGTTTTCACCATTGTTGTTCTGAGCATGAGCTATCCCCATTTCCGCGGTCGACCGTATTTTGTGATTTTACCGTGGATGGTAGACAGTGGACTCCTCCCATTGCCGCGGTCGACCGGTCCCCTGTTTCCACCAACTTTCTCTGTTGTTATCCCTCTTTTTCTATTTTTTATTTTATTTTTCCTTTTTTTTGGTTGTTAAAAGAGACTTATCCCTTTTTATTTTATTATTTCTTTTTCTTTTCTTATTTTATTTCCACTTAGTATAAAAGAATCCTTTGTTTATTTTTGGACATATCTTATAATTTAATTAGTTTTTAGGTTAGAAATTCAGAGCTTCTCGCTCTTATGCCCTTTTTCCCCTTTTTTGGTTTGTAAAGCACTATTCCTTCTCCTCCATTAATGTAAGTTCCAATCTTATTTAAGCTTTGTTCCTTTTATTTATTACTTTGTTAATTTAATGCCTAGTTAATTAGTGTAATTTATTTATTTCTTGTTTTAATTATTAATTAGTTGTTTAATTTAATTTAATCGTGTTGTGTGAGTAGTTAAATAGGGTTTTAGTTGTGTGTCCACCATTGATGGGCGTCGAGCTCCGAAAATTAGGTTTCGTGTAAAATTATATTTAATTGAGACCTCGCGTATTAAAATGGGATTATTATGCGTTTAACTTTCATTGTCACGCAGCATTAGTGTTTAAAGCGATAATCCAATTTTAAGACGCGTGTCGCCATTTTTTATTAAATATTTAATCTCGCATCGTTGGATTAAATTCCTTCATGTGTGATGTTTATGATTAACTAAAAATGCTCGATTAAATATTTTCAAACCGAAATTCTAATTCCGCATGTTTAGCCCATCGCGGGTATGTGACCCCGACTCTCATTTTATTTAATATTGTTTAGACTTAACTTCTTATTTTTCCCTTTTATTAAAAATCACCCATCACCTTTTATATTTTTATTCCTGATGTGATAAATCGATTACGAGCTATACTAACATTCCCTGTGGATTCTCGATACCCGACATACCGCTATACTCGTATCACTAGTGAAGTCGTAATTTTGGTTTTTGTGTTAATAAGGTGAAACGAATTCAATGATTAGCATTCTGACGCGATGCTACCTTTCACGCGTGATCAAAATGGCGTCGTTGTTGGGGAATGAACCCGGGTCACCCGCGTGACAGGCGGGAATACTTACCACTATACTACAACGACTTACTGCTATACTTGTATCGCAAGTGCAGTCGTAATTTAGGTTTTTGTATTAATGCGGTGAAACAAATTCAATGATTAGCGTTCTGACGTGACACTACCTTTCACGTGTAATCAAAATGGCTCCGTTTCCGGGGATTGTTTTGTTATATATTGTAATTTTCTTATTATTTTGTAGTATTTTTCTTTTGTATTTGTATTCTTTGTTTTAACCTTTTTTGCAGGATTTCTACATTTGAGCGCCTAGAAACTCTTGAATTTTTTTGTGCGCACATCATCTTTGTGGAAATAGCCATCTCGAGCCTTTATTGGGGTAAGCATGTCTTATTCCAATCCTTTCGGTAATCATTACGATAATTCTCAAAATCTCCGTAGTCCTATGACTTTTGGTCAGTACTTAGAGTCCCAAAAAATTGCAAATTCAAAAATGACTTTGGGCGAGTATTACAAAAGTCAAGCTTTGGAGTGCGTATGTTTTGAGGATGATGATAACAATTTTGGGCCTCCAATTCCTTATAATAAGAATGTTGAAACTAAAAGCTATAGCTTTCGAAATTCTTATAATAATGAGTTTGAGTATAGTTCTGATAATAATTTTCAAACTTCTCATTTCCAAGAATACGCACCTCGGCCAATGACTTTCGGCAAGGGCTTGCTCATGCTTGAGAATGATAGGTATGAAGACCGTTATCGAGAAGAAAATCGTTTTGGGGAACATGAATTAGATTTATTATTTGAATTCAACGACGATTTTTCTTCCGAAACTTTTGAAGTCGAGGAATGTTTTGAACCAAATGAGGATTTTACGCCTAATTTGGAACAAAGAATTCTTGACTTGGCCCATGGTTTAATAGAGAATGTAAGTGAGGATGAAATGGATGTAGTATCCATTTGCAATGAAATGATTTTGTCTTTGGATCCCAAAGAAGAAATTTTCATTGAAAATGATCCTATCTCCTTCGAAATTCCAACATTGAGTGGTGATAACTCATCTCTTGAGTTTGAATTTCTTTCCTCCCCCTTTTCATTATCCGTTATCACACCGTCACAAGTACCCGATGAATCGGTGCCGAACTTTAAAACGTTTAACCCATTTACCGACGAGGAGTACTTGCTCGATTTTCTCTCCATGAAGGCATTTTTGCCTCCATGTGCTCCCCCTCCCATTCCAATTGAAAAATATTCGAAAGAAAATTCAGTTTCTTTTGGTCCACTTGTGTATTTATCACCCGTCCTATCCAAATCCCCCATCCTCCATCCCAAATTTTTAATTGGGGATGGTTCACCTTTTCCACCACCCACTTGCCTTCCGTTATTCAAACGAAATTCCTATATTTCGGGGGGCATGCATGAAAGGGAAGGTCCGCCGTTGATCCTCCAAAGTCAAATTGTATTTTAGGTTGCCCCTTAAAAATTCCAACTTCTAGTGTATAGCTAGTTAGGAGTTTAATTTGTAGGTTGTAAATAGTTGATTTTATTTTTCTTTATTTTTACTTTTTCTCTAGTGTGATTAGTTAAGTTTTATTTCTTCTTTTTGTTATTCTTGGTACTAACATGTTTTGTAGAACCGTTGGACTTGTTCTTTCAGGAGATCGCTCCTTTTTGGGTAATATCACTCTTTTCCTTCTTAAACTTCGTTCTTAATTAACATTGAGGACAATGACAGGTTTTAAGTTAGGGGTGTGGGATATTCTATCCTTTTCACATTTTAGTCCATGTTTTTGCTCACATATTAGTTACTTAGTATGCTTTTCTTAGAAAAGTTTAAAATTTTCAAAAATATTTTCTTTCTTTTTTCACCCTTTTTGGGCATTTTGCCTTTATTTCCAATGATAAATTTCAATTATTTCCCGATCCAATAGACAACCCAACGATGCATGTTCTCGATTTTAGAAGTTATTAAACTTTAGTCCTTGATCACTGATATTATGAATAACGTAATGAATTAAACTTTTATTCCATGAGCACATGCACTTTTATCATTATATTAATTTGGTTTAAGATTTTTATAACTCAATAATCTTATGTTGTATTGTATATACTTACACCGAATTAGCTTTGTACCTTTCGTCGTTTGTGAGTGTATACATTATTCTTCCTATTTGAAAACATTACAGTTGTTGGTAATCTCATTTTCTTTCATTTGATCGTTCATTAATTGAGCTCATACTTGAAATGTGTTACTTGATCATGATTTTCATATATTGTTTTGACCCGAGAATTGAGTAAACTTTGTGAAATGATCATAGGCCCTCTTTGTTATATCACCCATATTAGCCTTGACCTCACCTTATATGTTTACCCTCGTTAACCCCTTTGAGCCTAAATATAGACTTTCGTTTCATAACCTAAAATCCCATAACCAACTCCAAATTGGAGTTATATACCATACATACACCTTTTGTACCTTTGTTTGGAATGTTACTTTTGATTGAATGTTGTTGTTGCGATGTCAGTTGAAATTTAGGCATATGAGAGTGTGATAAGTAAAGAAAATAAAATAGTGAAAAAGTGATGAAAAAGAGAGACAAAAGTAAAATAAAACAAAAAAAGAAAAAGTGAGAAAAAGAAGAAAAGAAAGAGAAAGAGAAAGTTGTAAATGTTGTATATAGTTCAATAAGATTTGATTACTCTCCAATTGTTATATCTAATGCTCGTTTGGAACTTGTTTTCCAAATTTTGATATTGCCTGCACTATTTTCCATTATTCTGAGTTTTCATTCCTAACACTTTGAACCCGTACATACATTCCTTCATTTCATACCCTAGCCTGACCTACATTACAACTCTATTAAATTCCTATATGATCTTAGGTTGATGTAATTCAAAAGTCATAATAGTTTTGATAATCTGTGAAAATGCATTTCGTCTCCTTTAATGTGTGGTATCTTTCATTGAGATTTCATTTTTCATTTTGTATATAGGTGTATTCATTTGTGACATTTGTACGGCCTAGTTTCCATTTACATTTACTCTTTATACCCACATGTTCCATGTGTTAACTCCTTATTTCTAGTGAATTCACTTGTTGAGTGTAATGCCCATGAGGATTGAACATATGCTCGCTTTATTTAATATCCGGTTTATTTATGTTTTTGCCAAATCACACTTTCCATCTGCTCACTCCCCTCCTATATTTTAATGTTTCAATTCTATGAGGTGTATTCTGTAATGTTAATGATTTCGGACTTTTGTTGAATTCATTCATTGTGCTAATAATGCGTATGAAATATTTTTCGTTGTTGTTGGGCTTGTCTCATGTTGGTTTGGGCATATTTTGAGGAAACCATATGATGTTTGTGGGTTTCATCCCTGAAAACCCTCACGAGATAATACTCGTCCACTATGGTAACCTAGGGGTTTAACGGCTTATTGCATATGCTAAATGCAGTCTTGTTCCCTACGAAAGTGTCATTTATATTTCGATGCATACTTCCAGTCCCATACAATGGTCATCCTCACTGACCCTCCTCTTAGGCAGGTCTTGCACAAGCCAAAAAAATTGGGGAGGCTAATGGCCTAGGCTATAGAGTTGGTAGAGTTTGAAATTGTATATAAACCTAGGATGGCCATTAAGGGGCAAGCATTAGTTGATTTCGTGGATGAATTTACTTGGGAAGATGATGAGGAAGAAGAGGAGAGCCTCGAGAAGACAGATACCTGGCAAGGTATAATTTTTGACCCATCCGCACATAAGTCTGAGACTAGCACTGCTAGAGAAAAAGTTGTCAAAAATGAAGAGGGAAGATATCTCTTTAGATAAGGGTCCCTCACCGAGGGAAATTTATTAGAGGAACGAGAAACTCTTCGTTGACGGGTCCTCTTACGAGAGCGGAAGTGGGGCTTAAATTAATAGTATTAGCACCAGACGACACAAACATTAAGTATGCCCTGAGGTTTAACTTCAAAGCCTCCAACAACGAGTCTGAATATGAGGCCCTGATAGCAGGCCTCTCCTTGGCTAGATCTTTTAGTGTTGGCCAGATCTTAGTTCATAGTGATTCAAGACTTGTAGTGAATCAAATACTAGGGGCATACGAGGCTAAGGATGAGAGAATGGCCAAATATCTTGAAAGAGTAAAGGCACTATTCAAGAGCTTCGAAGAAGTAAAGTTGAAGAGGATACCTAGGCTCTATAATGGCCGATCCAATGCACTTGTTAGGATAGCCTCAACAACTAGGATAAATATTAGGAGGACCGTCCCAGTGGAAATCTTTCCTCAACCAACGACTGAAGATGGAGAGGGAACACTTGGATCTTGCCTAAATATCAACAGGGAAGCTTTATGGATGGACCCTCTAAGCAGATACATTAAAGAGGGGGGGATGCTAGAAGAAAAACAAGAAAGGAAGAAGTTCATATACAGAGTCGCGAAATTCATTGTCATCGAAGACACCTTGTACAAAAAGGGGTTCTTGCTCCCTTGCTCAGGTCTGTGCACCCGTCTGAAGTCCCACACATTTTGAAAGATATGCACGAGGGGTCATGTTCAAGCCATATTAGGGGTAGGTCGGTAGCAAAGAGGATAGTAACCCAGGGATACTGGTGGCCGGCCTTTGGAAAAGATTCCATGGCATATGTAAAAAGTGTGATAAGTGTAAAAGGTTCGCCACAATCCCTCACCATCCCCATCAACCTCTTACCTCCATCACATCCCCATGGCCATTCGCAGTAGTGGAATCGATCTAGTAGGGCCCTTGCATAGGGTCGTCAATAACAGTCGATACTTGATCGTAGCAGTTGACTATTTCTAAAAATGGGTGGAAGCGGAGCCGATGGTCATGATTACCGAGCAGACGACCTTCCAGTTTATCTGGAAAATTATTATATATAGATATAGTCTCCCCAACACCCTAATTTCAGATAACGGGACTCAATTTAAGAATGCATCCCTAGAGAAATACTACAGAAGGGTGGGTATCAAACAATTCTTCGCTACCCCTGGCCGACCTCAGGGTAATAGGAAAACTAAAGTTACAAACAGAAAAATTCTAGATGGGATCAAGAAAAAACTCGAGGAGGCCAAAGGAAGATGGGTTGCGGAGTTGTACATTGTACTGTGGGCCTGCTGGACGACAACCAAGACTCCTATCGGGGAAATCCCGTTCATGCTAGCGTATGGCTCAGAAGTTGTCATCCCCACCGAGTTTGGGTTTCTTACTCACAGAGTCCAAATGTATGACCCCCAGAGGAATATGGAAGAAAGGATACTTGATCTAAACTTGGTCAAGGAGAAAATAAAAGACACTCAGATAAGGCAAGCAGCCTATCAGCAGAGAACTTCCAGGTTTTACAACCAGAGGGTGAAGCAAAGGCCTATCGTTATGGGGGACCTAGTCCTCAAGAAGATAGGGCATAAACCTAACAAGCTCCACCCAAATTGGCATGGCCCATATAGGGTCATTGATGAAGTTTTCCCTGGAACCAATAGACTAGAAAATCTTGAAGGGGAACCCTTTTCCAACCCCTGGAATGCAGACCATTTGAAGAAATACTATCAATAATGTTGTAATGTCCTATCGGACCACAGTTGTAATGAATACGTTTCTCCAACAGAACACTTGATGTTAATGAGAATATTATATTGACCCCTCATCTTGTTTGTTAATTTTGGTATGAATGGGGTAATTCTTGCTAAACTAGCATCGGCTATAATGAGGATGAATGGTAGGGACGACCCTCCATTCATTCTCAAGAAAGACAACAGGGGACTTGAAATTTTAAAACATCAATAATTTGGTGGATAACCACCCTCGGCTATAATGAGGGTGAATGGTAGGGACGACCCTCCATTCACTCTTAAGAAAGACGAAGGGGGACTTGAAATTTAAAACATCATTAATTTGGTTGAAACCACCCTCGGCTAAGATGAGGGTGAATGGTAGGGATGACCCTCCATTCACTCTCAAGAAAGACAAGGGGGGGACTTGAATTTTAAAATATCATTAATTTGGTGGATATCCACCCTCGGCTATAATGAGGGTGAATGGTAGGGACGACCCTCCATTCACTCCCAAGAATGATGAGAGCGACTTGAAATTTAAAACACCATTTATTTGGTGTAAACCACCCTCGGCTATAATGAGGGTGAATGGTAGGGACGACCCTCCATTCACTCCCAAGAAAGACGAAGGGGGACTTAAAATTTAAAACATCATTAATTTGGTGATAGCCACCCTCAGCTATAATGAGTGTGAATGGTAGGGACGACCCCCCATTCACTCTCAAGAAAGACGAGGGGGGACTTGAAATTTAAAACATCATTAATTTGGTGGATAACAACCCTCGGATATAATGTGGGTGAATGGTAAGGACGACCCTCCATTCACTCTCAAGAAAGAAGAGGGGGGACTTGAAATTTAAAACATCATTAATTTGGTGCAAACCACCCTCGGCTAAGATGAGGGTGAATTGTAGGGACAACCCTCCATTCACTCTTAATAAAGACGAGGGGGGACTTGAATTTTAAAACATCATTAATTTGGAGGATAATCACCCTCGACTATAATGAGGGTGAATGGTAGGGATGACCCTCCATTCACTCCCAAGAAAGACGAGGGGTACTTGAAATTTAAAACATCATTAATTTGGTGGAAACCACCCTCAGCTATAATGAGGGTGAATGGTAGGGATGATCCTCAATTCACTCCCAAAAAAGATGAGGGGGGACTTTAAATTTAAAACATCATTAATTTGGTTATAGCCACCCTCGGCGATAATGAGGGTGAATGGTAGGGACGACCCTCCATTCACTCTCAAGAAAGACGAGGGGGGACTTGAAATTTAAAACATCGTTAATTTTGTGGAAACTACCCTGGGCTATAATGAGGGTGAATGGTAGGAACGACCCTCCATTCACTCCCAAGAAAGACGAGGTGGGACTTGAAATTTAAAACATCATTAATTTGGTGGAAACCACCCAGGACAATAATGAGGATGAATGGTAGGACCCTCCATTCACTCCCAAGAAAGACGAGGGAAGACTTGAAATTTAAAACATCATTAATTTGGTGGATAACCACCCTCGGCTAGGGGTGGCAATTCGGGTTAGTCGAAGTGTCCTATTTTTATTCACTTTGAGCATTATGATGATATTTCCCCAAAAAACCCAAATAATTATGAACCAAAATTCGGAAAATAATGTAGTGTGTAGTGACATTTAACTAACACAAATACCAAAAATACAAAGTATGTCAACAATATGTCAAATTTAATAATTCATATATGAAACGCATATACGCAGTGACACAAGTCTAACAGTATTTTTCCATAATTTTTTTATTTTTATATAAAAACTTATAATTTTGTCAAGAATTTAACTAAAAAATTAAATGAAAAATCTATTTCCTGAAAAAAAAATAACGATTTATTAAGTTTTAGACTAAAGTGACTGAACCAGTAATTTTTTTGATTTTATATGCTAGATTGTATACCTGGGGGTATGAAGTACCAAAGGGTGTAAGCTTCGAGGGACTAAAGTGCTAATAACCCTATCAACGACGAGTTCGGTTCGAAGGACCTAAGAACTTACACTAGGTTTATTATTTTTCTTTACTCTCAAATTGAGCCTGTATATATTTCTACATATTATTAAAAATGATTCGACTTCTTATAGACTATTAATAAAAATGTGATGATAGGGAAAAACATGGGTAGAGTTTCTTGTGGTGATTATTAACCAAATTCAAAAAACAAAAAGACAAAACTACTAACAACAACTGTTAGTGTGGGTTATAATTTCATAAAAAAACAATTAATTGAGCACAATTCATAATGCTAATCCCTGATGCCAACCTAACTATTTCTTCTTAGGAAATAATTAATTGAGCACAATTCATAAAAGACACTAGTTATACCTTGCAATAGTCAGTAATAGTATCATATGGCACAAAAGGGAGATATTTTGAAGGTTGGGTTGGAAGGATTTGCCATGCTGGATGAATCCTTTGGAAGGTAGGCAAGGATTCACCTCGACAATCCCATCTTTATCAGGTCACTACAGTAATGTAAATACAAAATATCCACCTCAACAATCCCATGTTTATCAGGTGACTACAGTTTTTACAACAAAAGAAGTGGTTTTGGATTGCTATGAGGCAGCCAAATTCTATGGTTGGTCCGTGATTGTGGATTATACTAAGAGGACAAGATTGGCATTTTAGGCTCTTACTCTACTCCATTAACACATAGATGTAGGTAAATACGACCCTACCCTCGTTGTATGTGTCATAATAAATAAATATATTTTTGAAATTTTGGTTCATAAGAGCATCCGGACGGGTGGGATGTGATGAAATGTAACTATAGCATATCAAAAGTTTGTTTTACCTTTTCTGAAGCTGAACCTTTATAACGGTGATTTGTAAACATAACTTCCTACGAACTAACGTTGTTCGTAGGAAGTATAAAATATTTCCCACTGACAACATTAGTTCGTAGGAAGTTTATACGGATTTTATTTGTTCGTCAGAATTCAAATAGATGATAAAAACGATTATTTACATTTCCTACGGGCTTTATTTGTTCGTAGGAATTCCTACGAACTTCAGAAGTGCGTAGGAACCTTTTGCAAATTTTGTAACCAATTTGTATCTTTGGAGAACCTCTATAAATCGACGAACGGAATTTGTAAACTTATTCCCACCACTGCAAACATCCGAGTTTGTAAACATAAAAATTTTGTTGGCAGTTAACATCTCTATTGTGGATGCTCTAATGTAGGTAAATATGAGCCTACCCTCGTTGTATGTCCATCAACACGTATATGTAGGTAAATATTTATTAAATTTGTGTTCATAATTTTATACTAACATGTTAAAATAAATAAATATATATTTTTGAAAAAAAAATATAATTTTATTTAAAAATTTATGTAAGGATTTTTACATTACCATATTAATTCTAGCGCGTATTAGATACGCTACTTTCTTAAAAAAATTTATGGCTCCTACCCTTTAAGAAATATGATTATGACTATCTAAATAGTTCAAAAACTATTTTTAACTGTTTATTTACTATATATTTATAATAGTTATTAATATTTAAGCGAAATAGTTATAAATATTGTTAAAATACGTATTTTTGTTAAATAATATATCTATTATAAAATGTAATATATAAATAATTAAAGTAAATTTTGAACAATTTGGATGATAAACATATTTCATAAAGTGCCGAAGTATTATATTTTACAAGAAAGTAGTGTAACCAATACACACTAGAATTAATATTGTAATGTACGAATCCTTATTTAAATATATGAATGAAATTATGTTTTTCTTTAAAATATTTATATTTATTTGTTATAACATGATAGTATGTAATTATGAACCAAAATTTGATAAATAATGTAGTGTGTAATGACATTTAACTAACACACATACCCAAAATACAAACTATGTCAACAGTTAAAGCATATACGTTACAAAGCGAGTCTGACAATATTTCTTCATAATTTTTATATAAAATTCAAGATTTTTTAATGAATTTAACAAATAAATTAAATGAAAAATCTGTTTTCAGCAAAAAAATAAAAAATAAAAAACCTTAACGGTTCATTAAGTGTTAGGCTAAAGTGACTGAACTACCAAACTTTGAGATTTTATGTACTAAATTGTATACTTTTTGGTATGAAGTGTCAGAGTGTGTAAATTTCGAGGGACTAAGGTGCTAGTAACCCTATCAATGATTAGTTGGGTTCGAAGGACCTAAGAACTTACACTAGGTTTATTATTGTTTTTTTACTCTCAAATTGATCCTGTATATATTTCTACATATTATTAAAAATGATTATACTTATTGAATATAAATAAAAATGTGATTATAGGGAAAATTTTGGGTAAAGATTCTTTTGGTGATCTACTAATAAAATTCAAAGAAACAAAAACACAGGCTAGTAACAACGGTTAGTGCGGGTTATAATTTCATAAAATACAACTAATTGAACACAATTCGTGAAGCTAATCCTTGATTCGATCCTAATTCTTGCTCCATAGGAAATAATTTTATCCAAATTTATGTTGAGAATACGTTTGAAAAACAATGAGCATAAAAAAATCAAAGAAGAAAAATAAGAAAATGTGGTGTTTGGCTTTAATTTTTGGTCCCACGTTTGGTTCATCGTGGATACGTTGTTGGTTCACAAGTTATGGGTTTGGAATAAAACTTATGATTTTTTATGTTGAAGTTTCATGTGCAATGGACGTTTTCTTTATCATGGCGAATCTATTGGAAAATGACATAAATAAGTTATTTCACGGTATAGCATTTGAATAAGGATAATGGTGGTTCGAGAAGTAGTGATATTATGTTGTACTTTTGGAATGTTTCTCACAATGTTAAAAAAATTATGAATTCCAAGTATAAGAGTGCTCTGTCATAAGGGGGCTTCATGTTTCATAGTCTGAATATTTATGTAATTTGTTTATTTCTCTTGGTTTGATCAACATGGTTTATTGAGAACAATTTGGACAAGTATGGAAGGATTTTTTAACACCCTTGTTGACAACCAACTATCAATGTGTACATTTCTGAATTAGATGACAGTGAGAGAAAATCGTGCTAGAGTATGATTTAGGTTAAGATCCTTCCGATTTATGTCCTTCGAATCAATTCACTTGGAGATATAGTTTGTAGTTGTAAAATTTTGTTAAGTAACTTATTGGATTTTGTTGGCTTCTTTTTTTTTTTAATTTTATTTGCTTCGAATAGGCTAACTTATTTTTTTTTGTTGGGTGTGGGTAGGTAAACTATTTGAACTCAATATATGATGTCACATTATGTGAGTCATATAGAAGGGGTGATATTGTATTAATATACTCTCCTTATTTCATTTCATTCATACTATTTGACTTACATTTTCAGTAAGTGGAATGTGAGTGTTATTTTGTATACTAAACTTGAAATCTTTACAACATTCTTGAAAATTGTACTTATACATATATGTATTATCATTTATAGTTTTTATATAATACATTTGCGTATAGACACACCTTCTCGCATGAACACAAACACACACGTATATGTGCATGTGTGTATATATATACACACACACACACACACACACACACACACACACACACATGTATGCATGTCTTTGTTTTTATATACATGGTTTTAGTTCCAAAAACTACCATCGAATTCTCATGGATTATATGATAGTATTAGAAGAAGATTTAACACGGTTAGAAAAAAAGATATTATGGCTGGCATTTTCATATTTATAATACTAAGCTTTAAACAAACATTATTATAGCTATACAATTTGATTCTTATTTTCATCTGATTTTTGTCCATATTAGTTATTTATATGTTTTACTACATATGTTAGTAATATTTTGTTTACTACATATTCCAAACATTGTCTACATAATTTTATATGTTATATTTACATCCAAAAATTATCATCTCAAACTCTTACTGTATTAGTTGCTACTGTAAGTTACGCAACTCTCCTTTCTATTGATGATTTGGATTATTGTTCTTATTCAAATTATTGTTTCCTATTAATGTTGTTCCTCCGTAACAAATTATGTGGAAAGTCATAATAATTATTATTTTATAAAACTTAATGTTAATATTATTAGATTATTATTTTTATAATAACACGTGACACCCCCCTAATTAAATACCAGGTGATCAGTCCTTTATTAACTTAATTCAAAGTGCCCGGTTGGTTCATTCTTAGCATCACTGTCGTAAAACAATTTTCTTTATTAAGCACGTAATAATTAATTAAGCTAAGTGTCAAAACATTTAATTTTGCTTAATTTAAGTTCCATTGTAAAGGCCTTATGTGTATAAACCAGTTTATGAATAGTACTAATGATAAATAAAACAAACCATTCAAATGAGTTATGCCAACTAGATTGCTCAATCCAGATAAATATTCACAACTACCGTCAACGTAATAGATAAAACAATCCCAAATAAAAAAGAATACCGAAATAATAGAAAAGTAGGAAAGCTCTCTTAAGTCTAAACAGAAATCTGGAAATGGGTGACACATGCCCTAACTAAAGAGAACTAAATCAGAAGTCGAGGAGTCAAAGTAAGAATCGTCTACTGCAAGGACTAGCAACTCCCACACAAGCTGCAGCACGTCCAATCCAATGAATCTACGCCTGACGCCCCTGTGGTTGGGCACCTATAATATATATATATATAATAATAATAATAATAATAATAATAATAATAATAATAATAATAATAATAATAATAATAATAATAATAATGATAAAGTGAAAAAATTAGGTATGCCATAAGATCAAAAGCTGATGTCATGAGATGAGTTTTATCCCGCAATGCCTTTTTTACCCCTCACATCTTTGATTTCCCCCCCATTTGACATACTCTAATTTATTTCCCCCTTCTTTTCAAAATTAAAAAAGAAGGGTATTATTGTATTTTTCTCATTCTCTTCCTTGCCCTCATTGTCCAAACATATATGTCTTCTCTTCTCATTTATCTACCTCACTTTACTCTCTCTCTCTCTGTGCGTGTGTGTGTGTGTGCTGTACAATCGAGAACAACGATGAACCAAGGTAATTGTTTTTTTTTTGACTGTATGTTTTCTCATTTCTCGGCTTTTCATCTTCTCATTTCTTTTTTGTGTGATGTTATTGTTATTGGGTTATTTAATCTTAAGGTAATTTTTTTTCTTTTAATTTTCGTTCTAAAGAAGAGAAATATTATGCTAGGTTTATTTTTTGGGGGGGTATGTTTCTTCTAAATGGGACATGTATGTTTCTTCTTCTAATTTGATTATTTTGTTTATGACTTTGTGCAGTGGTTAATCCCTAGTAGGTTTGCTGTTTGGAAAAATGACAAGGTGGAATCGATTTGTTATACTCTAGGCATGTACATATTGATGAGGGTCTTCAAACCATGACAAATTTGTTGATTTCAGATTTCAGATTCTATATGCATAAAAAATCCATTTATTTCATATTTTACCATGACCACAGGGGAAGTTTGCTTGCATTAATGTTAATTACCATGAAGTGTGGAAACACATTTTCAATAGGTTCAAGAATTTTTTGCAATATATTTTTTCTATATGAGATTGTTTTTATTAGTGTTTGAGTCTTCATATGCTTGCTCAGGATTGTTTTCCCTTAAAATTGTAGCATCCAAGGGGAGTCGTCTCCATATTTTTGGTGTAGTATGTTTTCTCTGATTATGCTCTAATTGAGATTGAAATGTATTTTTTTTCGTTTCAACATAAATTTTCAGAGCTTTGACTTTACTGTGTTGGGTTTTCTATAGTTTTTATATCCGAACTATTTGTGTGTCATGATAGTTTTTATATCTAAACTATTTTCGAGTTGGAGGTAATAGTCCAATGACTCCAATTGAAGGTAGGGTATTTTTGTGAGTATTATTGTGTCCACAAGTGAATCAGAGCATGTTAACTTTTGGATTGTGCTGGCTTAGAACAATTGTAAGGACAATCGCAATTGTTTTTTATGCATCATTTAAAAATTTAAGGTTAATCACTTCTATATTAGTGTGACACAAACTCTATAGTTCCATACCGAAATGGCATGGATCGTTTGAAAACATGTATGTTATTTTGCTAAAATAATGTATACATCCTTAATTGTGTTCTTGGATTTAATGTAAACGATATTTTATCTACGATCAGTCGAAAATAACTATTTTTTGTTGGAGTTGGTATTACTAAAATTATGTATACATCACATATGGTTCTACTGCTCATGGTGTTAGAGTTGGTATAAGATTCTAATTTCATAATTTTATTATTTTCGTGTAAATTGATATGAGCCTTATACCCTGGATCAATTGATTTTCAAAAGGAAAAACACAATAAGAATAACATGGACCTTTTTGGTATAAAATAATTTCATAAAAGTGCTATTATTGTTTTTCCTATTTTACTTCTAATGCTTCATCATACTCATGTCATAAACATTTCTTAACAGGGTGTATAATTTGGGACAACCTATAGTTACAACATTGAGGTTCTCAGTCAAGATTTCCCTTTGAATGTTAAACTAATATGTTTACGATTGTTTAATGAATCATTTTTAATTGTATTTTATATTCTCTTCAAGATTTTGTGAATGTACAACAGTGTATAACCCTTCCCTATGCCCTTGAAGTGCTGTAACTTCCCTTCACGGGCGTTAGCTTTAACCACGACCAAGCAAGTAACAAATTTCATTTTGCGCGCACGTTAGCTTCAATGGTTGGAGTTATACATGTGTAGGACCTTAGTAGATTTTGTTTCTACGAGATAAGCTAATAGATATAAATTTTAAGATATCTAACCTAACACATTGTCGCTCGATAAACATATTTAGTTGTGTTCACATATAATTTATTAAGTTGTTATTATCTCTCCTTATTTTATTTTTTAGTGTTATGTTATAACTTACATCTTTTTTCTTCTAATATAAAGATAATGTCTCAAGGTACATTTCATGGACACAATCTGATAGTCCTAAGTGTTTTTTCACGGACAACTTACATTATTGTTGAGAAACTCGAAATACAAATTGAGAGATGGAGTCTCTTTTCTATTTAATCCTTCTCCATGATAATTCTTAAAAGGGCGCCCTCCATTTCAATTTTACATTTGAGATCACCAAAGACTCAAAAATGGCTACAACATTTGCAAGTACCTTTTCCACAGGATCAACAGTATCGTGTGCCTCCAAAGCGAATATGAGTTACGAAAACTTGCCAACAATTTTTATGCGGTAATAATTTTGTCAATATGAGACAATATCTTTAAAGATATACCGATCAGGTGTGATGACCAGGTCGTATGGATTGAGAAGGTCTGATGAGCAAGTTTGAAGCATATTAAGAACTATGGTGGTGGCCTTGCTCCTGGTAATTGGTTTACCCCAATTGATTCAATTTCAACCTCACACAGTTAATTTATTTATATAAATGTGACATTGTGTATTCTTAAGCATGTGTGCTCTTTGAACTTTTAAGAATGCGGTTTTACTAATCGTTCAAACATGTGGTTTTCTACTTTATGCCCAACATTTTTTTTAGTTTAAATCGGTCATATTTATCCTTCAAGAATGTGGTTTTACTCAACTATGTTAAATTTTGATTTATACAGCTTGCTAAAGATTTGGATCATGAATAAATGCGGTGGCATCGTTGGTGATCAAGATGAGCTCAGAACTCAGAGCGTGTATTTTTGGCTATGAACTTATAAGATAAGAAATTATACTTATAGGGAATTTGTTGGATCAGCTTGGTACACCAAATATAATCTTTGAAAAGAAGAAATTATATGGTTTATCATTCCTTTATCATCCACGAAGTTAGTATACAAGATATGTTTTAGTTGAATTTTTGTACTACACGTTTTCATATTCTTCTAATTATGTTCACACTGATTTATGTAAGTGTCAACTGCCACACTCTACGTCTCTAAAAAATTGCTTACTGTTGGTTGATGAAAAGAAAGAAAAAAACCATAAACTGATTTGTTTGATTTGAGTTAATTCTTATCCTTTTAGTTATCCTTCTATCAATTGCTTTTGAGTCATATGTTTACTGCCAGTCAGACATAAATTTGTATTGCGTCCTCATTTCCTTCTGATTGTCACCTTTATCAAGTCATCCATTTACTCTATTTACTGCAAGGAAGGTATGGAGCAACACTTATCTATGTCTGTATGATTTTTTTTGTATTGTGTATGCAAATGTATTTTTTATCAAAGGAATATGTTCTTTGTAACAGTTTACTATCTTTTTCCATTCATAATCATACTCTTATTTAACCTTCTTTGCAATAACTTACTAACATTTTTTTACTTTCAATCGCTCTATTTATTTCTCCCTCTTTTCTACCCATGAAAAGTACCCTTAAATCTTTCATGTTGTTGCAGCCTGCAATAACGACCATTGCGTGTTTACTCAATTCTCTCTTAGAACCACGACCTCACATGAAATCCTCACAATCTCCATGTTGCTGCAGCCTGTAAAACACTAATGAAGTACGTAAATGGTTGTTTCTATTATTTCGTATGTGTCATTTCGCCTGTGTGGTTTGTATTTTATCAACATAAATGTTATTTTAGTGAACAAACTGGTGCCTCCACCGAAGGAGTTTCTCGTCGTGAAACATCTCTAAGGAACTTATTGGAGCTCCAATATCTGCAATATTGGAGCTACCAACTTAACAAATTGGAGCTGTAATATCAGAAGTTACTTTTCTCTTTTTATTTTCATTAATAATTTTACACTCCCAGTTTCAATAACATTTTCTAATCTTTTGGATCCAAATCCTCCCTCTAGCACAGGTTAAGAGTAGACGACGAACTTAAGTTTGAATTGATAAACTTGGAAGTAGACAAACAGTAGACAATAACATCTTCCCCTAAACTAATAGGCAGACTTTGAATTGATGACTATGTATACTCTCAAAACTTAATCTACATAGAATAGTACATGTAGAGAAGTACAAAATGTATATTGGCCATACATTGTATACTATTATATGAAGATAAATCTGCATATGATACAGATTATACAATGTATAATGTCCATAGAAGTACAAAGAAGTACATAGTGGACAATCATGAAATTGATTTTTTTTTTATGATTTTACTTTGATTAGAAAATTTGAATGTTTCTGTGGCTTGGCTATGACATAAAGGCTATGAAGCATCGATTATTCAAAACACACATTACACCTGCACCCGCATTGAATCCCCGCAACTTCATCTGCACCCTGCGGTACCCGTGATTCATAGCATAAATTGATTATTAGTGTTGTAGAGATCATTCATCAAAGTATTATAATTATTGTTGTACACACATGGTTATGGAATTTTGGGGTGATTTGGTTTTATTAAAATGGCATTTTTGTAACTTTTTAATGTATAATTTGAATTTCAACATAATTCACAATAATATGTTTTATTTTTTTTATGTATCCTTTTTTGTATGATAATTTAATTTTGGTTTTGTTGGTCTTTATGTAGGCTTCACTTATACAACCATTGCCATACAATATGAATGAATTCATTTTGATTTTGTTTGTTTTTATTGGTGATATTTCGGTTTTGGAATTTCAAACGAAATTTCCATCCAGAAATTCATGTGAATGAGTAATTTGGCTTAGTTTCCCTATCCTAAAACTAAAGTTCCATTTTTTTGTCCTTCTAAAATACACCTATGTACAATGTTTGAATCCTGACCTCGGTTTTCGGTGTTGGGTTTTGAATTTGGAAATATTTATAAACTTATGTTTAAAATAATTTATTTTTTATTATTGTTTCAGTCTACGGTACAACGGTTAAACTCAATTGGTTGATTCGTCAGGAGTGAGACAAGAATGCCCTGATACAGCAGGCCCTTGCACAATGCTATGGATGACCCTGTTGCAACAAATGCTCTTGACTGCTCAAAGTATGGCAAGCGATAATATCATTGTGAGACAACCGGACTTCCCCACCGTGCAAGAGAACAGTGCTTATGCGGATGAAGGTGACAAGGTGGTGGAAAGGGTGTTATTATGGATAATGAAGATACCAATGTAATTTCTCTGATGATCTAGCTATAAGGAAGCTCTTTTTGTTCGTTTGTTAATTCTCAAATTACATTAGGAACAATATCGAGTTTTGGGGGATTATGAATTGAATGTGAAAGGGGAGGTTAGCTTACAACAGTATAAAAGTTAATTGATGCAACCAAAGCACCTTCCGAATGAGAAAAGGTAGTGGTTCCATGAGGATAAAGTCTAATTTGACAACAAAAGCACCTTCCCCACGCTAAGTTGTTCAAGGAAATAAATTTTATGCCTCCTCTCTTCTTTTTAAAGAAAGCACAAACATAAATGGTAAAAATGGAAACTAAAAAAACCAGGATTATTGCATATCCTATTAAGTGGCATTGCATGCCTGCTATATTTATAATTTGTAAATGAAGACAACATTTACTGCTTCACTCATTCAGAGGTATTGTGTGCACTGTAAGTTCAATGACCAGTCAACCATCATTCCCTATTTGTCCTTGATCTTCTAACTATGATGAAATGAAATACAACTTATCATATTTCATTTGTGATCGATTAAAAATAAATACAAGCTAGGACATTTACCCATACATGTACACAAATAACATAAGCAAGGGCTTTTACCCATACATGCACATAAATGAAATTGTCAATTTTGTATTTTGATTGATCATGCTCTCAAGATATATTTATATGCAATGTGGACTTAACTTGACTCTTGGGGTTTTGTATTTGTTTCACGCCCTGAAGATATGATGAGGCGAACACCATATGGATAATTGAATCTAAACAAGTATAATTATTTTATTTTTCTTTCTATTTGATTAATCATCTATGCAAACAAGTACTTTTTTTTTGTGGATTCATCTTGGCTTAAACATTATTGTTAATGGTTTTTCAATTTCAAGATATATTCAATCATACCTCTTTAGGATTAGCTCGCCAAGTTTGCATTTTTTATATAGTTTGTTATTAATTCAGTTAACCTTATTTTAATTTCCTTCAGATACGAATTGACTGACTCCACATTTTCTTTGAAAATTTGCATCTTCTCGAACCTAAATCCTTAGGCAAATTACTAGAAGACATTAACGCAAGGTATGCCATTGTTGGATTGAAAATGTTACTCAGTTCAATGGGTTTGCTAAGCTTAGTTCAAGTATTAATAATCACACAATTTTGATCTATTTAAAATACTAAATCTTTTACATTTCTAAAACAAGGTCAAAATTTTGGACTTAACATAACACGTTCTTGAGAGAAAATACATATATACGTCTTCAAATATGTCAATTCCAAATCAATGTATTGATTTTCTTTTCATGTGTAAAATTCTCAACTACTTTATAATGATTAAAACTAATAAATTTGAGTATTAATAAATTACTAAAATATTTTCATCGTGTCATTGCAACGTATTATACGAGGTCCAAGATGGACCATTATTATTTTTGCGAACTAAATACGAGGTATGGTTCAATCAATGACGTATACTTTCAAAAATTTGCGTCGTGCCTTGAGGTATGGACATACCCTAATGTGTGTATGTGTGCGTGTGTGTGTGTGTATATATATATATATATATATATATATATAAGAGAAGGAAAAATGACAGGAAACGGGTTAGATCCCGAGTGTAAAATAACTTTACAAATAGTTTAGCAAGTATTTAAATAACTTACTAGTTGATATGACACACATGTTACTACGCGACAATCTCTTGAGAATTCTCACCTCTCATCTAGTGTGCACGCCCACCGTACTACTAAAATGACTCATAAGTCTAACCCCATTTCTCCTCCCATAAATTCTGATTCACGAAGTCGTATGTCTATGATATATTTAAGGTACCATCTTCTTAAGGATCATTTGAGCCAATTATGTATTTCTCAATACCACTATAAAGTTTCAAACACTTATTATAATTATGAGCATTACATATTTATCTGCTTATACGCACAGTAGAAGAATTCCAGGTATATGTATATATATAAATCACTCATCCAATATATTTACTAATCGACACACCACATGAAATCTATGGTGCTGGCATACTCTGTTATCAAGTCCACGTATCTCTCTTACCAAGGAAAATACTAGTTCGGAATCACTCTCGAACTGAATTAACACAATACACACAAAATGGAGGTGAAGCGTAGTTCCGAGTCACTAAGAGGTCAGCATATACCCTCACATCTCTCAGGACCGTATGACTATCATTCTCAGATAGCCTGTACCAAGGAATCCTATGTTCTTGGGACAAGTCAATATCACCCATAAATGTCTCATCGAGATAAGATTGTCCCGGCTCGGTAACCTCTGTGATAGCAAGTAGAGAAGGTATGATTTTACACAGATATATACATTATCCCCAAGAACTCGGTATATATATATATATATATATATATATATATATATATATATATATATATACTCACATACTTCAATTAGGTTCACGCATGCCCCATAAAAATTATTTTAACCATACGGGGTACATATAATTAACCCATATCGTTGTGTTTTCAATTGTCGCCATTTCATAAGTACTTCTCGTCACTCAAAGTGTTTTCTTTTACTAAAGGTAAATTCAGTAGGTGTAACCTCACTAATTTACAGGTCTAAGTCTTTCTTGAGTCTCCCAATACCTCACTTAATGTATGCACAATTTTTAATAAATTATATTCACTCGTTACCCCACGATTATATCTCGTATAATGTTACATTAGTCGGAACCTAGACCCTACTGTTCCTCCTCATGACCCATTATGATCTTTAAATTATATCCAAAGGTCCCTACGCATTTTAATTGAGGTAACATAAAAAGGGGAGAACTGTTTAGTTTTCAAGAGGGGTCGATCGATCGACATTATTGAATCGATAGATCGATCGAGCAGTTCTTGCCCAGATTCTGCAGTTCTCTGCCTACCAGGTTTCTTCCTTTAATTTGAACCAAATCTCCATTAGCAAGTCCCAAACTCCCAACCAAACATAAGGAACATTATATAAACAGTTATCCATGATTTCTAACATAAAACTTCCATTAATTCATCAAGAACAATCATCAAATCAATTGAATTCAAGAAACTATCCTTTAGCTCTAGTTTATTTTATTACACATGAATTCCATTGATATTCAGATTCCTATCTCTATTGGGCGTATATTTTGTGTTCACTAATCTAAATCCAAGCAATTCTAATATGAGTTTCCCAAACATCAATTATTCTTTTATAAAACGTAAATACTTTTCTCCTACACTAGCATGGACGTGATATCAACCAAGTAACAACAAGTTAGAATACTTGCCTCAGATATGAACGTCTGATTCTCAGGTGTTGATGGATATGGTGGCATCCCTCATTTCCCGATTTACGCATTTGGGGTGAAATTCGACAAAGGTGGTGTAGGTAGGGTGGTTCTCTCTTTTGAAGTCTTCTCTCTTCGCCCTTCCTTAGCCTCTCTACAACTCTACCATTTCTAATCCTCCAGGACTCTAACTCCCATCAGATATACCCCGTCAATTTTCATCCATAATTAATCCTTAAAAAATAAATTTACTAAAATGCCCTCTCGAGTTACCGGTTAGGCCTAAAAATGTCCCGATACCCAAACTAAACCCCCGGGTATATTTTTCTGACTATCTCGACCCTTCCAAACACATTAGAGTACTTGAAATTACCATATGGGTGACTTATAATTTAATTACTTTATATTCCATTAATTTAGTCCCGACACGACATAAGCGTGTCCCGACTTAAATTCAATAATTATCGCGTTATTCACTCGCGACAATTTTAATAAATCCAATTATATGTATTACATTACTCATTAAGTAATTTCCAACAAATAATTACTAACTCTCATCATGCTAGTAAATATTTATTTTAAAATCCTGATTAATATTAAATAAATTTAATCCCAATTTAATTTAATAAAATCCCCATATTAAAAGCCATAAAAATGCGGGGTATTAAATACTTCCCCCCATATAACGGAATTTCAACCCGAAATTCAAAAAATAAGACATACCTAGTGAAAAAAAAATCTGGGTATTTTTTTTCACACATATCTGCCTCGTGCTCCCAAGTGGACTCCTCCACGTTATGATGCTCCCACTGGAGCCGTACAAGTGGAACTACCTTCGAACTCAGTCTCCTGGTTTTAGTGTACGATGTAAATTTGTAAAAAAAAATAGACTTAAGCATAAAAGCATGCCATCGAAGGGTGAAAACTTAAAATAGCCACAAAACGGTCCGGTAAGAGTCATGAACACCTCGAAGAGGCCAAATGTGACTCGTAGGAACCGGCTGTGTAGTCACGGTGCTCCCAGTTTGAGTGTATGTAATAAATTTTTAATAAATTAGACTTAATCATGAAAACTTGCCATCGAAGGGTGAAAACATAAAACATTGACAAAACGGTCTTGTAAGAGTCATGAACATCTCGTACGGGACCAATGTAACTCGTAGGAACCGATCGTGTAGTCACGGGGCTCCCGGTTTGAGTGTACGCCGTAAATTTGCAAAAAAATTAAATTTAAGCATAAAAACATACCATCGAAGGGTGAAAATGTAAAACAGCCATAAAACGGTCTCGTAAGGGTCACAAAAACCTCGTATGGGACCAATGTGACTCGTAGGAACCGATCGAATAGTCACGGGGCTCCCGATTTGAGTGTACGGTGAAAATTTGTAAAAAAATAGACTTAAGCATAAAAATATGCCATCAAAGGGTGAAAACATAGAATAGCCATAAAATGGTCCCGTAAGAGTCACAAAAACTTCAGACGGTACCAATGTGACTCGTAGGAACCGACCGCATAGTCACGGGGCTCTCGATTTGAGTGTACAATGTAAATTTGAAAAAAAATTAGACTTAAGCATATATAAATTCCATCTAAGGGTGAAAACGTAAAATAGCCACAAAACGGTCCCGTAAGAGTTACGAACAACTCGCATGGGACCAATGTAACTCGTAGGAACTGAACGCATAGTCACAGGGATCCTGGTTTGAATGCATGCCATAAATTTGCAAAAAAAAATTAGAATTAAGCATAAAAATATAACATCGAAGGGTGAAAATATAAAACATCCAGAAAACGGTCCCGTAAGAGTCATGAACACTTCGCACGGGACCAATGTGACTCGTAGCAATCGACCGCGTAGTCATGGGGACCCCAATTTGAGTGTACGATGTAAATTTGTAAAATGTTAGACTTGAGCATAAAAAATATTCCATTGAATGGTGAAAACATAAAACAATAAAAAAAACGATCCCGTAAGAGTCACGAATATCTTGCACGGGACCAATGTGACTCCTAGGAACCGATTGTGTTGTCACGGGGCTCCCGGTTTGAGTGTACGATGTAAATTTGCAAAAAAATGCACTTTAGCATAAAAACAAGCCATCAAAGGGTGACAACATAGAACATCTACAAAATGGTCCCATAAGAATCACGACCACCTCGCATGGGACCAATGTGATTCGTAGGAATCGATCGCGTAGTCACGGGGCTCCCGGCTTGAGTGTACGACGTAAATTTGTAAAAAAATTAGACTTAAGCATAAAAGCATGCCATAGAAGGGTAAAAATGTAAAATAGGCACAAAACGGTCCGATAAGAGTCACGAACACCTTGCAGGGGACAAATGTGACTCGTAGGAACCGGTCGGGTAGTCACGGCGCTCCCGATTTTGAGTGTACGTAGTAATTTTTTTAAAAATTTGACTTAAGCATAAAAACTTGTCATCGAAGGGTGAAACAATAAAACAACCACAAAATAGTTCCGTAAGAGTGACAAACATCTCATACGGGACCAATGTAACATGTCGGAGCCGATTGCATAGTCACGGGGCTCCCAATTTGAGTGTACGATGTAAATATTCACAAAAAATAAACTTAAGCATAAAAACATGCCATCGAAGGGTGAAAACGTAAAACAACCATAACACGATCTCATAAGTGTCACGAAAACCTCGTACGGGACCAATGTGACTCGTAGAAACCGATCGAGTAGTCATGAGGATCCCGGTTTGAGTGTACGACGTAAATTTGCAAAAAATAGACTTAAGCATACAAATATGCCATCGAAGGGTGAAAACATAAAATAGCCATAAAACGGTCCCGTAAGAGTCACGGAAACTTTGGACGGGACCAATGTGACTCTTCAGAACCGATCGCGTAGTCACGAGGCTCCCGGTTTGAGTGTACGACGTAAATTTGCAAAAAATTAGACTTAGGTAAAAAAACATGCCATCGAAGGGTGAAAACGTAAAACAGCCCGAAAACGGTCCTGTAATTGTCATAAACACCTCGCACGGGACCAATGTCACCCATAGGAACCGACCGCGTAGTCACGGGGCTCCTGGTCTGAGTGTAAGACGTAAATTTGTAAAAAGTTAGATTTAAGCCTAAAAACATTCCATCAAAGGGTGAAAATATAAAATAGCCACAAAACGGTCCCGTAAGAGTCACAAACACCTCGGACGGAACCAATATGACTCGTTGGAATCCACCGCAAATTTGTAAAAAATTAGACCTAAGCATAAAAACATGCCATCGAAGGGTGAAAACATATAACAGTCATAAAATGGTTCGATAAGAGTCACGAACACCGTGCACGGGACCAACGTAACTCATAGGAACCGGCCACATAGTCACGGGCTACCGATTTGAGTGTACGATGTAAATTTACAAAAAAATTAGATTTAAGCATAAAAACTTGCAATCGAAGGGTGAAAATGTAAAACAGACACAAAACAGCCCCGTAAGAGTCACGAACACCTCGCATGAGACCAATGCAACTCGTCGGAACGGACCGCGTAGTCACGGGGATCCCAGTTTTAGTGTACGCCGTAAATTTGTAAAAAAATTAGACTTAAGCATAAAAATATGCCATCGAATGGTGAAAATGTAAAACAACCACAAAACGGTCCCGTAAGACGCACGAACACTTCGTACGGGACCATTGTGACTCGTAGCAACCGACGGCGTAGTCTTGGGGCTCCCAATTTGAGTGTATGATGTAAATTTACAAAATGTTAGACTTGAGCATAAAAAGGATGCAATTGAATGGTGAAAATGTAAAACAACCAAAAAACGGTCCCATGAGAGTCACGAATACCTCGCAAGGGACTAATGTGACTCGTAGGAACCGAACGCGTTGTCACGGGTCTCCCGGTTTGAGTGTACGACGTAAATTTTCAAAAGAATACACTTTATCATAAAAATATGCCATTGAAGGGTGACAAAGTATAACCACCACAAAATGGTCCCGTAAGAGTCACGAACACCTTGCACGGGACCAATGTGATTCGTAGGAACCGATCGCATAGTCACGGGGCTTACGGTTTTAGTGTACGAAGTAAATTCGTATAAAAATTAGACTTAAGCATAAAAGCATGCCATAGAAGGGTGAAAATATAAAATGGACACAAAACGGTCCGATAAGAGTCACGAACACCTCACAGGGGATAAATGTGACTCATAGGAACCGACCGTGTAGTCACGGCATTCCCGGTTTGAGTGTACATAGTAAATTTTTAAAAAATTTGACTTAAGCATAAAAACTTGCCATTGAAGGGTGAAAACATAAAACAGCCACAAAATGGTTTCGTAAGAGTGACGGACATCTCGTACGGGACCAATGTAACGTGTAGGAACCGTTCACGTAGTCTCCCGATTTGAGTGTACAACATAAATTTGAAAAAAATTAGACTTAAGGATAAAAATATGCCACTGAAGGGTGAAAATGTAAAACAGTCACAAAATGGTCCTTTAAGAGTCACGAACACCTCGCACGGGAATAATGTAACTCGTAGGAACCGATCGCGTAGTCACGAGGCTCCCGGTTTGAGTGTACGACGTAACTTTGCAAAAAAAAAGACTTAAAAATAAAAAAAATACCATAGAAAGGTGAGAACGTAAAAGAGCCACAAAACGTCCTGTAAGAGCGACGAACACTTCACTCGGGATCAATGTGACTCATAGGAACCGATCGCGTAGTCACGAGGCTCCCAATTTGAGTGTACGACGTAAATTTGTAAAAAATAGACTTAAGCATAAAAGCATGCCATCGAAGGGTGAAAAAGTAAAATAGCCACAAAACGGTCTCGTAAGACTCACGAACACTTCGCACGGGACTAATGTGACTCATAACAACCGACCACGTAGTCATGGGGCTCCTAATTTGAATGTACGACGTAAATTTGCAAAATGTTAGACTTGGGCATAAAAAAGATGTCATTGAATGTTAAAAACATAAAACAACAAAAAAACGGTCCCGTAAGAGTAACGAATACCACACACTGGACCAATGTGACTCGTAGGAACCGATCACGTAGTCAAGGGGCTCCCGATTTGAGTGCAGAACGTAAATTTGCAAAAAATTATATTTTAGCATAAAAATATGCCATCGAAGAGTGAAAACATAAAACAACCACAAAATGGTCCCGTAAGAGTTACGAACACCTCGCACGGGACTAATGTGATTCATAGGAACCGATTTCGTGGTCACGGGGCTCCTGATTTAGGTGTACGACGTAAATTTGTAAAACAATTAGACTTAAGCATAAAAGCATGCCATCGAAGGGTTAAAACGTAAAATAGATACAAAACGGTCCGGTAAGAGTCATGAACACCTCACAAAGGACAAATGTGACTCGTAGGAACCGGTCGTGCAATCACGGCGCTCCCGATTTGAGTGTACATAGTAAATTTTTAATAAATTAGACTTAAGCATAAAAATTTGCTATTGAAGGGTGAAAACATAAAACAACCACAAAACGGTCCTGTAAGAGTCACGAATATTTTGTATGGTGATAAACACCCAAAAGTGTCTATTTTATAACCCGAATGGATGCATTTTAGTCGCTCGTTTTTAATAAAAATGAC
This sequence comes from Sambucus nigra, assembly GCA_949130495.1. NCBI lineage: Eukaryota > Viridiplantae > Streptophyta > Magnoliopsida > Dipsacales > Adoxaceae > Sambucus > Sambucus nigra. Next base: position 606,626,341 of record OX422212.1, read on the forward strand.
CTTATGTTCGTATTTATTTATTTCTTAGTTCAATACGGAGTAGTGTTACAAATAATGCTAAATCAGTACAATTGTGACTCAATAGCGGTCAAAAGCATGCATCGAAGATATCAAGGGAGATCGCGCAGTCTGGAGTCCAATTTGAGCATGCCGAGATCTGTTTCGAATACCCTGAATGAGTTCCGTAACCCAAACCTAAGCCTACAGCGAGCCCTGACCATTCCGCGAGTCGCGTGTGTGTTGAGTTTGTACCTTTATTATTTTTCTAGATTTTTATTTTTGGTCATTTTATTTTTAGGATTTATTTAGATTTATTTAGAAATTTCTGGGATTTATTTTCTAATTTTCTATTTCTTTATTTTTATTTTGATTTTTATTAGTTTTTAATTTTTAATATTTATTTTATTTTTATTAGCATTAGTTTTTAGGAATTTATTTTCTAATTTTATTAGATTTTAATTTATTTTATTTTAGTTTTATTAGGATTATATTTTTTAGTTTTAATAGATTTTTATTTTAATCATTTTTATTTTTTTTATAGTCTAAGATGTTAGTTTTTAGTTTTATTAGATTTTAATTTTAATTTTATTTAATTTTAGTTATATTTTTTTAGTGGTGTCATTTTTTAGGGGTATGAATTAAACACACACACACCACTTACCAACACCAAACATACACTAAAAAATAACTCACTTACCCACACCACTACCTCCCTACACCTGACCACACTCAATCAAACCTACTCCATCTTCTTCAACCCCCATCACCCCTTTCTCTCTCCTCCATTACAACTCCTAAACCCAAACCTCCACACAACCATAATTCATGTTCCCCCTCCAACCAACACCAACCCAAATCTTGACAGCCCTCATCCACCATTTTCGGCCTACCAAACACGAGCCTATTTCGGAGCCATTTTCGGCAGTGCAACCCATCCCACCTTCTACTTAATGACCAGCAAAAACCCTCCAACCCCTGCCTACACCTGTCGTCGGAACCAACCCGGCCAGTCATACCCTTACCCCCTTCGGCATCTCCAAAACCACCAGCCAGCCCTTCCCCACCTGCAAACCCTGAACTCGGACCGACCCCAACCCCCGGGGTTACTCCTACCCGATGCATCCAAATCCGAGCCAAACCAAAATCGCGTCGGCCTTCCCCTGTACGACTTAACCCGACCCAACTTTTGTCCCAAAACAGATTCACATCCAGTAAACCAAAAACCCATCCCCTACCAGATCGCATCCATCGCCTGCCAAAAAAAAAACCACAACCCAAAATCCCACCAAAATCGGGTACTATTCCAAATCCATAACTGAAGGAAGAAAACAATTAAGAGTTATCAAATGGCACCGTTGCCGCTTTCTTGGCCCGGAAGCAATTGAAGACTTGTAATTTTTATTTTTTAGTTGTAATTATTATTCCTCCTCCCTCCTCATTAGACTTGTTGTATAGGATTTTTGAAGATTGTGTATTTATTTTGGTGCATTTTGACACCGATTTTTATAATAATTATTCATAAAAAAAAAGTGAAAAGGGAAACCAGACAAGGTAGAGAGAGGACGTCCAAGGCGAGAAAATTTGAAACCTCTCTACTTTGGGTCGGTAGGACTCCCGGGGACGACTTAGATAGGCTAAAGCTCCCCCTTGTCAACTCGACTCGGTCTTCACCCCACGTGTGTAAAAACCGTGGGAGGTACAATTTTTTTTATCCCTCGCGACTCTCCTGCCAGGGAGTTCATTTTTTGTGTGATTAATTGCTCCTATGTTCTTTTAATTTCTACATCGCACTTAAATTGAATGGTTTGATGAATTAATTTACCTAAGAACTGGACTCGGCCATTGAAACAAGAAGGAATTTCATCACCCAACTCACTCACTTATTCATTGTATTCTACCCTAGCTGTCATTAAATTTAAAATCAATCAACTAGTTGGTCCCGTAGGAGCTCCCTTTTGCACGAGGCGATCCCAAAGATAAATTTCGTGATTTTCGTCGCTCGCGAACTTAATTAAAATTTGACTACCCCTCTCACAAATTTTGAAGATAATAATTGGCTATGTGCTCGTTAGGATTTTTCTTTACTCCTGTGTGTCCAATTCCATTCTTTAGGTAGTCAATTTTAGTTAGTTCGACCAAATCAAGAGTCCAAATTTTCTCATTTTTCGAAAAATACCGAAAATATATATATTTTTTAATATTTTGAAAAATCCCAAAAAGATTTTCTTTTTTTTCCATATTTAAAATACCAAAAAAAAATTCCTTTTCTTATTTTCAAAAATCACAAAAAGATTTTCTTTTCTTTTCAAAAATATTTTAAAAACCAAAAAAAAAAAATTCCTCTTGTCATGGCCGAAGAACGCCCATTACGGGAATACTTTGGCCATTTCACATTCTCTCGAAGTTTGTTTGATGATAATCCCGAATAGAACCTTGATTCATTAATTCAGGGCTTTAACTCTCAAATGCACACCGTCGATACTCCTATGTCATCCATGCACACATCTCATCTTCCACCGCCTCCGGTGACGAGTGTCAACCCATCACATGCTTCGCCGTGCACACACTGCTTTCTTAGCGATCACTTGTACCATGAGTGTCCATTTATATTCTCTCCATCTGAATCCACCTTGGAACATGTGTATCCCTATGACACTGTTTTGGACCCACCCTCGACGTATTATCACGACATATCTAATGTCGAGGGGTATGAGTACCCGAGCTATTCATGGAGTCCTGATCATCCTTCCATGCAATATGAATCTCAACGCCATGTTGTGGATCCTTACGGTTTCCAACAGTCATCATCGCCACCTCGTGTACTTTATACCTACCAGTCCCCTTCATATGCTCCTCATGTTGATCACACTTTGTCCCTCATGGAGATGCTTCTCCCGTGACTGCTACACTTGACCCTACTCTACACACTTCATATGAGTATTCTCCACATCCTAGTGTTTCTAGCGAGTTGTGTCCACCTCACCCACCACCTTACACATCCGCTCTCGAGAGCCTCTTACACAAGTTCGCGCACACTCTTTAATCTCAAAATTAAGCTCTTCAACGGCTTAAACACAGGTTTACTGGATTTAAGTGTTCGAACGAGTCGGATTTCACCCCGTTATTTCTCCCGCGTGGAACGATGATTCGTCGTCTTATGCCACTGATTTTGAGTGTGACCAACCCTATCTTCCTGAGAATCTCGACATTGAGACCACTCCGTGGTCCGGAACCGAAGTTGACAATTGTGTTGACGTATCCCTTGATTATGAGACTTATCCTACACCGCCCCATCCTCTCGAACCCAACATTGAGGTTCTCCTTTCCCCTTCCACCGAATCCATAATTATGCCCGAGATTACACCTTTTGATCCTTACCTGTGTGTTCCCGAGGAACCCATTCTTTATAGGTTAGCTCCGGCTGCGAGTGCTTCCCATTATCCTGAGATTGGATCTGACATGGTTTCTACCTCTTCGAATATGAAAGAGGTAACGCATGCGTTCAAATTAAGAAATTATGTAATTAAACACAGTTTAACCCAAATAAACTCTAAACATGCAACTAGGTTTGATTGAACAAGATGTAAATCATGCAAGAGAATTCAAACACACGCATGTGAGGAAAAATCCCCCAAAGGGGCGAAACCATTTATTTTCATTATAATATTGTAACGTACAATTTCGGATTACAATGAAAAATACAGTGACACAGAATTACCCGCAGGTGTCGGATCTGTAGTCGGGGACTGGAAGTTTCCCTTTCTAGGAGGGCAGAAATGAAGAAGAAGATCGGTCTTCTCCACAAGGGTATGAATAGCAAAAGTGTGTTCTTGGGATGCAAAGAGATTCACAAGTGTATGGAATTGTGTGAATCTAAAAAAAAACATGAGTCTTGGGACTCAAAAGGTGAAGACTTAGGGTTTTGGAGCTCTGAAAATCGTGTATATAAGTCTTGCTAAACAAATTCCCGAAGTGGGTTTAAATAGAAATCTTTCAGCCTAAAAATATGAACACGATCTGATTGAAGTTATCCCAGGCGGACCAGACCGGGTCTGAGGCGGATCGGTCCGAGGGGGGCGGATCGGTTCTTTTTAATTTTGGCTTTATCAGTTCGCTACCGGTCCATGGTCTACTGGATCTTTAGCAATCGGATCGTTCCGATTGAGGGGAGGACCGGTCCGGGGTGTGCAGAAAAATAATACATTTCTTCTTTTGAAATTCGGATTCGTTGATGACAATACGATCTTGATTTTCTTCAACGATGTAACGGCTTATGTCATACAAATTGATAATGGACAAAAAATGTCCTTACAAATCTCCCCCTATGTCTATGCCGGTACATAAAAAAAACCATCCAAATTATCAAATAATAAAATGCCTATACAAATCTTCCCTTCCATGAACCCAAAACTGGAAAGATACATATGAATAAGACTTCATCGGTTTGTCTTAAACTCTTCAGGAATATCAACGCTTTTCTGATTAGGGTGTGCAATCCAATGATAATCCATAAAGTACCTACACACATGAGACAAAGCAAATAGCACGTGACATATCGAGTTTGAAATGAGATAAACATATATAGCAAGTTTATGAGAAAAATCAAAATTTCAAAACTCTCCCATAGTAAGATAATTCTTTCTCCCCCTTTTTGTGATGTTCCCAAATAGACAAATGAGAGAAATAAATCAAAAGGCAAGGCCGGGGGTGTCACAATAACTAAATCACACCATGAAGGAACATAAAACAACCAAGTCCATGATAGCGTAAATGAATGGGTGTGATCAAATTCGATAGGAAAATCAATGCATACAATCATGACAAATGTGCACGATGAATATCAGATACTCCTAACGAATGAACTCAAATGCTTCCTTTTGGTGTAAGAAACAAAATGGAATGAGACATTGACTTAATCAAATCAAAAAATCAAAGCTCAAAGTGATTTTCACACCAATAACGTCCAAAACGATTTCATGCTTTTTCAGGACTTTCAAGGAAGTGCAAACCCGTTTAAACATTCTCCAACCAAACTCCCTCAGATTTATATTTTTAATATAGTCTTTCTAAATTCTCAAACTTTGGAGAATTGATGGTGAAACCTAATGGCCCATAATTGGCATGAATTGCTTTTTATTGCCTTTACAATTTTTTTTGGGCTCTTTTAACCTCTTTGGACCCCGGATAATAAAATTCCTCCATTTTTTAGGTCCTTTTGAACGGTGGCTTTTGCGCAAAGAATAGTTAATTACCTTTCACAGCCCCTCCCCGTTCTTAAACAAACACTCAGTCTCACAAAAACGGTTTTTACATGCAGTCTAATCTTGTCAAGTTTTATCGCATATTGAATGTTGTATAGATAGAATTGAGATGGAAACACTCAAGCCAATATGAGATAGACAAGTACAATAATCAAGTAAAGGTGTTCATGTGTGCAATAAAGGATATAGGAGTCAAACATGTAGGAAAATATCACTAATTACATCTCAAAGACTCCAAAGAGTGTAAAGCACATGGATGAAATGATGTAGCGTCTCAAATCTCTATCAAACAGTCACATGGATATATGAAGTGAAGTTGTGACTAGGCTATCTTAAATTCTCATCCATAAAAGGTGCAAAACAGAGATATTTTTGGATTTTTCAAAAATTTTATCAAAATAAAATATTTTTGTGCTTTCCTCAAAATTTTTCTAAAAGAAAATCTTTTTGTATTTGTTTTTAAAAGAAATATAAAAAGACTAAATACACTAGTGATACAATCTAGCAATAGGAATCAAAGGATATGATAATGACAATGCATCCTATGCTAGACATGGACCAACCCCTCAGTCGACTGTGCAAATTCCCAAAGACTTCCTAAGACTCTCAAATCGAAGGGCATCTAAAGGTTTCATGAAAATATCGGCTAACTGACGGTCGGTAGGAACAAAACTCAGGGATACGACCTTCTCCTCAACTAACTGACGTAGGAAGTGTTCGCGTAACCTAATGTGCTTTATGCACGAATGGTGGACGGGATTGCAGGATATGTGAATTGCGCTTGTGTTATCATAGAAAATGATCATGGTGTCCTGTGAAATCCCATAATCCTCTAACATTTGCTTAATCCACAAGAGTTGCATGCAACAACTCCCGGCGGTGATGTACTCAGCCTCCGCAGTGGACAAAGAGATGGAGTTTTTCTTCTTGCTCAACCAAGAGATAAGAGCAGAACCAAAATAGAAACACCCAACAGAAGTGCTCCTACATCCATCTGCATCCCTGGACCAATCGGCATCCAAATAGGCGGACAAACGATCATCGGTATCAATGGAATACCAAATACCGCATGAGAGAGTCCAACTCACGTATTTGATAATACGTTTTAGAGCGTGTAAGTGTGACTCTTTAAGAGATGCCTGATATCGCGCACAGACTCCAACACTAAAGGCTATATCGGGGCGACTGGCAGTCAAGTAGAGAAGACTACCTATCATACTCTGATACAAGGTTTTCTCTACGTCCTTTCCTGAAGTGTCCTTACTAAGCTTGATAGAAATACTCATAGGTGTACGTGCATGCTTAGCGGAGTCTAAACCAAATTTCTTCACTAGGTCTCTAGCATACTTGGATTGAGAGATGAACATCCCATCCTCTAGATGACAAACCTGGAGACCGAGGAAGAAAGTAAGCTCACCTACCATGCTCATCTCAATCTCACTTTTCATCTCTTCCTCAAAGTGGTGAGCATGCTGGGAGCATGTGGGTCCAAAGACTATGTCGTCCACATATACCTGGGCAACCAAAATAGCACCGTCATTTCTCCTGACGAACAACGTCATATCAACTCCCCCTCTCTTGAAGCCACAGGCAAAGATATATGAAGTAAGCCTTTCGTACCAAGCACGAGGTGCTTGCTTCAAACCATGAAAGGCTTTTCTCAGATAATAGACGTGCTCAGGGTGCTTAGGGTCTTCAAACCCTTTTGGTTGTTCCACATAAACCTCCTCCTATAGAATGCCATTAAAAAAAGCACTCTTGACATCCATCTGATATAACTTGAAGCGCAGATGACATACGATGGCGAGAAGTAAGCGGACGGACTCAAGTCTCGCAACAGGAGCAAATGTCTATCTAAAGTCTACACCCTCTATTTGTGTGTAGCCTTGGGCGACCAACCTAGCCTTGTTTCTGATTATGGTACCATTTTCATCCATTTTATTCTTAAAAATCCACCGGGTACCGATCACATTAGTATCACTAGGTCGGGGGACAAGTTCCCAGACATTGTTCTTTTTAAACTGAAGCAACTCATCCTGCATGGAAAATATCCAGTGTTCATCCTTGAGTGCTTCTTTGTGATTCTTGGGCTCGACTTTTGATGTGTAGCAAAGATGGCTAACAACGTTCTCTAGCTGAGCATGAGTCTTGACACCTAGAGTGGGATCGCCAAAATTGGCAGAAGCGTCATCACTCTTGCGAACCCAAGCAGGTGTGTCCCCTAACACAGGAGTGGGGCCACAGAGTGTGAGTGAGGGACAAGAAGGTCACTACCAGAAAAGTCCTCATCCTCACACTGATGGTTAGAATCAATAGCCTTCGGAGGTTCGTCATCTTGCACGGTGACGTTTATTGATTCCATAACCTTAGAGCTCTTCAGGTTAAAAACTCGGTACGCTCTACTATTCGATGAATATCCTAGAAATATTCCCTCGTCGCACTGAGAGTCAAACTTTCCTAATTGCTCTCTATCCCGTAGGATGTAGCATTTACTCTCAAAAACACGAAAATATGCCAGGTTGGGTTTGTTGTCAGTCCACAATTCATAAGGCGTCTTAAGTGTGTGGACGTAAGTAAACCCTATTCACCATGTGGCATGCAGTAGAAACTGCCTCTGCCCAAAATCTCCTAGAAACTTTGCGACCTAGAAGCATAGATCTAGATATCTCCTGGATCGTTCTATTCTTTCTCTCAACAATCCCATTTTGCTGAGGAGTCTTCATAGAATAAAACTCATGTTTGATCCCAAGGCTATAACAATAAAAATCTACCTTTGCTTCCTTAAATTCAGTGCCGTTGTCACTACGTATCCTGTTAATAGTGACTCCATGTTGATTTTGCAGGACACGACACTTGGTCGTTAAAAACTCTACAACATCAGATTTCTCTCTCAGAAAACCTACAATGGAGTATCTGGAGAAATTGTCTACCATCACGAGGATATACCTCTTACCACCCAAACTCTCAGTACGATTAGGACCCATAAGATCCATGTGAATCATCTCAAGTACTCTGGAGGTGGTAATGGAATGCAACTTCCTATGAGGGATCCGAATTTGCTTTCCCAACTGATAGGGTCCACAAATCGTGGAAGTTGACTTTCCAAGAGATGGTAAGCCACGTACTAGGTCCTTTTTGACTAAACGAGTCAAATCTCTTATGTTCACGTGACCTAGACGTTGGTGCCATAAATCCATAGGAGTGATCGTGGCGTTGTTGCAGAAAAGTGAGGATGTGGGCTCAGTCCCATAGCAATTATCTTTTGTCCTCATCCCATGAACTAAAATTTTACCGGCTTGATTATAGACCTTACAAGCATCTCGGTCAAACTTTACGGCAAAGTCAGCGTCGCACAGCTGGCTAATGCTTAGAAGGTTTGCTTTCAAACGTTTGATATACAAAACATTTTATAGCTTAGGAAATTCAGGTAACTCGGTCGTACCACGTACTATAATGCTAGACTTGCTCCTATCTCCAAAGGTCACTCTGTCATCCTGATAATCCTCAAGAGATGTAAAAAATGAGGCATCACCTGTCATATGTCTGGAGCACCCACTGTCAAAATACCACGGTGAGGTATTATGTGCTTTGAGAGGGACATGAACAACAAAGACCTTTTTATCTTCCTTAGGTACCCAAGAAGTGGTGACCTTTTGTTTGCCTTTGTTGTTGTTGGTTTTAGCTAGAATGTGAGAAGCATTCACTAACAACAAAGACATCCATCGGAATTCCTTCATCAAACACTGAGACGTGGCAGCTAAAAACTCAACACGCTCTCTCAGACTCGCAAAATCATCAGAATGATGTGGTGGAGCAGTAGTACGTCGAGTCCGACCCAAACTATAGCAAAACTCCCTGAGGTGGCCTTTTCTTTTGCAATAAGTACAAAAGAACACAGTCAAAGACGGAACTTGGTTTGCTTTTATTGATCGAACTCTCCTTCGAGGTTTTTGACGATGACCATAAGGATTCGTAGTAAACTCAGGAACTGATGCGGGTGCAATTTGGGACGTGGAGGCACCATCATAACCTATTCCCTGCCGATCACCAAAGCCTAAAGCGGGGCCGAGGAGCATCTTTCCCATTTTCCCAGATCTGTCCTCAATTTGTACCTTGACTTCTCGTGCTCTCTCAAGGTCATGAGTAAGCTGGGCAACAAGGGATTCAAGTTTCTTTCGAGTCTCCAGGGAGGTATGGAGCTCACTCGTAAGACCAGCCACTTATTTAGTCAAGTCCCCTTTCTCTTTCTCAAAACAACTCTCTCTCTCTCTCTAAACAAACATTCTTTCTCAAAACAGGTAGACTCTCTCTCTCTCATGTCGATGCAGGTGGAGGACTCTCTCTCTCTCGTTTCTTCTAACTCTTCTTCTAACACGGTGATTCTTAGAACTAACATTTTATTATATTTTTTAGTTTTAAATTACCCATTATATAACTCGGCGTAGGCGCGTTGAAGATTACTTTCGCTCTCACTTGCATCATCCTCCCCCTCACTCACATTGCTCTCACTGTCGAGGTGTCCCTGTGAAGTAGCATCCTCATCGTCGTGGGGTGCTATAGGAGTACTCACATGACTAGCCATGAATGCGGTGAAGTTACACTCATGCGATGACTCATCTCCCGAGTCCACCGACTCAACCTCACTATCGTCACTAAGGGTAGCATTAAGGACAGCTTTGCCCTTTTCTCTATTCAGATGTGTAGCACACTCAAAAGCTCTATGTCCCCTACCGTCGCACTCATAACATCTCTCACTGTCATTCTTAGGAGAGTTTTTAACATCTTTTTCATTTTTCTTTTCAAACTTATTTTTCTGAAAATTCTTCTTATCTTTAAAATTTCCACTTTTCTTAAATTTGAGAATTTTCTTAAAGTTTTTAGCAAATAGAGACAAATCATCTAAGTCAAAATCACACTCAGAACCAGAAGTTTCACTAACTTTCTTTCTAGATGATTCTACTCTCTTTCTTGCGGTCCCCTCACTTTTTCTCTCTTGGGCATTAAGTGCAATTCCCTTATCTTTAGGCTTTACAGAATTAGGAAACATGTCTATTTCATATGTTTGCAAGTCTCCTACAAGTTCTTCCAATTTTAACATATTTAAATTACCCATAGAATTTAGCACACTGACTTTAGGGATAAAACGCTTAGGCAAAGATCGAAGAATATTTTTCACAACTCTTGCATTAGGAATATGTTCACCAAGATTAAAGCTAGTATTAACAATATCAGATAGCCTAGCATAAAAATCATCAAAACATTCAGTTTCAAGCATGGTGATGGTCTCAAATTGAGTTGTTAAATTTTGCAATTTAGATTCTTTCACAGCATTCGTTCCTTCATGGGTAAGTTGCAAAACATCCCATGCCTCTTTTGACGTGGTGCATGTCATGATACGTCGAAACTCATCAGAAGTGATGGATCCGGAAATATCACTCAAACCCTTAGAATTAAAATAAGACCATTTAAATTCATCTTCAGTCCATGTAGTGACAGGTTTTAAATTGATCACGTTTTCAACAGTGACGGAGGGAGGTGTCCACCCTCTTTCAACTAAAATCCAAACCCGTTCATCTATGGCCTTTAAATCCGACTTCATGCGGGCTTTCCAATATGCATAATTTGTCCCGTCAAAAACTGACATTTTATTATATGATTTCTCCATTTGAACACGCTCTTTTTCAAAAAATCAATTTTTTCAGAAAATTGATATCTTTGAAAAATTTTGCGGAAAATAGGAATACGCGATAGATTAGCGTAACCTGCTTTGATACCAATTTGAAAGAGGTAGCACGTGCGTTCAAATTAAGAAATTATGTAATTAAACACAGTTTAACCCAAATAAACTCTAAACATGTAACTAGGTTTGATTGAACAAGATCTAAATAATGCAAGAAAATTCAAACACACACATGTGATGAAAAATCCCCCAAAGGGGCAAAACCATTTATTTTCATTATAATATTGTAACATACAATTTCGGATTACAATGAAAAATACAGTGACACAGAATTGTGACACCCCGCCTAATTAAATACCGGGCGATCACTGCTTTATTAAATTAAAATCAAGGTGAACAGTTGGTTCATTCTTAGCATCACTATCGTAAAAACAACTTTTCCAAATTTAACACCCTATTTAATTAAGCTAAGTGTCAAAACCATTTTTTAACATTACTTTCCAAATTTTATTTTGAAAATAAAGATTTAATTATCTACAACAATTCAATATTTAAAGAATCACACCACAATAATCCTGGAACATATAATCCAATTAATTTAAACATTCAACAACTAAATCCCAGCATTTAAAACTTAAAGTAAACCATACATGCTGAATAAATCCCAAAGTAACAGTACTAGAAATAACTGAAATACAAATGTCCCAACAAAACAGATAAATAGTGGAAAGGGCGACACATGCCCTAATAACTGAGAATGATAGAAGTGGAATCAAGTAAATGAAATCGTCTAATCAAGCGGCCTGTAACCCCCACCTAAGTTGCATCACATTCCTTCCATGGGATCCTAAGCAAGACGCCCCTGTGGCTGGGCACCTGTAATATATACATATATATACAAGAGAGAAAGAGGAATAGAAACAGGTCAGAGCCCGATAGTGTATATGATTTAAAAATTCATTTAGTAAGTATTTAAATTGATACAGGCCAATGCAACAACATATTAGTGAGACACTCTCTTGAGAAATTCTCACCTCTCTTCTAATGTGCACTCCTATCGCACTAACCTTCCCAATGGTCTATCTCATCATATATCACACTATCTTTCCCCAAGGATTTAACTTATCTTAGGTGACTCTCAAGATATAAGATTTAACAACATCATGGTTTAAAAGGATAATTTCATTTAGTACAAAACGCTCATTTTAACTTTATTGATTCATAAAGTTTTTCAATATCATATTATACTTTTCAAAACAAGTATTTCCAATTTGAGTCATTATACATGTCTCACTTACCATAACACAGTAGGCAGTTTCCCAAATTTCAGAAGTTCATATATATATTAAATACTCGTATAATATATATATTCTAACAACACCCCACATAAAAATTATGGTGCGGGCATACTCTGCTATCCAATCCCCGTATCAATCGTACTAAAGGGAATACAAGTTCGGAATCACTCTCGAACTGTATAAATACATACATAAACAATATTGAGGCGAAGCATAGTTTCCAAGTCCAAGAGGTCAGTACATACCCTCACGTCTCTTAGGACCGTGACTACCGATTCGATAGCCTGTACCTAGGATTTCTATCTTCTAGGGTATGAGTCAATATCCCCCATAAGGCACACAAGATAAGATCGTCCCAGCGCGAAAACCTCAGGGATAGCAAGTAGCGCGGGCATGATTTTCACAAGTATATAATATATGCATACACAATCATATAAATATACCACTTTTATTATATCAATTTCGGTTTATCCAATAACCCACATTCACAACATTTATCCTTGTTTTCCCATTATTATTTATCAAGTATAATGGTTCGTTTCTAACTTTAATTCGAAGGGTTTTTCCAACTTACTACGTAACCCTCATGGACTCTGTTCTTCCAAATGTACAATTCAGTAGATTTTCATTTATGTTCCAACGTAACTCTCTCTTACGTGTCTCTCCACTCTAATATATACTTACATTATCCCTTATGCAAAATATCCCAAAAATATAGATTTCGCCTTACATTAAAGGATTTTGAATTTCATTTTCAAAGACGAGAATTTCAAATGGTTTCGAAATCGGAATTAAAATGAAGTTTTAATTGAATTTTTTATTATCTCTAAGACTCCTCAAAACATAAAACTATCTAGCAAAAAAAATATTGAACGGTCCGATCGAGCTGAATTTTTTTTTAGCTTCCTCTCGTCTTCAGATAATTCTCTGTAAAATTTCATCCAATTCCAACGGTCCGATCGTCCGGCATAATTTTTTTTAGTGTTTGTATCTGATTAGAACTCTTTTCTTAATCAAACTCTTAATCCTTTACATGACAAAGGGTTTCCAGAATATCATATAAATCATCACTACATGAAAATTTCCCATGTCAAATTGGGTTTTTCTTCCATAAATCTCATCCTAATAACTCCTAAACTAATATGGATGATGCATCAACGAAATAAGCAAGATAAACACTTGCCTGGGATTTTCAGAATCTGGTTTGGTGTTGAATTTGGTGTGGTTGCGTTCCCCGTCTCGCGATCTACGCGTTGGCGGTGGCGGCGGTGCAAACGGGTGAGTTTTGAGCCTTAGAATGCCTTGAGAGCTCTCTCTTCTCGTCTCCAATGGCCGTTCTAGTGTTTTGAGTTATCTAACCCTAGGAGATAACCTAAACATCTGATATAACCCCTTTAATTTTCGTGGGTTTAATGACCCAAAAATACAAAATGACTTAAATGCCCTCCCGGGGTACTAATTAGGCCTAAAAACGCCCCGAGACCCAAATCAAACTCCCGGGTATACTTTTCAGACTATCTCGACCCTTCCCAAAGTGTTGGAGCACTCAAAACGACCATACGAACAACTTATAAAATATTTACTTTTATTTATCAATATTTAGTCCCGACGCGACACGGCCGCGTCCCGACTCAAATTTCTAAAATTGTCATTTTATTCACTCGTGAAATTTAATATGGCCACTATTATATATTACTTTGCTCATTAGTAATATTCAACAAATTTTCCCATAATTACTAACTCTCATCACGTTAATAATTATAACATAATTAATTTCTGAATTTTTATTAAATAATTAATTCACATTAAATTTAATAAATCCCCAAATTAATATAGCATAAAAATACGGGGTATTACAAGAATTACCCGCATGTGTCGGATATGTAGTCGGCGGATGGAAGTTTCCCTTTCTAGGAGGGCAGCAATGAAGAAGAAGATCAGTCTTCTCCACAAGGGTATGAACGGAAAAAGTGTGTTCTTGGGATGCAAAGAAATTCACAAGTGTTTGGAATTGTGTGAATCTAAAAAAAACCATGAGTCTTGGGACTCAAAAGGTGAAGACCTAGGGTTTTGGAGCTCTGAAAATCGTGTATATAAGTCTTGCTAAACAAATCCCCGAAGTGGGTTTAAATAGAAATCTTTCAGCCTAAAAAATCTTAACACGATCTTATTAAAGTTATCCCAGGCGGACCGGTCCGGGTCTGAGGCGAATCGGTCAGGGGGGGGGGGGGGCGAATCGATTCTTTTTAATTTTGGCTTTATCGGTTCGCTACCGGTCCGGGGTCTACTGGATCTTCAGCAAGCTGATCGGTCCGTTTGAGGGGCAGACCGGTCCGGGGTGTGCAGAAAAATAATTCCTTTCTTCTTTTGATATTCGAATTCGTTGATGACGATACGATCTTGGTTTTCTTCAACGATGTAACGACTTATGTCATACAAATTGATAATGGACAAAAACTGTCCTTACAGAATATGAATCCTTTCGCACCACGCTTAGCTCACTTTGAGTCATATATTAATGTGTATTCTTCTATCTCGGATTTGGATGCCTCGTTAAATTTTTCAACCATCACAGATGGTGGAAAATTGGTAGAGAAGTTGACCACTCCATCACTTGATATAACAATCCCTCTTCAGGAGGACCTTGAGGATTATTCCGACCCTCATAGTATGTGTGCGTCCCCTACTCGTGAGTTGGATCATCTTCCCCCACCCTTTGTCCCACCCGATAAACCCACTGTCCCTTCTACCCTACCGCCTAGTTTGGACCTTGTTATTGCGCCTCCCCTATTCCCCTCTACATATTTAGGTCCTCACCTACATCCATCCTCCACCCTAGTGCTCCACGATCCCATTTTTTCATGTTTCATTGACACCATTATCTATGAGAGCATTTGTGCTACTCTAATCTTTCATGACACCGAGCTTATTACTTTCTGCATGCCACTTCTTTGTGGTGTTGATTTTTTCCATTTAAAGCTCGCTGGTGTGTCACGACATGACCATTATCATCGTCCATTTATAGAATGGTCGTGCACCTTCTACGAGACCCACCCCTTCACTATTGCCAAACCATTTTGCCCCCCCACCAACTTGAGCACCATTCTTATAGGACCCTTGTTTCCCTCATATTTACGCTCAATAAAGCCCGTGATTGGCTCCTCTTCACCCTCACCCTTACCCTTCGTCCATGTACCCTCCTACCCACCCCTGGTCCACCGATGCTTTGCATCGAGTGATGCATTTCTCTATACAAGTGCATTGACCTCTTCTTTAGCCTTTATCCAACAAGACTGACGCTTTAATCTTGTTTGGGGGTGATTCTCATCACCCAATTTTTTTTCCACCCGTGCTTTCCTGTTTCTATCCTTAGGGTGAGACTGGTTAGGTCTGGCTGAAGATGTTAAACTTAGCGCTACCGGGAGGGAGCCCGTTGTTCATTGTTTATGAGTATAATCTTATCCTATTTGGGAGTGGTGTTTCACACCACCCAATGATTTTCACATACTTTATAGACGTGTACGTATTTTTGTATCACATCTGTTCTTCAGGTTTCATCTATCATCCAGAATGCAGTACATTTCCATTAGCGGTTCATTATGGTAATATCTTTCCTCCCTTGTGCTTTTATTTTTATATGTGGTTTTAAACATCGAGGACGATGTTCTCTTTTGTTTGGGGGTGGGAAATTTATCAAAATCGTACCTCTTTTGAAAATTTTTAGAAACAAGTGATTTTAAACTTTTTGTGCAGTTAAAAATAAATTTTTATGACATGATTAGTCTATCATCCCTCTTTTAGACATCTCAGAATACCTGTGTTTAACCCCAAAAAAAATCACGCTTTTAACCATAAATTAATTAATACCTCTTAAAGTGTACTTGCACTATGAATTTCTAAACTCAGCAATTTGCACTATCACGTTTACAATCAAAAGTTGAAGAGTAAGTATATTCTCAAGAAACCCTTAAAAGATCACTAGTGGCGACTTAAACTCGTGAGATTTGAGCTTTTCATCTTTTTGAGGGTTTTTACGTATCTCAGAGTCACAAGTTGACTCAACTTTCTTTGGGTACTACATTTAGTCGTTTTATGATCTCATCATTTTTTCAATTTTGGCATAATCACTAAGAATGACATCACTTTCGAGTAATAAGAAACATGTGTCTTATAGTTTGTCTCGAGCACTAAATCGATTTTTTCTTACACTTACCATTTTTACCCTTCACTCATTCCATATTTTTCTTATCCATATGTGTCCCATATACCATCCATATATCATTTCCCATCACTACCATAATTTTTGAGGAAAAGAGTGTTTGAAATTATCAATGTAAATTGTCATCATTTTTGTTATGAAAAGAAAAAATGCATCGCAAAAAAAAAAAGAAAAAAATATATATAGAAAAGAGGAAAAAGAAAGATGCGATCATAAATTCAAAAGATGAAGACAATAGTCAATTAAAGTGTGTCACACTCTTCTCAAAAAACCTCATCAGTCATCTTCTTCATTAGCCCCTCATACCTTTCATAAATGACATTTTTCACCCTTGGTAAAGTGTTCGGGAAAAAGAAAAGATTATATGGTGAATAACTTGACATTCTCGACATAGTGGTTAGCATTCCTTCATGAGATCATATTTTTTTTCACGTATGCGTCCTTTTTTATATAGTGTGTGAGACGTTTGAACTTGTTTACATTTAATCACCTCCTCACACACTATAGACATGCACTTACCCAATTCTCAGAGAGTTCGATTGAGAGAGATATATCCAATGAGAATTGAAGGCAAAACATTGATTCTATAAAGGCGATCTTAGAATTACTCTAATGATACTTAAGATTGTTTCACACTACACACGCTAAGTTTTGGGAAGGATTACGCTTTTGGTATTAAGTAATTTCATATCTTATTTTGATAGTTGAATGCGGTGTTCCTTGACGTCCTTTTAAATTGGGTTGTATAGCAATTCATCGTCAAATCAGAAATTCCATTTAAATAAGTTTCAAATTTTGGGGGTATATTCACTGCAAACCTTCACAAGACACCACTCGTCCTGTAGGGCAACCTATATGTTTAACGACTTGTTGCACATGCTAAGTGCAATCGCCAGTGCCTGCGAAAGTGGTACACTTTTGGTTACTTATCTCTATTTTCTCTCTAATTTTTGCTCGAGGACTAGCAATGTTCTGTTTGGGGGTGGTGTGATAAACACCCAAAAGTGTCTATTTTATACCCCGAATAGATGCATTTTAGTCGCTCGTTTTTAATAAAAATGACCTTATGTTCGTATTTATTTATTTCTCAGGTTAATATGCAGTTGCGGTACAAATAATGCTAAATTAGTACAATTGCGACTCAATAGCGGTCAAAAGCATGCATCGAAGATAACAAGGGAGATCGCTCAGTCTGGAGTCCAATTTTTGTATGCCGAGATATGTTCCGAATACTCTGAACCAGTCCCGTAACCCAAACCTAATCCTACACTGTGCCCTGACCATTCCCCGAGCCCCATGTGTGTTGAGTTTGTACCTTTATTATTTTTCTAGATTTTTATTTTTAGTCATTTTATTTTTAGGATTTATTTAGAAATATCTAGGAATTATTTTCTAATTTTATATTTCTTTATTTTGATTTTGATTTTTATTAGTTTCTAATTTTTAATATTTATTTTATTTTTATTGGATTAGTTTTTAGGAATTTATTTTCTAATTTTACTATATTTTAATTTCTTTTATTTTAGTTTTATTAGGATTATATTTTTTAGTTTTAATAGGGTTATTTTATTTCTTTTTTATTTTTTTTATAGTTTGAGATGTTAGTTTTTAGTTTTATTAGATATTAAAATTTTATTTTAGTTAGTTTTACTTACCAACACCAAACATACACTCAAAACTTACTTACTTACCCATACCATTATCTCCCTGCACCTCACCACACTCAATCAAACCTACTCCATCTTCTTCAACCCCCATCACCCATTTCTCTCTCCTCCATTACAACTTCTAAACCCAAACCTCCACACAACCATAATTCATGTTCCCCCTCCAACCGACACCAACCCAAATCTCGACAACCCCCATCCACCATTTCCGGCCTACCAAACACGAGCCTATTCCGGACCCATTTTCGGCGGTGCAACCCATGCCAACTGCTACCCAATGACCAGTAAAAACCCTCCAACCCCTGAATAAACCCGCCGCCGAAACCAACCCGGCCAGCCATACCCTTACCCCCTCCGGCGTCTCTAAAACCACCATCCAACCCTGCCCCACCTGCAAACCCAGAACTCGGACCGACCCCAACCCCCGGCGCTACTCCAACCCGATGCATCCAAATTCGGGCCAAACCAAAATTGCGCTAGTCTGCCCCTGTGTAACTTAACTCGACCCGACTTTTGTCCCAAAACAGATTCACATCCAATAAACCAAAAACCCATCCCCTACCCGATCTCATCCATCACCTGCCAAAAAAAAAACCACAACCCAAAATCCCACCAAAATCGGATACCATTCCAAATCCATAACTGAAGGAAGAAACAAATTAAGAGTTATTATACGGGAACAATGTAAGTCGTAGGAACCGACCGCATTTTCACGGGGATCCCGGTTTGAGTGTACGCCGTAAATTTGAAAAAAATTTAGACTTAAGCATAAAAACATGCCATCGAAGAGTAAAAACGTAAAAAAGCCACAAAATGGTCCCGTAAGACTCACGAGCACTTCGCACGGGACCACTGTGACTCGTAGCAACTGACCGCGTAGTCTTGGGGCTCCCAATTTGAGTATACGATGTAAATTTGTAAAATGTTAGAGTTGAGCATAAAAAACATGCCATTGAATAGTGAAAATGTAAAACACCCAAAAAACGGTCTCATAAGAGTCTTGAATACCTCGCACGGGACCAATGTGACTCGTAGGAACCGATCGCGTTGTCACGGGTCTCCCGGTTTGAGTGTACGACGTAAATTTTTAAATAATTAGACTTTAGCATAAAAACATGCCATCGAAGGGAGAAAATTTAAAACAACCACAAAATGGTCCCTTAAGAGTCACAAACACCTCGCACCGGACCAGTGTGATTCGTAGAAACCGATTGCGTAGTCACAAGGCTCTAGGTTTGAGTTTACAATGTAAATATGTAAAAAAAATAGACTTAAGCATAAAAACATGCCATCAAAGGGGGAAAATATAAAACAGCCACAAAATGGTTCAGTTAAAGTCACGAACACCTCGCACGGGATAAATGTAACTCGTAGGAACCGACCGTGTAGTCACGGCGCTCCCGGTGTGAGTTTACGTAGTAAATTTTCAAAAAAATGTACTTAAGCATAAAAATATTCCATTGAAGGGTGAAAATGTAAAATAGCCACAAAATGGTCCCGTAAGAGTCACGAACACCTCACACGTGACCAATCTGACTCGTAGGAACCGATCGCGTAGTCACGGGGCTCCCGTCTGAGTGTACGACGTAAATTTATAAAAAAAATTAGACTTAAGCATAAAAACATGCCATCGAAGGGTGAAAACATAAAATAGCCATAAAACGGTCCTGTAAGAGTCACGGAAACTTCGGACGGGACGAATGTGACTCGTAGGAACCAACCGCATAGTCACGGGGCTCCGGGTTTTCAGTGTACGATGTAAATTTATAAAAAAATAGACTTAAGCATAAAAACATGCAATCAAAGGGTAAAAACATAAAACAACCATAAAATATCCCATAAGAGTCACGAACACTTCACACAGGACCAATGTGACTCGTAGGAATCGAACGCGTAGTCACGGGACTTCCGATTTGAGTGTACGACGTAAATTTGCAAAAAAATAGACTTAAGCATAAAATCATGCCATCGAAGGATGAAAATGTAAAACATTCACAAAACGGTTCGGTAAGAGTCCGAACACCTCACACGGGACTAATGTAACTCGTAGGAACCGATCGCATAGTCAAGGGGCTCCCGATTTGAATCTACGACGTAAATTTGCAAAAAAATTAGACTTAAGCATAAAAACATACCATCGAAGGGTGAAAATGCAAAAAAGCCACAAAACGTCCCGTAAGAATCCCAAACACTTCGCACGAGACCAATGTGACTCGTACGAACCGATTGCATAGTCACAAGGCTCCCAGTTTGAGTGTACGACGTAATTTTGCAAAAAAATTAGGCTTAGGCATAAAAACATGCCATCGAAGGGTCAAAAAGTAAAATAACCACATAACGGTCCTGTAAGACTCACGAACACTTCGCACGGGTCCAATGTGACTCGTAGCAACCGACTGCGTAGTCATGGGGATCGCAATTTGAGTATACGACGTAAATTTACACAAAGTTAGACTTGGGCATAAAAAGATGCCCTTGAATGGTGAAAATATAAAACAACCAAAAAACGGTCCCCTAAGAGTCACGAATGCCTCGCACGGGATCAATGTGACTCGTAGGAACCGCCCGCGTAGTCACGGGGCTCCAGATTTGTGTGTGTATGGCGTAAATTTGTAAAAAATTATACTTTAGCATAAAAACATACCATCGAAGGGTGAAAATGTAAAACAGTCACAAAATGCTCCCGTAAGAGTAACGAACACCTTGCACGGGACCAATGTGATTCATAGGAACCGATCGCGTAGTCTCGGGGCTCCCGGTTTGAGTGTATGACGTAAATTATTAAAAAATTAAAATTAAACATAAAAACATGCCATCGAAGGGTGAAAATATAAAACAACCACAAAATGGTCCCGTAAGAGTCACGAACATCTCGTACAGGACCAATGTGACTCGTAGGATCTGATCGCGTAGTCACGAGGCTCCCGGATTGAGTGTACGACATAAATTTATAAAAAAATTAAACATAAGCATAAAAACATGCCATCAAAAGGTGAAAATGTAAAACAACCATAAGACGGTCACTTAAGGGTCACGAAAACCCCCTTACGGAACCAATGTGACTCATAGGAACCGACCGCGTAGTTACGGGGCTCCCGGTTTGAGTGTACGATGTAAATTTGCAAAAAAATAGACTTAAGCATAAAAACATGCCATCGAAGGAGGAAAACGTAAAAAAGGCAAAAAAAACGGTCTTGTAAGAGTCCCGAACACCTCGCAGGGGACCAATGTGACCCGTAGGAACCGACCGCGTAGTCACGGGGCAACCAGTTTGAGTGTACGATGTAACTTTGCAAAAAATTAGACTTAAGAATAAAAACACGCCATCGAAGGGCGAAAATGCAAAACATCCATAAAACGGCCCGATAAGAGTCACGAAAACCTCGCACGGGACCAATGTGACTCGTTGCAACCGAGCGCGTAGTCTTGGGGCTCCCAATTTGAGTGTACGCCGTAAATTTCCAAAATGTTAGACTTGAGCATAAAAAAGATGCCATTAAATGGTGAAAATGTTAAACAACCAAAAAACGTCCCGTAAGAGTCACGAATGCCTCGCACGGGACCAATGTGAATCGTAGGAACCGACCACATTGTCACGGGTTACTCGGTTCAAGTGTACGATATAAATTTAAAAAAAAATTAAACTTTAGCATAAAAACATGTCGTCGAAGGGTGAAAATATAAAATAGACACAAAATGGTTCCGTAAGAGTCACGAACACCTCGCACGGGATCAGTGTAATTCGTAGGAACCGATCGCGTAGTCATGGGGCTCCCGGTTTGAGGGTATGATATAAATTTGCAAAAAAATTAAACTTAAGAATAAAAACATGCCATCGAAGGGTGAAAACGTAAAACAACCACAAAATGGTCCGGTAAGAGTCACGAACATCTCGTATGGGACCAATGTGCTCATAGGAACCGATCGCGTAGTCACGGGGATTCCGATCTGAGTGTACGACGTAAATTTGCAAAAAAATTAAACTTAAACATAAAAACATGCCATCGAATGGTGAAAACGTAAAACAACAATAAAACGGTCCTGTAAGGGTCAGGAAAACCTCGTTCGGGACCAATGTGACTCGTAGTAAGCGATCGAGTAGTCGCGGGGCTCCCGATTTGAGTGTACGACGTAAATTTAAAAAAAAATAGACTTAAGTATAAAAATATGCTATCGAATGGTGAAAACATAAAATAACCTTAAAACGGTCCCGTAAGAGTCACAAAAACTTCGAACGGGACCAATGTGACTCGTAGGAGCCGACCGCGTAGTTACGGGGCTCCCGGTTTGAGTGTACGACGTAAATTTGCAAAAAAATAGACTTAAGCATAAAAACATGCCATCGAATGATGAAAACATAAAAAGCTAGAAAATGGTCTTTTAAGAGTCAAGAGCACCTCGCACAGGACCAGTGTGACCCGTAGGAACCGATCGCGTAGTCACGGGGCTCTCGGTTTGAGTGTTCGATGTAAATTTGCAAAAAAATAAACTTAAGCATAAAAACATGCCATTGAAGGGTGAAAGCGTAAAACAACCTCAAAACAATCCTGTGAGAGGCGCGAAAATCTTGCACAGGACCAATGTGACTCGTAAAATCAATCGCGTAGTCACCGGGCTCCCGATTTGAGTGTACGACGTAAATTTGCAAAACATTAGACTAAAGAATAAAAACATGCGATCGAAGAGTGAAAACGTAAAACAACCACAAAACCATACGGTAAAAGTCACGAAAACCTCGCACGGGACTAATGTGACTCGTAGGAACTGATTGCATAGTCACGGGGCTCCCGATTTGAGTGTACGACGTAAATTTGTAAAAAATTTAGACTTAAGCATAAAAACATGCCATCGAAGGGTGAAAACATAAAACAATAAGAAAACGATCCGGTAAGAGTCACGAACACCTCGCACTGGACCAATGTGACTCGTAGGAATCGACGACTTAGTGACGGCCCTCCCGGTTTGAGTGTCCGACGTAAATTTCCGAAAAATTAGTCTTAAGCATAAAAACATGCCATTGAAGGGTGAAAATATAAAATAGCCACTAAACGGTCTGGTAAGAGTCACGAACATCTCGCATGGGACCAATGTGACACGTAGGAACCTAATGCATAGTCACGAGGCTCTCGGTTTGAGTGTATAACATAAATTTGCAAAAAAATAGACTTAAGCAAAAAAATGCCATCGAAGGGTGAAAACGTAAAACGGCCAGAAAATGGTCCTGTAAGAGTCCCGAATACCTCGCACGGGACCAATGTGACTCGTAGGAACCGACTGCGTAGTCACGGGGCTCCCGATTTGAGTGTACGACATAAATTT
The DNA here is from genome assembly GCA_949130495.1 of Sambucus nigra. Taxonomy (NCBI): domain Eukaryota; kingdom Viridiplantae; phylum Streptophyta; class Magnoliopsida; order Dipsacales; family Adoxaceae; genus Sambucus; species Sambucus nigra. Next base: position 606,649,785 of record OX422212.1, read on the forward strand.
GCAAAAAAATAAACTTAAGCATAAAAACATGTCATCGAAGGGTGAAAACATAAAAGAACCACAAAACGGTTCTGTAAGAGTCATGAACATCTCGAACGGGACCAATGAGACTCGTACTAAACGATCGCGTAGTCACGGGGCTCCCAGTTTGTGTGTACGACGTAAATTTGTAAAAAAAATTAAATTTAAGCATAAAAGCATGCCATCGAAGGGTGAAAACAAAAAACAACCACAAAACGATCCCGTAAGAGTCACGAACACCACGTACGGGACCAATGTGACTCGTAGGAACCGATCGCGTAGTCACGGGGCCCCGATTTAAGTGTATTACGTAAATTTGCAAAAAATTAAACTTAAGCTTAAAAACATGCCATCGAAGGGTGAAAATGTAAAAAAGCCACAAAACGGTCCCGTAAGAGTACGAAAACCTCGGACGGAACCAAGGTGACTCGGACGAACCGATCACGTAGTCACGGGGCTCCTGATTTGAGTATACGACGTAAATTTGCAAAAAAATTAGACTTAAGCATAAAAATATGCTATCGAATGGTGAAAATGTAAAACATCCACAAAACCTCCCGTAACAGTCACGAACTCCTCGTACGGGACCATTGTGACTCATAGGAACCGATCGCAGAGTCACGAGGCTCCTGATTTGAGTGTCAACATAAATTTGCAAAAAAGTGGACTTAAGCATAAAAGCATACCATCGAAGGGTGAAAACGTAAAACAGCTATAAAAAGGTCCAGAAAGAGTCACAAAAACCTTGCACGAGACCAATGTGACTCGTAGGAACCGATCGCATAGTCACGAGGCTCCCGGTTTGAGTGTACGACGTAAATTTGAAAAAAATTAGACTTAAGCATAAAAACATACCATCGAAGGGTGAAAAATTAAAAAAGCCACAAAACGGTCCAGTAAGAGTCATTAAAACCTCGCACCGGACCAATGTGACGCGAAGGAACCGATCGCGTAGCCACGGGGCTCACAGTTTGAGTGTACGATGTAAATTTGTAAACAAATTAAACTTAAGCATAAAAACATGCCATCGAAGGGTGAAAATATAAAACAACCATAAAATGGTACCGTAAGGATTACAAAAATCTCGTACAGGACCAATGTGACTCGTAGGAATCGATCGAGTAGTCACGGGGCTCCCGATTTGAGTACATGACACAAATTTGCAAAAAAATAGACTCAAGCATAAAAATATGCCATTGAAGGGTGAGAAAGTAAGATAGCCTCAAAACGGTCCCGTAAGAGTAAGGAAAACTTCGGACGGGACCAATGTGACTCGTAGGAACCGACTGCGTAGTCAGGGGGCTCCCGGTTTGAGTGTACGATGTAAATTTGTAAAAAAATAGACATAAGCATAAAAACATGCCATCGAAGGGTGAAAATGTAAAACATCCACAAAACGGCCCCGTGAGAGTCACAAAAACCTCGCACGGGACCAATGTGGCTCATAGAACCGGTCGCATAGTCACGGCGCTCCTGTTTAAGTGTACGATGTAAATTTACAAAAAATTAGACTTAAGTAGAAAAATATGTCATCGAAGGGTGAAAAAGTAAAACAACCACAAAACGAACCAGGAAGAGTCACGAAAATCTCGCACGGGACCAATGTGACTCGTAGGAACCGATCACATAGTCATGGGGCTCCCGATTTGAGTTTACGACGTAAATTTGTAAAAAAATTAGACTTAAGCATAAAAACATGCCATCGAAGGTTGAAAAAAATAAAACAGTCTTAAAATGGTCTAGTAAGAGTCACGAACACCTCGCACAGGACCAATGTGACTCGTAGGAACCACCCGCGTAGTGACGGGCCTCTCGGTTTGAGCGTATGATATAAATTTTTGAAAAATTAGACTTAAGCATAAAAACATGCCATCGAAGGGTGAAAATATAAAACAGCCATTAAACGGTCCGGTAAGAGTCACGAACATCTCACATGGGACCAATGTGATAAAAAATGGAACCGATCGCATAGTTATAGGCCTCTTGATTTGAGTATACAACGTAAATTTGTAGAAAATTAGACTTAGCAAAAAAATGCCATCGAAGGGTGAAAACATAAAACAGTCAGAAAATGGTATTGTAAGAGACACGAACACCTCGCACGGAACCAATGTGACCCATAGGAACCGACTCCGTAGTCACGGGGCTCCCGATTTGAGTGTACGACGTAAATTTCTAAAAATATAGACTTAAGCATAAAAACATGATATCGAAGGGTGAAAACGTAAAACAACCACAAAACGGTCCCGTAAGAGTCACGAACACCTCGAACGGGACCAATGAGACTCGTACGAACCGACCACGTAGTCACGGGACTACTGGTTTGAGTGTACGACGTAAATTTACAAAAAAAATTAAATTTAATCATAAAAACATGTCATCGAAGGGTGAAAACATAAAACAGCCACAAAACGATCCAGTAAGAGTCACGAACACCTCGTACGGGACCAATGTGACTCGTAGGAACTGATCGCGTAGTCATGGGGACCTCGATTTGAGTGTATGACGTAAATTTGCAAAAAAATAGACTTAAGCTTAAAAACATGCCATCGAAGGGTGAAAATGTAAAACAACCACACAACGGTCTCGTAAGAGTCACGAAAACCTCAAACGGGACGAATATGACTCGTAGGAACCAATCGCCTAGTCATGGGGGTCCCGATTTGAGTATACGACGTAAATTTGCAAAAACAAATAGACTTAAGCATAAAAACATGCCATTGAATGGTGAAAACGTAAAACAGCCACAAAAAGTCATGTAAGAGTCACGAACACCTCGCACGGGACCAATGTGACTCGTAGGAACCGATCGCATAGTCATGGGGCTCCCGATTTGAGTGTACGACGTAAATTTGAAAAAAATTGACTTAAGCATAAAAATATGCCATCGAAGGGTGAAAACATAAAATAGCCATAAAACAGTCCTGTAAGAGACACGAAAATCTCGCACGAGACCAATGTGACTCGTAGGATACGACCGTATAGTCACGGGGCTCTAGGTTTTAGTGTACGGCGTAAATTTGCAAAAAATTCACACTTAAGCATAAAAACATGCCATTGATGGGTGAAAAAGTAAAAAAGCCAGAAAATGATCTGGTTAGAGTCACGAATCGTACGGGATCAATGTGACTCGTAGGAACCAATCACGTAGTGACGGGGCTCCCAGTTTGAGCGTACGACGTAAATTTGCTAAAAATTAGACTTAAGCATAAAAACATGCCATCGAAAGGTGAAAACATAAAATATTCAGAAAACGGTCCCCTAAGAGTCACGAACATCTCGCATGGGTCCAATGTGACTCGTAGGAACCGATAGCATAGTCACGGGGCTCCCGATTTAAGTGTACGGCGTAAATTTGGGAAAAATTAGTCTTAAGCATAAAAGCATGTCATCGAAGGGTGAAAACATAAAACAACCAGAAAACGGTCCTGTAAGAGTCACGAACACCTCGTACGTGGCCAATGTGACTCGTAGGAATCGACTGCATAGTCACGGGGCTTCCGGTTTGAGTGTGCGACGCAAATTTGCAAAACATTTAGACTTATGCATAAAAATATGCTATCGAAGGGTAAAAAATTAAACAGCCAGAAAAAGATCTGGTAAGAGTCACGAACACCTCGTACGGGACCAATGTGACTTGTAGGAACCGATCGCGTTGTGACAGGGCTCCCGGTTTGAGTGTGCGACGTAAATTTACAAAAAATAGACTTAAGCATGAAAACATGCCATCGAAGGGTGAAAACATAAAACAATCAGAAAACGATCCGATAAGAGTCATGAACACCTCGTACTGGACCAATGTGACTCGTAGGAACCGATCGCATAGCCACAGGGCTCCCGATTTGACTGTATGACGTAAATCTGCGAAAAATTAGACTTAAGAATAAAAAGATGCCATCGAAGGGTGAAAATGATAAACAACCACAGAACGGTCCCGTAAGTCATGAAGACCTCCCACGAGACCAATGTGACTCATAGGAACCGACCGCATAGTCACTGGGCTCCCGATTTGAGTGTATGACGTAAATTTATGAAAAATTAGACTTAAGCATAAAAATATGCCATCGAAGGGTGAAAACATAAAATAGCCAAAAAAATGGTCCCACAAGAGTCACGAACACCTCGTACGGGACCAATGTGACTCGTAGGAACCGACCACTTAGTCACGGGGCTCCCGGTTTGAGTGTATGACTTAAATTTCCCTAAAATTAGACTTAAGCATAAAAACATGCGATCGAAAGGTGAAAACATAAAACAGCCACAAAATGGTCCCGTAAGCCACGAACACCTCGTACAAGACCAATGTGACTCATAAGAACCAACTGCATAGTCACGGGGCTCCCGGTTTGAGTGTCTGAAGTATATTCATGAAAAATTAGACTTAAGCACAAAAATTTTCCATCGAAGGGTGAAAACATAAAATAGCCAAAAAATGGTCCCATAAGAGTCACGAACACCTCACACGGGACCAATGTGACTCGTAGGAACATATCGCGTAGTCACGGGGCTCCCGATTTGAGTGTATGACGTAAATTTGTAAAAAATTTAGACTTAAGCATAAAAACATGCCATCGAAGGGTGAAAAAATAAAACAATCAGAAAACAATCCAGTAAGAGTCACGAACACCTCGCACTGGACCAATATGACTCGCAAGAACCGACGACGTAGTGACGGGCCTCCCGGTTCTGAAAATTTAGACTTAAGCATAAAAACATGCCATTGGAGGCTGAAAATGTAAAATATCCACTAAGCGATCAGATAAGGGTCACAAACACCTCGCACGGGACCAATGTGACCCGTAGGAACCTATCGCGTAGTCACGGGGCTCCCGGTTTGAGTGTACGACGTAAATTTGAAAAACATTAGACTTAAGCAAAAAAACATGCCATCGAAGGGTTAAAACGTAAAACGACCACAAAACAGTTCGATAAGAGTCACAAAAACCTCGCACGGGACCAATGTGACTCGTAGGAACCGACTGCATAGTCACGGGCCTCCCGGTTTGAGTCTACGACGTAAGTTTGCAAAAAAATTAGATTAAAGGATAAAAACATTCCATCGAAGGGTGAAAAAGTAAAACATCCATAAAACGGTCCGGTAAGAGTCACGAACACCTCGTACGAGGTCAATTTGACTTGAAGGAACGATCGCGTAGTGACAGCGCTCCCAGTTTGAGTGTACGACGTAAATTTGCGAAAAATTAGACTTAACCATAAAAACATGCCATCGAAGGGTGAAAGAGTAAAACAACCACAAAACGGTCCAGTAAGAGTCACAAACATCTTGCATGGGGACAATGTGCCTCGTAGGAACCGGTCGCGTAGTCATGGGGCTCCCTGTTTGAGTGTGCGACGTAAATTTGCAAAAAATTAGACTTAAGCATAAAAATATGCCATCAAAGGGTAAAAACATAAAACAACCACAAAACGGTCTTGTAAGAGTCACAAATACCACGCACGGGACCAATATGACCCGTATGAACCGACCACGTAATCACGGGGCTCCCGATTTGAGTGTATGACGTAAATTTGCAAAAAAATAACTTAAGAATATAAACATCCCATCGAAGTGTGAAAATGTAAAATAGCCACAAAACGGTCCCGTAAGAGTCACGAACACCTCGAATGGGACCAATGAGACTCATACGAACCGACCGCATAGTCACAGGGCTCTCAGTTTGAGTGTACGACGTAAATTTATAAAAAAATTAAATTTAAGTATAAAAACATGCCATCGAATGGTGAAAATATAAAACAGCCACAAAATGATCCCATAAGAGTCACGAACACCTCGCACAGGACCAATGTGACCCGTAGGAATCAATCGCGTAGTCATGGGGCTCCCGGATTAAGTGTACAACGTAAATTTGTAATAAAATCGATTTAAGCTTAATAACATGCCATCGAAGAGTGAAAATGTAAAACAACCACAAAATGGACCCCTACGAGACACAAAAATCTCGAACGAGATCAATGTGACTCGTACGAACCGATTGCATAGTCATGGGGCTCCCGATTTGAGTATACATCGTAAATTTACAAAAAAAATTAGACTTAAGCATAAAAACATGCGATCGAATGGTGAAAATGCAAAACAACCACAAAACGTCCTATAAGAGTCATGAACCCCTCGTACGGGACCAATGTGACTCGTAGGAACTGATTGCGTAGTCACGGGGCACCCGGTTTGAGTATACGGCGTAAATTTACAAAAATATTAGACTTAAGCATAAAAACATGCATCGAATGGTGAAAACATAAAACATCCACAAAACCTCCTGTAAGAGTCACGAACACCTCGAACGGGACCCATGTGACTCGTAGGAACCGATCGTCTAGTCACGGGGTTCCCGATTTGAGTATACGACGTAAATTTGTAAAAAAATTAGACTGAAGCATAAAAACATGCCATCGAATGTTGAAAATGTAAAACATCCACAAAATCTCCCGTAAGAGTCACGAACACCTCGAACGGGACCAATGAGAGTCGTTCGAAGGGCTCCCTCTTTGAGAGTACGACGTAAATTTGTAAAAATATTGAATTTAAGCATAAAAACATGCCATCGAAGGGTGAAAATATAAAACACCCACAAAAGAATCCCGTACGAGTCACGAACATCTTGTATGGGACCAATGTGACTTGTAGGAACCGATCGCGTAGTCACGGGGCTCCCGGTTTGAGTGTATGACATAAATTTATGAAAAACTAGACTTAAGCTTAAAAACATGCCATCAAAGGGTGAAATCATAAAACATCCACAAAACGATCCCGTAAGAGTCACGAAAACCTCGTGTAGGACAATGTGACTCGTAGGAACTGATCGCATAGTCATAGGGCTCCCGGTTTGAGTATACAATGTAAATTTGCAAAATAATTAGACTTAAGTATAAATGCATGCCATCGAATGGTGAAAACATAAAACAGCAACAAAACGTCCCGTAAGAGTCACGAACTCCTTGTACGGGACCAATGTAACCTGTTGGAGTTGATCACGTAGTCACAAGGCTCCTAGTTTGAGTGTACGACGTAAATTTGCAAAAAAATAAACTTAAGCATAAAAACATGCCATCAAAGGGTGAAAGCGTAAAACAGCCACAAAATAGTCCCGTAAGAGTCTCAAACACCTCGAACGGGACCAATGAGACTCGTACGAATCGATCGCGTAGTCACAGGGCTCCCGGTTTGAGTGTACGACGTAAATTTGCAAAAAAAATAAATTTAAGCATAAAAAATGCCATCGAAGGGTGAAAATGTAATACAGCCGCAAAACGATCCTATAAGAGTCACGAACACCTCGTACGGGCCCAATGTGACTCGTAGGAACCGATCGCGTAGTCACGGCCCACCCGGTTTGGGTGTATGATGTAAATTTGTAAAAAATTAGACTTATGATTAAAAACATGCCATCGAAGGGTTAAAATGTAAAACAGCCACAAAACGGTCCCGTAAGAGTCACGAAAACCCCGGACGGGACCAATGTGAATCTTAGGAACCGATCGCGTAGGCACGGAGCTCTCGGTTTGAGTATACAACGTAAATTTGTAAAAAGATTAGACTTAAGCATAAAAACATGCTATCGAATGGTGTAAACGTAAAACAGCCAAAAAAATGTCATATAAGAGTAACGAACTCCTCGTATGGGACCAATGTGACTCGTAGGAACCGATCGCGTAGTCATGAGGCTCCTAGTTTGAGTGTAAGACGTAAATTTGCAAAAAAATAGACTTAAACATAAAAAAAACGCCATCGAAGGGTGAAAATGTAAAACGGCCACAAAATGGTCCAGTAAGAGTTATGAAAACCTCGGATGGGACCAATGTGACTCGTAGGAACCGATCGCGCAGTCCCGAGGCTACCAGTTTGAGTATACAACGTAAATTTGAAAAAAAATTAGACTTAAGCATAAAAACATGCCATCGAATCGTGAAAACTTAAAACAGCAACAAAACATCCCTTAAGAGTCATGAACTCCTCGTACGAGACTAATGTGACTCGTAGGAACCGATCGCGTAGTCACAAGGCTCCTGGTTTCAGTGTACGACGTTAATTTGCAAAAAAATAAACTTAAGCATAAAAACATGCCATCGAAGGGTGAAAACGTTAAACTACCACAAAACGGTCCCGTAAAACCATGAACACCTCGAACGGGACTAATGAGACTCGTATAAACCAACTGCGTAGTTCCGGGGCTCCTAATTTGAGTGTACGATGTAAATTTACAAAAAAAATGAAATTTAAGCATAAAAACATGTGACCGAAGGATGAAAACGTAAAATAGCCACAAAATGATCCCGTAAGAGTCACGAACACCTCATATGGGACCAATATGACCCGTAGGAATAGATCACGTAGTCACGGGGCCCCCGGTTTAAGAGTATGGCGTAAATTTTCAAAAAATTAGACTTAAGATTAAAAATATGCCACCGAAGGGTAAAAACATAAAACAACCACAAAACGGTCCCGTTAGAGTCATGAAAACCTCAAACGGGATCAATGTGACTTGTAGGAAATGATCGCATAGTCACGGGGCTCCCGATTTCAGTATACAACGTAAAGTTGGAAAAAAATTAGACTATATCATAAAAACATGCCATCGAATGGTGAAAACTTAAAATAGCCAGAAAACGTCCCATAAGAGTCACGAACTCCTCGTACGGGACCATTGTGACTCGTAGGAACCGATCGCATAGTCACGAGGCTCCTAGTTTAAGTGTACGATGTAAATTTGCAAAATATTTGACTGAAGCGTAAAAACATTTTATCGAAGGGTGAAAATGTAAAACAAGCATAAAATGGTCCGGTAAGATTCATAAAAACCTCTCAAGAGACTAATGTGACTCGTAGGAACCGATCATGTAATCACGGGGTTCTCCCAATTTGAGTGTACGATGTAAATTTGAAAAAAATCAGACTTAAGCATAAAAACATGCCATCGAAGGGTGAAAACATTAAACAGCCACAAAACGGTCCGATAAGAGTCACGAAAACCTCGTACGGGACCAATATGAAAGTAGGAACCGATCGCATAGTCACAGGGCTCCTGGTTTGAGTGTACGACGTAAATTTGTAAAAAATTTAAACTTAAGAATTATGCCATCGAAGGGTACAAAAGTAGAACATCCATAAACAATCCGGTAACGGTGATGAACACTTCGTACGGGACCAATTTGACTCAAAGGAATCGACAGCGTAGTGATACGGCTCCCGGTTTGAGTGTACGGCGTAAATTTATAAAACATTAGAGTTAAGAATAAAAACATGCCATCGAAGGGTGAAAGCTTAAAATAGCCACAAAACGGTCTGGTAAGAGTCACGAACATCTCGCGTGGGGCCAATATGCCTCGTAGGAATCGATCGCATAGTCACGGGGCTCCCGGTTTCAGTGTACAACGTAAATTTGTAAAAAATTAGACTTAAGCACAAAAACATGCCATCGAAGGGTGAAAACGTAAAACAACCACAAAACGGTCCGATAAGAGTCAAGAACACCTCGCACAGGACCAATGTAACCCGTAAGAACCGACCGCGTAGTCACTAGGCTCCCAGTTTGAGTGTACGGTGTAAATTTGCAAAAAAAATTAACTTAAGAATAAAAATATGCCATCGAAGTGTGAAAACATAAAATAACCACAAAACGGTCCCGTAAGAGTCATGAACACCTCGAACGGGACCAATGAGACTCGTACGAACCGACCGCGTAGTCACGGAGCTCTCGGTTTCAGTGTACGACGTAAATTTGCAAAAAAAAATAAATTTAAGCATAAAAGCATTCCATTGAAGGGTCAAAATAGAAAACAGCCACAAAACGATCCCGAAAGAGTCACAAACACCTTGTAAGAGACCAATGTGACTCATAGGAACCGATCGCGTAGTCACGGGGCTCCCGGTTTGAGTGTATGACGTAAATTTGGAAAAAAATAGACTTAAGCTTAAAAACATGCCATCGAAGGGTGAAAGCGTAAAACAACCACAAAATGGTCCCGTAAGAGTCACGAAAACCTCGGATGGGACCAATGTGACTCGTTGGAACCGATCGCGTAGTCATGGTGCTCCCGATTTGAGTATACAATTTAAATTTTCAAAAACATAGACTTAAGCATAAAAACATGCGATCGAATGTTGAACACGTAAAACGTCCAGAAAATGTCTCGTAAGAGTCACAAACTCTTCGTACTGGACCAATGTGACTCGTAGGAAATAATTGCGTAGTCACGGGGCTCTCGGTTTGAGTATACGACGTAAATTTGAAAAAAATAGACTTAAGCATAAAAACATACCATCGAATGGTGAAAACGTAAAAGATTCACAAAACCTCCCTTAAGAGTCATGAACACCTCGAACGGGAGCAATGAGACTCGTACGAACCGATCACATAGTCACGGGGCTCCCGATTTTAGTGTACGATGTAAATTTGCAAAAACATTAAATTTAAGAATAAAAACATGCCATCGAAGGGTGAAAATCTAAAACATCCACAAAGAGATCCCGTAAGAGTACGGGACCCCCGGTTTAAGTGTATGATGTAAATTTGTAAAAAAATTAGACTTAAGCTTAAAAATATGCAATTGAAGGGTGAAACTGTAAAACAGCCACAAAACGATCCAGTAAGAGTCATAAAAACCTCGGACGGGACCAATGTGACTCGTAGGAACTGATCGAATAGTCACAGGGCTCTCGGTTTGAGTATACAGCGTAAATTTGCAAAAAAATAGACTTAATCATAAATACATGCCTGTGACACCCCGTCTAATTAAATACCAGGTAGCTACTCCTTTATTAAATTAATACAAAATATCAAGTTTGTTCAGTCTTGGCATCACTGTCGAAAAATATTTAATTAATTACTAGCCACCTACTATTTAAAAAGAGAGAGATGTCAAATTTTATTAATTAGGTTATCCAATAACCAAGAATTAAATCATTAACCATCAATCGTAGAAACAATCTCATATGAATAACAAACGAAATGAAATTAACTGAGTCTGGAGTAAACACTCTGTGAAGGCAATTATTATGCGACACAAGTAAATACAGGAGAGGTAATTACCAAGGAAGAACAAGGAATGTAAAATGACAATCACACAACAAAGGATGTACGTGGTTCAGCAAAGATGTGCCTACGTCCACGGTGGTGCAATCAATGTTATTTCTATATACTCTGGAGAGCAGTTACAGATAATACAACTTGCCCTTTTGCCCCGGACCTAGGGTTCAATATATACATGTACATTTAGGTAAGTGGGGGTGATTGATTCCCCCGCGTCTTCCATATCTCCCTATAACCTTCCTTAATGGGGACGTGGGAAGAGGCCGGATAATTAAATAAGAGATGGGGGGCCTGGACTTTGGCCCGCCAGAATTGGGCTACTCGTCCAGGCCCATGATCTTAATTTTGGGTACCCACAATTGCCCCTAAGTTTGTTGGGCCATGTTTTGGGCTCAACAAATTTAAATGATTAGTCATAATGGCTTTTTTGGACATTGTGCAACTCTTCGAAGTTTGTGAAGCTGATTTTGACAGCATCCGCTTCGTATTTTGTGCACTATGATTAACAAAATTTAAAGATTTTCTGGAATAGTCACTTTTCTACCGTCGTTTCAATCTTTCCATCACTCTTCTATTCTCTGTGAGCTCTAGCACTTCGTACCTTCTTCTCTCAATCTCCACTCTCATTGCTTCCTTATTGTTTGGGCTCGTGCTTCTTTATCGTTCGAATCGATCTTCTATTTTGTAAGTTTCCTGTGCCTTTTCTTTGTACTTTCTCTTTGAGTTTGTAGTTTTTCTAGGGTTTTCCAATGGCGAAGATTGGGAATAGGTCGGTCTCTGAATTTAGGAAGTTTTATAACATCCCTGAGTGGGTAGATATTGAGTGTTGCGCTTCCCCTCCTAGAAATGTTAGAGAGATAGATGACACCCACTAGATCCATGTTTTGTTGCTTTCCCAGGAGGGACTCACTTCCCCTCCCATCAATTTGTTCTTGCATTTCTTTGGCTATTTTAATATTGTTCCTTCACAATGCTCGCCCAATGTGTGGAAAATAGTTAATGGTGTACATAGAATAAATCAGTTGTATGGTACTAGGTTAGGGCTCGTCGAGGTCTGTTTTCGCTATTGCGTTTCTCGAACTTGCTCTAGTGTCCTCTATCTCAAAGCTAGGAGGCCTGACCAGGTATTGGTAGTAAATCTACCTGATTCCCATAAGGACCATTGGCAAGAAGGTTTCCTTGTTAGAAACTGGCAGTTTTCTCCCCAATTTTAAGGGTTGAGGTCTGAGAGGTTCTCTGTTCCCTTTTATGGGGAAGAATACATAGGTAGACTTTGCTCCGTTGTTTCAATTTTTGTTAATTTGTGATTTTTCTGATTCTTCTTTATTTTCCTTCCACAACGAGGTCAAAGAACTTGGAGCCTTCTCTCAGTGAGGTTCGTCTCTCTGAACTGGTTAAGTCTTGGAACATCCGGGAGCCTTTGGGTGACGGCGAGCATCCCAGGTCTGTTACTTTCCTGCTCGAGTACAAGAACTTTGGCTCCAGTTTCATAGCAAGGCATGTGGACTGTATCCCAGAGTTTGATACCTCCGAAGAGACTGCTGTGGATCCTATCCAGTTGGACGAGGAGAGCATCTCTGAAAGTGACATTGTAGGTGTTGTAAGCAATTTGGGTGGAGAAATCTCCAGTAGTAGCTATTCTTTTAATCATGGGGAGGTTTCTAAAGCTCGAGAGTCATCGAGTACCTCCAGTAGTTTGAGCGAGGAAATGGTTCCCCCAAGGAAGAACTTAATTCGGGATGATGATGATGAAGACCACATGCTTTTCGTACAGAGGTCGAAGAAGCAGAAGTCTAGCTCTAGGGTCGTGGCTACTGGTTCTCGGTCTTCTAATCAGGAGCAGGAGAAGAAGAGGAAGGAAGAAGAGCAAGCAAGGTAGAGAGAGAGAAAATAGGAGGAGGAGAGAAAGAAGGTGGAGGAAAAGAAAAAGATAGAAAAGAGGAGAAGGATGGAGAGGGAGAAATAGGAAAAGAGGAGTAAGATGGAGGCTAGGACGAAGGTTGGGCAAGCCTTGGTCCCGGTGTCTGCCCTGCCTGAGGGAGGTTCAGTCGCAATTTCCCCTCAGTTGGCCCCCGCACTGCTCGAGAGGGCAGTTCTCCCTACTGATCGCCAAAGGGCGCTGGGGTCTGAGCAATTGGCCCTTCAGGCTAGACAGAGGCTAGCTTTGGTAAGATTTTTTCCTTTTCTCCCATGTTTTTATGAATTCCATCATTTCCTTCTTCTAATGTCTTCTTTTTTCTACAGTTTGTGACTGGCTTAGCCGTGCTATATCGTTCACGCAATGAGCTAGTGAGGAAAAATAGCGAGCTGGAGAAGAATGCTGCCTTGAAGCCGAAGGGTACAGAGCTCGAGGCTAGTTTTAAAGCCATTGATCCTGCTCGGATATCATCCGACCTGGCTCTTGCTACATCCAACCGGGAGAAGGACGCAGCAGTCAAGGATTTGAAAGAGCTGCGACAGGCCTACGACCTGGTTTGCTCGAAGAAAACTTACTATCGTGGAAGAGAACAGAGTGTTGTCTGAGGAGTTGAAGAAGAAGGAGTCTGAGGCTGTCACTGCCAAAGAGGACTCATATAATTCTGGCTGGGCTGCAGCATACGAGGATGTTGAGGTTCAGATAGGCTATATTAGCCATCTGAACTTCAAGAAGGGATGGAACAAGGCCCTATTGGCTGCCGGTGTTGATATCGACTCCCCTCCCTTTCGACGAGCATGACCCGAGTTCGAAGCCGACCGTGGATGAAGTCCCTGCCCCCACTATTCAAGCTGCTGACTCTGTCCCCCAGTCGATCCCTGCCGACATTTACCTTGTTGTGGCTACAAAGGTTATCCCCGCTGGGGGCGATGCTCCCGCTGATGCTGATAAAGGAAACAACCATCGACCTCTGGGCAACCTGAGGTTTCTAACTAGTCATCTTCTAGGATTACTTTGTATTTTTTCTTTTCCTGTCTGTAAACTTTCTTTTTGTTGTTCGATGTAATTTTAACTCTTATTAATGAAAAGTTTTCTTTTTCCCAGCGCACTGATTCTGTCTATCTTTTCGATGCTTTCTTATGTCTTTTAGTTGGTTGATGTAGAAGAATATATTCCTGTCACATCTCAATTGGGCAGGACCCTTGGTCCTAATACGAGTCCTGAGGTTCGCCAGGCCTTCGTTAAGCTTTGAAAATCCCTTAGGTATAGGAATCAGAAGTATAAGGATCAATCTGAACTTGTGGCTAAGTTGACGAACAGGCTCCAGGAGATGGAAGAGGTTGGTGCTTCAGTGCAAGAAGAAGTGAATGCGTTGAGAGCAAAGCTTCTCGATGCTTCCGATATCAACCAGGTTGGTGAGATGCTTCAGCAAGAAAATGAAGCTTTAAGGCAAGAGGTCTCGCGACTTTGGGAACACGCGCCAAGTACCTCCCCTTTAGTGTTATGAGGCTCTTCATTAACGCAAGCTAGGGCTGGCTCGAGCGATATTCACCCTGTGCTGCGAGGTTCTTCATCGATGCGAGATGGAATGAGCACCAGGAGCCGAGATAGGGAAATAAAAGAGCTTCGAGAAAGGGAGATGGATGATCTTCGTGGTGACGTCCAACGAGCATATGTGATTGCTATTGGGCTTTAAAGGGATGTTACTCGGCTGCAGCACCTGTTTAAAAGACTTCCTCGGCGAGTGTGGGCTGACGGCTAAGACCAGGGCTGGTCAGATGCTCCAACAAGGTTGTTAGAGTTCGAAGAGCTTTTTATTGTCAGGGGGTGGCTGAGTGCCTTGAAGGAGCTGCAAGTCCTGAGGAACTCGATGCTCTGGTATCGCCATGAGATTTCTCCTTCTACCCTGATGCCTAATCCCTTCCGAAGGGATGATCGATGGATCCCCATCGATGCCATCCCTCGGCAATTATTAGAGTTGAATGCGAATGAGGTTGAGGAAGAGTTAGATCCTGATCCTGATGATAGACAAAGAGCTCGAGTGGCTGATTATCTCACTCAGAGGCCTCACCCCCATTGAGATTTTGCCAGTTGTTGCTTTTTGTATTTTTGGTATTGTAAATGCTTTGGGCGAGCTCGCTGACTAAAAATGTATCACCATTGTTGTAAATATGATGAATTAATATAAAGTTTGTGTTTTGGGAGAATTTACCGACTAAACAAGTGTATTATATTCTTCATATTCTTATTGCTTTATGATCTTCTAAGTTTGTGTTGTTACGCAAGTGTCCTCCCTGTCCAATATAATATCAAGATACCATTGTGCACCACTTTACCTTTTAGGTCATGTCGTCACACTCCCTTAGGCCTAACTGTGGCAATTGGCGAGGACACAGCTGGTGTTGGATGCTTTATCCGATATTTAACCAAAGAAAGTTTGATGACCAGTATAAAATTTGTCCATATTGCCTAAGGATCCCTTGTAGGGCTTCATATATTGCCAGGGGCAATTCTAAGAGGTCCTTCGTGTTTCATGACGATGACCTGAGGAGGGTTACTCCCCTCCTATGATCAATGTGCATGTCATTTGGAAAATATGTGCGATAAATATCATATAGCTGATACTTATTAGAATGCAACCGTTTAAATAACTTTCATTAATGACAAGGGAAATGAACTTCTAGTTCCATAACAAAAGAATAAAAGAAAGATCTAAAAATAAAATCTCTTGAGATTGGCTGCGTTCCATGCTCGTGGTATTTCTCTGCCCTCCATCGTTTCCAAGTGATAAGGGCCCTACAGATCGTCTCTTGTTATCTTAAAGGGTCCTTCCCATTTTGGTCCTAGCTTGCCGTCTGATGGTTTTACTACGCTGTCCAGGACCTTCCTTAGAACGTAGTCCCCAACTTGGAATGTCCTTGGGTTAACCCTTTTGTTGTAATGCCTTGCGAGCTGTTGCTGATAGCTCACTAGTTTTACTAGGGCTACCTCTTGGCGCTCGTCAGCTAGGTCGAGTTCAACGAGAAATGCTGCATCATTATGGCCCTGGTCGACAAGGTTGGACCTCATTATCGGCAAACTGTCTTTTAGTGGGATGACTGCTTCCATGCCATATGTCAGCGAAAATGGGGTTTCTCCTGTTGCTCGCCGAGGAGTGGTTCGGTATGCCCATAAAATACGTGGTAATTCGTTTACCCATGCGCCTTTGGCTTGCTCCAATCGTTTCTTTAATGCGTCGATCACAGTTCTGTTGGAAGCCTCAGCTTGGACATTGTTCTGAGGGTACGCCACCGAACTGAAGTGGTGTCTGATACCGTGTTCGTTACAGAAACTCTGAAAGGATTCGCTTTCGAATTGTGTTCTATTTTCGGTGATAATGGTTCTGGGGATGCCAAAGCAAGTGATTATATTTTTCCATATGAACCTTATCATATCTGCATCTCGGATATTTGCTAGGGATTCTGCCTCGATCCATTTGGTGAAGTAGTCAGTTGCAACCAACAGATATTTACGATTGTCGGTAGCGGTAGGCAGTGGTCCCACGATGTCAATTCCCTGTTGGGCGAATGGCCATGGGCTGGACAGTGATTTTAGGTCGCTGGCGGGTTGGTGGACCATAGGAGCGTGAAGTTGGCATTTCAGGCATTTACGGACATACATCGCATAGTCCCTTTGCATATATGGCCACCAATAGCCCTCCTTGATTGCTCGAAAATCTAGAGACCTTCCTCCGATATAGCTTCCACAAACTCCCTCGTGCAGCGCGTGTAGAACTTGCTCGACATCCCCTGGGTGAACGCATTGGAGGTAGGGACCTGAGAAGGATATCTTATACAAGTTACCCTATGGGGATAAGTGAAAGCGAGCAGCTTTGACTCTTATTTTTGTGGGAAGTCTTTTTTTCATTCAGGAGCGTGCCATCCTTCAAGTAGTCCCTTAAGGGGTCTACCAGCTGGGAGCTGATCTCACCTGGAGTACCTCCTCCAGGTTTGGTGGATTGCTATTGAGGTTAATGCTCGGACGAGTGAGGAAATCGATGGGGATGGTTCTTTTTAGGTCGGAGTCGACTGCCGAGCTCAGGGCTACTAGGGCATCAACACGACTATTTTGCCCCCTGGGAAACTGTTGGACCTAAACCTCTTCGAAGCTTGCCATTAGTTTTTTAACTAAGGTGAGGTAAGCTGCCATCCTGCCATCTTTTGCATTGTAGTCTCCACTTATCTGATTGGAGACTAATTGGGAATCGCCGAATACCTGTAAATGTCTTGCTCCCAAAGTGTACACCTTCTGGAGACCGGCTATTAAGGCTTCGTATTCTGCTTCGTTGTTGGAGGCTGTAAATCCAAGCCTCATTCCTTGTTCAAGGATTGTATTCTCTGGAGTAACGAGGACAATGCCTACCCCTGCCCCCTTTGAGTTGGAGGCTCCGTAAACAAACAGTTTCCAGGTTTCCTCTGTGGCTTGGTTCTCCTTTTGCCTTATCGGTTGAGGTTGGTCGGAAGGTTCCTCGCCCGTGAATTAGGCAATAAAATCAGTAAGGATATGCCCCTTGATTGCGATCCTTGGTTGAAATTGGATGTATAATTACCCGAGCTCGACTGACCATATAGACAGTCTGCCCGACAAATCCGCTTTCCTCAGGATTGCTTTAAGGGGTGCGATGTAAGAACGATGATAGTGTGGGCTTTGAAATAGTGCTTCAGCTTCCTCGAGGCCACTACTAGAGCGAAGGCGAGCTTCTCAGCGGTAGGTACCTCTGCTCGGTGTCGAGTAGGGTATTGCTCACATAATAAACAGGGTGCTGGATTCTTGTAACCTCACATATTAACGCAGAGCTGACAGTGTGGTTGTAAGCAGAGAGGTATATGAACAAAGAATCTGTTTGCCGTGGTATGACGAGCAACGGTGGAGAGCTTAAGTAAGCCTTGAGTTTGGCCAATTCTCGCTAGCAATCTGGGCTCCACTCTACCGTTTTATTCCCTTTTAAAAGCTGGAAGAAAGTCTTGCACTTCTCGGAGGATTTAGAGATGAAGTGATTTAAGGCAGCGAGAATACCAGTGAGCTTATGTACGTCCCGAATTGTTCGAGGAGGTTGTACCCTGTTAATTGCATCGATCTGTTCTGGGTTAGCTTCTATGCCTCTCTTACTGACTAAGTACTCAAGGAATTTTCCTGACTGACACCGAAAGAACACTTGCTTGCATTACGTTTCATTCGGTACTTCCTGAGGATTTCGAAGGTGTTTGACACGTCTGAGAGGTGATTTTCCTTTTTCTTACTTTTAACGAGCATGTCATCGATGTAGACCTCCATGGTGTTTCCCATATGGTCCTTGAACATCTTGGTGACCAGCCGCTGATATGTTGCCCCTGTATTATTGAGCCCAACGGGCATGACCTTGTAGCAGTATAATCCAACTGTCGTGATGAATGATGTCTTGTCCTGGTCTGGGGCATACAAGGGGATCTGATGATACCCTGAGTATGCGTCCAGAAAACTCATTCGCTCGTGAGCTGCAGTGGCATCCACTAGTTGGTCTATTTTTGGGAGGGGGAAACTATCTTTAGGGCACTCTTTGTTGAGGTCAGTGAAGTCGATGCAAACTCTCCACTTCTCGTTATTTTTTGGAACTACTACTGGGTTGGATAACCACTTGGGGAATTGTACTTCCCGTATGGACCCTGCATTCAGCAGTTTTTCGACTTCCTTTTCTACTGCTTTAGCCTTCTCGGGTGCAGTTCGCCGTTCTTTCTGCGTGATTGGTTTGGAGGCAGGATCGACGTGCAACTGATGGCAGACCGTACTAGGATCGATTCCAGGTAGCTCGTATGGTTCCCATGCAAAAACATCTATATTACGTCTCAGCAGAGTTGTTAATTCCTTCTGTTCCTGGCCAGTGAGAGATGCTCCAATCAAGAAGACTCTATTATTGTCGCCATCTCCAGTCGCAACTTCTACCAGGTCCTCGACGACCCGATCGGAGGGGAGAAGCTTGGTCTCCTCTACTCCAGGTCTTCCATACTTTAATTTCTATTTAGAAGGTGTCAGACCTTCTTCAACTTTCTCGCTAGACTGATCGGCCTTCTTCTCTGACTTTAGTCGGATGGCTGCTATGAAGCACCTTCTTGCCATCGCTTGGTCGCCATGGATCTCCATTACTCCTCACTCGGTTACGTACTTGAGTTTCTGATTGTAGGTCGAGGAGACTGCCTTCATTGCATTAAGCCATCCCCTATCGAGGATGGTATGGTATGGCGAGTCGATGTCAACTACCAAAAACTCGATCATCTTGGAGACGTTTCCAGCGTGCACCGGTAGTACAATCTTTCCCAGGGGCATAGTTATTTTTCCAGCGAAGCCAACTAAAGGGACAGTAACTTCCTTTAGGTCGACGATGCTTAACTTCAACTTTCTGAATATGTCGAGATACATTACTTCGGACGAGCTTCCTTGGTCGACGAGCAACTTATCGACATCAAAGTTAGCTATCATGAGGGTAATGATATGAGCATCGTGATGTGGGGTTCTCACTCCCACCAGATCTTCACCTGTGAAAACAATATGCTTGTTATAGTTGACGTCATCTGCTCGTCGACCCTTTCCTGACTGCGACTTTGATGGATCGATCTGAAAAGCCTGCATTACCGCTGTAAGTTTCTTTATCTCCATTCTAGCTAAATTTCCTTAGATCTTCTTGGCATCAGATTCCCCGTGAATTACCACGAACTCATGCCCGACATCATCTTCAAGCACATTGTCAGGTCTTGCTTCTCTATTGGCAGCCACCTTCTCTGCCTTTTTCTCCACAAACTGTCTCAAATGCTCGAATTGGGCTAGCTCCTCGAGGTGAGATTTAAGAGCTTTGCAATTCTCGGTCTTATGTCCTCCCTCTTTGTGAAAAGCGCATCTCAGCGCATTGTTCCTCTTCGAGGGATCTCCTCCCATCTTCCTGGGCCATTTGATGAATGGTTCGTCTTTTATTTTTGCGAGGATCTTGTAAATTGGTTCTTTGAAGATGGTGTTGATCGCCTGGAATGCTTTTGACACATCATTGTTCCCTCCGTTCTTGGAGCCATTTTTACCCTCGTTATTTACTCCTTTCTTTTGATTCTCAGCTTTGTCACTGCCCTTGGTAGTGAGTTTAGCTCGACCCTTTTCTCCTGTACTGAGGTGGGTGACATCCTCCACCTTATCGTACTTCTCGATGCGAGCCATTAGGTCGTCAATAGTCATAGCCTCCTTCTTTGTCAAGGAATGGTAAAGAAGGGAAGGGATGGGTAGCCCAATTTTGAAAGAGGCCACTGTCACTTGTTCCGAGCAATCCTTGACCTCGTTGAATAACTCCCAGTACCTCTTCGCGTAGTCTCGGAGTGTCTCTTGAGCCCTTTTTATTCATTGTCAGTAAAGCATCCATCCTTTTAGGATGGGAGCTACTAGTAATGAAGCGGGCCGTAAAGAGTTCGGCCAGGGATTTAAAACTTCTGATGGATCGGTGGGGGAGACTTTTAAACCATTTATGCGCAACGTCATGCAAGCTCGAGGGGAAAATTCAGCACATTAACGCGTCTCAGTGGTTCCAGAGGGTCATGGCCCGTCGGTACTGTCTGACGTGATCAATGGGATCAGTCTTACCATCATAAATTTTGAACCTTGGAATGGCAAATTTCTTGGGGGCTTCTTCCTCTTCAATTTCGCTCGTAAAAGGTGATTTCATCTGGGTTTTGAGAGCTCGTCTAGCAAGTTCTCGGGTCGATCTGGTACCGTGATGGGAAGGATGTTGGTTTATCTCCCTGCGGACCAGATTTCGTATGTTCTCGTTGCTGCGAGTAGGGCTCTGGTAATGGCGATCTCTTCGTAGCTGCTCGCGGAGGTCGTCGTCTGATTCGCCTTCCTCAACCTTTTGAGATCCCCGCTTAGGGCTCCTTCCTCGGCTGCGAGACTTGCTCGCCTGAGGGCTAGGAGTGGGGTATGGACGTCTCCTATTATCATGATGAAGCTCTCTATCCAGTCTTTCCAGTCTTATTTTTAGGCGAGCATTCTCATCCTCGTGTTTTCGAGATGACTCCCTTTTCTCATGGAGCCTTGCCTCATATGCATCAATCGGTCTGGATATCTACGTGGACCTCGCTGGTCCTTGGCTTTCTTCTGAGGCTGGCCTTTCTAAGCGAGCCCTTTGATCTGAACGTCGAACTTCAGACCTAATCCTGCGAGGAACATGTGGTTCTTGAATACCCCCTGTCTGGGGGGCATTGCTACTGTGACCAGACATTTTAAACTCCTTTCTTGGTGTGGGCTCTTCTCAGGGAAAGATGAACGTTTCTAACAGACGGCGACAATTGTGAAGGCAATTATTATGCGACACAAGTAAATACAGGAGAGGCAATTACCAAGGAAGAACAAGGAATGTAAAATGACAATCACACAGCAAAGGATGTACGTGGTTCAGCAATGATGTGCCTACGTCCACGGTGGTGCAGTCGGTGTTATTTCTATATACTCCGGAGAGCAGTTACAAAGAATACAACTTGTCCTTTTTCCCCGGCCCTAGGTTTCAATATATACATGTACATTTAGGTAAGTGGTGGTGTTAGATTCCCCCACGTCTTCCATCTCTCCCTATAACCTCCCTTAATGGGGACGTGGGAAGAGACCGGATAATCAAATAAGAGATGGGGGCCTGGACTTTGGGCCGCCAGAATTAGGCTACTTGTCCAGGCGCATGATCTTAATTTTGGGTACCCACACACTCCAATAATAATAATGCGAGAGTAAATAAAGTCCCGATACAAGAGTTTGAATAATTAAACCAAAAACCAAAATAATGATAGACTGTAACTACAACCTCTAAATAAGAATGGACGACATGCCCTAACTAATACACATGACTCTCAATGAACCAAGGATAAATATGAATGCGTCTAATACCAAGATCCTGCAGCTTCCACATAAACAACAACACGTCATCAGAATGGAACTCCTATGCTTGGTATCTCTGTGGCTGGGCAACTAAAATGTTTTTACAAAACAAAATAGATTTGGAGGAAAACGGGTCAGAGCCCGATGTGAAAACAGTTTAAAACTTTAGCAAGTGTTTAAATTACAATTAAACAACACATATTATAAACATGTCAGTTGTGTACTCTCACATGAGTTTCTCACCTCTTAACTAATGTGCACGCCTAACGTATTACCTTAACCCATCCGAGTTATGTCACTAACTAACTAGTCTGTACCTCTTACTCTTCCGCATTCTACCATAGGATGTCTACTCTTAGTACCCATAATAGTTATATTCATAACCCATATTGGCATTCATTAAAATTACTTATCTCAAGTGTTAATTAGATTCTCATTCTTAGCCCATTCAAATATCTTAGTAATTCACATAAACTAAGCAACAATGAACCAGTCATAAGTACATAAGTATATCACTCCCAGTACATAACTACATATATGGCACCCCTAGGCTAAGTAGAGGTGTACGCATACTCTGCTATTGAATCCTGATACATCACGTACATAGGGACTACGAGTTCCTAATCTCTCAAGAACCGTTTCAATAAGAAAAATCACACATATTGGAGGCGAACATAGTTTACATACCCATGGGTCACGCACATACCTACGCTCCCATAGTCAGCTGACTTATCAACTCACAAATAAGTCATTCACAGTCCTATGTCCTTAAGGTACCAGTCTAAATCCCCTCGAAGGCACACAATGATAAGAGGGTGCTTTAAAAAAAACTAACCTCCCGTGATAGCATGTATGGTAGGTATGTCATAAACATAAGAAATCCATTCACTAGGCATTCACAAAACCTTAGTAATCATATTTCAATATAGATATTCACATTCTATCTAGTAAGTCTCATAAGTAGTAAGATTATCCCGAACATCATACGTAATTATATTTAACTTGATAACTTTCTCTCGTCGTGTCAATTTGAGTACCTAAACCTACCCCAAAAGGTTACTAGGCCTCCTATTAGTTTCTAATGTTATCTCAGTAAATTAAATCCCCTCCATTGTTGTTCTTAACCTTACCTCAGCGTTTATTCCCAATATAGTTTCAATTTGAACGATTTATAATCGTAACTCACTCGGTAGTCCCTCGTAAGCAATAGTATTCAAATCCCTAACGTAATCCATTTTTTCGGGCTTCAAATAAGACCCTACTGTCCTTAACTAAGTCCCAAAATATCAATTTAATCATCCTAAGAATCATCATCGCCCTTGAGATTTTTATTAAGCCTTAAGGGAAAACAATTGCCAAAAATAAGAAGGGGTCGATCGATCGAAGAAAAGGGGTCGATCGATCGATCGACATTCTTCAGTCGATCAATCGATCAAGCAGGTATCAGCCCTGATTTTCTTAAACAGTTACGGGTTTTCCTCCTTTTACACCTTTAATTTTTCATTACAATGTCTTAAACTCCCAAACAAGTATACTAATTATCATACCAAAATGTTTGCATCATTTTCCACGTTTTAGAATCATCAAATCAAAGTTAAACATTAAGTTCTTGGATCAATTTACCTAATTTTTCATATAAAAACCCTAGATTTCTATTTCTTCAAGAACACTATATAATTCAATAAAATTTCATAATTCTCTACCCATAAATCAAAATTTTATGGCTGTTGTTATCTCCAACATTAAACTACGTGCAAGGCCTACCCAGATTATGATTTAAATTCTTCAAATCCATTCAATTTTCATGATTTACGATTATTCTTCAATTCTAACCTAACATGAATGATATATGCGCTAAATTATTGCAAGTTAAATCACTTGCCTAGTAATGATGATTCTTATCCGATGAAGTAGACGATATGTGGATGATCCTTGCTTTCTGATCTATCCGGTGGTGGTGACGGTGGTGCAAAAGCCTCTAATTGGTGGTTCCCTTTTGAGAACTCTATTTTCTTCCACTCTAATGTTTGTTTATGATTTTTGGTTGAGAAACCCTAAGGGACTCAAGTGTTGGCTGATATTAACTGTCTAAAATTCGTGGGTCACTATTCACCTAAAAATAGGAATGACTAAAATACCCTCTCGGGTTGCCGGTTATGCGTAAAAATGCTCCAGGACCCAAATTAAACCCCCAGCTAGTGTTTTCTGACTATCTCAAACCTTCAGGACACGTTGGTGCACTCAAAATGCTCATACGGATGACATGAAAATAAAATACTTTCAAATCCATTAAATTTGGTCCTGACACGACTGACACGCAGTAATATTCAACAATCACATATTACCATAATCACTCAGTAATATTCAACAACATTATAATAATCAAATACTAAGTCTCTTCTTGCTAGGATTTAAATTCGAATTATTTTCCAATTAATTATCCCAAATTGATTTTAATAAATCTCATAATTCAAGGCAATTTAATTTATTAAATCGCATAATTAAAATCCATAAAAATATGGGGTATTACACACTTCCCCCCTAATAACGTAATTTCATCCCGAAATTCGGAAAATAGGCATATCTGGAAAAAAAATTTAATCCTCCAGTACTCAAAGTAAAATACAAAGAAAGGCTCAATCACTACAGCCCTCGCTTCATAAAAAGCTTGTTGAACAGTCTTAACACTTTATCAGTTATAGGGCTATACCTCAATAAATGCACCTCACGTTGCACTCTTACTGACCAACATGACTCCGGACCTCACTACATATCAACCCTCACGTTTATTTAGACACAAAACTCCTATCCTGGGAGAAACCATAGAACATCTGACTACTCTTGTCCATTCTTTGAATCATAATTCCCGGCGTTATGACTTTTACACAAGGGAAAGCCACTCACGACTGTTGGTGGTTATCCCATTTTAGTCATCGGACTCTAACTCCTGACTGATCCAAAACTCTGATAATCCTCTCACCTTTAAACATCTAGAGAAATAATGATAAGGTTTATCCACACAAAACCTCAGTAAGCACCTTATCCACTATGAATAGATACGGGTGCT
This sequence comes from Sambucus nigra, assembly GCA_949130495.1. Taxonomy (NCBI): domain Eukaryota; kingdom Viridiplantae; phylum Streptophyta; class Magnoliopsida; order Dipsacales; family Adoxaceae; genus Sambucus; species Sambucus nigra. The sequence continues at coordinate 606,674,752 of OX422212.1, forward strand.
TTCACCCAACTGTACCATTAGGTAATATCTTTTCCCCATTACCATAATATACCTCACTTACTAGCTATAACCGTTTTGAAAATGAAATGATCGCAATGAATCCAAAATTACTTTCATACGGTTCCACCAGTTGTCAATCACCTTGCACCTATTCTTCGTGCTATAGGTGATACAACTTTCTCAAAACAAAATTATTCCCACTACTTCCTTATACCCCATATTGAAGGTGGGTTTCAGGTATCTCATACTAGTTCAGAATAATTCTGCGTAGGACCACGTACCGGCATCTTCACTATCTAATAGTGTATATCACCCAAGGATATACCAATTTCTCTCCTTCCGAACAACCTGTCCTGCATATTCGAAGGAACTCGTTACTTATCTATAAGTTGGCAACCCCTCGAGGAAATTTACCAACTTGACTCTTCTGTCACTGGAATCGTCATCTTGATACAAAATTATCTGGTTGATCATCTTACCCAAACCGATCTACTACTTACTATACCCCTTTCAATGCCGACTTTCACGTATAATTCTTCCCGTTAAGTGATACTTACTAACCCTCTTCTTCCCTCGACGTATACCAAAATTTTGACACGTGCACCTTTCACCATGTTGTGCGCATCTGGACTCTTATACCTTATCAACATCCTCACTCTATTTACGCATAAGCCACTCTCAACATTCGATTGGGTGGAACTCTGCTCCAAATTATCCATAATAGTTAACTATTTGCCTTCTCAAGAGACACTCCCTTTTAAATGTCTTCCCACTGCCTTTCAACCAATTTTGGACATGTTATTCTGATTGCACAAGAATCAATAGATTATCGTTCTTCTCACGATGCTTAATCCACTCCACCACTTCCATTTTGTCGTATTAGTATCACAAGTAATAATTTCACCCATCTTTGTTTTTCTTCTGGCGATTAACACATAAGCAAACCATGGCGTCTACACCCCTTATAACCCATTCATAGCGGTTTAAACATCATATACGCTCCATATGTACTCCAAAATCTTTATTGTCCATGCATTTGTAACGTGGCTATACCACTTGGACGTTCTCAATCACCCCCCAAATTGAAATCATAATTCCTCCTGCATCTTTTAACCCACCGAAATAAAAACCCAAAATTTTTCAGTACTTCCACACCACACCACAGGCTCTACTGGCCTTATATCGTAATTTACCCTTTAACTTCCAGTTATAACTACATACTTCCATAACGATTGAGGTATCCAAATCATGAACGAATGTCCACACATCTCCTCACTACCAACTTTACGCTAAGTTTCATGCGTGGGGTGTCTCGCAAAGAGAAATCCAAACAAGGAACCCCCCGATACACTACTTCCTAGCATTGTCAATCATCGGAATCTGTTAGGCCCTCGGTCCATTACATGTACCCTTATATTCCCGCTTCTTGACAATAAAGTTACATCTCCTCCTGCAATTTCAATTAAATAAGGAACTCCTTTCGAAAGACACTATCTCTTAACATTGATGGAAATCACCTTCCATAAACATCAATCAAATATAATTGGGGTTCTCAAAATTCTCGTCCCCAGACATACAACTATGGGTATTAACCCCCGCATCTCTAAAGGGTGATAAAACAATGCACTCTTCTTATTACTACATCCTGAGCGTTAATTATTGTAGAGGGGGCTTGAAGGTAACCCCGAGATTAGGGACAAATTCCCAATTAAGCAACAGTGTTCGAGATTAAGCAGCCGAGGCAGCTCAAGCGTGGCAACTAAGCGAGGCAGCTTGACGCGGCAGCTCGTATTTTAGCTTGTTGTTTTAGTCACATTGTATTTTCATTATTGGTTTATGTAAGCTTTAACGGTTGTAATGGCGTAATGATAATAACAAAAGAGTTTGTATGAGGTCAAACGGTACTTGCGAGAGACCAGGCTTGGCAGGGCCTGAGAGAGCTTTCATGCTCTATCGAATGACCTCACTGTGGGAACTTTAGAGGATCCTGGTTTGGAGGATTGAGAAGTAAGGAACCGTTGGGGCTTGTCCTGACCATCTTAGATACACCTGGTAAAACACCGAAGGACCCTGACGGTGGAACCTCAAGCGGAGCAGCTTGGAGTTCCATCGGGCGTTGAGCCATCAACCAAGTAGCCCTCTACTTAATGTCACATCTACTATAGGTGATGTCACTAGCCAGCTAAACAATGTCAGACCTGCACTTGAGTAAACCACCGTGGTATTTGGGGCTGTCAGGCAGTTGGTAAGCCACCTCTGCGACAGCATCCCCCTAACACACAGTGGTTAGGCAAAAGGCATGTCTTGGAATTTAATGTTTATGATGTGGAGACAACTAGAGCATCAGGCATTTAATGCTGTGACATAAAGTATGAGGGGTGTCTTTCATAGTCTTAAATGACTGAGTTGCCTTGGGGGTGGTGTGGGGGGCTATTTAAAGACCCCAACCACCTCTGAGAAGGAGGAGCCCTTCTTGAGAATTGAAAAGAGTTATTGCAAACTAGAGAGTTCACTGACTCGCCATTTTTGTCATTTATTACGAAGCTTTTAATATTTGACAGAGATTCTTGAGGGTGTTTTGTGTGTTTTCTACTTGCCCGCCAGGGTGTACCTAGGGTGCTTACTTCCCTCTCCCTCTAGCTAAGCCACTTCTAAAAGTTCATTATTATTACCTGAGTTATACACGAGAGATTTTGGGAGTCTAAGCTGAGTTTACCTTCATTGGGTTCATGTTTATATGTTCTGTCATTGATTCTAAGCTCTAACCAACTGATTTATCGTTACCATACTCAATAGGGGGGTCACGCCTCCATTTATAATCTAAAGTACCCTCTTACATTTGGCGACTCCGCTGGGGAGGCATCCTTCTAGGGAAGGAGTATGGCGCAGGATAATGCTACTAGAAGACTCAATTTCGATAACATACAGCATAATGAAGAACAGGCTGCGAGGGAGCAGGAGGCCCTAAGAGATGGGGCTCCTCGAGTAGAGGTACCGCTAGCTCCAACAACGATAGGCGTCCCAGGGGCTGCACAACCTTCCACGAGCGCGGGGTTGGGACCTGCCCAGATGGCGCTCCTCGTGAGAAAATTTTACGAGTTTTTACAAACCCCAGTAGCTTCAACTATGCTGGGAGGATTGGAGACTAATGCCTTCGTAACACCAGGAGTGGCCCCAGGGGCCCCACCAGGGGCAGGCATTACAGGAGCGGTCCCAGCAAGTGTACCCTCTGTTGTGAACCCAACTGTGGGCAACTTAGGATTTTCAACGGCGTAACCAATAACGTTCACTCCGGTTGCAACGAGCGCTCAACCGTCGGCCCCGTTGCAGGTGGCCCCAGTAGCCTCGCCCTTGGAAGAGATGAGAAAAGAGATGCAGAAGGAGATGATGAAGTTCATGCAGTCTTCCTCGCAGGCTGTGGGCGAGGTGGCAGCGGTCTACGATGACTTCCGGACACCTTACCCCCAGGAGTACAACGACGAACCCTACCCGAAGGACTATATTCCCCCTACCTTTGAAAAATACTCAGGGAAGGGCGGGAACCCGAAGGAACACATTAAGCATTTCGTTGAACACTTGGGGGCGCATTGCAATGACAGAAAGCTTAGGCTAAGGGAGTTTTCCAAATCCCTGACTGATAAAGCATACACTTGGTACTCTCACCTGCCTCCCAATAGTGTCTCCACGTGGGAGGAGATGCATGTATTGTTTGTCCGAAAGTTCTTCTTGGCAGAAGATGAGTTCACCTTAACCCAACTTGGCAGGGAGAGGCAAAGGCCAGGAGAGGAGGTAGTGGCCTATATCCGAAGGTTTAGGGAAAGGTCCCTCGACGTGAGGGAAGAAGCTAAGGAGGCCAGGTTACTACAAATTTATGCTGAGGGATTACTTCCTGAGTATATCTGTCACCTGATCAATGAGACACGCGAGGGAACATTTTCAGCATTCTTAAAGTTCGTAAGAAATATATCTTTGGTGGTGCGACCTAGCCCGGTAGTGGCTCCCATGATGTTCAGACAGCCGATACAACCCATCGGGGGAAGGTCTCAGGCCCCACGGGTGGGATATGTCGAGAGAGAGGATGGGGGCAAGGCCTAGAGGAAGGACAACAAAAGAAAGTTCGGAAAGGATAGAGAAGACCCGCCACCATTACCTTGTACGGTGGAAGAGGCTGTGAGTTTCTATAACGCAATGGTACAAGGCGGAACGGTTTACGAACCGAAAGGCGTCCCGACGGAAGAGCCCGACGCGGCAACTAGGGCCAATCCCAAATATTGTCAGGTTCATCGAAAGGTCCAGCATCCAACAGAAAGCTGCTTCACGCTGCGAAGAATCATCGACAAGTACATGAAGGCGGGAACATTACAAATCCCCCCACAGAACGTTAACAATAACCCGCTCCCGGCGCATGGGGCCAATGTTGTAACGGCCTACGATAAGGAGGCAGAGCGGGAGGGGGGAGGGGCAACAATGGAGTTCGATAAAGCACTGGAGTATTGCACTAGGGGAATGGCTAACGTAGTTCTGGCTTATGATGAAGCAAGTTCTAGGGACGTAGACGACGCCTACAGCGTTGAGGGCGAGGAAACGGACCCAGTCATAGAATATAGCGCATTTTTAAAATCTCCAAAGTTCACTTGGTTCTTCGACCAAGTGGGAATCCCAAAAGAGAGCAGAATGGAGATAACGCAGGCAATCTTGGATATTGCAAGAATAAATGCGGTCCCCTCGCTAAGGTGGAGGGGACCCATGGCTAGGCTGGTAAAGAAGTTCCTATCAGAGGTAACGTTCAGCGATGCGGATAGAGCTGTAAGGTTCCCCCATAATAGGCCCCTGTATGTAATGACCAGTATTAACGGGGTTAGCTTTGCCAGGACTCTTATGGACGGGGGTGCTTCCATCAACATTATGCCAATAAACTCCTTCCACGCGGCTAATATTCCGGAAGAAAGATTGGTTACCATGCCCTTGGTAATCTCGGGCTACGATAATCAATCTTCCAAGTCCATTGGGTATGTAAACGTGGGGATAGTGATGGGAAATCTGAGTTCCCATATCAAATTCCATGTAATAGAAAGCGCAACTTCCTATCTTTTGTTAGTGGGGAGAGTATGGATGCACAACCAAGGGTTAGTTCCCTCAACTTACCACCAATGTGCTAAGGCGAATATCAAGGGGACATAAGTGACTATTAGGGAAACTAAGAGGCCTTTCGCTATCGAAGAAGCACACTTGGTGGATGCAGCCTTTTATACAGAGATTGAAGAGGATGTGCGAGTTCTAACGAGGAGAATGGAGGGAGCATGGGTCCCCTCAATTAGAGAAAGAATGGGACCTTTAAACGAGAGTGGTGAGGGGAAGAGGAGCGGGGAAGCATATCGTGCGGTCCCTTGACCCCAGAACATTCCGAAGCAGCTCAAAGAAAAGATGAGACCTAGGACAGACCCGGACGAGCATGAGGCCCAATGACAGAGCGTGTTAAGTCATTTTTCAGGGGAAAGGATCGCTGAAGCTTCCAGAGAAAGGAAGAGAAAAGCCATAGCAACAGCCACCAGCAGGAAATGCAAGAAGATTGTCACTGAAGAGGGAAAAGTGGTGTACCGCTTGTAATGGTGTGAACGGGCGGCCGAGAAGACTGACAATGAGGCTGACCCGATATATGAGTGTTTTTTAGTGGATCACCGGGGGCAGTGTATGGTGATAGACAACTCCAGCATACAAGAGTTCGTAGAAGATGTCACCGAAGAACCAGACTACATGACAGACCAACCAAGGCCCCAGGCATAAGAGTTGGAGCAACTAAACCTAGCAGGAGAAGGGGAAGACCCAAGGCCTATCTTCATCTCGAAGGATCTTGTTAAGGAGAAACAAAAAGCCTTGGTTGACCTGATTCGGGAATTCATAGATGTCTTCGCATGGAAGTACACAGAAATGGAAGGGCTGGATGAGGAAGTGAGCTGCCACAGGTTGAACGTGATCCCTTCGACTATTCCAACAAAGCAGGCAACAAGAACGTACAAGCCTGGAATAGATTTAAAGATCAAAGAAGAGGTCCAACGCTTATTAGCAGCAGGATTTATCAGACCTATACAAAATCCCCTCTGGCTATCCAGCATTATGCCAGTAGGGAAGAAAGACAAAAACCAAATAAGGATCTGCGTGGATTTCAGAGACTTGAATAGGGCTTGCCCTAAGGATGAGTTTCCCCTACCCTCCATCGACAGTTTAATAGATGCCACGGCTGGTCATGAGATGTACAACTTCATGGATGGCTATGTGGGATACAACCAGATCAAGATGGACCCTTCGGACGCAAAGAAAACAGCATTCAGAACGTCGTTGGGCAACATCATGTACAAGGTAATGCCGTTTGGACTCAAGAACGCCGGAGCTACGTACCAAAGAACGATGATGGTCATTTTTCATGACTTCTTCCACAAATTTGTGGAATTCTACTTGGACGACTTGGTCATCAAATCGAAGAAGGAAGAGTCCCATCTGAATCATTTAAGGAAGGTGTTTGCTCGGTGTAGGAGGTATAAGTTAAGGATGAACCCATTGAAGTGTGTCTTCGGGGTAACCAGCGGTAAGTTTTTAGGCTTCGTGGTTAATCGGAAAGGGGTACAGATGGACCAGGACAAACAGCGGGCAATCCTGGAAATGCCATGTCCAAGAACCGTGAAGGAGCTGAAAAGTTTTCTTGGTAAAGTCTCCTACCTTAGGAGATTTGTGCCTAGATTGGCAGAAATAACACACCCACTGATGCAGCTGCTACGAAGGAACACGAAATTCAGATGGGAAGAGGTTCACCAGAAGTCCCTCGTTGGGCTGAAAAAGCTGCTCGTATCACCACAAATCATGGTTCCTCCTCAGGCGGGAGCCCCGTTACAGCTATACCTCACATCCACCACGAGGTCCGTTAGAGCTCTACTAGCACAAGAAGTAGACGGACAAGAACGGCCGGTTTACTACCTCAGCAGAATTATACATGGGCCAGAAATTAGATATACTAGCTTAGAAAGGCATTGTTTGGCCCTGGTATTTGTAGCACAAAAACTTAGGCACTATATGCTGTCTTTTCCCATTTATATTCTAACTAGATGTGACCCAATTAGATATTTTCTCGCAAAGACTATATTGATTGGTAGGGCAGCTAGATGGTTCCTCATTCTCTCTGAATATGACTTAAAATGCGTGGTCCCTCGCACAATCAAAAGCCAGGCGTATGCTGACTTATTGGTTATCTTCCCTTCAGGAACCTTTGAGCCACCTAGGGAAGACATTCCAGGAGATGATCTGCAGGCCAATTACCTAGATGCAGCTGAGGAGGAGTGGACGATGCAGTTCGATGGATCTTTGGCAGAAAAGAAGGGAGGGGCAGGGGTTGTTCTTTCAAAAGGGATGGAAGAGATTTGCCTTTCCTACAAACTAGATTTCCCTTGCTCTAATAACGAAGCAGAGTACGAGGCGTTGGTACTAGGGCTTCTAGAGGCTCTTCGGAGGGGAATCCGTTCACTCTTCATTAAGGGTGACTCCAACTTGATAATTCAGTAGGTAAACGGAGAATATGCGTTGAAACACATGAGCCTGGCGCCCTATCGAGCAATCATTCAAAGGCTCCTCAACCAGTTCCATCGGACCAAGATCAGGAGACATCCCAGAACGATGAACCGCCATCCCGACGCCTATGCCACCATTGCCCAGAAGATGATAATGAAAACCAATGAGACTATAGTTGTGATCCAACGAAGAGCAGCCCCTTCGGTAGTACAGTCAATACTACCAATGGAGGAAGAAGTGGGTTGGAGAAGGGATATTAAGATACAATTGGAGTCTGGTGAGGGGGCGATGGGTCTAAGAGAGTTGGCCCAATATTTTACATGCCAGGGGAATCTCTATTTTATAAATACAGGAGGATGGCTATCGAGATGCGTTAGCCCAGAGGAGGTCGAGCAAATATTGAAGAAGACACATAACGAACACTGCGAAACGACCGAGATACCTCTATACAGGAGAATTCAAAGGGAGGGGTATTTCTGGCCTATAATGAAGCAAGATGCGGCAGAGCTATAACGAAAATGTAATAAGTGTCAACTATTCTTCGAAGCAGCTGAGTTCCATTTTATTAAAGCTCAAACGGACTGGAGGCAGCCCTACATCGACTTCATTCAGGAGGGGGTTGTCCCAACGGATAAAATAGATGCAATGGGTCTGAGGCGAAGGGCTCCAAGGTTCTACGTCCAGGAGGGGCAGCTTTATCGAAAGGAGTACTTTAACAGGCCCTTGCGATGTGTCACAAGGGAAGAAGCAGTGGAGATCCTCAAACAAGCGCACGATCCAGCACATATAGGAGGTGCCAAGCTGTATGATCAGTTGATGACATTGGGGTACTATTGGCCAATAATGGAGAAAGACTCTGCTGAGTTTGTTCGAAAGTGCAAGGCTTGCCAACTGCATGGGAATATGATCCATGCCCCATCGGAAGAATTGCACTCCCTATCAACGCCCTATCCATTCCATACTTGGGCGTTCGACCTAGTGGGGGCAATCCACCCCTCTTCGAGAGGCAAGATATGGATACTAGTAGCAACAGAATGTTTCACAAAATGGGCCGAGGCAATACCACTCAAACGGGCAACGGCAGGGGTGGTGAGCAACTTCATTAGAGAATACATCATTTGCCGTTTTGGGATCCCAAAAGTAATTTTCTCGGATAATGGGACCCCCTTCGTCAATTCTGAAGTGACAATGCTCACGGACAAATACTCCATTATTCATCACACTTCAACAGTGGCATACCCAAAGGGAAATGGTCAGGCCGAAGCAACTAACAAAACCCTGATTAATATTTTAGCCAAGATGATGGAAGACTTTCCAGGGGCGTGGGATGACAAGATACCAGCTGTCTTGTGGGCCTATCGAACAACCAAGCGAAAACCCACAGGATACACGCCGTTCTCTCTTGTCTATGGGGCTGAGGCAATCCTCCCAGTAGAATTGGAAGTTCCCTCTGCTCGTTATGCCTTGAGAAGTAGAATGCTCCCTCACAGCAGACATGTACAGCTGGAAGCGTTGGATGAGCACAGAGATAACTCGATGAAACACTTTCAAATATATACGAAACAACTCTCCAGGGCATATGACAACTTGGTGAGACCAAGGAGGTTCATGGAAGGAGACCTCGTATTGAAAGCAGTAGTGAAGCATATCAGGGGACTTCTTCTACCAAAGTTCGCAACCAACTGGGAGGGACCTTACGTTGTGAAGGAAGCACATGACTCAGGTTATTGCTTAATTTCGAAGATAGAAGAAGACAAGCCATTTAAGATTAACAATAAGTGGCTGAAGGTTTATCATGTGTAAAATAACCAAGTTTGAACTGATGTTATGACTAAATATTGTTATAAATATACAAGTTTTGGGTGATATTTTTTTTAGAATAATGGAAGAATTGCAAAAACACAAAACTCTATAGCACACAACAGCAGTCACAACACATGAAGGGATTGAAAAGTATACGTTCTTCATTCATAAATAATAGAGCATTACAAAATTTCCTTTGGGAGCTATTGCCCAAGAATTATATAGAGAAAAGAAGTAAAAGATCTGTATACAAGAAGTAACTACTCTAAAAGAAAAGATAAATCCGAGGAAGAGAAAAAATCTCCAGGCAGGCCCGAAGAAGCTGCTGTGAAAGACCGTTGGGCGTTAATGGAAACCTCCAGCCTCGTTTGCACTTGCGTACGTTCGATCAGGAGTCTCTCACGCTTCAGTTTGGCCAGGCACAAAGCTTCTTCGGCATCCTTCACCTCTTGATCCACTGCTTCCAAAAGAGGGGCCAATGCGACCAACCTAGCCTCCTCAGCTTGCTGGTCCTCCTGGTGCTTGCGCAATACCTCCCTCTGGCCGATCAGTTGCTGGTTTTTCAAGGTCTTCAGATACGTAATAAGCCATTCAAAATGGAAACCATCACGTCCCAACTCCTTCAGAAAACCTAGAAATTGGTTAAGAAGGGATTTGGTAACACTGGCAGTGGGGGTACTAGCAATTTCAGCAACAACGATCGCCATGCCTTGCAGTCTATAACTCATCACATGAATATTTGAGCGCAGGCAATCTGGTGTGAAGGTCTCAGGATGGCGATCCACCAATTGTTCAATCACCAGGCGATGGTGGACGGGCATTTGAGGAGACTGCCGAAGCACCATGAGGCAGAACGCGTGAGGAGCTAGGTCAGGAAGAGGCAATTCGCACCCAGATTCGCTCTCGGGTGCAGCACCAGTCGTAGAACCTTGATCATCATGAATAGAATTTTTTGAAACATCAGGTTCTCGGAAGGGCGAGCCTACAGGCGACAGAGCTGGGGGCGAATTTTCCCGAGCAACCTAAAAAGAAAAAGAGCACATGATGAAATTATGAAAAAAAACTTAACAAGCGTTTTCATTGTTAAGTCACCGTTATAAGGTGAAGTTTATGAAAAATCTTAACAAGCGCTTTCGTTGTTAAGTCACCGTTATAAGGTGGAGTTTATGAAAAACACCGTTATAAGGTGGAGTTTATGAAAAATCTTAACAAGCGCTTTTGTTGTTAAGTCACCGTTATAAGGTGGAGTTTATGAAAAATCTTAACAACCGCTTTCGTTGTTAAGTCACCGTTATAAGGTGAAGTTTATGAAAAAATCTTAACAAGCGCTTTCGTTGTTAAGTCACCGTTATAAGGTGGAGTTTATGAAAAATCTTAACAAGCACTTTTGTTGTTAAGTCACCGTTATAAGGTGGAGTTTATGGAAAATCTTAACAAGCGCTTTCGTTGTTAAGTCACCGTTATAAGGTGGAGTTTATAAAAAATCTTAACAAGCTCTTTCGTTGTTAAGTCACCGTTATAAGGTGGAGTTTATGAAAAATCTTAACAAGCGCTTTCGTTGTTAAGTCACCATTATAAGGTGGAGTTTACAAAAAAAAAAAAAAAAAAAAAAACTTAACGAGTGTTTGCATTGTTAAGTCATCGTTATAAGGTGAAGATTAAGAATAATCTTATGAAAAATATACCTCAGTCACAACGGGAGCATATGAGGCAGCCACAGGGCCAGGAACCGTTGGGGGAGAGATTACTACCCCCGAAGCCGTAACGAGGTCCCTAGACACAGAAGCCTCCACGCTTGGCAAAACTCTATCACCCGTATAGGGCACAAGGGACAGCACACGGGGTTCATCATGCGAAGACACTGAGCCCTCAAGCACAGCCACATCAGGATGGGGTGTAAACACACAAACCTGGGCCCTCACTGCAGGAGTTAGTGCAAGATCAGGAGAAAACTGTGCACAAAGACAAGTGTTAGAAAAGAAGAATGGGCACATAAAACATGAATAAATATCTCGACTTGTTACTTACCTCGGTTATAGTGCTAAACAAAGGAATGACAGTCGGGAGCCTCATCAGCATCGTTGGAAGAAGAATGCTTGCCAACAACGAGGACATTTCCACTTGGGGTACCCAAAACATATCACAGTTCAGTAAGCCAAATAAGAAAAGAGTATGACCGAAAGGACTACAAAAAATATATTATAGAGCACATCATACCTCGGGCTCACTTTCCTCAACAAGTACAATGGGCAGAAGAACCTCAGGTGAGGCCTGTGAATCAGAGGGGACTAAGGCTGTTATCTCGGGATGTGCCACTTCGGGCAGGGTTACCACTTCAGGCGAGGAATCACTCGCAGGATCAACGGCATCACCTCCCATAATGACTTCCCTCGCACGTTGGCTGACTCCACGGCGAGAATATGTAAGCCCTGTTATGGGGGAACGGGGAGGAGTCACATCGGTACGAGATGCACCGAATCGCCCCCCCACAAAAGGGCTCACGGGAGGACTGGAAGGGTCTGGTCTTTCTATTTCAGCTCCCTGCACCACAATTGTCAAAAAAAAAAGAGAAGGGAAAATATATGTATAAGAAAAGATAGTCCTCCTTAAGAAAAAGGGCAATAATAACTAAATCAGGCATACATACCTCCGATTCAGAAGGAGAATGAGAAGACACGACCACGAGCGAAGAGGGAGGAGTAGCAGCAACTGAGGGGGCAGGGGTGGATTGCACCTCAGGGGTCAAGTGTACCTCAGGAGTCCGTTTCTTCCGGGACTTGGTGCCCAGAGTCTTCTTCCTTGAGCCAGTTGCACTAATACTGACCCCTTGAGGAGCCCTGGAACTCTTCCTCTTCCTAGCCGTTGGCTCTGAAGGATCCACCACCACCATGGGAAAAGCAATGGAGGAGGGGACGACGACTGCATGCCGTTGATACTCGGCATTTATTCGATCTAGCTCTGCTTGGGCCTCCCTCCTTACACGCTCAGCCATCTCGGTAGGCATGGGAGGTGGAACGGAGGCTATGGGAAGAGCTGCCACGGGAGTTTGGGGATTCTGGGACTTCGATTTCGATTTCGATGTCCCACTCTTGGCCATTTTTGCCTTCTTAGCAGGTGGTTGAGAAGCCCCCTCGTCGGTAGTAGCTGCAGCTGAGGGGGCAGCCTTCTTCTTCGCAGCAGTTTTGGACTTTGGCGTGGCAACTGGGACCATGGCACAAAGTGGGGGAAGCTCGTTGGGAGGTGCTTTGTGGGTTGAACTTAGAGGGAATTCTATCCCAAGCACAGAGTTGCCTTTTAGCCCTAACTCCAGGGCAGAAAATGAACAAACAGGAGGGTACACCGGCTCTCCCTTAATGAACTTAGCAATTTTAGCTAGTTGTTTTGGCCAATACTTGGTGGAAAACAGAGGGGTCACATCCCCATGCCTAGTAATACTGGGAATGGTGACACGCCCAGCCATTGTTGAGGATATCCCCCATGCAGCAGTTGAAGAAAACAACGAACATGCCTCGCCAAAGGAGACTTTGGGGTTTGATGATTGGAAAACTGGACGTGGCACGCCCTGGTCAAACCCAAACTGACGGCTGCATCGGTTGGGATTATAATGCTCGCTGGAGTATCCCCACTCGGTGTAGGAGGGCAGATATCCAGGAGAAAGAAGAAGAACCACGTCCAGCGAGGGGTCCTCAATGTCGGGAGAAGGGTCCCGTATCACTCTGGCATCATGATGAAAAAATTTACAAGTATGGAAAAAGGCCTCCTCTTGATAGGGCCTCATAACGAAGCTCTCAAAACTATTAATCACGGAAATCAACTCCTTTCGGCTTTGTCTCTTATGATAAATGAAGGACCGTGGAGGCAAAATTGTTTCAGCCGAAGGAGGACTGTTGGGCTTGGACGCTACGGCAGGAAAGCGGAAGTAGAGAAAGCTAGTCAGAAGCACACTGTTGGCAAAATTGGCCAAGTTATAACGGCCAATGGAGCGTTCCATGTCAAATAAGGCCCTATCCAACCAGGTGTACAGGGATCCCAAGGCAATTACAGCCAGGGGAAGCTTTATGCCTCGAGCTAAGTGAAGGGACAAGTTGATAAGGTCCCTTCGGGGTTGGTCGTTGGGCTTGCCCGTCAAAAAGAAGCGGGAAAGAATCACAAGAATGTAAGCGGGAAGCTCCAACAGCGTACCTTGACCAGGTGCAGTTGATGAGGAACTTCCTTCACCAGCACCCTTGAAGAAGTAATTTATCAAGGGAGAGAAAGTAGCTTTGTTGGAAGAATCGATACAGCTTCGGCATATGCGATCCAACTCCAAACGATCTGCGGTCTCTCGAGCATCGAGAGCCTCATTGGTGTAGGGCTCATGGCCTGTTGCATCGAGGCCCAGGAGCTCGCACACGTCCTCCAGAGTTATAGTAAACTCACCCCAGGCACCAATGAACGTATGAGTATCCACGTTCCAGCGAGAGACCAGGATAGGCAGGGCAGTGTTGTTCTTTGATAGAGTAAACTCACCAAACCATCTAGCCCGTTGAAGGCCGATCTTAGCAAGGACATCAACATAAGAACTCTGCATGTGAGAGTTCCAGGCAGCAAAGTGCGCGGGGGACCCCCCGGGTGCTTCAAAATCAATATGGGACCATGGGAAGTATCCTCGCTCTAAGCGAAATCTGAGAGTTCCTCCTGGGGGCAGAAATCCCCACTTAGACACCTCTTCGTCCTCATCACCCAACAAGAGGGCGTTAAACTTGGAGGAAAAGCAAACAGCCTTACAGGCAACAACAAAGCCATCACCCTCCCCAAAAATGGGAGATCGACGATAAAATCTCAGCTGTTCTTGACGAGCAGCACCCAGGGCGGAGGCAGCAGTGGTGGTGGCAGACGGAACACTGGTGGCGGAAATGGCGGGGTTGCTTGAAGACGCCATGACAAACAGCGAAGCTGTAACAGAGAAAGCTTCGAGAGAAAAGGGATTGAGAGAAACAATGGAAACGGACGATCACAAGTGGTGGTAAAGCTCTTGCAACAATGGAGTCTCTCTCTCTCTCTCTCTTTCTAAAAAAGAAGCGACAGTCTGGTGAAGAAGATAATAACGAAGTAAGGAAATAAGCAAAGAAGAAGGAAGAAGTGGAAAGAGACCCCTGAGGCCCACGTGTTTAAGGTTCAAAGTATTTTGAATATGGCTGTTGAGACTTTCGAGTTTGGCGTTTAGATTTCCCCACCCTCGCACGTGCACGGCCGCCTGTAATCATTTCACGTGAACACGTGGCACTTCGGGAAGTGTTGTGACAGTTGAAAAGACAGCGCACGTCATTAATGAAATGATGCATAGAGAACAGGAAGCGTTGCCTTCTTCAGCAAGCTTAAGTTTTTGGCGCCAATCTTTTTGTCAGACTTATCTAACAAGGCCCCAACGAAGAAGATGTTCCAACGGTTACACAAAGAAAAATCCATCAAGTTGAGTCATTTCGTGCAGACATTTCTTGTCCCAACAAATCTCTCCACGAGGGGGCAAATGTAGAGGGAGCTTGAAGGTAACCCCGAGATTAGGAACAAATTCCCAATTAAGCAACAGTGTTCAAGATTAAGCAGCCGAGGCAGCTCAAGCGTGGCAACTAAGCGAGGCAGTTTGACGCGGCAGCTCGTATTTTAGCTTGTTGTTTTAGTCACATTATATTTTCATTATTGATTTCTGTAAGCTTTAACAGTTGTAATGACGTAACGATAATAACAAAAGAGTTTGTATGAGGTCAAACGGTACTTGCGAGAGACCAGGCTTGGCAAGGCCTTGGAGAGCTTTCATGCTCTATCGAATGACCTCACTGTGGGAACTTTAGAGGGACCTGGTTTGGAGGATTGAGAAGTAAGGCACTGTTGGGGCTTGTCCTGACCATCTTAGATACACCTGGTAAAACATCGAAGGACCCTGACGGTGGAACCTCAAGCGGAGCAGCTTGGAGTTCCATCGGGCGTTGAGCCATCAACCAAGTAGCCCTCTACTTAATGTCCCATCTACTATAGGTGATGTCACTAGCCACCTAAACAATGTCAGACCTGCACTTGAGTAAACCACCGTGGTATTTGGGGCTGTCAGGCAGTTGGTAAGCCACCTCTGCGGCAACAGCCCCCTGACACACAGTGGTTAGGCAAAAGGCATGTCTTGGCATTTAATGTTTATGACGTGGAGACAACTAGAGCATCAGGCATTTAATGCTGTGACATAAAGTATGAGGATGTCTTCCATAGTCTTAAACAACTGAGTTGCCTCGGGGGTGGTGTGGGGGGCTATTTAAAGACCCCAACCACCTCTGAGAAGGAGGATCCCTTCTTGAGAATTGAAAAGAGTTATTGCAAACTAGAGAGTTCACTGACTCCCCATTTTTGTCATTTATTACGAAGCTTTTAATATTTGACAGAGATTCTTGAGAGTGTTTTGTGTTTTTTCTACCTGCCCACCAGGGTGTACCTAGGGTACTTCCCTCTCCCTCTAGCTAAGCCACTTCTAAAAGTTCATTATTATTACCTGAGTTATACACGAGAGATTTTGGGAGTCTAAGATGAGTTTACCTTCATTGGGTTCATGTTTATATGTTATGTCATTGATTCTAAGCTCTAACCAACTGATTTATCATTACCATACTCAATAGGGGGGTCACGCCTCCATTTATAATCTAAAGTACCCTCTTACAATTATAATAATTAGCTAACTCTTTCCGCTGAACAGTAAAATAAATACACTCCGCATCATCTCAATAAAGTCCCTACACATAGCGGGAACAAATATCCGAGACCATTATATTTTTCAAAGTCTCAACAATATATACACACACACACACACACAAATGTACAATCGCGAGCTCGACCCTCTCGGAGATGGGGCCTTGCCAGAACAAAATGTTCTTTGACAAGGTAGTAACCCCGATAAACTTGCAATAACCGCACACTATTGATTTAAACATTATAATAAAACTATAATTAGGATAATATCATACTCGTATAACACAGCACTAAAACGAGTGATTTCAATAAAGTATATACCACTATCAATATACCCATTCATCATCCACGGGTAACACTAAAGGTAACCCCCTTATACCATGGAAAAATATCCACATAAATAATAACATTGACGAGATACTCACTAAACTCGACTCTCATGTGAATATAGAAGTAATAAAGATATAGTAACTCGTTCCTGACGCATACAACACGCAACATCATCTGAGGATAGAACTCATACTTTTATCTTATCAATTGTCATGGGCACTCAAATGGATCCTAGACTTAACACACTAGTCCGTACCAAACCGATTTTTATTTATTTTTTTAATTTGTTATTTTAATAACTATTTCCCTTGCTAGGCACCATACCCTTATCCCTATACTTGCTTCAGGAAACATTTATAACACACGAGTTTTACTCCCGACAAAATACCTCTACACATACTCCACTTATCTCTGGTCACACTGACCATGTTAAGGTGGTCCTTCTCTCGGACATTGGTAGTCTCGTCTCTGATGACTACCTCCGTTGTTCCCTTAGCTTGGATGGCCCTAAGGAACACGCTAATAGTTTCCACATCTCTTACTAAAATTACCATCGCTTGGTAAGAATTCAACTACCCAAATCATTTTAATGGGTCCCCCGATGGGTCTCCCCCTTGTTGTGTTTCTCCAACACCGTTTCCCCCAGTCTTACTCTATATAAAATCTTTGATTCTTTATCCCCCCACACAAGGAATCGTTTGCCCCATATTAACAAAATGCGACTTTATTTCCATCTGCATTGGCCGTCCAAGTAGAATTTCCCAGAAGTGCTAATAATTCTTCTTATATACAAATTCTCCCTTTAATGTTCTCTTCTCCATTTCACCCACTTCACCCTGTGTAAGGTTTGCTAAATAATGAAATTCCTCCTCACAAAGTGACCTATGTCCGACCCTCTTGTGTGAGTTCAGAATGACATTCGCATCTCATTCTGAACATCTAATGAAGGAACTTATGGACAAACCATACTTATTCGCCTTCTCTCGACGACACATTTCACTTCTAAGTGTGGTAGTTTCCTCATCATTGTAACCCCGCTCTTACGAGACAAGAAAATAATTTTCCCCAAATTTTCACTCCCGATTAGCCATACCACGTCATATGTCCAAGCCTTTGGATATTTTACGTTAGTTGGCTAGTACACGCCTTCTCCGCATTTCTAGTATTTCCACTGCTGGTTCTTTTCAATGTTTCGTCCGATTCTCTCCCAATCCAACGATGTTGGGTGATTTAAATTTGACCCCACTTTCTACTGTAGTTGTACCTTGAAGTCACAAGTTGCACCTTAGACGTCTTTACCATCCTGGACTTCTGTGCCATAATATGGGTGACTTCAACTACTGCCATCCTTCTTTAATAAATCAAGTGACCTCAACTGATCTTTACCTCCTGTTGTCCTCCCAACTGTCCTCGCCTGACGTACTACATTGATCGGCATACGAACACACTCGAATGCAAATAGGATTCACTATCATATACATCATAGAAGAAGAACGAAATCTCACCAAATAAATCAACAATCCTAATCATAGGGCTCTATATCAATGAAAGCTACGTTGGAAGCATAATAAGCCGCACAGATCCTAAAGGACACTAAAAGCTAATGCTCTGATACCACCTTTGACACCCCGTCTAATTAAGTACCGGGTAGCTACTCCTTTATTAAATTAATACAGAATATCAAGTTGGTTCAGTCTTACCATCACTGTCGAAAAATATTTAATTAATTACTAGCCACCTAATATTTAAAAAGAGAGAGATGTCAAATTTTATTAATTAGGTTATCCAATAACCAAGAATTAAATCATTAACCATCAATCGCATAAACAATCTCGTATGAATAACCAACGAAATGAAATCAACCGAGTCTGGAGTACACACTCCAATAATAATAATGCTAGAGTAAATAAAGTCCCAATACAAGAGTTTGAATAATTAAACCAATAACCGAAATAATGATAGACTGTAACTACAACCTCTAAATAATAGTAGACGACATGACCTAACTGATACCAATGACTCTGAATGAACCAATGATAAATATGAAGGCTTTTAATACCAAAATCCTGCAGCTTCCACAGCAGCTACAACATGTCATCATAATGGAACTCCTATGCTTGGCGTCCCTGTGGGTGGGCACCTAAAATGTTTTTACAAAACAAAATAGATTTGGTTGAAAGCGGATCAGAGCCCGAGGTGAAAATAGTTTAAAACTTTAGCAAGTGTTTAAATTACAATTAACCAACACATATTATAAACATGTTAGTTGCGTACTCTCATATGAGTTTCTCACATCTTAACTAATGTGCACGCCTAACGTATGACCTTAACCCATCCAAGTTATGTCACTAACTAACTAGTCTGTACCTCTTCCGCTTCTGCGTTCTACCATACGATGTCTACTCTTAGTACCCATAACAGTTATATTCATAACCCATATTCGCATTAATTAAAATTACTTATCTCAAGTGTTAATTAAATTCTCATTCTTAGCCCATTCAAATATTTTAGTTATTCACATCTACTAAACAACAATGAACCGGTCACAAGTACATAACTATATCACTCCCAGTACATAAATACATATATAGCACCCCCTAGGCTAGGCTGCGGTGCACGCATACTCTGCTATCAAATCCCGGTACATCACGTACATAGGGACTACGAGTTCCGAATCTCTCAAGAACTATTTCAATAAGCAAAATCACACATATTGAAGGCGAACATAGTTCACATATCCATGGGTCACGCACATACCTACGCTCCCATGGTCAGCTGACTTATTAACTCACAAATAAGTCATTCACAGTCCTATGTCTTTACAAAAAAAACTAACCTCCCGTGATAGCAAGTATGGTAGGTATGTCATACACATAAGCAATTCATTCACTAGGCATTCACACATCCTTAGTAATCATATTTTAATATAGATATTCACATTCTATGTAGTAAGTCTCGTATGTAGTAACATTATCCCGAACATCATACGTAATTATATTTAACTTGATAACTTTCTCTCGTCGTGTCAATTTGAGTACCTAAACCCACCCCAAAAGGTTACTAGGCCTCCTATTAGCGTCTAATGTTATCTCAGTAACTTAAAGACCCACCATTGTTGTTCTTATCCTTACCTCAGCGTTAATTTCCATTATAGTTTCAATTTGAATGATTTCTAACCGTAACTCACTTGGTAGTCCCTCGTAAGTAATAGTATTCAAATACCTAAGGTAATACATTTTTTCGGGCTTCAACTAAGACCCTACTGTCCTTAACTAAGTCCCAAAATATCAATTTAATCATCCTAATAATTATCATCGCCCTTGAGACTTTTATTAAGCCTTAAGGGAAAACGATTGCCAAAAATAAGAAGGGGTCGATCGATCGAAGAAAAGGGGACGATCGATCGATCGACATTCTTCAGTCGATCAATCGATCAAGCAGGTATCAACCCTGATTTTCTTAAACAGTTACGGGTTTTCCTCCTTTTACACCTATAATTCTTCATTACAATGTCTTAAACTCCCAACCAAGTATACTAATTATCATACCAACATGTTTGCATCATTTCCCACGTTTTAGAATCATCAAATCAAAGTAGAACATCTAGTTCTTGGATCAATTTACCTAATTTTTCATACAAAAACCCTAGTTTTCCTATTTCTTCAAGAAAACGATATAATTCAATACAATTTCATAATTCTCTACCCATAAATCAAAATTTCGTGGCTACTATTATCTCCAATATTAAACTACATGCAAGGCCTACCCAGATTATGATTTAAATTCTTCAAATCCATTCAATTTTCATGATTTAAGGTTATTCTTCGATTCTAACCTAACATGAATGATATATGCGCTAAAATATTGCAAGTTAAATCACTTGCCTCATAATGACGATTCTGATCCGATGAAGTAGACGATATGTGGATGATCCTTACTTTACGATCAATTCGGTGGTGGTGACGGTGGTGCAAAAGCCTCTAATTGGTGGTTCTCCTTTGGAAACTACATTTTCTTCCACTCTAATGGCTGTTTATGATTTTTGGTTGAGAAACCCTAAGGGATTCAAGTGCTGGATGATATTAACTGTCTAAAATTCGTTGGTCACTATTCACCCAAAAATAGGAATGACTAAAATACTCTCCCGAGTTGTCGGTTATGCCTAAAAATGTCTCGGGACCCAAACTAAACCCTCAGTTAGTATTTTCTGACTATCTCGAACCTTCCGGACACGTTGGCTCACTTAAAATTCTCATACGGATGACATACAAATAAAATACTTTCAAATCCATTAAATTGGGTCCTGACACGAGTGACACGCGCATCCCATCTAAATTACCGAAATTGCCGTATTTTCAACTCACAATAATTTTAATAAATTCAACAATCATATATTACCATAATCACTTTGTAATATTCAACAATATTATAATAATCAAATCCTAACTCTCGTCTCGCTAGCATTTAAATCCGGATTATTTCTAATTAATTACCCCAAATTAATTTTAATAAATCTCATAATTCAAGGCAATTTAATTTATTAAATCGCATAATTAAAAGCCATAAAAATACAGTGTATTACAATTCCATCGAATGGTGAAAACGTAAAACAACCACAAAACATCTCGTAAGAGTCACGAACTCCTCGTACGGGACCAATGTGACTCGTAGGAACCGATCGCGTAGTCACGAAGCTCCTAGTTTGAGTGTAAGACGTAAATTTGCAAAAAAAAAAACTTAAGCATAAAAACATGTCATCGAAGGGTGAAAGCGTAAAACAACCACAAAACATCATGTAAGACTCACGAGCTCCTCGTACGGGACCAATGTGACTCGTAGGAAGCGATCGTGTAGTCACGAGGCTCCTAGTTTGAGTATATGATGTAAATTTGCAAAAAATTAGACTTAAGCATAAAAATACTCCATCGAAGGGTAAAAATGTAAAATGTCCACAAAATAGTCCCGTAAGAGTCACAAAAACCTCGGATGGGACCAATGTGACTCGTAGGAACCGATCGTGTAGTCACGGGGCTACCGATTTGAGTATACAACATAAATTTACAAAAAAATTAGACTTAAGCATAAAAACATGCCATCGAATGTTGAAAATGTAAAATAGCAACAAAACGTCTCGTAAGAGTCACAAAATCCTCATACGGGACCAATGTGACTCGTAGGAATCGATCGCGTAGTCACGAGGCTCCTCGTTTGAGTGTACGACGTAAATTTGCAAAAAAATAAACTTAAGCATAAAAACATGCCATAAAAGGGTGAAAATGTAAAACAGCCACAAAATGGTCCCGTTAGAGTCACGAATACCTCGAACAGGACCAATGTGACTCGTACGAACTGACCGCGTAGTCACGGGGCTCTCGGTTCGAGTGCACGACGTAAATTTGCAAAATAATTAAATTTAAGCTTAAAAACATGCCATCGAAGGGTGAAAATGTAAAACATACACAAAACGATCCCGTATGAGTCCCGAACACCTCGTACGGGACCAATGTGAATCATAGGAACCAATCGTGTAATCATGGGGTACCCGGTTTGAGTGTATGACGTAAATTTGCAAAAATTAGACTTAAGATTAAAAATATGCCATCGAAGGGAGAAATCATAAAACAGTCACAAAACGGTCCCGTAAGAGTCACAAAAACCTCGGACGGGACCAATGTGGCTCGTAGGACTCAATTGCGTAGTCACGGGGATTTTGATTTGAGTATACAACATAAATTAGTAAAAAAATAGACTTAAGCATAAATACATGCCAACGAATGGTGATAACGAAAAATAGTCTCAAAACGTCCCGTAAGAGTCACAAACTCCTTGTACGGGACCAATGTGACTCGCAAGAACCGATTGTGTAGTCACGAAGATGCTAGTTTGAGTGTACGACTTAAATTTGTAAAAAAAAAACTTAAGCATAAAAACATGCCATCGAAGGGTGAAAGCGTAAAACAGCCACAAAATGGTCCCGTCAGAGTCAGGAACACCTCGAACGGGACTAATGAGACTCGTACGAATCGATCGCGTAGTTACGGGGCTCCCGAATTAATTATACGACTTAAATTTACCGAAAGTTAGACTTAAGCACCAAAACATGCTATCGAAGGGTGAAAACGTAAAATAGCCACAAAATGATCCCATAAGAGTCATGAACACTTCGCACGGGACCAATGGACTCGTAGGAACTGACCGACTAGTCACGGGGCTCCCGGTTTGAGTGTACGACGTAAATTTAAGAAAAATTAAACTTAAGCACAAAAACATGCCATCGAAGAGTGAAAACGTAAAATTCCAGAAAATGGTCCTGTATGAGTCACGAATACCTCGAATGGGACCAATGTGACTCGTACGAACTGACCGCGTAGTCACGGGGCTCCCGGTTTGAGTATACGACGTAAATTTGCAAAATAATTAAATTTAAGCTTAAAAACATACCATTGAACGGTGAAAATGTAAAACATTCACAAAATGATCCCGTATGAGTCCCGAACACCTCGTACGGGACCAATGTGACTCATAGGAACCAATCGTGTAATCATGGGGCCGCCGGTTTGAGTGTATGATGTAAATTTGCAAAAATTAGACTTAAGATTAAAAATATGCCATCGAAGGGAGAAATCATAAGACAGACACAAAACGGTCCCGTAAGAGTCACAAAAACCTCGGACCGGACCAATGTGACTCGTAGGACTCAATCGCGTAGTCACGGGGCTCCTGGTTTGAGTATACAACATAAATTAGTAAAAAAATAGACTTAAGCATAAATACATGCCAACGAATGGTGATAACGTAAAATAGCCACAAAACGTCTCGTAAGAGTCACAAACTCCTCGTACGGGACCAATGTGACTCGCAAGTACTGATTGTGTAGTCACGAAGCTCATGGTTTGAGTGTACGACATAAATTTGTAAAAAAATAAACTTAAGCATAAAAACATGCCATCAAAGGGTGAAAGCGTAAAACAGCCACAAAACGGACCCGTAAGAGTCAGGAACACCTTGAACGGGACTAATGAGACTCGTACGAACCAACCGCGTAGTCACGGGGCTCCCGGATTAATTGTACGACTTAAATTTGTCGAAAGTTAGACTTAATCACAAAAACATGCCATCAAAGGGTGAAAACATAAAATAGCCACAAAACGATCCCATAAGAGTCACGAACACCTTGCACGAGACCAATGGACTCGTAGGAACCGACCAACTAGTCACAGGGCTCCCGATTTGAGTGTATGACGTAAATTTAAGAAAAAATAAACTTAAGAACAAAAACATGCCATCGAAGAGTGAAAACGTAAAATGCTAGAAAACGGTCCTGTAAGAGTCACGAATACCTCGCACGGGACCAATGTGACTCGTAGGAACCGACCACGTAGTCACGGGGCTCCCGATTTTAGTGTACGACGTAAATTTGCGAAAAATAAGACTTAGGCATAAAAACATGCCATCGAAGGCGAAAACGTAAAGCTGCCACAAAACGGTATACTAAGAGTCACAAACACCTCGCACAGGACTAATGTGGCTCGTAGGAACCGATCACATAATCACAGGGCTCCCGATTTGAGTGTACATATGTTTATAAAAGTATTGGACTTAAGCACAAAATCATGCCATCGAAGGGTGAAAACATAAAATAACCATAAAACGGTCCCGTAATAGTCACAAACACCTTGTACAGGGACCCATGTGACTTGTAGGAATCGACCGCGTAGTCACGAGGATGATCACGTAGTCACAGGGCTCTCGGTTTGAGCGTACGACGTAAGTTTGAAAAAAATTAGACTTAAGCACAAAAACATACCATCGAAGGGTGAAAATGTAAAACAGCTACAAAATGGTCGGGTACACAAACACCTCGCACGGGACCAATGTGACTTATCAGAACTGGTCGCGTATTCATGACCCTCCCGTTTTGAGTGTACAAAGTAAATTTATAAAAAAATTAGACTTAAGCATAAAAATATGCCATCGACAGTTGAAAACTTAAAACGGCAACAAAACGGTCTTGTAAGAGTCACGAACTCTCACACGAGACCAATGTGACTCGTAAGAATCGATCGCATAGTCACGGGGCTCCTGGTTTGAGTGTACGACGTAAATTTGCAAAAAAATAAACTTAAGCATAAAAACATGACATCGAAGGGTGAAAACATAAAACAACCATAAAACGGTCCCATAAGAGTCATGAACATCTCGCACGGGACTAATGTGACTCGTAGGAACTGACCGCGTAGTCACGGGGCTCCCGATTTGAGTGTATCACGTAAATTTATGAAAAATTAGACTTAAGCATAAAAATATGTCATTGAAGGGTAATAATGTAAAAAAAAACAGAAAACGGTCCCGTAAGAGTCACGAACACCTCGTACGGGACCAATGTCTGTCGTAGGAACTGATCGCATAGTCATGGGGCTCCCGATATGAGTGTACGACTTAAATTTACCAAAAATTAGACTTAAGCATAAAAATATGCCATTGAAGGGTGAAACGTAAAACAACCACAAAAATGGTACCGTAAGAGTCACGAACACCTCACATAGGACCAACGTGACTCGTAGGAACCGACTGCATAGTCACGAGGCTCTCAATTTAAGTGTACAACGTAAATTTATGAATAATTAGACTTAAGAATAAAAACATGCCATCGAAGGGTGAAAATGCAAAATAGCCAGAAAACGGTCCCGTAAGAGTCACGAACACTTCGCGCGGGACCAATGTGACTCGTAGGAACTGACCGCGTAGTCATGGGGCTCCCGGTTTTAGTGCACGACATAAATTTGCAAAAAAATAGACTTAAGCAAAAAAACATACCATCGAAGGGTGAAAATGTAAAACCACCACAAAACGGTCCGGTAAGAGTCACAAACACCTCGCACGGGACTAAATTTGACTCGTAGGAAACGATCGCATAGTCACGGGGATCCCGATTTGAGTGTAGGGCGTAAGTTTGCAAAAAAATTAGACTTAAGCACAAAAACATGCCATTGAAGGGTGAAAACGTAAAACAACCACAAAATGGTCCCGTAAGAGTCACGAACACCCCGCACGTAACCAATGTGACACATAGGAACTGACCGCGTAGTCACGAGGACGATCGCGTAGTCACAGGGCTCCCGGTTTGAGTGTATGACGTAAGTTTGAAAAAAATAGACTTAAGCATAAAAAAATACCATCGAAGGGTGAAAATGTAAAACATCCATAAAACGGTCGAGTAAAAGTCACAAATACCTCGCACGGGACCAATTTGACTCGTCGGAAATGGTTGCGTAGTCATGGCGCTCCCGGTTTGAGTGTACAAAGTAAATTTACAAAAAATTAGAATTAAGCATAAAGACATGTCATCGAGAGGTGAAAATGTAAAACAGTCACAAAACGGTCTTGTAAGAGTCACGAACACCTCGTACGAGACTAATGTGACTTGTAGGAACCGATCGCGTAGTCTAAGGGCTCCCGGTTTGAGTCTACGACGTAAATTTGCAAAAAAATTGACTTAAGCTTAAAAACATGCCATCGAAGGGTAAAAACGTTAAACAACCACAAAACGGTCACGTAAGAGTCACGAAAACCTCGCACGGGACCAATGTGACTCGTAGGAACCGATCACGTCATCACGAGGCTCCCGGTTTGAGTGTACAACGTAAATTTGCAAAAAAATAGACTTAAGCATAAAAACATGCCATCGAAGGGTGAAAATGTAAAATAGCCACAAAACGGTCCGATAAGAGTCACGAACACCTTGCCTGGGACCAATGTGGCTCGTAGGAACCAACCGCATTTTCACGGGGCTCCCAATTTGAGTGTACATAGTAAATTTGCAATATTCAGGTTTTGATTATGTTTTTTTATTTTAATGTTCTCAATTTGATTGCTTATTAGATTTTGTGCATCCATATAATGTTTGTGTGTTGAAATTTTGATGTAACAACGCCGTGAGTTAGTTGTTCATCTGTAGTGATCTTTAAGTTGGGCGAGTTTGTGTTATAAACAACTCTTGAACTGCACATTTGTACATCTTTTTCTACGTGAGGTTGTTTAGTTATAACATCTGGAAAGTTCATCTTACCCCCAGTTGAGTTGAAATGTTAAATAAAAACCTTGTTAGACTTGAAATTATCAAACAACTACACAATATTAACATACCCTGCTTTTTTTTGCTCTGTGGCCAGTGAATGAGAAGCAGGACTGCTATTTTTTTTCCCTTCAAAGTACAACATATATATATATATATATATATATATAAAATAAAGGAGGAGGGCTTTTTTGTCTCCCCCAACTAACGGTTCAGATCAAATATGTTGGATTTGGTCTTTATCAACTAACCGCTCAGATTAAATCTCGAGGGATTTGATCTTAACCAATTAATGATTGAGATCACTTCGTTTATCCATCAGTTGATTCTAGGATACATCATTTCCATTTGTACCCACAAAAACCGTAAGGCTCGATGTCTTCACTTCCCACATTGGGAGAACCGATGTGCTCTTTCTCTCTCCCATTTGAGATTACTTTTTCACTCTCTTTTTAACATAAGGTTTATGATATATGCGCATATCTTCTAGGAAAGAATAATTAGGTGTGAGATGGTTTGTTTATTTCTTGATATATTATCTATTTTTCGCGTACTGTGGATAATATATTGATTTGAATTTGAGGTTTTTTTGTGCTTTAAGACCTGTGTTTGTTTGAGTTAATTATGTTTTCTCTATTAAAGATTTGTACACAGGATTTGAAAGATTTATACACACGATCTGAAAGGGTTATATTTTCACATCTCATCGTTGAAGGTTTATACACAGGATCTGAAAGGATATGTATAGAAGAGCTACTCGATAAGTGTTTGTTGAGACTTTTTTTAGTTGTATAGAAGAGCTTTATATAGAAGAGATGTATAGAAGAGCGTTTTTTAGCTTTGTATAGAAGAGCTACTCGATTTTTTAGATGTATATATTTTATGCGTTTTATTTTTCCTTGAAACAGTAGGGGCATAAGCGGGAGCCAAAGACACATTCAAAGTCGTCCCACCGCTCTTGTGTGACTCAATAGAAGCATCAGCGGCAGGTCTAGCGGCAGCAGGGGCAACAACAGTTGAGGGTTTTTGGTGCTTTAAGACCTGTGTTTGTTTGCGTTAGTTATGTTTCAAATCTATTTGACATTTAGATAGATAGTGCCTCCTATGTTTTCGATCTATTTATTATGCATAACCTGATTTAGATCTTGATCTGAAATATTTTACCGCTTATACTATTTATTTAGATGTTAATTTTTCTGACTTTGTTATTGTAGGTGTTAATCTATGGAGTTAGGGATGATAAATTTTGGGACTGATAATGGAGGGGGTCATGTATTGAACCAGGAACCGAGGTTGGGTGGCACATGGCTGATCGAACCGGGGCTGGAGCCGGAGCCGGAGCCAAGCTCCTCTTACTCACGTCTTCCTTTTTTTCCTCTTTTAGTTCTTCATCATTTTTAGTTTTAACCATGTCCATGGTTGGATTGATCCATTTGGTTTTGGTTTTGTTCAACTAACTGATTCTTTATTTTTTTCAGGTTTTGATGGGGTAGGACTAGATTGTGGGCAATGGTAAACTGTTGGTAGCAGTAGGTGGGGCTGGGTTAGTTGTCTTCTAAACAGGTAGGGCCACGGTAAGTTGTTGGTAGCAGTAGTTAAAGTTTTGATCTATGTTATTTTTTTATTTTGTGAGGAATTTTTTTTAATGTTTAACTGATCTTCGTTCATGGTTGTCTTCAAGATCGGGGAGTTGGCCCATGAAATATTCTCGACATGAGATCTTTGAGTGGATGGATGCAATTAGAAATTATATTCATTGTTTGGTGATGATTGAAAAATGTTATTATGAGGTTGTTGTTTCGGTGGTTTGCGAATGTGGTAGATATTACCGATGTCTTTGTGTTTGTAGGTGCATTATGTATTTTTGAGGTTTTGTATTTATTCTTCATAGCAACTTTTTTGTTTCTCCTTATTCATCACTGATCTGGGTTTGGAGTTTTTTTAAATTTCTTATGGTGCAACTGATTTAAAGGTTAGATAATTATTCTAATATATGTTTTTTTCTTGGTCTTTATAAAGGTAAATGACAGCTACATAGATCACAATGTATGGGTTTTTTAAATGTGATATGGGTTTGAAAATCTGGGTTTTGACTTTCGATACAGAGTTTTTGGGTTTGGTTCACGTCCATCTACAAATCTAGGTTTGGAGTTTTTTTTTTAATTTCTTAGGAAGTAAATGATTTAAAAGTAAAAAAATTGTTATAAGATATGTTTTTTTATTTTCCTTTTTTAAAATGCCTATTTAATGAATGCGAATTTTTGTAGGTAATGTATCTGTAGCTTTGAATTTTTTTGGTAGATGAGATTCTGTTAGGACAACTATTTTTGGGCTCAAGGAAGTTTTAAATGCAACAAGGACTACTTTTACAGCCGTAAGGCCTATGGGAAGTAGGTCGGCAATACATTAAATAGGCATGGAACGAAAAAAATGATTTGACAAAAAGAAACATTATCTCAAAGCAACACGTTAAGTATGATAATGTTTGTCGAGTATGTGTGTGTGTGTGTGTGTGTGTGTGAGTGAGAGAGAGAGAGAGAGAGAGAGAGAGAGAGAGAGAGAAGGGGACAAATTATTGTCTATTTTATATCTTCCTCATTTAATATTTGTTCCGTCATTTATTTGTCAAATGTTTTTAATTATAATTTTTTTTCATTATAAGTTTAACTATTCATGTATACCTATTTACATATGTTTTTTTATTTAGCATAATATGATATTATGCTATTCACTACGATGTACTGTTTATTTAAATGGATTGGTGTTATTTCCATATTTAGATGCCTTCATTCACTTGGATCATTTTGTGATATGGGTCTCAAGAAAACATAACAGAAAAATGGTATTAGCATATATTTTGACCCATTAATTTTAGGATAGTATGTATTTTTCTTATTATTACATAAATTTTGTCACGTTTTATCTTTTACACCGGTATGAATGTGCTATAATCACTTACAATCGGGATCAACTTATATATATATATATATATATATATATATATATATATATATATATATATATATATATAACAGTATATATACATATATATATAATAAAGCAGGGGTGTTTTCACTATTCATGCCATGTCATATAAGTTTTATATACAAAATTTAACCACATCATATGTTGCCACATCATATAAACTGAACACAAATCCTTCAACTTCCATATCATAGCTAATTTTTAAACACAAGACTCAACAAAATGTGTTGGTAAAAGACATGCTTCTCAAGTCAAGACCTCGATCCATGTGTGCTTTTAATTTATGGGAGACGTATCAAGTACAATTAGTCCCATGTCTCGAGACAAACCCCCAGAAAATCCATCACCCCTCCTTATCTCATCTCTGGAACCATGCTCTCTCTTCACTTACCTCACGCCTCTCCCACATTCACACAGTTCACACTCCCATTTTCAAATCGCGTTCTTGGTACTAACTCTCTCTCTCCTAAAATGGTCATCTGGGCTTTATAAAATGGGATGCAGATTTTCGGGTTGTCTCTCTGATCATCTAAAAGCAATGGATTTCTAGTTTGTCTCTAATTTACTTCTATTATTTTATTTCGGTTATCTGATTTTCGTTCTCTGATTTTTGGCTCAGAATTCTGGTCTCTCTGGTGCTGATTTTTTCTTTCAGATTTTCGGTCTCTCCGTTGTTGATTTTTTCTTTCAAATTTCTGGTGATGAGTTAGAAACCAAACTTGACTGCTTTGTTTATGTTGGTGGCACTTTGTGTATGGTTTTTTGTTGCAGATCTATAATTTATGTTGGGTACTTAAGAGTTTTTTTTTTCTTAATTTTGGTGATGAGTTTTATTCCAGATGTGAGATTCGCGGTGATGAGTTAGAAACCCATTTTTGACTGCTTTGGGTATATTTTTTGTTGCAGAAAATATCATTTTAGTTGGAAACTTGAGTTTTTTTTTTCAGATCTCCGGTTTTGCTATCAACAGTTGTATTAAATTTCTGAATAAATGGGTCGAAATATGACACCGGGGTTGGATAAACATGATGTAATGACGTTGGAATTTGACGCCACTCAAAATGGTGGAGAATGCCGGAGATTGTGCAGTGTTTGTTCGCACCTTTTTTTTTATTCTAGAACATGTTCAACCATATGTTGGCATCACCAGGGAGTATACACTTTTATTAATAATTGTCTTTTGGTAATTTTTATAGGTCTGGAAGACGTGAGCTCCGATCATCACACCATCAAGAGAGAGTTGATATGACATTTGTTTTGCTAATTGCTTTATGACATTTTTTTTGGTAGGTGTTGTGGTCATGGTTTTAAATAACGGTATCGGATAACGTAACGGTTGCGGTATCGGTGTAACGGTATCGGGAGTATCGGACGTAATGTAACGGGAATCGGTTACCGCAAGCATGATTTTTTTTTTTACCATTCACAAATACCATAAATTAAAATGATACTTTTATTTTAACTATATAAGGTTGAATTTAATTAATATGTGGATTCATTACATAGTATTAATGCACAATAAAGCATTTTATTACTCAATCAAATACTAAAAATTGAAAACACATTACGCAATAACTTGCAATATGCTCAAATGTCATTGTACAATTAAAAACACATTATGCAATAACCTGTAATACTAAAAATTCTAAATAGTTTGGCAGAATTTTGTATTGTTTTTGGTACTTTTATTAGTTTCTTGTTGCACCATATTTTTGGGCATGTAATATCATATTAAATAATAACACATATTAAATTAAATAATTATTAATTTTTTAATGTATGATAATTATTAGTTGACTTAAATAATTTTTTTGATAAAATTTTGGATGTTTTTTTAAACATTTTTTTGGCACCTTATATTTTAGGGCTGCAATGTGATTTCTCATCTAATGAGTTAAAAATAAGATGAGATAAATTTTTTTTTTCGAAACTTAAATGATCTATTAAAACAAAAAGTGCATAACAAAAATTGTGCCCTCTTTCCTCTCCGGACACTTAAAACAAAAATTAAACTTTTTTTCCTCTCCTTTCAACCACTAAATGAGATAAGGTGTCAATCACAAGAAAACCTATATCTCTCTTTTACGACAAAGCAACAGCAGAGCAACTCTTACCTCTTCTCCCCTCAAACACAAAATTCCATATATCAAATACACACGCATACTCACCTTGAAAATATGAGAAATGAATGTTGTCAATGAAGCTTGGTCTTGATTTATTGTTCTGGATCTGGAGAATGGTTGAAGGAAGAAAGAGTGAAAGCCAAAGTTGTAGATTGTAGGGTGAGTTCTTGACAAATATGTAAGGAAAAATGATGGCAATCTTCTTTCACACAAAGAAAACATATCGGCTGGCCCCCACCAGGTTTGTAAAAGCTGTTGCTGAAGAACAAAAGTTACCAAAACTTTGTTTTTCTCATCTATCAAAATTGGACCATAACGGGTGGTAACAGATTATAAAGGCATTACCATTACGTATCGGATTGGTAACGGGATACAGATGTGAATTTGGTACAACCCGATATATCGATATGTATCTGAAACGGTTCCTAGAGATACCGTTATGTAACGACCGATTCGTTACGTAACGACCATTTTTTAAAACTATGGTTGTGGTTGTAAATGGTAGGTATTGCTTTATGATATTCTGTTCAGGTTTGTAAACTAAGTTTTCTTTCCTTTATGTTCATTTAATTAATTTTTTGTTCATGCCATTATAAATCCAATTTGGATACTCAACTAAAAAAATTCAGGCCACTTAGTTCTGGATTGTATAAATGTGACCCTAAATGACTTTTTAATGTCTTTAATGAGGATTAGAGCCACTGTTGAGAGTCTTATTCACTTAATTATTTATTGGAAACTCATTTACAACTTTTTGGATGGGATACTTAATCAATGACCACCTAACAATAAAAAATTATTTTATGTTACTAGGTCTCCCTAGCATTTTTGTTGTCATATATTATGTTCGGTCATAAAAATGAGTTTGAAATATAGGCCATACAAATATTGGCTCATTTATTTGCATAACAAATAAAATATAATGGATGTATTCATCATTTTTAGTTCTCCAATAATAATAGGTTAATATATAATTTACAAAAAAATATATTTTAATTTATTTTGTTTATAAAAACTATATAAATCGGTTTTAAAAAGTTTTTTATATATAATAAATTACATTTTTTATAGGTACGGAATTGATACAGATTTTTATATAAAAAACAAATTTACATCATTTATCGTTTGGCTTGAGTGAAAAGTATTCTTACAGACACACATAAATTAAATCCACTTTGTAATGCTTTAATGACCTTTAGTCTGGCAAGTCTGGCAAAGAAAGTGTGTGGCTCTGGTTTCTTACCAAAAGAAAAAGAAAAAGAAAAAGAAAAATGAGTGTACTATTCCCAATATTGTGCAATGTGAGATGACCACTCATGTGTTGCATGTATTATTTTATTGTGTTGGTTACAACCTAGAGTTTCGTGCGTATAAACTGTTGACGGAATGCTGCTCATACCACCACAAAAAGGACCCTCAACATTAATGGTCAACCGGGTATCGCAAACAAATCAAGGAAAATTCGCTTGGGATTTGCCTTAGTAAAAGCATGGTCATGGACACGATACAAACATAACATAATGTGTCAATTCGAAGTCATTTTTTGTGACGTTTTTAAAAGTCATGTTCTTTTCAATTTTTTGTTATGAAATGTAACCCAAAATGGATCCATGAAAAACAAAATACAAATGTGAAATAATTATTCGTTGTGCCACTGACATTAGTATAACGAAGTGTTTAATTACTAATAATTAAACATGGATCATTACGTAAATTGTGTTTTTGAAACTGAATTAGCTATTGTACAATTGTGACTTCAAAATATATTTAATGTCCAAATTCTTTTTCCATATTCAATATTTTAATGAAAATGTTAGATGCAATAGACATACACTAAATTAAATTCACATACGTGCAATTGACATGGGTGCAATTGTTATTTTTTTAGACATGCACACATTGAATCAATGCGTTGATATTATTTTTGGTTATAAAATTTTCAGTTACTCTAAAAGATTAAAACTAATAAATTTGTAGAATTAAAATATTTAAAATGTACACATACTAAATCAGTTGTGATTATTTATGATCGTGTCATTTTAATTGTTTAAACCATTAATCCAACAATTTCCTTTGAAATCATGTGTATTTAAAATATCATATTCTCGCTTCTTAAATTTTAATGACCATAAAATTATATGGTTGTGATGTGTTGAACTCTGGACGAAATTAAGGTAGTGCCATCGATGCGGAATATGAACTCTTGGCTACATGGGAACAAACTTATCTCAAAAGCAAATTTATCATCATGCCATGGACACTGATAGAAAATATCACAGGAACAAATTTATTACCGTGCCATCGGCACGGGTACACCCTAGTATATATACATATATGACTACTATAGTCATATATGGATATATAATAATATTAGTATTGTAGGTAGCGAGTAGGCATCACCTAAGAAAGCCGCACTCGAAGAAAAACCAGTTTTTCAGTTTCGGTACTCAAGTTCCAATTTTATATATATATATATATATATATATATATATATATATAAACTATTATAACTGTTTATATAACATTTATATATAACTATTTTTATAAATATAAATATAATACTTATAAGTTATTATTATCTTTTGAAGTCGGATAGATTATAATTTATTTTGTATTTTGTGTAGAATGAAAATGGATTTGAGACACATGGAAAAGTCAATGGATATGGAGGATCGAGGTACGTATCTACTCGGATAGTTATTTAATTTTATGTAGCTACTCGGATACTATTTGTCGATATTTAGTCGGTGAAAGGGATTTAATGGTGGTTTAGCAGTGTTTTTGTTGTTGGGTTTATTTTAATGTTAAAAACAGGTTGGATTTTCGGAATAAACAAAGGAAACTCTCTTGAATTTTTCTGAAATTAAATAGTGTTTTAAATTGATTAAGTCAAACATACATGCATTTGAAGTTATAAAAACTCATGTAGTCATTTATTTTTGTATTTTCTGTAGGTTGATGATGGATTTTTCTTGGAGTTAATATGTTCGTAATGGCTTGGAGCTGGGGTTTCTTATAGTGTAGGAGATCCATATTGTCACCGTCGTTTTAGTTTACATGGAATTTTTAAACATCTTTTGATGTGTTAATGTATTAGGTTAGATCATGTTTACATCTTTTGATGTGTTAGGATTTGTTATGTTCATATTTGGGAGGCATTTATTTTGTACCTTTATACTTGGATTGTGATGAAATATTATTTTCTAATTCATATTTATGAGATTTGGTTGAAAATTGTGGAATTTTTGTATTACTTATGATTGTATGACAAATATGCAATGTTATTTTGGATTATAAGGTTTAACGTTTGATGAAAAAAGTACAATTTTAAAATGTTTCCAATTGCAAAAAAAATAATAGGTAATAAATAAAAATCTAGTACTTTTGGCAACACATTTTTTTGTCGCCAAAAGTTATCATCTACATCTATCACTTTGGATATAGCAATAAATATTTGGTTGCGAAAAGATAACTTTTGGCAACACAAGAGATGTGTGGCCAAAGGTATAGCTTTTGGCAATATAAGAGTTATGTTGCCAAAAGGGTATACCTTTGAAAACACAGCTCCTCTGTTGCCAAAAGGCTATACCTTTGGCAACACAGATCTTGTGTTGCCAAAGATATTGTTGTTGGTAACACAATACCTATTTTGCCAAAGGTATAGCCTTTTGGCAACACAACTCTTATGTTGCCAAAAGGTAAAACTTTTGGAAACACAACTATTTTGGTTGTTGTTGAGGACAAATTATACAATACTTTTGGCAACACAATTGCGTGTTGCCAAAAGTATACCTTTAGCAACACAAGCCTGTTGTGTTGCCAACGGGTTTCCTAGACAGACAATAGGCAACAAGCTGGAAACATAGCAAAATATGTTGCCAATACCTTTTAGCAACATATTTTTAACTTTAGCAACATAATTTGTATGTTGCTAATGGTAAAAATTCTTATAGTGGGGCCATGTCGATCGTAAACTGATAGGATTTATTATGAGTGAACTCCACTAGTGGAAAATACGACTCCCTACCCCCTCCAAAATCAAGGACACACATGCGTAGCATATCCCCCGGTATCTGATTAGTACACTCGGTCTATCCATCTCTCTACAGGTCATATGCTGATCTCAATCTCAACTCTGTACCCATAGCCTCCTAAAAGTTCTCCCAGAAGTGTGGCACAAAAATCTTGTCTCTATCAGACACAATATCCAGGGGCACCCTATGCAATCTCACTACCTCGGCAATAAACAACTGTGCATACTAGCCCGTAGTGTAGTGTGTCTGCACTAGCAGAAAGTGAGCTACCTTGGTCAACCGATCCACTATTACCCATATGGAATCATGACCCCATTGTGATGTAGGTAGCCCATTGATGAAATCCATGGAAATGATCTCTCATTTACACGTAGGTATCTCCAGCGACTGAAGTAATCTTGGCGGTCTCTGGTGGTCCACCTTTACTATATGACAGGTGGTATATTTGGACTCAAACTCTGCAATGCCTTTCTTCATCCCACTCCACTAGTACTGTCGCCTCATATCCAGGTACATTTTACCCCCTTCAGGATGTAGCTTAAATCTGGACCCATGCGAATGCATCATCACTGATGACATAAGTCTTCTCCCTCTAGGACCACCAATCTCCCATTCAACCGCAAACCTCTATCCGAACTCATTTAATAGGACTCAACGCCCTCAGCTAAGATTCATACAATTTGATCATGACAAAACGTATCAGCTACTTGGGCCTGGATGACCCTCGTAACAATCTCTGGCGTGACCGTCATCAAAGATACAAAGGATCGGGCCACTGCATCCTGGTGTCCCAACCCTTTCCACTTCGCATTCCATACTTCCTCTACCTCACCAATCGGCCTACGTCTTAACGCATCCGCAACCACGTTAGTCTTTCCCTGATGGTGTTGTATCTCGAACTGATAGTCTTTCACAAACTCCAGCCA
Source organism: Sambucus nigra (assembly GCA_949130495.1). Lineage (NCBI taxonomy): Eukaryota > Viridiplantae > Streptophyta > Magnoliopsida > Dipsacales > Adoxaceae > Sambucus > Sambucus nigra. Next base: position 606,711,296 of record OX422212.1, read on the forward strand.
CCTGCGCTGACGCATGTTCAACTCCCGCTAAGTGAACAAGTATTACAGTGACTTTTGGTCTATGAACAAGTGAATCTTATCCCCTAGCAAATAATGCCTCTAAATTTCCAATGTGAACACGTCCGCTGCTAGATCCAGGTCATGGGTGGGGTAATTTATTTCATAAGGATTAAGATTACAAGAAGCATAAGCTATAGACTGCTCGTCCTGCTGAAGTACTCCCCCGAGTACCTGTAGAGAGGCGTCAATATACACCAGGTACTCCACCCCCCACCTGGGTAAAGTAAGAACTAGTGTCGAAGTCAACTTACCCTTCAGTTCGTCAAAATCCAATTGATAAGTGTCATCCCACACGTACGGTACCCCCTTACGAGTCCGATTCGTCAACAGACCCACTATTTTTGAAAAGCCTCAAAATAATCGCCTGTAGTATCCGGTTAACCCAAAGAAACTATACACCTCTATTGGTGTCGTGAGCTATCCCCACTCCCTCACTGCCAACACTTTTCTCGGGTCTACGGATGTCCCCAATTCTGACATAACATGCCCTAAAAATTGTACCTCCCATAACCAGAATCTGCAATTCTCATACTTTGCATACAACCGATGCTCTCGTAGAGTCCGAGGAACCAATATCGAGTTCTCAACCTGCTCCTCCTCAGTCTGTGAATAAATTAGTATATCATCAATGAAAATGATGACAAACTGATCTAAAAACTCTCTCAACACTCAGTTCATCAAGTCTATGAATACGATTGGAGCATTTCTCAGCCCGAACGGCATGACTCTAAACTCGTAAGAACCATACCTCGTTAAGAAAGCAGTCTTCGACACATCATTCTCCCTAATCCGTATCTGATGGTATCCCGATCTCAAGTCTATCTTCAAGAAGAAGGAAGCTCCCCTCAACTGATCAAATAAGCCATTGATTCAGGGCCACGAATACTTATTCCATATCGTGACCTTATTCAACTCTCTGTAGTCAGTGCAAAATCTCAATGAACCATCTCTCTTTTTCACAAACAATACCGAATTGCCCCAAGGAGAAGTTTTCCTATGAATGAAGCCCTAGCCTAACAGCTACTCAATCTGATTCTGTAACTCCCTCATCTCGGCTGGAGTTATACGGTATGGTGCACGTGCTATCGATCGAGTTCCCAGCATCAATTCTATAACGAAGTCTATCTCTCTACTGGGGGTAGGCCCGATATCTCCTGGAACACATAAAAAAACATACGAACATCTGGAATTAAATCTAAGGGAATCTCAATCTCCATAGGGGTCTCCCTCTCTATGTAGTATAAGTTGGTGGACGATCCTCCCTCTGGGCAAAGCAATTCCAGTAAAAACATCTCCTGGCCTGGAATGGCAAAGATAATACTCCTACCAAAACAATATATCATGGCCCTATAAGTTACTAGCCAATCCATGCCAATAATGGCGTCATGCTTATGAACATCTAAAAATAGCATATCCACAGATAGAATCAAGCTACCAATCTCTATACCTACTCCCCGGTACATAAAGAAAATCAAATACCCATTCCCCAATGGTGAGTCTACACATGTCACTTTACTCTCTGCTTGCCTAATAATCCCGAGGCTTGTGAAAAGATAGTGGCTATAAAATGGTGTGATGCTCGAGTATCAAATAAAACACGCCATATAGTGCCATGGATAGGAAATGTACCCTCAATCGCGGGTGTCTTTTGTGGTGCTACTAGCTGGTGGATGTTATAGACACGTCCATATTGAAATTTCTCCTGCTGAATGGGGGCTGCTGGAATGGCTGGTAAGGCTAGCATATGATCTGGCGCTGGGAGGGAGGCTGGGAAGAGCGACCTTTATGGCTCGTGACGGGCACCCTACTGCTATGGGGCCCTATCTCCCTCTGGGCAATCCTAGTTCCTATAGACACTCTTGCCACATCCAAAGCACCTTCCCTTAAAGTTTCCTCCCCTCTGTCCTTATTGAACTCGACCTTGATGGCTGTTACTACCCCGCCACTGGACCTGCTGAAAATGTTGTTGGCCCTGATGGCCCTATTGCTGACACTGTTGTTGGCGATGTTAACCCTGCTGGCCATGCTGACTGGACTGTCCCTATCTAAAGTCCACATATCCCTTCCTGGAATCACCGAATCAAAATCTCTTAGCAGGGTCCCCCTAATGGGAACTCTGCTCACTATGGAGGGTCTTCCCTTGAGCAGCACGTGCCCCACCGGCACCACTATCTCCAGTCTGACCCTACTGGTTGGACTCGCCTGCTCGCTTGCTTCCTTCCTGATGGAAGAAGTGATCCGGATAATGCAATAGAGCAGCGTTGAGTATATTAGTGAAAAGTATTCAACGACAGATTACTTATGAGATGCTGATGAATCTTACAGGCCAATTCATCCAAGAATAGTAAAAAAAAAATTCTTCGTTAGGTGCCTCATCCGGCACTATAGTGCGAAGTCTCATGAACTCCTCCTCATACTCTACAACCGTCAAACTCTCCTGCTTAAGATTTAGTAATGGCGGATGGGAAATATTTACGGTTAAACCGCACCTAAAAAGTCTGAATCGATATGCTATCCCTCTCCTCCAAGGTGGTAGTGGACTCCCACCACTGTAAAGTGGCCCCTACTAACTTGAAGGAAGCCAATAATTGCACTACAACAAAATGGTCAAATTGTCACCTTTCAACTGACCACCCTTGTTACGGTCATTGACCGTGACAACAAACACGCATTTTATGTCACGGTCATTGACCGTGACAAGACCGTGACAAAGAATTATCACGGTCATTGACCGTGACTAGTCCGTGATAAATATCTTTGTCACGAACTTGTCACGATCAATGACCGTGACAATTCTTTGAATAATTATCACGGTCAAGGACCTTGACACGACTGTGACAATGTCGTCAGTAAAATAAGCCCTAGGCTTTTTTTTTCCCACCGGTTTTTGGTTTTCCCTCTCTTTCTCTCTCTCTTATCTAAGCGATTTCAGCTCTCTCTCTCTCTCTAAGGTATGTTTTTTTTCTCTCTTTCTCTTTCATTTCTATATGTGTGTGTATGTGTGTATATATATGTGTGTATATGTATGTGTATATGTGGGTATGTGTGTGGTGGTGTGTGGTGGGGGAGGGGGTAGGGGGTGTGGTGGGATGTGTGTGTACGTGTGTGTGTGTGTGTGTGTGTGTGTGTGTGCAGGTGTGGTGGGGGTGAGGGGAGGGGGTAGAGGGTGTGGTGGGGGGAGGGGGCAGGGGGTGGGGTGGGGTGTGTGTGTGTGTGCAGGTGTGTGCGTTTGTGTGTTGCGGAGGGAGGGGGCAGGGTGTGGGGTGGGGGTGGTGGGGGTGTGGTGGGGGTGTGTGTGTGTGGTGGGGAAATCTAAACAATTGTATAGCTTTAACTAATAAATTGTATAGCTTTAATTGTAATTTTAATTGTATAGTTTTATATGAAAGTAAATTAATAATTAGTGCCCATTTCATATGAAAGTAGGATTGCCCCTCATTGTAAATTAGTAAATTAATAATTGTATACTTTAATTGTTAGTTTAATTGATGAAATGAATTAATTGAGTAGATGAATTAGAAGGAGTACGGGATACACATTTGTTGTTGACATTGCTGTTGGATTATTTTGTTTAGTAAATGTTGGGTTGGTTAGTTTTAAAAGTGGCCTGACCACTGGATTATTGTCCATATGGGGGTGAGATTTTTCGACTTTTTTTTCAGATTACTTTATATATCGAACAATATATATATATATATATATATATATATATAGTATGTGCGTGTGTGTGTGGCGGTGGGGGGGGGGGGGGGCAGGGGGTGGGTGGGGAGGTGGTGATGGGGGTGTGGTGGGTGTGTGTGTGTGTGGTGGGGCAATCTTAACAATTGTATAGCTTTAATTAATAAATTGTATAGCTTTAATTGTAATTTTAATTGTGATGGGGGTGTGGTGGGGGTGTGCTTGTACGTGTGCGTGTGTGTGGTGGGGGAGGGGGTGTATGAAAGTGAATTAATAATTAGTGCTAATTTTTATTTGTAGTAATTGTATATATTTTCATGTCTTCTCCTAATTTTTTTTTATCTGTACTAATAACATTTTTTTACAGCAAATGTCTCCTTCAGATATTAAGGTGAGGATGATGATGCTGGTTATGATGTCGTCTGGGCTCGATGGTAGCGGAGGTGACGAGGGCTCCTCGGCTCCTAGGCTCCCCAAATATGGAAAATTTGGGATTACCATCGAGAACAAGTTAAAGCTATTACCGAGATCCCTCGAGCTGCTAAAGACGGTCATCGGCCCGGGGTTTATGAGTTGGAAGGAGGTGCCAAAGGAGCTCAAGTTAGTTGTTTGGGCGGCAATACAAGTAATATATTTATATGAACATGAATATTTCAATTTCAATTTCAATTTCAATTTCAATATCAATTTCATTTTATATTTATATTTATTCGCAACTAACATTGTATTTGTTGGACAGGAACAATTCAAATTGGATTCAAAGCTACGCGATTCCATCTTGGAGCAGTTGAGGGAGAAACACAAGACGTAGAAGAAAAATATGCGGACACGGTACTTTGGTAAAACACGAGAGTCCATTATCAAATGGCGTGAATCCGTCCTGCCGAAGGAGCCGATCTCATTGGCACAATGGCAAAAGTTCATTAACAATGAGATCGGGGAGCAACAATGGGCATCTCGCCAATCGGGGAGGGGAAATCGGGCAAAAAAGACGGACGTGCACTACTCCGGTGGGACGTCTTACGCCGAGGTGGAGCATAGGATGATGGTAAGATTTAATTTTTCTGCAACTATAAAAATATATTATTCTGTATTATTTCACTATGCAAGGCCGATACTAATTTTACTTTATTTTATTTCAGGGGGTAGGGAGTGGCCCTGGGGGTAAGCCACATAGGCTCGATACTTATGTGGCTCTTCGAACGAAGAAGGGGAAGGACAAGGAGGTGTCCCCGAGTGTCGCAGCCACGATTGTAAGTAATTCGACAGTTTACTTTTTGTTAATTACGTTATAATTTTTTAGTTTACTTATTTTACTAATCATGTGCTTTTTGTCATTTCAGGCAAAGCTTAAGGAAGTGCATGAGTCGGAGTCTGGTGCCGACAAGGCATCTTTGTCCATAGACTCACTCAACCAAGTTCTTAGCTCTGATCGCAAGGGGAGGACAAGGGGGTGAGATCGTGGGTGGCCAAATCTAGGATCGTCGGATTGGAGACGAGCGACACCGGGTTGGCTTGAATGGTGGATTCACATGACACAAAGATGTCCCGTTTGGAGGTGACGATCCAAGATATGTACTCATTAATGAAGCGTACGTTGGGGGGAGATCGTAAGGGGAAAGAGAAGGAGAACGAGGTGGAGGAGGAGGTGAAGGAGGACGAGGTGCAGGATGACAAGGATGTGGACCTCGCTGCTTCATCACAGACACAGGCGTACTTCGATGATCCACTTCCCTAATTGGCGCCCTTCAACAGACCGATGTCGACAGTTGGTTGGTCGATCGTGTTCATATTGGACGTATTTGATGGACAGCGGATAGGGCGAGGGTTGAGGGACTCGAATATCGTCCAGGGTGGAATAGTTCATGGACGTGAGCTTCAAGAGATCGAGTCCAAAGTGCTCGTCATGCATGTGATACCCGGGAAGGAGAACTCCCTATTGTGGTTGCGTGAACAATGTGGCACGATGTATATTAGTGGGTGTGTCAATTCGTATATCGTGTGGCCTACTGACCTCCTCACATTTACCCCAGACATGTAGTGACATTATTTTTAAGTTGGTACATTTGAATTATATTATGGATTATATCGTCATGTATATTGTTTCTATTTTGAATATATATTTTCATTATCTTTAGTTTATTTGGATATATGATGTTGCTATAAAAGGTACAAATATACTGCTGGCAATGGCAGTGGCCATACGGCCCAACATATTTTATTTAAATTCATCCCAAAATTGTCACAATCATTGACCGTGACAACTAAATGTGTCACTGTCATGGCCCGTGTTACGACCATGACAATTCTAACGAACTTATCACGGTCAATGACCGTTACACATATGTGACAAAAAAATTAGTCTCCCCCCGAATTGTCATGGTCATTGACCTTGACAAGTTCAACTTGTCAAGGTCAATGACCGTGACAATTAGGCAGATTTGGTGTAGTGTTGTCTTTGAAATTTTGTGCATTCATACATGCACAGATGCCTATGGATGTCTTTCTTCCATTGGCTGACGATGATAATATTGAAACTACTCGAGAATTAAGGGGGATGTGTCTTATGAAAGGTATCCCTAACCCTCTCCCATGTCGTGGGAGGCTGTGCTGGCACTGGTGCTACAATCTGAAACTACGGTGGGGCATGCTGCACCACCGATAATGCAACATTCACTGCCTGAGCAACTATATCGGTGACCTCAATTGCGTTCACCATTCCTTGACTACCATTCAAATGAGTTATGCAAACTTTATTACTCAATCCAAATAAATATCCATAACTACCGTCAACGTTATAGATAAAACAGTCCCAAATAAAATCGAATACCGAAATAATAGAAAAGTAGGAAAATTATCTCAAGTGTAAACATAAATCTGTAAATGGGAGACACATGCCCTAACTAAAGAGAACTAAATAATAAGCTGAGGAGTCAAAGGGAGAATCGTCTACTGCAAGGACCTGCAACTCCCACACAAGCTGCAGCACGTTCAATCCAATGGATCTAAACCTGACTAGACCTGGAAAAATAAGGCACGACATGAATCGACACGAAGTTACAAGTTAATGGGTGGACCCTTAATGGGTTCATGTCATATCAGTGACAATCTGATAAGACATGATAGTTAATAGGTCGGGTTAAGGTTGACCCCCTTCACCCGTTAATATCCGATAAAACCCGTTATGACCCGTTAATTTAAGTAGATAAGATATACTTTTGGAACTTATAAATAATTTATGTAGCGTAACGTTAATTTAATCATAATGAATTTTACTAAATGAGAGATTTAGTAATGTCAATGAATTAATGGGTTTATTTGGGTTAAAAAAATGAGATAATATGTTAACTTGTATACAACTTAAAATAATTCATTATCTTAATGGGTATTAACGAGTTAACACGACACGATAACACAAAGGGTCCAGTTATATATATATATATATATATATATATATATACAAGAGAAGGAAAAATGACAGGAAACGGGTCAGAGCCCGATTGTAAAACAGTTTTAAAAAATAGTTTAGCAAGTATTTAAAATGCTTACTAGTTGATATGACACACATGTTAGTACGCAATACTCTCTTGAGAATTCTCACCTCTCATCTAGTGTGCATGCCTATCGTACAACTAAAATGACTCATAACCTCCTCCCATAAATTCTGATTCACGAAGTCGTATGTCTATGATTTATATAAGGTACAATCTTTTTAAGGATCATTTAAGCCAATTATGTATTTTTTAATACCACTGTGAAGTTTCAAACACTTATTATAATTAGGAGAATTCATTCCTTATTTATCTACTTACACACACAATAGAAGAATTCTAAGTATATATATATATATATATATATAAATCACTCATCCAATATATATACTAATCGTCACACCATATAAAATCTATGGTGCTAGCATACTCTGCAATCAAGTCCCCGTATCTCTCCGACCAAGGCAAATACTAGTTCATAATCACTCTTGAACTGTATTAACACAATACACACAAAATGGAGGTGAAGCATAGTTCCAAGTCACTAAGAGGTCAGCACATATCTCACGTCTCTTAGGACCGTCTGACTATCATTCTCAGATAGCCTGTACCAAGGAATGATACGTTTTAGGCTACGAGTCAATATCCCCCATAAAAACCCCATCGAGATAAGACGGTCCCAGCATGGTAACTCTGTGATAGAAAGTAGTGTGGGTATGATTATACATAGATATATACACTATACACAAGCATTCGATATATATATATACTAGTATATGCCCGTGCCTGAAGGCACAGCAAAAATTTTCTAAAGTACGTAATCGCAAAACGATAAATATTTCAAAAGTTGGTCATTTAAAATGGCAAGAATTTCATTCCCCATCCAAATTTAGTATACTTTTACTAAAAATTTGACATAATCGCTAGGGTCTGTAATAACCACTTGATAGACACAACAGATTTCTTTCACACCTTAGGTGATTTCGTGGTTTGAATTGAAATTAAACAAATAATAGAGCAACGTATATTGTCAAAAATCCCATCATTGAATTAGAGAGGCTATTATAACACTCTAAAAATCGAATGACTTCTCTCTACTTCCAATAATTTTCTTCCACGAACACATTTATCTGATTTAAAAAAAGTAAATGTAATTAATAGATCTGGCGTGATAAGAAAGCTCGGGTGCATGTACCTGAAAAGAATTTTTTTGAACTCTGTAACCCAGTATTATTCATCACATTCTATTTGGTTCACCACTAAAATAAATTAAGATTTTTCTCTAGTAAAAACTAATTGAAAGGTAGATCTCCTACTTCACATATATTAAATAGATAACCAACTTCTATCAAAATTATTGTGAATCTTTATAATTCATCCACCAACATGCCAATTTCAAAGTTAAATCACAATGTAAACCGCACCTAATTAATTTTCAGTACCGCTTCACTTCTTATATGCATTGTAGTTGAGAACTGGAAACTCCCAAATAAAAAACTGTGAAGTTGTTAAAAAATATGCATTCTAAACAAAAAAATGTTCTAGCGATGCCCATTTTTCTTAATTCCTCGAATCAACTATTCCCACGGCCAGCATGACCTTTGCAAAATATATCCCATTGTCTATGTTATTCAGACAACATTCCAGATTGGAACCAATATGGAACATAGCCTTGGCAATTTGCCTTTCATTGAGATGAAAGTAGTAATTCCAACAGGATTAGTATATACTTGTGTTGACTTTTGCAAGAATTGTGTGGTGTCTCCACTGTTCGAAGTGGTGAAAGCATGTAGAATGCATTGCGCGCATGCTGCAAAGGATTCAAAATTAGAAAAATTCATATGTACCAAAAGTAGCATAAATGTTTATACATGTTTATCGATTAAAAAATATAACAGGTATATATATATATATATATGTTCAAAATTTATGTTCAAAATCTACCAAAATATAGAACCTGGTCAGCTCAGAGATCATTTTCTCCTTCCAAACCGACTATAATAAGTCAAATATTCATGATACAAAATTAAGGAAATGCTTACGACGTTTCCAAAATGGAGATTTCATTTGGTGAGATTCTAAATAGATCAAATTTTAGTATATCTTAACACAATATCTTGGAAAAGGTACTTCCGATAACAACCTCATCAAAGATAATACCTTGATAATACCCGAGAGAGATGAGGGGGACTCTTGGCTTGCTTCTGCGAATTGCTTTTATTTCGAATATTTGTTGAGGGAGAGAGTTAACTGGCTTAACAGTTTAAGTTTAATGGTTGCTACTGCAAATCGCTACTGCTACAAATCATTGTTGCTGTAGATGAAGAAATGAAGAGCATTTTCGATCTCATGACAATACTGAGCAACATTCTGTTCTCCAGGTTCATGCTCTCGAAAGGATTTTCTTCTCTTCAATTCATAAGCCCTGCCCACTTCTTGAAGTTGACCCTCCATATACACTGCTACTAACGGCAACGAACATAACGTCTCTGAGAATTCGTTGGAATACGAGCCTATGCTTGCTTCTAGAGTAACTATTAAGGATGGCCTATCTCTTATTCTCTATAAAAAGGAAGTGGAGGGTGGGAATTCTGACCGGCATGAATTCAGAATCCATAAAAGTATTAATATTATTTATAGTAAAGAAGGTCATCCGCAAGATTACAAAAGTATCCAGAGCAAACAAATTCACCAAACTAAATTCAAACACTACAAAAGTCGTGAAAATCATTAAAGTTAGCATAGGTCTGTATATATCTGTCCGATAATAGAAGCTTCTCCAAGTTGTGGGCACATGAGTCACGAATGTCATAAAAATCCCGGTATTATAGGTGTGAAAGTCCCAGCACATTAGTACTTTATTACCGACATGTGCCAAAAAGATAATAAATAGGAAAGATCTATAAATGTTTTTCACAAAAGTTGGATTTAAAGTAGGTTTTGTACTTTATTATCTCCACTGTAATAAAACATGAATTAAAGTAAAACACAATTAAAGCTGACACCTCACACAATTGGAATGTAAACACACAATTGATAATAGTCCGTGTGGCTGCATGAGACCATTGTTCAGGATGCATTATTAGACAATCAACATTTCCAAATCTGATCAGGACCATATGTATAATGATTAGATACAACCGAAGCATCACATGGCCATCTTTGAGAGCCTCGACTCCCAAACAACACAATATCCTGAAAATAGAAAGAACAAACATTCAAATGAAGTTCATAACTATATTAACATAAGAACTATTAAACAATGATATCAATTTATGGGATAAAATTGTCATCATTCATCATCTTAAAGTATACTCGAATCACTTCGACTTTTATATTTTTTCTTTCCCAATTGTAAAGTTCCACAAACATGCCATTTATATCTTAAAGTTCCACAAACACGCACTCTGTCAATTGCTGTTAACACGCCATTGTTGGTGTTTCTTATGTATATCGTGTTTTTCAATCAAGCCCTCTATATTTGAGCCATTGAGAAAAACAATCTTGTTACTGTGATTAGGATCAATAGGATCAGTAGACAAATTATTCAAAGTCATTTTCCTAGCATGGGGATAATTGTGATGAAGATGATTTATGCTAGACTATGTTTTTTACTAAATGAAAAAAATGCATTTTCATATGCCTAAATGACACTGAATAATGGAAAAAAGCTCATGTTATGGTGACACTGATAATGCATTGGAGAAAAGGGGGAAAAGTAATTATACCGTTGGTATATCAACCATGTATAATGATTACATAGCTGGTATATCTGGTAAATGTTATAAAGACAACAAAATAAACTAAACAGTACGAAAAACCATAACATTATTCTAAAAGCTAACCATTAATTTAACTTCAAATAAAAAAAGGAACTTACCCGAAAATATGTCGAAAACTGAGTGCCGGGGCCGAAAATGGTGCTAATTTAGAGCAGTAGCTCCTTAAGAAATGGGCTGCTAGTAGAAGCACAAATCCTTCTTCCGAATTTGGAAATGAGGAAAATCAAAGAAATCATAAAGGAAATGTAGAAAAAAAAAGGGATATAGAAGATAAGGTATAGTATAGCATCTCTTTGAATGAAAAGAGGCACAATGGTTTTAGGTATACACAAAATTATGTTATTGTTACATTTTTAACCCTTAAGTTTAAAAAATTATTGGTAATTTTTTTTCAAAAATTGAGGAAGTAATGCCTCCCCTCCTCGGCCTATTCTGCATCCGTCCCTGATCATGGATACTAATATTACATTAGGGCTTCTACTTATATGCTGCAGAAATGCAGTATGCACATGGTTGCTGTTACACTGTGATAGTGGAACTAGTGGCCTCTAGTTCCTCAAATACTTACCAAATGTGTTCCAATCTCTCCTCTTTTGGGACTCGTATCGGCTCGGCGTGGCGCGTTAGTCCCCGAGTGATCTATATATAATATCTATATAGCTTCTATGTAGAAATTAGTTATATATATAACAGCAAAATTTCATAAGAGCTATATAGGGAAAATCATAACTTACTGACAGCCAAATTTCTACACCATTACATTCAAACAAATTCTTCACTCTTCCTTATTCCCTCTCTATTTCATAGCTACAATGTTGGACTCCTAAGTGTAATGTGATCGACGCATCAATTGAACTGCAATGGTGTGCTACATATGAAAAGACAAAAGTTAACTATACTCATTCATTTCTCCATTTGATAAGGAAAAGACTTGGATCAACTATTGTAGGCCAGCTACACAATCTAAACATTTCGCTGTGATAACTAAGAAATTTACAACATGAAGCAAATATTTCTAGAACATTCCTAAAATAACACTGATAACTCTAACCATTTGACTTTCCTGCAGGTACCTTATTTAGATAAAGATTTAGAGAATGCTCAACTGATGATTCCCAAAGCCAAAAGGAAAGTAAAAGAGAGACAATAGTTTCTGAAATAAACACTTATCTACAACCGAAACTAAAGTCAGCACATATCCAAAGTCAATAAATAACTAATTACGTCTATTGTCAACCTCTTAATTACAGTAGACTTAATAACATATTCATTAATAATAATCCCATGGATTAATAATTAGAAGAAAGTCTATTAGACTAATAAAGGTTCATATTTTTATAAGGAAATAATTGTTAGTGATTTCAACCAAAGGCTTGAATCGATTGAGCTGTTGCATTGAATCAGTGAATCAGTGAATCCATGAATCAATTAACCAGGTGCCTCATGTTCGGTAATATTTAATCAATTGGCCAATTAATCAATGTAAACATACTAAACAACAAACTTTGATCCAATTAATCAATGGGTGTATGCGACACGTCACCGTGTCCCCCAAATATGTCCACAAACCGGGTCCCTGTAGCATCACTCTTTCAAAAAAGCTCCAAAATAATAATGTAATAATATACCCAATGCGGTGATGAAAAAAATAACATAAAACTTAACAAATCTTTTACGGATGGTTTCATTCCTACTCAAAGACGAACAAAAATACCTATGTTTTGAAACCAAACACGCCTATTAAAACGAATCCATTCACTTATAAGGTAACAGTATGCCATACCTACCCATCACGCACCAAATGCCTTAGAAGACGAAATTATAACATTAGCCTTACTCGAAAAATCAATTGCTTCAAGAGTATAGGGCATATTTGAACATAAATGTAAGAATAAATTTTCTGCCATTGTTCGTAGTATAGATTTAGGTTAGTATGGCGTATCCCGTTAGAAATCATCATGCATCATCAAGATAAACCAAACTCAAGCATACCAAAGTTTCAAGACTTCCTGACATCCCAAAAGGTATAAAACGATTTAGAGTTTGAATTAATTCTTAGAATTATATTTGCGACGTTTATTTTTTTCAACGTACGAACCAAGTTTTTAATTTTCAAAAAATATATTTTTCAAGTTTCTGTAGGCGGAGTTTTTAAAATAATTTTTTGTATGCTGCAGTCATTCAAATACAAGATCAAGTCGTTCAAATGACCCATCTAACGACATTATTTGTTTCTTGAAGGTCGCTTGATGCATTTTTGCTAATGACATTAGATGTCGCTTGAAGGTCATTTGAAGGTCTCTTGATGTTGTTCATCTAACGACAGCATACTGTTTGGTTTATTTTTAAGGTCGTTTGATGCCTGGAATCTAACGACATGAGATGTCGTTCAAACGAGATCAAGATTTTGTTCGAACGACCCCATCGACTCTAGTTTTTTATATATACCTATTTCGTGATTGAATTTGCTTAAGAATTTTATAAATACGTTTATGCATATCTGGTGCAAAATTTATTCAAGTTTTGTGTTGAAGAACACTTTTTTAATACACAAAAAGGCATCCTTGAATATTTTCTTGTGAATTATTTTAGAACCATAGAAAGTTTTGTTTCTTGCATACACCTTTTTTAGAGATGCACTCCAATTCTAACTTGTGATACTTGCGTGGATTCACTACTAAAGACGAAGGTTGAGGCAGATTCAAAGGACTGCGGTCATGTGATTCTTGCGAGGATCATAGTTGCTAATTAGAGATTTTCGAAGAATAACGTGTTATGCTTATAAGGGAATGTAAGTAGTCTGTACGTCGGTTCTCTTGTAAATTTCTAAACTGAACAAAAGGTTTTCACTAGGAAGGTTTTTTTTTCCCTGAATCTTAGCCTTGTCATATTTACTTGGTTTGATTTATCTATTTTATCACCACAGATGCATGATTAGGATAAAAAGATAAAACAGGTTTAGAAGTTGATTTCACATTTAAAATTAGTGTTGAAATTATCATTTTTAAGAAAACTACCATTGACAAGTATTTTGCATTCTCAAATTGGTATTAGAGCTTTTCAAGTGATCTTTACCATTCACAAACTGCAGTATTAGAGCATGTTGCATTAATTTATTGTGTAGATCCTGTACTGCAATATTTTCTAGGGGGTTCTTTTTTCCCTCTCCTGATTTTATTTTCTCTCGATGGATTCTCGTACTGTTGATGTTGTTAAGAGAGATGTGTTCGATAAGGTTCACGACTGTGATGAAAAATTAAATCTTTTGAATTTGATGTTCGCAAAAAGAATCAAGATTTTGGAAGACGAAAATTCGCATCTTAAAAATATGATTGAATATTCTCAAACATTTCAAAATCAAAGAGATATATGCCGTGAGCATTTTTTTCCCATATTTGACGAATTTAAAATTTTAATAGTAGGCAAAAAGGAGAGTGATGATAGAGTCCTATTTTTAGAAGAGCAGTTAGAGGACTTAAAAAATTCTAGGGTTTGTGTTTATGCCAAAGATAAAAAAAAAAATTGATTAATGATTTTAAGGCACGTGAGAAGACACTTAGGAGTAAGTTTTGTTTTATTGAGAGAGATCAAGATAACACTTAATGTTGGATTGACAATTTAATGAAGGACTCCCTAAAATTGGAAGAGTCTATTCTTTGCTTGAGTCTAAAATTTTAACGTTGAAAAATAATTTAAAAGACTCGAGTAGTTTGTGTAGTGATGGTAAGGGATCGTTATGTTCTAATGCTTTCGTTCCCAAATACAAAACCATTGATTGTTTTAGAGGGTCAACTAATTCTAAGGATGTTAGAAATGCTCAACCAATAGGTAACAATTCTCCCATTTACACATGTTCACATTGTGACAGGAAAGGTCACCTTAAGGGATTTTGTTTTGATCTTAAAAGAGGTCCTAGAAAGTTGAATGTTCCCTTAGTTTTTGAAACTTGTCACGTTAGATACACATAGATTTGGGTTAGGGAATCACTTTTAGCGTCACCAGATGGTAGAATAGTTTATTCTCATTTTCTTACACATGATTATTCTCTTGTCATATCTTATAGATGATTGTGTTCACATGTTTGTTATACGCTAGTTGTGCTTCTTAATATATTCTTGATAGTGTTATGACATGTGTACTTTTTGTATTATATTTTTCATTATTGAGTCATATTTAAAAACATACCAAAATATTTTCTGTTTTATATATATTTTGAAAAATACAAAAAGATATTATTTTTTGAAAAATATTTTAAAAAAGCAAAAAGATTTTCGACTATTTGTGTGTTTGAGTTTTACACATTTATAATGACATATTGGTGTGTTTGAATCCAATTCACTACACAATTTCCATGTGGCTGGGACATTTAGTTAAAACTTTACATACATGGATTGATCTTAACCATGTTTATGGAGTTGTTTCTAAATTGACTTGCATTATGGATTTGAGTTTGTTCATGCCTATACATACACATGCACGAGCTTGATGGATTTTGATTTCATAATGCATATTTGAGCTTGGTGAGATGTTCTTTTATGAATCTTGTCATCTACATGTTCATTTGATTATAGAGGATTTGTGCATGTAAGAACCATTGCCCGCGAGGATTTTATTTAATATTGAAAATTTGATGTGTGAACGGAAAAGGGCTGCGAGAGAATAATAATCTTGTCGTTAAATCCACCGTTTTAAAGGTGCCCGACAAAAAATAAAGGCAATAAAAACTATATTATTCCAAAAATGGGCCAATTAGTTTAGTTTGATATGTTCATTCAAAAGAAAAGAAAATAATTAATTTGAGGGAGTTTGGATGGAAATATCAACGAGTTTGAACATTGACAATGTATCCTAGTTAAGCTTATTTTGTCACGACTCTATTGGTTTGTAGAATCACTAAAATTCTAGGATTGTGAGGATTGTGACTATTTTTTTTCATTGAGTTTAAATTTATTTGTCACTTGAGGCTAAAGGTTAGTTTTATCACGTTTTTTGGTCAATTAGAACTTCTTGAACGTATTTGAGTGATTGGGTTATAATTCTTTTGTTATGTGGTTAACGTACATTCATTCCATTCCACACGTTAAACACGTAGATACTATGCTAGTATGTAAAGCTTATGTATTTTGTATCATGTGTTGTGGTCATTTATACCTATATATATGTTTGCCGATTTTTCTTTGGTATATTTTTCATACATTATATATGGTGTTACATGTTGTATTTGTGAAATTTGTTTTTATTTGAGAAAATTGAAATTTTAAAAAATAGATGATGTAGTTGCCTTTGAGATGATCATTAAACATGCTTTATTTACATCTTTTGTGATGATATATTTTCTTCGTCATGATGCTTTGCACTTATTATTAATTGTTTCTACATCTTTGTATATCTATATATTTCAATACAAAAAAGGGAGATCAAATTAAAATGGAGTTTTGGATGAGTTTGAATTATGGGGGAGAATTTGATTCTGATTTTATTTATTTCAAACTCGATGCGTCATGAGGGTATATGTCCGTTGTCTCATGTGTGTAGGTACTTAAATCCGAATTCAAGACAAACGAATAAAGACAAAGTTTAAAAGGGAAGAATATGAAGTTTGAAGACAAAGAAACTTATGGCATTACGCTGTAGGGTTAGGAAGGGTATTAGTATCTTTGTAATAGGAAATTTTAATTTTAATCTGGTGTTGGATCATTTTTTTTGTTTTGTACCGAAAAAGCCAAAGGGGGAGATTTGTAAGAATAATTTTTTGTCATTGTTCATAGCATAACTTTAGGAAAGTTTGGCATATCCCGTTACAAATCGTCACGCATCATCGAGACGAACCGAACTCAAGCATATCCATGTTTGAAGACTTTCCCACATTCCAAAAGGTATAAAATGATTTAGAGTTTGAATTAATTCATAGAATTATATTTGAGATGTTTATTTTTTTTCAAAATACAAACAGCGTTTTAAATTTTGAAAAATATATTTTTTAAGTTTCTGTGCGTAGAGTTTTTACAATAATTTTTTTGACGCTGCAGTTGTTCAAATGACAAGATCAAGTCGTTTAAATGACCCATCTAATGACATTGGTTATCTCATGAAGGTCGCTTGATACAGTTCATCTAATGACATTGTATGTCGATTAAAGTTCATTTGAAGGTCCTTTCATGTAGTTCATCTAACGACATCATACTATTTGGTTTCTTTTAAAGGTCGTTTGATTCTTGGGATCTAACGACATGAGATGTCATTCAAAAGAGATCCAAAAGTCATTCGAATGACCCCCCTGACTCAATTTTTTTTATAAATACATGTTTCGTGATTGAATTTGTTTAAGAATTTTGCAAATACGTGTCTCCACATGGGGTGCAAAATTTCTTCAAGTTGTGTTGAAAAACACTTTTTTAATTCACGAAAAGGCATCCTTGAAAATTATTCTTATAAATTAGTTCAGAAGCCTAGAAAGTTTGTATCTTCCATAAACCTTTTGGGGAGAGGCACCCCATTGCTGAGTTTTGATACCTGTGGGAATTCAGTACTGAAGACGAAGGCTGATGCTAATTCGTAGGATTGCGATCATGTGATTCTTATGAGGGTCATAGTTGTTCATTACAGATTTTTTAATGTCGTATTTACTTGGTATGATTTATCTGTTTTATCACTATAGATGCATGACTAGGATAAAAAGATAAAATAGGTTTACATGTCACTTCCCCATTTCAAATTGGTGTTGAAATTATTTTTTAAGAAGACCACCCTTAGAAAGTATTTTGCATTATCAAATTGGTATCAGAGCTTTTCAAGCGATCTTTACCATTCACAAATTGGTATGAGAGCCTCTTGAACTATTTTACTACATAAATCCTGTAGTGCAATTTTTCTAGGGTGGTTATTTATTTCCCTCTCTTGATTTTATTTTCTCTTAATGGATTCTCATACTATTGATGTTTTTAAGCGAGATGTGTTTGATAAGGTTCATGACCGTGCTGAAAAATTAAATCTATTGAATTTAAAGTTTGCAAAAAGAATCAAAATTTTGGAAGAAGAACATTTGTTTCAAAACATTATTGAATATTTGAAAACACTTCAAACTCAAAGAGATATATATATCACGAGCATTTTGCTGCCTTTTTTATGACTTTAAAATTTTAAAAGTGGGCAAAAAGGAGAGTGGTGGTAGAGTCCTATTTTTAGAAAAACGGTTAAAGGACTTAAAAAATTCTAAGGTTTGTGCTTCTATCAAAGACGAAAATATTTTGATTAATGATTTTAAGGCACGTGAGAAGACTCTTAGGGATAAGTTTGATCTCATTGAGGGGGAGTGAGACAACCCTCTATGTTTTTTTGGTAATTTAAAGAAGGAGTCCCTAAAATTGAAAGAATCTAGTTATTTGCTTTAGTACAAAATTTTAAAGTTGTATTATAATTTTAAAGACACGAGTAGTTTGTGTAGTGAGGGTAATGGCTCATTATGTTCTAATGCTTTCGTTCCCAAAGTCAAAAACCTTGTTTATTTTAGAGGGTAAACCAATCCCAAGGACATTAGAAAATGTCAACCCATAGGTAACATTTCTCTCGTTTACACATGTTCACATTGTAGTAGGAAAGGTTACCTTAGGCAATTTTATTTTTATCTTTGAAGAAGTCCTAGGAAGTTGAATGTTCCCTTGGTTTTCGAAACCCGACACGTTAAATACACATCGGTTTGGGTTAGGAAATCACTTTTAGAGACACTAGATGGTAGACTAGTTGATTCTCATTTTCTTACACATGATTCTTTTCTTGTTATATCTTATAGATGATTATGTTAGGATGTTTGTCATACTCCAGTTTTGCTTCTTGATATATTCCTGCTAATTTTATGACATGTGTACTTTTTGTATTATATTTTTCTTTATTAAGTCATATTTACAAAAATACAATTTTTTTTTGTTTTATATACATATTGAAAAATACAAAAAGATTTCATTTTATGAAAAATATTTTAAAAATCAAAAATATATTCGGTTCTCTGTGTCTTATAATTTTACACATTTGGTATGGCATATTGGTGTGCTTGAATCCAATTCACTATGCAATTTCCATGTGGCTAGGACATTTGGTTATATCTTTAAAAGCTTGGATTGATCTTAAGTATGTTTATGGAGTTGTTTCGAAATTTACTTGCTATAGATTTGACTTTGTTCATGCCTATACACACACATGCACGAGCTTAATGGATTTTAATTTCACGATGTGTATTTGAGCTTAGTGAGATGTTCTCTTATCAGTCTTGTCATCTACATGTTTATTTGACTATGGAGGATTTGTGCGTGTAAGAACCATTTCTCGTGAGGATTTTGTTTAATATTAAAAATACGATGTGTGCACGGGAAAGGGCTGTGAGTGACTGATAATCCCGTCGTGGAAGACACCGTTTGAAAATAGCCCGATAAAAAATTAAGGAAATAAAAAGTATATTATTACAAAAAGGGTCCAATTAGTTTAGTTTGATATGTTCATTCAAAAGAAAAGAGATGAATTATTTTTAGGGAATTTGGATGGAAATATCAACAGGTTTACTCAATGACAATGTATCATAGTTAAGCTTATTTTGTCATGACGCTCATTGATATAAAAATTAGGCAGCTGACGTGGACCAGTTATATGAAGACACGTGTCATCCTATATGGCATAAATATATTTATCGATCAACTTACAGTGCCGGGCTACTCATCACGCCGAGCTACTCAGCGTACCGAGCATCTAGTCAGGAAGATCAAATGACAAAAATAGATTCAATGAACATTCTTATCCTGTATAGATGTATATGTCTATTAAATAATGACATATTGTCTATTCATACTCAGAGCCCAAGGGCTAAAAATACTTTGTAACACCCCCTAGCGGGGCAAGGCTTCAATAAGCGAACATACTGAAGATTAAGGCAAATACCCAACAATGCAAAATAGTGGACGCAGGCCATTTCCCTAAGGCTAAACCACTTTAAAAATCCTTTGTCTTATTTCTTTATTCATTTTTATATGTGATTAATTAATTAGATCAAATCTAGTGTTTTACATGAATAGATTGGAAAATCTAGTTTTTTACATCAACAGATTGGCACCGTCTGTGGAAAACGACTATACGTAGCGTTTTTCATCCAAAAACTCATCCTAAATGGCCGAAATCCCAAAAGCTAGCAATAGGAATAATGACGCGATTCCTCCTAACTCCTCCACTCCATTAAACGCAAACGATATCACAGGAATCTTGGCTAGTTTAGTCACGGGAAAACAGTCATGCAAGATACTATGCGATAGTTCATCCAGACTTTTCAAAATGAAGCATCCATCCAGTCCGATCAACGAAGTGTCATGCAACGACTATATTAATGATCCAGACATCCTGAACCTCACAGTTCTAGAACCTCAAGTGATCCATCCTATCAGCCCGGTCTGACATCTCCTATAAGAATTATAGAGTCTCAAGAAAATGTCACTTTGACTCCAGAACGAACGAGCGCTCTGGAGAGGTTGAGAAGAGTCTCCCCATTTGACCGTTTGGTCCCCAAGAGGAATAAAAATCCTCCTCAGATTACATCGAGAAATTCTCAACGACCAAATGAGATAAGGGAAGGATCTGCCCAATCACGTCCAAATATCAGGCATGCAGTTCGCCCAAAAAGATCCCAGGAGGATAATTCAATGCGATCTATTGCTCGCACCCATAAATACGAAACTATAAAGATGTTACGGAAAGGATATATTCGGTGGTTAGAAGATAGGTTAGGGGAAATGGCTAAGGCCAGAAACCCTCTTCAAAGAACTTTTGTCAAAGGGTCGCCCTTTGTACAAGCAATTATGGATTTTTCCACATCGTCGAAGTTTAAAGTTCCTGTAGTTACACCAAAGTACGATGGAAAAACTAATAATATCCTTCATATAGAGCAGTACCAAGCTGCTGTGGATATCTATGCTGTTCCTAATGAGATGAGGTGCAGGGCATTCTCGGTGACTATCATTGGATCTGCTAAAATATGGTACAATAATCTTCCTCGGGGGCATATTGCTACCCTCCATCAACTGGCACAGCTCTTTATAGGAAACTTCTATTTTGGTGCGAAGCCAGTCAAGAGGGTAGCACATCTGTTGATCGCAAGGCAAATGGCAGGAGAGAGCACAAGGGATTATATCACTCGTTTTAATAACGAGAAACTAGAAGTCGTTGACTATGAGGAGAAAACCGCTATTACAGCCCTCATGAGCGATCTTCTACCAGACAAGTTATACTACACTCTGGCCAAGGATCCCCCCAAACCCATGGCAGAATTGATGGCTAAAGTAGTCCAGATTATGAACATCGAAGAAGCTATGGCTGTGAAGAAGATTGCTGAGGCAAAAGCAGAGATTAAAGTTAAAGGTAGGTTTGAGACGAAAGATCACAACCAAAACGGGGGGAATAAGCAGTCGAAAGGCAAGGAAACATTGGAGCACTTGAGGAGATATGCCAATTACACCACGCTAAAGGTGGATATAAATCATGTTCTGGAAGAGATCAAATATAGCGAGGAACCAAATTGTTCAGGAAAATTGAGGACAGCTTCTGAGAAAAGAGATAAGCCCATATATTGAGAGTTACACAAGGACCATGGTCACATGACCAAGCAATGCGTAGCTCTCTAAAATAAGATAAAAATACTAATTAGGCGAGGGAAGGTGAATCGGTTTTTTGATCGCCGAAACAATGAGAAAACTAACAACAGAACACGAAAAAGGTCCAAATCTCCTCACCGACCAAGAAATGGCAGGAAAGGGGATCACGAAGATGAATTGGAGGAAGACCCTGATCTCCCCTAAAATCTAAAACAGCTAGAACGTGAGGTATTTTCAATTTGCTTTGGTTCATTTGACTGTAATATAATAACAGGTGGAGATGTAGGAGGTGGTGATCATACCGTTGAAATGAAGGCTTACCTTAATGAGGCCCAAGCTTGTTCCTACATAAAATAGATAAATCTGGCAGAAAAGGATCGTCCGAGGAAGGTTAACAAAGATAAACTGGCATCAGCTTTTCTAAAAATGATTTGGAAGGTGTCTTGTATCCTTATGATGACCCTTTGGTGATCAAGATGAGGATGAAGGATGTAATCATCTCGAGAGCATTGGTGGATAATGGCAGCTCGACGAACATTATGTTCTACCCTTTTAAACTTGAAACTCACCCAGTTGGAATCGTATCACAGGCACCTTATTGGGTTCTCTAGTGAAAACATTTTTCCGCTTGGGAGGATCAAGTTGGATATGTTGACTGGTACCTGGCCTACCTATAGATCGGAGAAGATACGATTCTTTGTGATGGACAAAAATGTCCAATTGGCCTACAATATAATCATGGGAAGAGTAGGACTAAAAATGTTTGAAGCAGTGCCATCCACTATACACCAATGTTTAAAGTTCGTGACCAAATTTGGGGTGTGACTTATGAAGGGGGATCAGAAAGTAGCTCGGGAATTCTACTACTCATTACCGAACAAGAAGAGTTGGAGGATACCAGGAAAAAAAACCACTTACCAAGTGGATGTGTCTAAAGAATCGGCTATTAAAACACTAGACCCCATAGACGAATCAGAACTTGTGAAAGGTCAAGTCATGGAAGCAACGGAGAGCATTATTATGGATGCTGAATGACCATAAAGAATAACTGAGATTGGCGCTTCAGTTGAAACCGAAAATAAATCAAGAGCTGGTGGCATTTTTGAGGCATAGAAAGCAAGATTTCGCATGGAGTCATGAAGATATATCGGGGATAGACCCAGCCTATCAATAAAGAGATCAAACCGGTGAAGCAACGAAGAAGGGTATTTAGTCCAGAGAAGAACCAAGCTATTCAGGAGGAAGTAGAGAAATTACAAAAGGCTTCTTTCATTGACGATTTCAAATATCCTGATTAGTTGACCAACGTGGTGATGGTAAAGAAGAAGAACAATAAATGGCGAATGTGTGTGGATTTTATAGATCTGAATAAGTCTTTCTCGAAAGATCACTTGCCTCTGCCCAGAATAGATCAGCTGGTATATGCTACTTCGGGGCATGAATTATTGAGCTTCATGGATGCTTATTCCGGATACAACCAAATTAAGATAAAATAAGAAGATAGGGAGAGTACCCATTTCATTACCCCACGGGGAACATATTATTACAATGCTACGTACCGGCGATTGATGAATAAGGTGTTCGCAGAGCAGATTGGTAAAAACATGGAGGTTTACGTAGACAACATATTGATTAAAAGCAAGATATTTACTGACCACATAGCTGACCTGATCCAAACATTTGACCAGCTGGAAAAGTATAAGATTAAGCTAAACCCGACCAAGTGAGTTTTTGGCGTACAGGAAGGCATATTCCTTGCTTATATTGTAAATTAATGAGGTATTAAAGCAAATCCTAACAATATAAATGCCTTACTAAAATTATGATATCCAACCACCAAGAAGGAAGTACAAAGCCTTATGAGGCGTGTAGCAGCTCTCAATAGCTTTGTCTCCCCGGTAACTGATTAATGTCTTCTATTCTTCAAGGTTCTCAGAAAGACCTTTGAGTGGACTGACGAGTCTGAGAAGGCATTCATGGTGTTAAAAAAATACCTGGGGATACCTCCTTTACTGTCCAGGCCAGTGTTTGGAGAAAAGTTATACTTGTACTTAGCTATTTCAGAAAATGCAGTCAGTTCATCTTTGATAAGAATTGACGGTGGAGTAAAAAAACTGATTTATTATACGAGTAAGGCATTCAGGGGAGCAGAGATCATATATCCAAAATTGGAGAAGTTGGCATTATCATTGATTGAGGTGAGCATGAGAATGAAGCCTTATTTTCAAGCCCATACAATAGTGGTATATACTGACATGTTGTTGAAACAGGCTTTATACAAGCCAAAAAAATCTGGAAGACTAATGTATTGGGCAGTGGAGTTGAGGGAATATGACTTTATCTATGAGCCAAGGTCTTCTCTTAAAGGATAGGCAGTGGATGATTTCATCGCTGAATTCACCTATCTAGATACCTCCAACTAACAAGGGACTAACACAGAACAATCCACTAATGCTAAAGGATCATCAGAAACTATCCTCGGTCAACTCCCAGCAGTAGACCTATTGGAAGGGATGGTGACCGAGCAACAAGAATCCTCTGATAAAAGCTCAGAGTTAAGGGATGATGAAAGGAAGCACCAGATATTCCATCAGGGGACTCTGTCAGATCAAGGGTTTGATAATTGTATCCCTATATGGAGTTTATATGTTCATGGTTCTTTGTGTGTAATGGGTTACGGAGCTGGAATTATTCTCAATAGTCCAAATGGGATAGATATAGAATATGCTTTGCATTTCCAGTTCAAAGATTATAATAATAAATCTGAGTATGAAGCCGTAATTGTGGGTCTCAGTTTAGCTAAGTCCTTGAATGCAGAGCATGCAATGGTGTTTAGTGATTCGCAACTAGTGGTGAATCAGATGCTAAATCTTTATGAAAAAAAAGGAGAATTCATGTCAAGGTATCTAACTAAAGCTATAGATATTGTATCCAATTTTGCAGCAGTTCAAGTGATCAGAATACCAAGACTGGAGAATGCAAGGGCGAATGCACTAGCTTGGTTAGGCTCAGCCACTCGCACCGAACTATGAAGAATAATTCCTATTGAGATACTAGCTAGTAGAAGTATTGATGAAAATTTGATGGAAAAGGTTATCACTTTAGATATGGGACCTTCCTAGATGGATCCCATCAGGGCTTACATTGAAGAAGGCATTTTACTAGCCGACCAACTTGCGGCCAAGAGGTTAAAATTTAAAGTTGCTTGATATCTCTTAAACAACGGAGTTTTACACAGAAGGGGTATGATCGCAGGTCTGCAAAGATATGTTCGCCCAACCGAAGTTCAATATCTAGTGGAAGAAATTCATGAAGGATCTTATGGAGATCACGTAGCAGGTCGAACACTTTTGCAGAGAATAATGATGCAGGGATACTATTGGCCAATAATGCGGGATGACTGTATAGATTATGCTAAGAAATGCAATAAATGTCAGCAATTTTCTACTATACGAAGAACTCCTCAGGTATTGCTAACTCAAACCACTTCCCCTTGGCCATTTGCCATGTGAGGAATAGATTTGGTTGGGCCTCTGCCAACTATAAGAGGACGATTAAAATATTTCATGATCGCTGCTGATTATTTCACAAAATGGGTAGAAGATGAGCCTCTCATCGATATGGCATATGAAAGGGTCTATCAATTCATTTGGAAGAATATTATTTGCAGATATAGTCTACCGCATGCTTTTTTCACTGATCATGGTACCCAGCTTGATAATGAGGAGTTCGCAGTGTACTATCTATAGTCTAACATCCCAAAAGTCCATTCTGCTCTAGGTCATCCACAAAGTAACGGGCAAATAGAAGTAATAAATAAACTTTATTGAACGGGTTGAAGAAACGGTTGGATAATGCGAAAGGGAATTGGATTAACGAGATGCATTCTATGTTGTGGGCTTACCGAACAACTCCCCGAACAGAAACTGGGGAATCTCATTACATGTTAGCCTTTGGAAGTGAAGCATTCATACCCGCTGAATTAGGCTTACCTACTCACAGTGTGTTTAATTTCAATTCCCCAATAAGCGATTTGATGAGACGTTTAGATTTGGACATGCTCGAGGAAGTCCGGGAAGACGCAATGATCCGAAATGCCGCTTATCAGCAACGGACTGCCATGTTCTGCAATAAATGCATCAGGAAGTGTGATCTCAAGACAGGAGATTATATGATCAAGAAATTCATTCAGAAGCATAATAAGATGGAGGTTAACTAGCATGGGCCTTATCGTGTCACATCGATTGTTCGCCCTAGTACCTACAAAATTGAAACTTTAGAAGGGGAAGAATTTAAAAATGATTGGAATGCAGAACACCTGCGATAATATTATCAGTAATGTAACTCCACATGTACCCTATTATTTCAGTATAAATGACAACAATGTTTCCTCAATATTTGTTTGTTTTATTTTTTTCGGAGTACTAGTGCTACACACTACACAAACACCACCAACTACGGTTGGTCGGCATCAGAAACCACCAACTACGGTTGGTCGACATCACAAGACCAACTATCGTTGTTCGGCATCAGAAACCACCAACTACGATTGGTCAGCATCAGAAACCACCAATTACGATTGGTCGGCATCAATAAACCTAACCAACAATGTTGGCACAACAATCATACAAGGCAAGGCCTGTTTGATTATGGGTAACCTCAAGGGGCATCCAAAACTAGGCAAGAAGATGGGTAAAATATCCACTACCTAGGCACTAAGGGAATCTAGATAAGATTATTACAACTAAGAAAGAACATGTGATAAAAATAATTCCATTACTTAGGCACTTATGGATGATAAGTCACTACAACTAGGCAAACAAATGGGGAAATGTTTCATTGTCTAGGCAATCAAATCAATGCATGACAAATTGTCCCCTTATATATATATACATCATACAACTAATTTATTTCCAAGGAAAGTAGAATTACAAAAGACGATATTTCATTTAATTACTAACAAAATATAAATAGCCTATTCTATTTGTTTCTTTCCTTAAGATTTAAATACAAGCTCCATTCCAACTGGAGGATCATCTAGAGCAAAAGAAAAGTGGATAAAATTCAAATCTCACAGCATTCTGGGTTTTCTCGAGCTAGATCGGTCAAGCAGATGTTGAGGTCGAGATATCTCAAAATCTTCATAATATTATAGTCACCAAGATACTTGGATATCAAACACTGAGGAATGGAATGGGCTGGAATCCAATTGACATCTAGCTTAAACGGAGGCACAGGCAGATAAAGTAATCCAGGCTCATACCAATCCCACAATTATGTTCCTTCCTCGACTTTCATCACAGTCAAGGGGTTCAACCCTCCGTGTTTGTATCCCTCATTATTTGATTGTTTCAACCGAGCATCAAGATGGCATAAAGCTTCATTGTATCTCCCCATCCAAAACTCTTTGGGCTATTTGTGAAATTGATAAGTCAATCTCTCCACATGTTGATGAATCCTTTTCACCAAGTTTTTTTTACTCTCCAACGCAGAACTCTGGTTAGATCGTTGCTCGGTAAGAGATTGAATTCTCTTGGACATTTCAGTTCATGTTTGATTTTTTGCTTTCAGTTGAACAACTTGATTTACTAATGCCTATTGAGTCCTAGTGTTACACCCCAAACCCAATATCGATACTAATCATTTGTTATTAGAATAATTGGATCATAATCTTAAGCCCACTGGAAATTTAATTCATTTATCAATATTTTTCTGCATAATGAACATAATATTGTTCTTGTACCATAATGAAGTCAACATCAGAGTCAAAATTAGAGATTATACAATACTACGATTAACTATAATCAACTCAATCTACGCCAACTTAATATATACAATGTGTGAGAATATTAAAATCTTCAGTGTAACAATGATAAAATCCCCATATTTAAACCCCAACTCTTCTAACGGTGCAACTCTCAAAGTTACCGATCATATAGTATCCTAGCTGGCAGTGTACAAACCTGAAATTGTTAAAATATAAACTGTAATCATTAAGCTTAGTGAGGTACTCCTTCCTTGCAATGGAATGACAATTATATATCTAATATATGGATATAAAATCCGAACAACCGTGCCCATTGGCAATAACAAATCCTGGATCATAATATCCAAATAATTCTACCCATTGGCAATTACAAATCCTGGATCATAAAACCCAATTAATTCTGCCCATTAGCAATAACAAATCCTGGATCATAAGACCCAAACAATCCTGGATATTTTAATATCCAAACAAATCCTGAATACCGAAGTATTCAAAAACATCCTGCTCATAGTGCTATATTCATATATTTGTATATATGAAACAATCATAAGTACACTCACCTTGGAAATTTATCAAGCTTTCCCTTTTCCTTTATCTGGATCTTGTTCAGTCGGTTCTTCTTCTCTTCCTATCATTCTTACAATATTAGTATCATCATAATAATATTTCCAATTCAAAGAACAACTTCAACATAACTCAATTCATAAGCATCATATGATTCAATTCAAATCATTCATCATAAATGAAGTCCCATCTAGACGCAGGTAATGACATCTAATATATTCAAATCACAGCTCAAACCTACTTTAATTATTATTGGTAATCCAATCCTTATCATATTAGTTTTCCAACACAAAAGACTACACATCATTCTGAGTTTCCTAGAGCAAGATATGCCCATTTCTTTACCATATAGAAAATCCGCCTTATAGGCTCATCTATTATTCAGTCATCTCCCAAGAATTTTCATAATTTTTAGACATCATAAATTTCTATGATATGTTACCCAATTTAAGAAAACATATTGAATAATACAAGGTTAAAATTTCATAATTTCAGAGTTAATTTGCTATGTCAAGCAAAACATCAAACATACGGTATGCATATTTACTCTTTTGGGCCAGATTTCTTACCCGAACTTCAAATAATCACCCAAGGTCATTTCGTGGTATTTTTACTTGACTTTTGGATATGATATAAAAATATGAGTATATTTCAATCTCCAATTAGAATCAATCAATTTCAATAATCATACAAAAAGATATGGAAGTTTGAATAAACAAGGTTACTAAACAAAGAAATTTAAGGGTTTACACATTCAACTTTATTTAAACTTGCATATATCCATACATATGCACCCAAGCATGAAAAGTCAGTAAAAAATCAAGTATTTACATCATATAAATCATAAATACAATAAAAATAACAAGATTTATGGGTGGGATTACCTTAGGGGCATTTACGTAATTTTTTATGATTTTTTCTCCAATTTTCTCCTCACTTTTTCTTCCTAGCTTCCTAATTCTCTTTATTTAAGCTTCAAATCTCTTATGGATGAATTTGGATGAATATGGAGCTAATTATAAGGGTTTTAAGTCGGCCAACGCCACCACCCTTCCCAACCAATGAAAACAAGACATTTGTTGCCATAATAAGACAAAATACCACTTAACGGATGGACTGTTTTGCCCTTGTTTCGTAGTTTTGGTATAACTTCTTACTCGGACCTCCATTTAACACACTACTTGTTGTGTTAAAACCCTAACTCACCTGTCTACAAATATCTAGTTTTTACCTCAAGTCAATTATTACGTTATAAAGGTCAAAACTAGCCTTAAACATGAACATTCCTACCGAAAACTTCAAAACCTCACATTCGTAGCTAGTTCATTTTTCATGCTTTATGTAGCTAGGATTAAATTAAATATAATGACATAACATTATATATACTAATAACATATTATCCATATCACGTAAGCTAATCATGATTTAAACATAATTTATCATAGTTATATTTGGGTTGTCACAATTCTCCCCCTGTTAGGAAATTTCTCCCTCGAAATTGACATACCTCGGTTGTCTGAATCAAACAAATACAGATAACACATATTCATGCTATCCCCACTCTACCATGTAGCTTCTTCCATGGAATGCCTTCTCCACACAACTTTCACAAGTTGGATCACTTTTTATCTCAATATTATTTCTTTCCTATCGACGATTGCAAGTGGTTCTTCCACATAGATCAAATCTTCCTTTAACGCAATAGGTTGTTCCAAGAATACATGTGAAGGATATGCTACATACTTTCTCAACATTGAAACATGGAAAATATCATGTAATCGAGCTAACTCATGTGGTAATGTTAACTTGTAGGCAACCATCCTGACTTTCTCAAGAATTTTATAAGGTCCAATATAGCGTGAACTTAATTTACCATTCTTTCCAAATCTCATAACTCCTTTCCATGGCGATATCCGAAGAAAAATGTAATCCCCCTTCTGAAATTCTAAATCTTTTCATCGCTTATCCGCATAACTTTTTTGTCTTCTTTGAGCCGTTCTCATTCTATCTTGAATAATCTTCACTTTTTCAGTAGTGACTTCAATCAACTCTGGACCCTCTATCTTCCTTTCACCAACTTCACCCCAACATATGGGTGTATGACCCCGTCTACCATACAACTCTTCATATGGCACCATACCAATAGTATATTAAAAATTATTTTTATATGCAAATTCTATCAAAGGCAAATATTCATCCCAACTTCCTTTAAAATCAAGCACACAAGCTCTAAGCATATCGTCCAAAGTATGTATTGTCCTTTCAGACTGCCCATCTGTCTAAGGATGAAAAGCCGTGCTAAACTTTAAGTTAGTACCCATAGCATACTGCAAGCTATCCCAAAATCTGGATGTAAAATTAGGGTCCCTATCTGAAATAATAGATACCGGTGCTCCATGCAATCTAATAATCTCATTAACATACAATCTAGCATACCTATCAACTGTATGCGTAGTCTTAACTGCTAAAAAATGAGCGAACTTGGTCAATCTTTCCACCACTACCCAAATCGAATCTGACCCCTTTTGAGATCGAGGAAGTCCAACCATAAAATCCATCGTTACATGATCCCATTTCCATTCCGGTATTGGCAACGACTGAAGCAGACCAGTAGGTTTTTGATGCTCCACTTTCACTTGCTGACATATAAGGCACCTAGCAATAAAATCCGCTATTTCCTTCTTCATATTACTCCACAAATAATGCTCCTTTAAATCCCTACACATTTTAGTACTACTGGGATGCATAATATAAATGGAGTTATGAGCCTCATCTAAAATTTCCTCTTTCAATCCACACACATTAGGTACACATAATCGATACTTATACAATAAATTGCCATCATTCACAATACAAAAATATTCAGACTTAGCATCTCGAACATCTTGTCGTTTCTTCATAAGAAAAGGATCTTGACTTTGCAAATCACGAATACGGGTATCTGATAAGGTCCTCACGCTTACATGAGCAAAGAACCTGTCCCTATCTGCTAGCTTAAATTCTACTCCCATCAATCTCAACTCCATGATGTGGGAAACCCTAGCACACCGAATACAAGATAACCTGCCCGAAGCCTTTCAACTGAGAGCATCTGCAACTACATTTGCCTTCCCTGGATGGTAGTGAATTGTACAATCATAGTCTTTAATTAACTCCATCCATCGCCTCTGCCTCAAATTCAACTCCTTCTGAGTAAATAAATACTTAAGGCTTTGATGGTCAGTAAAAATTTCACATACCTCACCATATAGATAATGACGCCATAATTTCAAAGCAAACACAATAGCAGTAAGTTCCAAATCATGTGTAGGATAATTACATTCATGTGTACGCAACTGCCTAGAAGCATAAGAAATAACCTAACCATACTGCATAAAAACATAACCCTCCCCCTGATGTGAAGCATCAGTATAAATAACAAAACCATCTCCACCATGAAGAATAGTAAGAACAAGTGCAACTACCAACCACTTTTTTAATTCATGAAAACTATTTTCGCTGTCAGAATTCCATTCAAACTTAATATCTTTTCGGGTTAGTTTAGTCATCGGCAAGGCAATCGAAGAAAATCCCTTAATAAACCTTCTAGAATACCCAGCTAAACCCCAAAAAACTCCTCACTTCAGTCACATTATTGGGCCTCTCCCATTTTACAATAGCCTCTACCTCTTTAGGATCAACACATATGCGATCTCCAGAGATAACATGGCCTAAAAATACAACTTGTGATAGCCAAAATTCACACTTTCTTAACTTAGCATACAACTTTTCATCTTTCAACAGATTCAAAATACTTATGAGATGCTTTTCATGTTCAACCATATCACGTGAATAAATCAGAATATCAACAATAAAAACTATGACAAATGAATCAACAAAAGGACTAAGTACCCGATTCATAAGATCCATAAATACAGCTGGAGCATTAGTCACCCCAAAAGGCATCACCAGAAATTCAAAATGACCATACCGAGTACGAAAAGTAGTTTTAGAAATATCACTTTCCTTGACCCTCAACTGATGATAACCCGATCGCAAGTCTATTTTTGAAAACACTTTAGCACCCTGTAACTGATCAAACAAATCATCTATATGAGGTAAAGGTTACTTGTTCTTAATAATAGCTTTATTCAGTTGCCTATAATCAATACACAAACCCATGGTACCATCTTTCTTCTTCATAATTAAAACTGGTGCACCCCATGGAGATACACTAGGTTGTATGAACCCCCTATCAAGTAAATCATGCAATTGAATCTTGAGTTCTTTCAACTCATCAGGCGCTATTTTATATAGTTCCATAGAAATGGGGGTTGTCCCCAGTGCCAATTCAATATTAAATTCAACTTCTCTCTCTGGGGGTAACCTCGACAACTCACTAGGAAACACTTATGGAAAATCCCGTACAATAGGAACATCGACTAATTGTAAATCCCCCTTCCTAGTGTCAAGAACATATGCAATAAAACCCTCACAACCCTTACTCAATAATTTCCTCGTCTGAATAGCAGAAATGATGCAACTGGGAACAATTTTCCTTTCCCCCAAAAATGTAAATTCGGGCTCACCAAGAATATTAAAAGTAACTTCCTTATAGAAACAATCCATAGATGCATGATATTTAGATAAATAATCCATTCCCAGAATTATATCAAAATCAGAAATATCCAATGGAAGTAGATCTATAACTGTATCTCTAGCCCCTATAGTCAAAACACAGTCACGAAAAGCATATTCAGCTACAACCATATCCCCCATAGGCATATAAATACCCAACCCCACATATAAATGAATACATGGTATATTCAAGTATATAGCAAAAGCATAGGACACAAAATAATGTGTGGAACCAGGATCAATCAAAACATAAGCACTTCTATCAGTAATAAAAAGTGTACATGTCACCACATTTGGACTAATCTGATCTTCTTTCATTGTAAAAACTCGTCCACCTGGCCTGGAACTACTAGCTTGTCCTCTGCCCATACTTTTCACTACACTTCCTGGAGATAACACTCTACGTGCTACTTCATTATATGCTCCTAGAGTCTATGCAAACTGCGGACAAATATTCTTAATATGACCCACTTGATGACAATGGTAGCATTCCAATCCCTTAAGCTTAGGACACTCAAATTTATAATGACCTTCCTCTTTATAAAAGAAACATGTAACACCTCCTATTGGGGCCTCATCTCTCCCTGACTTTCTGACTGAACTAAAAGATCCTCCACCCCTGGTATCTCTACCAAATCTCCCCTGGCCTCTACCACTATCTCCACCACCTATTTAAAATTTATGAGGTTCCATCTTAACACTTCCACCCTCACCTCCCTTAGAGTGATATGCATCGAATCTACTTTTCTTAAAACTCTCTCTAATCGCCACCCCTTGGTTCATTTGCCTTTCTGCTATCATGGCTTTGTTTACCGAAGCATAATCTTATAACTCATAAGTGGCCACCCTATAATGAATAGGCCAAATCAATCCATCTTCAAACTTACTGCATTTATCTTCTTCATCAGCCATATACTTAGTAGAAAATCTAGACAAAGTAGTAAATTTAGCCTCATACTCCCTCACAGACATTTTCCCTTGGGTCAAATTTATAAATTCCCTCAACTTCTCCCTCCTATAAACTTTAGGTAAACACTTAACATACAAAGCTTTAATAAATTCAACCCAAGTAATAACATCAGTACCTTCCATCATGGGCACCAAATGGTTGCTGGCTTCCCCCCAATATTTCACCTTTCCTTTCAGCTTAAACACATCTAGATTCACTTTCTGGTTATTTGGAACCTTCATAGCTGGAAAGATAGTTTCTAGAGCTCTGACCCACATCTCAGCTTCTGTAGGTTCAACTGACCCTGAATCTTCTAGAGGATTCAACTTCAAAAACTTCTCATGCATGGAATCTTTCATTTCCTTCCTCGCCTCTTTCTCAATCCTAGCCACAATCTTTGATTCTAGATATCTAGCCTATTGTTCTCCCATTTGCGATATATTTATTTCTTGTTTCTCTGCCATCCTCATCATTGTCTGTTCTATTGTCTAAATCTTTGTAGATTGTTCATTCTCTCTAGCCCTTCCATCAACACTCTGCTCTTCTTCAGTATTGTCTGTACGAGAAGCTACTCCCTCTTATCTATGTTGTCCATTCCCAGGTTCCATCTGGAATTATCTGTAAAACAATCAAGTTATAACAACCAACATAAATAGTTTATAATACTAAACTATTGGTTAGTACATAAACAATTCATAAATATAAAATCAACTCAATAACTGCCATCTAATCGTCACACACGTCTAGAATTAATAACCACGCTCTGATACCACTAATTGTCACACCCCAAACCCAATATCGATACTAATCATTTGTTATTATAATAATTGGATCATAATCTTGAGCCCATTGGAAATTTAATTCATTTATCAATATTTTTCTGCATAATGAACATAATATTATTCTTGTGCCATAACGAAGTCAACATCAGAGTCATAATTAGAGATTATACAAAACTATGATTAACAATAATCAACTCAATCCGTGCCAACTTAATATATACACTGTGTGAGTATATTAAAATCTTCAGTGTGACAATGATAAAATCCCCATATTTAAACCCCAGCTCTTCTAACGGTGCAACTCTCAAATTTGTCAGTCATATAGTATCCTAGCTGGCAGCGTACAAACCTGAAATTGTTAAAATATAAACCATAAGCATTAAACTTAGTGAGGTACTCCTTCCCTGCAATGGAATGACAATTACATATCAAATATATGGATATTAAATCTGAACAATCGTACCCATTGGCAATAACAAATCCTGGATCATAAGATCCACATAATTCTACCCATTGGAAATAACAAATCCTAGATCATAAGACCCAATTAATTCTGCTCATTGGCAATAACAAATCCTGGATCATAAGACCCAATTAATTCTGCTCATTGGCAAAAACAAATCCTAGATCATAAGACCCAAAAAATCCTGGATATTTTAATATCCAAACAAGTCCTGAATACCGAAGTATTCAAACAAATCATTCTCTTAGACCTATATTCATATATCTGTATATATGAAACAATCATAAGTACACTCACCTTGGAAATTTAACAAACTTTTCCTTTATCTGGATCTTGTTCAGTCATTTCTTCTTCTCTTCCTATCATTCTTACAATATTAGTATCTTCATAAGAATATTAAAAATTCAAAGAACAACTTCAACATAATTCAATTCATAAGCATCGTATGATTCAATTCAAATCATTCATCATAAATGAAGTCCCATCTGGACTCAGGTAATGACATCTAACATATTCAAATTACAGCCAAAAACTTCTTTAATTCTTCTTGGTAATCCAATCCTTATAATATTAGGTTTTCAACACAAAAGACGACACATCATTCTGAGTTTCCTAGAGCAAGATATGCCCATTTCTTTACCACATAGGAAATCCGCCCTATAGGCTCATCGATTGTTTAGTCATCTTCCAAGAATTTTCATAATTTTTATGCATCATAAATTTCTATGATATTTCACCCAATTTCAGAAAACATATTGAATAATACAAGGTTAATATTGCATAATTTTTAGACTTCATTTTCTATGTCAAGCAAAATATCAAACATATGGTATGCATATTTACTATTTTGGGGAAAATTTCATACCCGAACTTCAAATCATCACCCAAGGTTCATTTTTTGGGATTTTTACTTGATTTTAGGATAGGATATAAATATATGAGTCTATTTTAATCTTCAATTGTAATCAAGAAATTTAAGTAACCATACAAAAAGATAAGGAATTTTGAATAAACAAGGTTACTAAACAAAGAAATTTAAGGGTTTACGCATTCAACTTTGTTTAAACATGCATGTATCCATACATATGCACCAAAGCATGAAAGGTCAGTAAAAAATCAAGTATTTACATCATATAAATATCTTACATCATATAAATACAAGAAAAATAACAAGAAAAATCAAGTATTTACATCATATAAATACAAGAAAAATAACAAGATTCATGGGTGGAATTACCTTAGGGGCTTTTACGTAATTTTCTATGAATTTTTCTCCAATTTTCTCCTCACTTTTTCTTCCTAACTTCCTAATTCTCTTTCTTTAAGATTCAAATCTCTTATGGCTGAATTTGGATGAATAAGGAGGTAATTCTAAGGGTTTGAAGTCGTCTAAAGCCACTACCCTTCCCAACCAATGAAAACAAGACATTTGCTTCCATAATAAGATAAAATAACACTTAACGGATGGACTGTTTTGCCCTTGTTTCGTAGTTTTGGTATAACTTCTTACTTGAACCTCCATTTAATACACTGTTTGTTGTATTACAACCCTAACTCGCCTGTCTAAAAATATCTATCTTTCACCTCAAGTCAATTATTACGTTATAAAGGTCAAAACTGGCCTTAAACATGAACATTCCTACCAAAAACTTCAAAATCTCACATTCGTAACTAATTCTTTTTTCATGCTTTATGAAGCTAAGATTAGGCTAAATATAATGACTTAAAATTATATATACTAATAAAATATTATCCATATCATATAAGCTAATCATGATTTAAACATAATTTATCATAATTATATTCGGGTTATCACACCTAGCCTCTTCCATGTTGCTCCGACCAGCTCTTGCTCTACCCCGCGAGGAGGATGTAGGTCTATCTCATTTCAAAGCCTCCAATTCTTCACTCAATGTAACATTTTCCTCTTTCAGAAATGAAAAGCCCTCATCACTGAGTGGGACTAGGGCTCGAGAAGAAGAGGCAGATTTTAGTTGTCTCAGCTCTTCTCTCAAGGCATTATTTTATTCCTCCAATAATTTAGCTATGTTTCTGTGGTCTTTAATCTCAAGTTTTAAGACAATCTCTCTCTTATTCTGGGCTGAAATGAACTTGTCATAACCCTGATCAATACTCAACTGTTGGTATTTTTTCTCATAACCCTCATGTAAAAGAGCAATGGCTTATTTGTGCTGCAATTGAAGTTCTTCGATCATTCCTTGAAGATCTTCAATCATTTTGTAGTAAGCCACATTATTTTCTACAGCCCGATTGAGCAAGCATTTTAGATGCTGGTAAGAATCAATTACTCGTTCAGAGGCATCAGATCCAAGGATATCAACTATCTGTGCTTAAGTGAAATCTGCACTACCAGCTTTGAAGTAATCATTACATTTCTTCATCAACTTTGTATCATGAGATGACAATAGTTCAATCATCACAATAAACTAGCAAGTAAAAGTAAAAACAGATCAATAACAGTATAGCTATACTGGAAATGTGAAGGAAAAACTCAGAATAACTAACGAAGACCATTTTATTGATAATAGGAGGAGAGGGTACAACCAAGGTTACAACAAAAGGGATAATAAAAAACCAAAATAAGTAAAGAGCCGAACAACTTTACACCTTATCCTTATTCCCTACAACATCATCAGACGACTTTGTGAAAGGAATTTATTGCTTGGTGTGTAGTTAACGTTGATCGATAGAAGGAGTTACTTGCTGGATTGTCTCAGAAGACTGAGGGATATTAGCAGCAAGTGTTTGTTCCATAACTAACAAAGAGGATTCATCAGACCATGCTTCATCTTCTTCTTCTTCTTCTTCTTCTTCTTCTTCTGTAATAGTAGGAGGAAGGCCATGGATGTGTCTCTGAAATAATTAAGAATCTTCAGCAATATTTAATTCTTTCAAAGAAGCAATCCATCCATCCCTGAAGAATTTTACACTTTCATGCTCCATCTAGGTAGAAGCAACAGTTGTAGCCTTATTCCAGCCTTTGTCCTAACCAGAGCTAAATGCTTTCTTCACAGCATCTTTTCTCTTCTTCCTCTCCGTGGAGGTAGTTTCCCTAAGAAGCTCTTCGGGAGACTTCACTTTATCTTCAAGTTTTTTCTTACGCCGTTCAGCCTATTCAAGATTTCTCTCAACTTCCATCTTGTTGGAAAGGGAAACCTTGCATTTTTCCTCTGCCGCCTTGGAGACAGTTACAGCTTTCTTAGCAGCTTCCTCAGCTTGTCATGAGTTTCTTCAGCGGTTTGGATTTTATTCTCCCAGACAGATTTATCTTCCTTGTACTTCTGCTAGGACTCCATCAAAGATTTTGATAACCCAGCAAGGGCTTCTTCCACCCTAGTGGATGAAGTTGAAGCCTTGATAGCCTCATCCTTCTCCTAGATAATGTTAAAATACATCATAAACTGTAATAGAAAAGAATCCCAGATCATAATAAAAACATGTTAGACAAAGGTAAAATAGTAAGTGTGATGATACTTACTGATTCAATATCTTGGGCTGCCAAATCAGTAACCTTCTCCCGGGGAAGAGAAGTCCCAGCAGCTCAGCAGTCAGAAAGAGTCCAAAAGTTGATCAAATTTTTTGGCCAAGCTAATAGCGATGAGAGATGGAGTACTAGCTCTCAAAGAAGGAACCTCAACCCCAGAAGGTTAGGAAGCAGCATTTACAGTCTTCTCAGCAATACCCATTCTCAATCTTTTTAAAGGAGAAACTTCAATCAAAGGTGATGTCTTTTTTTGAATAAGGACAACCCCTTCAATCAAAGGTGCTGTCTTTTTAGGGGCAACAGGGGGCTTCATGTTGATATCCTTAGAAGGTGGAACAACATCATTTTTCTTAGTTCCTTCAGCTGGAGCATCGACTTTGCTTTTCTTTGCCTCGTCAGCACCAGGGGAAACCTCGGAAAAGAGATCGAGCATCCTCCTTTTCTTCGTCATAAGGTCAGTAATAGAAGTACCCAAGTCAGGAGAAGCTTCTTCAACAAATAAAGAAGATGTTGGAGCTTGTTCAAGATCAATCACCAAAGGAGGAACAAGAGGACAAGCAATAAAGGAAGAAGTGGTGCTCTTGTATTGCAGAAAATAAAAAGCGAACCTCACGTGTTCCTCAGCTACTGCTTGATGCAACCCCGGATAAATTTCAAATCTTTGATATTAATGTCACTCTCTTTTGGGTATTTCCTTTTACAATCAACTGTAGCAAATAAAAAAGTGTCAGTGACGCATTTTATCAAACAAAAACAGAGCTAAATTGAAAAAAATAAAAATAACCTATCCCATTGCCATAAAGTGGACATCTGGAACCGTGGTACACATCTTTCCCTTTTAATGGGGGGTGTTGCTAATTTTTCATCACAACCCCAAGTTCAAAATAATCCCTATTAGCATCAGGGAGATTGACCACTAGAGCTCTATTTGAAAACCTAGTTTTTAAGTGAAACATGGTGTCGCTGTTAACCCATTTTTAGCAATACATAATTTCAGGAATCCCTAAATGAGTTCCATGAATTAGATTCAATCTATGTACGCCGTTAACTACCATCCATGTATTTGGACCTACTCTTACAGGGACAATATCAAAATATTGGCAAAATTCCAAACACAAGGGGTTAGGGGACAAATACTAATCTACATATTTTGAAATTATAATCATATTCTCAAATCGAGAGACCTGCAACTACGCGGTTAATTCATACAAGTTACACTGGTCCCGTACGAGGTGTTCGTGCCTCTTACGGGGCCGTTTGGGGGCTGGTTTGGGTTTGCACCCTATAAGGGCTTATTTTTAAGCTTAATCGATATATTTTCAAATTATCATCATATTCTCAAATTAGGAGATCCATGACAACGCGGTCAGTTCTTACAAGTTACATTGGTCCCGTGCGAGGTGTTCGTGCCTCTTTTGGGGCCGTTTGGGGGCTGGTTTGGATTTTCACCCTCAAATGTCTTGTTTTCAAGCCTAATCTAAATTTTTTGAAATTATCATCATATTATCAAATCAGGATACCCGCGACTATGTGGTTAGTTCATACAAGTTACATTGGTCCCAAGAGAGGTGTTCGTGCCTCTTACGGGGCCGTTTGGGGGATGGTTTGTGTTTTCACCCTTTAAGGGCTTTTTTTAAGCTTAATCGATATATTTTCAAATTATCGTCATATTCTCAAACCGTGAGACCCGTGACTACGCGGTCAGTTGGTACAAGTTACATTGGTCCCATGCGAGGTGTTCCTGCCTCTTACGGGGTCGTTTGGGGGCTGATTTGGGTTTTCACCCTCAAAGGGCTTGTTTTCAAGCCTAATCTACATATTTTGATATTATTGTCATATTCTCAAACCGAGAGACCCATGACTACGCGATCAGCTCGTACAAGTTACATTGGTCCCGTGCGAGGTGTTCGTGCCTCTTATGGGGCCGTTTGGGGGCTTATTTGGGTTTTCACCCTTTAAGGGCTTGTTTTTAAGATTAATCGATATATTTTCAAATTATCATCATATTCTCAAACTGGGAGACCCAGGACTACGCGGTTAGTTCGTACAAGTTACATTGTGTGACACCCCACCTAATTAAATACCCGGCGATCACTCATTTATTAAATTAAAATCAAGGTGAACAGTTGGTTCATTCTTAGCATCACTGTCGAAAAATACTTTTCCAATTTAAACTCCCTAAATAATTAAGCTAAGTGTCAAAACCATTTTAGACTTTACTTTCCAAATTTTTTTTTATATAAACCAACATTTAAAACTTTGGATAATTCACAATTTAATAGTCACACCACAACTATCCTGGAACATACAATCCAAATAATCAAACATTCAACTAATTTAATCCAACATTTAATACTTTAAATGAAAACATCCTGGCAATAATAAATCCCAAAGTGCAAGTAATGGAAATAAATGGATTACAATATCCAATAAAACAATTGAATAATGGAAAGGGCGACACAAGCCCAACTGAAATAAATAATGCTAAGAGTAGAATCAAAAGAATGAGGTCGTCTAAGCAAGAGGCCTGCAACTCCCACCTAAGCTGTAGCACGTTCCTTCCAAATGATCTTATGCAAGACGCCCCTGTGGCTGGGCACCTGTAATATATACATATATATACAAAAGAGGAAGGAAAAATAGAAACAGGTCAGAGCCCGATTATGAAAATGATTTAAAATTTGTTTAGCAAGTATTTAAAATGTTTACAGGCCAATGCAAAAACATATTAGTGCGACACTCCCTTGAGAAATTCTCACCTCTCTTCTAATGTGCACGCCTATCGTACTAACCTTCCCAACGGTTTAACTTATCTTAGGTTACTCGTAAGATTTAAAGATGGACAATTTAATTGTTTAAGAGGATAATTTCAATTGATCACAAAGTTCTCATTTAAACTTTGTTTGCCAATAAAGTTTCCCCAGTGTCAAATTATGCTTTTCAAAACAAGTATTTCCAATTTGAAGTCATTATTCATTTCTTACCTACCATAACACAGTAGGCAGTTCCAAATTTCAGAATTTCATATATATATATTAAATACTCGTATAATATATATATTCTAACAACACCCCACATAAAAATTATGGTGCGGGCATACTCTGCAATCCAATCCCCGTATCACTCGTACTAAGGGAAATACAAGTTCAGAATCACTCTCGAACTGTATTAATACATACACAAACAATATTGAGGCGAAGCATAGTTTCCATGTCCAAGAGGTCAACACATACCCTCGCGTCTCTTAGGACCGTGACTATCGATTTGATAGCCCGTACCTCGGATTCCTATCTTCTTGTGTACAAGTCAATATCCCCCATAAAGGTCCCATCGAGATAAGACTGTCCCATCGCGGTAACCTCAGGGATAGCAAGTAGCGCGGGCATGATTTTCACACGTATATAGTATATGCATAAACACTGTCATATAAATATACTACTTTTTTCTATATCAAATTTAGGTTCATCCCATAACCCATAATTATAACATTTATCCTTATTTCTCATTATTTAGTT
Source organism: Sambucus nigra (assembly GCA_949130495.1). NCBI lineage: Eukaryota > Viridiplantae > Streptophyta > Magnoliopsida > Dipsacales > Adoxaceae > Sambucus > Sambucus nigra. Next base: position 606,753,094 of record OX422212.1, read on the forward strand.
ATCACTTATAACGGTTCGTCTCTTACTTTTAGTTTCAGGGATTATTCCAACTTACTACGTAACACTCATGTACTCTATCCTCCCAAGTGTAGAATTCAGTAGGTACTCGTCTATTTTCCATCGTAACTATCTTACGCGTCTCTCCCTTTAATACATAATTCTATCGTCCCTTATATGTAAACATCCCAAAAATATAAATCTCGTTTTACATGAAAGGTCTCATAATTATTAATAAGTCCTACTGGTCTTCTTTATCTCCCAAAATATTTTAATAAGGATGTCCAAATATTTTTACTCATTTAATTTGAATTTAACTATTTAAAAAGGGGAAATATGAGTCAGCCAGAAGGGGTCGATCGATCGATGGCAGGAGTTCGATCGATCGATGCGTCGATTGATCGACACCCCTGGTTCGATCGATCGATCAAGAAGGTATGGAGAATTCTGCAGATTAACAGTTACGGGTTCTATCATCCAACCTCAACCAAATTCATATTTTTAACACCCAAACTCCCAGAAATTTATACTACAAACTTTATAAACCCAAACTAACAATCTTCTACGTAAAGCATGTGAATTTTCATAAATAACCATGGATTAAAAGGGGCAAAACTTATATAAACCTTATGAACCCTAGAAATTTATTTAACTTTGTTCTAATCAATATTTTTCTAGAATTGCTTCTTCTAAAACATCATAAATCCATGGTTCAACCTCTACATATGAAGGGGGATTTCCAGATTTCCATTTATATCATTACTACATGCAATTTCCTATCTCCCACTTGATTTTTCTTCCATGAAACTCATCCTAATCAACCCTAAACTAACATGAGTGATGCATTAACGAAAATAATCAAGATAAACACTTGCCTGGGAATTTTAGAGTTCTGATTTGTGGACGAATTTGGTGTGGTTGCGTTCCCCGTCGCGCGATCTACGCGTTGGTGGTGGTGGCGGTGCAACCGGATAAATTTTTGGCCTAGAACACCTAGGTAAACTCTCTCCTTCCCTCTCCTATGGCCGTCACTTGCCTTTGGTTGTGTTAACCCTAGAAGGAAAGCTTAGACATCTGATATAACCCTTGAAAATTCGTGGGTTTAATTTCCCAAAATTACAAAATGTCCAAAATGCCCTCCCGGGGCGCAAAATAAGCCAAAAAAATGCCCCGAGACCCAAACTAAACCCTCGGGTTCACTTTTATGACTCTCTCGACCCTTTTGGACACTTTGGCGCACTCACAGCGACCATACGAGTGACTTATAATTTATTCACTTTTATTATTCAATATTTAGTCCCGACGCAACACGGGCGCGTCCCGACTCAAATTTCCAAAATTGCCATTTTATTCACTCTTGACATTTAATAGAACCAATATTATATTACTTTACTCATTTGTAATATTCAACAAGTTTCCCATAATTTCTAACTCACGTCATGTTAATAATTATAAAATAATTAATTTTCGGATTTATATTAAATTAATAATTCACATTAAATTTAATAAATCCCCAAATTAATAAAGCATAAAAATACTGGGTATTACATACTTCCCCCCTAATAACTGAATTTCGTCCCGAAATTCGGAAAATAATGCATACCTGGTAAGAATAAATCTGGATATCTCTTACGCATATCTTCCTCGCGCTCCCAAGTGAATTCCTCCACATTATGATGCTCCCACTGGACCCGTACAAGTGGAATTACCTTCGGCCTCAATCTCCTCTCGCTATGGTCTAGGATAGCCATCGGTCTCTCCTCGTAAGAGCTATCAGGCTGTAAGTCTATCTCCTCTATCGCGATGTGGGTGTGAGCCATGTCATTCCGAAGATACCTTCTCAACGACGAGATGTGAAATACATCGTGAATGCGATGTAAATGCTCTGGCAGCCCCAATCTGTATGCTACCGGCCCAATCCTCTCGATAATGGGAAGTGGTCCCACGTACCTCGGGGCCAATTTCCCTTTCTTCCCGAACCTCATCACTCCTTTCATAGGAGATAATCGCAGTAATACTTGGTCCCCCACATTAAACTCTCGGAAGAAACATTTCGCATCGGCTAGCTTTTCTGTCTGTCCTGGGCTACTCGAATGCGACTCCTGATCATCTCAATCCTAGTGGAAGTTTCCTGAATCACCTCTGGTCCTAGCAAATTGTTATCTCCCACCTCTATCCAACAAGTTGGGGAACGACAAGGCCTTCCATACAAAGCCTCGAATGGAGCCATGCCAATCGTGAACTGATAAGAGTTATTATAAGCGAACTCTACCAGTGAAAGATGTGGCTCCCAACCTCCTCCAAAATCAAGGACACACATGCGTAGCATATCCTCCAGAATCTGATTAGTACGCTATGTTTTCCCGTCTGTCTGTGGGTGATAAGCTGAACTCAACCTCAACTCTGTACCCATAGCCTCCTGAAAGCTCTCCCAAAAACGCGACACGAAAATCTTATCTCTATCTGACACAATATTCAGGGGCACCCCATGTAATCTGACAATCTCAGTAATGAACAACTGAGCATACTGACCCGTGGTATAGTTTGTTCGCACCGACATAAAATGAGACACCTTGGTCAAACGGTCTATAATCACCCAGATAGAGTCGTGTCCCCGCTGTGATGTAGGTAGCCCTGTAATAAAGTCCATGAAAATACTCTCCCACTTCCACGTGGGTATTTCCAATGGCTAAAGCAACCCTGACGGTTTCTGATGGTCCACCTTTACTAGCTGGCAGGTAGAACACTTGGACACGAACTCAGCAATGTCCTTTTTCATCCCACTCCACCAGTACTTCCGTCTCATATCCTAGAACATCTTATCTCCCCCAGGATGTACTGCAAATCGGGACTCGTGAGAATGGGTCATCATTGCATGACGTAATTCTGATCCTTCTAGGACCACCAATCACCCATTAAACCTCAAGACCCCATCAGAACTAACAGAATAGGACTCAGCACCCTCAGCTAAAAGTCGTACAATCTGCTCTTGGCAAAACGGGTCTGTGGTCTGTTCCTGTATCACCCTCATAAAAATCTCAGGTGTCACTGTCATGACAGATATGAAGGAACGGGCTACTGCGTCCTGGTGTCCCAACTCCTTCCACTTTTCTTTTCAGACGTCCGCTACATCGTCTACCAGTCTACGTCTCAACGCATCAGAAACTACATTGGCCTTTCCCGGATGGTATTGTATGTCGAACTGATAGTCCTTCACAAACTCTAACCATCTGCGCTGACGCATATTCAGCTCTCGCTGAGTGAACATGTACTGCAGTGACTTGTGGTCTGTAAACAAACAGAATTTCTCTCCCAATAAATAGTGCCTCCAAATCCTCAATGCGAAAATGACCGCTGCTAAATCCAGGTTGTGGGTGGGGTAATTCTTCTCATGCGGCTTAATCTTGCGGGAGGAAAAATCTATAGCCTTCTCCTCCTGCTGAAGTACTCCCCCATGTCTCCGTAAAGAGGCATTGGTGTAAACTAAGTACTCCACACCCGGCTTAGGTAAAGCAAGGACCGGTGCTGAAGTAAGCTTGTCTTTCAGCTCATCGAAAGCCAATTGACAAGCATCATCCCAAACATATGGTACCCCTTTGCGAGTCAGGCTCGTCAATGGACCCGTTATTTTGGAGAATCCCCGAATGAATCTCCTATAGTATCCGGCTAACCCCAAGAAACTACCCACTTTCGTCGGTGTCGTGGGCTGTCCCCAAAGCCTCACCGCTGACACTTTACTAGGGTCAACTGTTAACCCATGTTCAGAAATAACATGTCTAGAGAACTGTACTTATCGCAACCAGAATCCGCACTTCTCGTACTTAGTATACAGCTGATGATCTCGTAGAGTCTGAAGAACCTGCCTCAAGTGCTCGGTATGCTCCTCCTCGGAGTGTGAATATATCAAAATGTCATCGATGAAGACGATGACAAACTAATCCAAGAACTCTCTGAACACTCGGTTCATCAAGTCCATGAATATGGCTGGAGCATTTGTAAGGACAAATGGCATCACTCTGAACTCATAGGACCCATATCTCGTTAAAAAATCAGTCTTTGAAACATCCTTCTCCCTAATACGTAGCTGATGGTACCCCGACCTCAGATCTATCTTCGAAAATAAAGTTGCTCCCCTCAGCTGGTCGAACATATCATCGATTCGAGGCAACGGATACTTGTTCCGTATCGTGACCTTATTCTATTCTCGGTAGTCCACACATAGCCTTAGTGAACCATCTCTCTATTTCACAAACAAAACTGGAGCGCCCCAGGGTGAGGTACTCCTTCGAATGAAGCCCTGACCTAACATCTTCTCTATCTGATCTCGTAACTCTCGCATTTTCGCCGGAGCCATACGGTATGGGGCGCGTGCTATAGGTCTAGTATCCGGTAATAAGTCTATGACAAACTCTATCTCTCGACTGGGGGGTAGGCCTGATATCTTCTGAAATACATCGGAATACTCACGAACAACTAGGATCGAGTCTAAGGGAACCATAACCTCCTTAGAGGTATCCTCCTCTATGTAATACAAATGAGTGGTCGAGCCTCCCTCTGGGCGAGGCATCGCCACTACAAACATATCTTGCCCCGGAATGGTAAAAACAATACTCCCACCAAAACAATCTATCATGGCCCTGTAAGCAACGAGCCAATCCATACCCATAATAACTTCATTCTCATACATATCTAAGACTAACATGTCTGCAGGTAATACCAAGCTACCAATCTCTAACCATTTCCCAGTGGTGAGTCTACACACGTCACAGTGCTCTCTGTTGTGTCTAATAACCCTAAGGCCTTCGCAAAATGAGTAGCTATAAAATAGTGTGTTGCTCCAGTATCAAATAAAACTCAACCCATAGTACCATGGATAGGAAACATACCCTCAATCGCGGGTGGTGCCTGTGGAGATGTTGCCTGGCGGACGTTATAGAAACATCCATACTGTAATTGCCCCTGCTGCACTGGAGCTGCTGGAATGGCTGGTAGGGCTGGTACCTGGGCTGGTGCTGGGAGGGCGACTGGAAAAAGTGGCTTATGTGGCTCATTACGGGCACCCTGCTGCTGTGGGGCCCTATCACCCTCTGGGTAATCCTGGCGCTTATGGCCATGCTTACCGCACATAAAACATCGACCTATGAAGTTACCTCCACTCTGAACCTGCTGACCACGGCCCTGCTGGCTGTTACCACCCCGCCACTGGCCCTGTTGGCCTTGCTACTGACCCTGCTGCTGTCGGTGTTGGCCTTGCTGGCCCTGCTGATTAGGCTGGCCCTGCTGACCCTGCCTGTAACCCCCAAATCCCTGCCTGGAATCACCTGATCAGAAGCGCTTGGCAGGGTCCCCCTTGAAAATATGTTACTAAAGCCGTTTATTAAAAATAAACTATTGAAGTAACTCCGAGCTGTTTTTTGAGGAAACTCTTTTCTTGAAAATCAAAACTATTTGAACACAAGTGTGTTTAACAAAATAGTATGTACGAGATCTATTCAAGATTTGAATAACAGGTTTATAAGGTAGTTTAAACAAGCTTTAAACTCAGCACAAACAAGAATGAGATGAGGAGATGTAGAAAGATTAAGTTCACGATTTTTTACGTGGTAAAATCTCACCAATTAAGGAAACATCCACGACTCCCTCTACGGAGTAAAATGAAAAAAATCCACTAAAACAAATTTATGAGTTACAAATTATTTAACTAACATGCATACAACTCAGACCTATATAAGTTTAGGAATGTACCCTCTAGTGTCCTTATAACTTCTCTATAGTTATGATTGTAGATGTTGTTCTCCCACTTTGTTAACTTCTGATTTGTTCCAGCACTTTACGTCGATTCTTGTTCACAAGATCTTATTACCAACACTTTTCGTGCTGTAGTGTGAAAATGTTTGTGGAGGTTCTCTCTAACACATGCATGCACACACTCACACTTATTAAGTACAAACAGTCCTAGCAAATTACATATAAGGCTATATGCAGTGATTTTTCTTTTTCTCTCTTCTCACAAAACTTTGAACCTGTTTGACCTTTAAATCAATCCCAGAATCCACGGATATATTGCTTAGAAGACAGTCAAGATCTTCATCAATCTCAGATTTTTGAAAAGATTTTCGAGATTGAAAACCTCCAAGTGTGATTCCAAACTAGGTCAAAGGTTTAGTTTTAAGAGAACTAGAAACATAAAACATTTATTGTTGATTTCAAAGTTAAAAGCAATTTTCAGAAAAGAATCAACAATATATTTCTCAAGATGAGAAATAAACTATGTAAATCTAAGTGTGATGTAACATGCAGAACATAGATCTGAAATTTCTATGAAGAAGAAAATAGATCTAAGTAAACAGTTTAAGTTGGGAACAAGAGGTTACAGCAACAAAAATATCTCTCAAAAACTCATGAACACTTAGGGTAGTGTTTTGGATATGTAGGAGTTTTTTGTGGAGTGTTTGGTTTGAAAGAGGATTGACGAACAGGGGTTAGGGTTAGGGTTTCTAACTCTCTCTCTTTCTTTATGGTTTCTCTCTTCTCTCTTCTCTCTCTTTCTTTCTCTCTCTTCTCTCTACTCTCTCTTTTTTTATTCTCAGAAATGAATTGGCCAAAAGTCTTGGACGACTGAGAGTAGGATCCTTTTTATAGGATGAAGAGAAGGATCGAGAAGAAGGTTCAAAAATAAGGGTCAGGATTGAGTCAATCTAGTTTGACTTAAATCCAAGGGCTCACAGAACGTAGTGGTTAAAAAACATCTGATTGCTTCAAAAGGGATATACATGGATTACCAAAGAAAGCATGCAGATCATTGATAAGGTTTGATCCAACGGCTGTAAGCATACGCGATTTTATACTCAGTGAAGAAACACAAATCCCACCAATCAGCAAGCAACAGGTGTTAAACAATAAATCGATATAAAACGCACGTCATAAATTAATTACAACCAAACCCTGAAGTCTCTGCCGCTTTTGGTTTCTACCCAAACCAACTTTGAGCCAATAAACACATTAATCAATAATTAGAGATTGAACCCAGAAACTTCTAAAATCAAGTTTTAATTAATAAAACCTTTATTAAAAAATGTTTATAAAATCCCAAAAAAAATATTTAAAAATCAAATTTAGGGATTTAAACATACTCAACATATGTACACACATAAATATGCAATATGACATATACATGATGCATTCTACTGTGTGTGAGTGTTGGTAATTAGATCTAGATCATAACAAGATATATGAATGAAATAGCAAACCAATCTCTGAGGTTCTTTGGTTTCTAGGATGGACATAATTTTGTCACAATTTCCAAACTAGATGAGCACTTATACACTATAGACTCAAGTGAGCCAAGAGTATAAGGGCTTCACCTCTGATGGGAACTCTTCTCATGCTGACGAGTCTGTCCCTGGGATGTCGGTGCTCCACCAGTGCCACTACCCCCTGTCCTGCCCTGCTGGCCAGACTCTCCTGCTCGCTTGCTTCCCTGCAGATGGAAGCGGTGATCCTGGCAGTGTAGTAAGGCAGCATTGAGTACATCTGTGAAGGTACTCAGAGACAAATTCCCTATAAGATGTTGACGGATCCTCCAAGTTAACCCGTCCACAAACAACATTATCTTCTTACCCTCGGTAGGTGCCTCATCTGGCACTATGGTGAGAAGTCTCGTGAACTCCTCCTCATACTCAGCAACGATAGAATTTTCCTGCTTCAAGTTCAGTAACTTTCGCCTCATCTCAGTTTGCATGGTGGGTGGAAAGTACTTGCGGTCAAACCACTCCCAAAACGAATGAATCGAGATCGTATCCCTCTCCTTCAATGTGGTGGTGGATTCCCACCACTGCAAAGAGGCCCCCACTAACTTGAAGGAAGCCAACAACTATTTCTGTACATCTATGTACTCATACATACGAAGATGCAGCTGGATATTTTTCTTCCATTGGCTGACGATGATGATATCTGAACTACCCGAGAACTTAGGGGGATGTGCCTTCTGAAAGGCATCCCTAACCCGCTCCCATGCTGATGGAAACTGTGCAGGTAGTGGCGCCACTGCCTGAATCTGGGGTGGAGCCTGCTGTACCACCGATAGTGCTGCATTCACCGCCTGAGCAACAATAGCGGCTACCTCATTAGCATTCATCGTACCCTGAGCTGGAGCAGCTGGCTACTCGTCTTGGGCACGCCTATCCTTTGGTGCACGTCTCGGAGGCATCTGAAACGTTAAGAATTTTATTAGTCTACAGTTATTATCAAATCTTAAGTAGATAAAGACATAATCGTAAAAGTAAGAGTAAAATAATCCTAACATAGGGCTCTATAACAAAAAATGCTAAGCTGAAAGCGAAATAAGTAGTACAGATCCTAAGGACACTAGAACCTGATGCTCTCATACCACCTGTGACAGCCCGCCTAATTAAATATCGGGCGATCACTCCTTTATTAAATTAAAATCAAGGTGAATAGTTGTTTCATTCTTAGCATCACTGTCGAAAAATACTTTTCCAATTTAAACTCCCTAAATAATTAAGCTAAGTGTCAAAACCATTTTAGACTTTACTTTCCAAATTTTATTTTATATAAACCAACATTTAAAACTTTGCATAATTCACAATTTAATAGTCACACCGCAACTATCCTGAACCGTACAATCCAAATAATCAAACATTCAACTAATTTAATCCAACATTTAATACTTTAAATGAAAACATCCTGGCAATAATAAATCCCAAAGTGCAAGTACTGGAAATAAATGGATTACAATATCCAATAAAACAATTGAATAATGGAAAGGGTGACACAAGCCCAACTGAAATAAATAATGCTAAGAGTAGAATCAAAAGAATGAGGTCGTCTAAGCAAGAGGCCTGCAACTCCCACCTAAGCTGTAGCACGTTCCTTCCAAATGATCTTATGCAAGACGCCCCTGTGGCTGGGCACCTGTAATATATACATATATATACAAAAGAGGAAGGAAAAATAGAAACAGGTCAGAGCCCGATTATGAAAATGATTTAAAATTTGTTTAGCAAGTATTTAAAATGTTTACAGGCCAATGCAAAAACATATTAGTGCGACACTCCCTTGAGAAATTCTCACCTCTCTTCTAATATGCACGCCTATCGTACTAACCTTCCCAACGGTTTAACTTAGCTTAGGTTACTCGTAAGATTTAAAGCTGAACAATTTAATTGTTTAAGAGGATAATTTCAATTGATCACAAAGTTCTCAATTAAACTTTGTTTGCCAATAAAGTTTCCCTAGTGTCATATTATACTTTTCAAAACAAGTATTTCAAATTTGAAGTCATTATTCATTTCTTACCTACCATAACACAGTAGGCACTTCCAAATTTCATAATATCTGTAGAGGGGGCCTGAAGGTAATCCTGGGATTAGGGATAATCCACTAATTAGCAACAGTGTTCTGAGGATAAGCTCAGCGTGGCAACTCAAGCGGGGCATCTTGGTGAGGCAGCTCAGCGTGGCAACTCAAGCGTGGCATCTTGGTGAGGCAGCTCAGTGTGGCAACTCAAGCGTGGCAGCTTGGTGAGACAGCTCAGCGTGGCAACTCAAGCGTGGCATCTTGGTGAGGCAGCTCAGCGTGGCAACTCAAGCGTGGCATCTTGGTGAGGCAGCTCAGCGTGGCAACTCAAGCGTGGCAGCTTGGTGAGATAGCTCAGCGTGGCAACTCAAGCGTGGCATCTTGGTGAGGCAGCTCAGCGTGGCAACTCAAGCGTGGCATCTTGGTGAGGCAGCTCAGCGTGGCAACTCGTACTTTAGCTTATTGTTACTTTGCCATATTATAGCTTTGTTTATATTTACTACGAGTTATAATGATTGTAATGTTGTAACGAGAATAATGAATGGGCGTGAGGTCGAACGGTACTCGCGAGAGACCAGGCTTGGCAGAGCCTGGGAGAGCTTTCATGCTCTATCGAACAACCTCACCGTGGGAACTTTAGAGGGATTCGGTTTGGAGGATTGAGAAGTGGGGCACCGTTGGGGCTTGTCCTGACCATCTTAGATACACCTGGTAAAACACCGAAGGACCCTGACCGTGGAACCTCAAGCGGAGCAGCTTGGAGTTCCATCGGGCATTAAGTTATGAACCAAACAACTCTCTACTCAAAAGTCACATCTACTGTGGGTGATGTCACTAGCCTTCTAAACAATGTCAGACATGCACTTGAGTAAACCACCGTGGTATTTGGGGCTGTCAGATAGTTGGTGAGCCACCTCTGCAACAACAACCCCCTGACATACAGTGGTTAGGCAAAAGGCATGTCTTGGCATTTAATGTTTATGACGTAGGAGACAACTAGTGCATCAGGCATTTAATGTTGTGACATAAAGTACGAGGGATGTCTTTCATAGTCTTTAATGACTGAGTTGCCTCAGGGTTGGTGTGGGGGGGGCTATTTAAGGACCCCAACCACCTTTGAGGAGGATATAATCCTTTGAGAGTTCAAAAAGTTATTGCTAGAGATACATCAGAGAGAGAATTATTGCAAACTAGAGGGCTTATCCACTCACCATTGTCATTTATTACGAAGCTTTTAATACATAACAGAGACCCTTGAGAGTTGTTCTAGTATGTTTTTCCTGCCTACCAAGGTGTATCTAGGGTGCTTACTTCTCTCTCCCTCTAGCCAAGTTATTTCTGAAGTTCTTTATTATATTGAGAGTTATACACGAGAGATTTGTGAGTATAAGATGGGTTCCATACATTCCAAACTGCTCTTTGTGTCTTGTGGCTAAATCACTAGTGCTTTTCTAACTAACCTTGTCATCACCATACTTAAAAAGGGATTACGCCTCCATCTTATCTAAACTACCCTCCTACATTTGGCGACTCTACTGGGGAGGCATTCTTCTAAGGAAGAAGTATGGCGCAAGATAACGTTAATCGAAGGCTCAACTTTGATGATATCCAACACAGTGAAGAGCAAGCAGCGGTGGAGTTGGAGGCTTTAAGGAGCGGAGCTCCTCGAATAGAAGTGCCCCCAGTTCAGACAACAACGGGCGCTCAAGGAGTGACGCAGGCTTCCACGAGCGCTGGGCTAGGACCTGCCCAGATGACCCTCCTCATGAGCAAGTTCTATGAGTTTTTGCAAACTCCTGCAGCTTCAACGGTGCTGGGAGGACTTGACGCCAATTCCTTCGTAACACCAGGGGCAGCTCCAACGCTTCCACCAGGCGCAGGTACAACGGGAGCAGCCCCGGCAAGCATGCCCTCCATCGTGAATCCGACAATGGGAATCTATGGAGTATCAACGGCGCCAGCCGTAACGATGGCTCCAACTGGTACGGTCATTCAGGCAACACCCCCATTGGTGGTTGCCCCATCGCCCATGGAGGAAATGAGGAGAGAAATGCAAAAGGAGATGTTAAAGTTTGTGCAGGCTTCCTCACAGTCTATAGGTGAGGTAGCTTCAGTCTATGATGACTTTAGGACACCTTATCCACAGGAATACAACGATGAGCCTTACCCGAGGGATTATATTCCCCCCATCTTTGAAAAATACACAGGGAAGGGTGGGAATCCGAAAGAGCACATTAAACGTTTTATTGAGCACCTAGGGGCGCATTGCAACAATAAGAAACTCAGGTTGAGGGAGTTTTCCAAATCCCTAACCGATAAAGCATACACGTGGTATTCTCATTTGGCCCCTAAAAGTGTTTCCACGTGGGAAGAGATGCATGTGCTGTTTGTCCAAAAGTTCTTTCTAGCAGAGGATGAATTCACTCTGACCCAACTAGGGAGAGAGAAGCAACGACCAGGAGAAGACGTGGTGGCGTACGTTCGGAGGTTCAGGGAAAGGTCTCTGGACGTGAGAGAGGAGGCCAAGGAATCCAAACTATTACAAATCTGTGCCGAAGGACTACTCCAGGAGTACATCTGCCATCTTATCAATGAGACGCGCGAGGGAACTTTTTCGGCATTCTTAAAATCTGCAAGGAACATCTCATTGGTCGTACGACCAAACCCGGTGGTGGTGCCTATGATATTCAGACAACCGATACAACCTGGGGGAGGAAGGCCTCAACCCCCACGAGTGGGATACACCGAAGGAACAGATGGGGGTAAGGCGGCGAAGAAGGACAACAAAAGGAAGTTCGGAAGGGATAGGGAAGACCCACCACTGTTACCATGCACGATAGAAGAAGCGGTGAGTTGTTACAACGCCATGGTCCAAGGTGGAACGGTCTACCTACCAAAAGGCGTTCCTTCAGAAGAACCCGATGACGCAACAAAGGCAGATCCTAGGTATTGTCAGGTTCATCGAAAGATCCAGCACCCAACGGAGAGCTGTTTCACACTGAGAAGAATCATTGACAAGTACATGAAGGCAGGGACGCTGCAGATCCCCCCACAGAACGTTAACAACAACCCGCTTCCAGCGCATGGGGCCAACTTGGTGACGGCCTACGACGATGAGGCGGAAAGAGGGGAAGGAAGGTCAACAATGAGGCAAAGAGAATTCGAAGAAACTATGGAATATTGCACCACAGGAATGGTTAACGTAATTTTAGCCTACGATGAAGCAAGCGCTAAAGACGTGGAAGACGTATACAGCGTTGAAGGCGAGGAAATGGAGGCAGTCGTTGAATACAGCGCAGTTTCAAAATCCCCAAAATTCGCTTGGTTCTTCGATCAAGTGGGGATACCAAAGGAGAGCAGACTGGAAATAACTCAGGCGATTCTAGACATCGCGAGGAAGGACACGGTTCCCTCGCTGAAATGGCGGGGACCCATGGCGAGGCTGGTGAAAAAGTTCCTATCAGAGGTGACCTTCAACGATGCAGATAGAGCTGTAAGGTTCCCTCATAACAGGCCCTTGTATGTGACGGCCAGTGTCAACGGGGTTAGTTTTGCGAGGATGCTTATGGATGGGGGTGCGTCTATCAACATTATGCCGATCAACTCCTTCCACGCGGCTAATATCCCAGAAGAAAGGTTGGTCCCCATGCCTCTGGTGATCTCAGGATATGATAACCAATCTTCCAAATCCATTGGGTATGTGAATGTGGGAATTGTAATGGGAAATCTGAGTTCCCACATCAAGTTCCATGTAATAGAAAGTGCAACTTCCTATCATTTACTAATAGGAAGAGTATGGATGCACAATCAAGGTTTAGTTCCTTCAACATATCATCAATGCGCCAAGGCGAATGTCAAAGGAACATAAGTGACCATTAGGGCTACAAAAAGGCCTTTTGCTATCGAAGAAGCTCACTTTGTAGATGCGGCCTTTTATACGGAGTTGGAGGAGGATGCTCGAGTCCTAACGAGAAGAATGGAGGGGGCATGGGTTCCCTCGATCAGAGATAGAATGGGGCCTCTGAACGAGCAAAGCAAAGAAGTCGCGAATAACGAAGGGGCGAGGGCCGAAGAAACCCATCAGGAGATCCCTCGACCCCAAAGTATCACGAAGCAGCTCAAAAACAAAGTAAAGCTTAGAATGGATCCTGTGGAGCATGAGGTCCAACGGCAAAGCGTGCTGAGTCGTTTTTCAGGGGGAAGAATCGCTGAGGCTTCGAGAGAAAGGAAGAGGAAGGCCGTGGCAACAGTTACCAACAGGCAATGCAAGAAGGTGGTCACTGAAGAGGGGAAGGTGGTATACCGTTTATAACGATGTGAGTGGGTGACCGAAGAGACCGAGGATGGGGCTGACCCGTTATATGAGTGTTTCTTGGTAGATCAACAGGGACAGTGTATGGTGATAGACAACTCCAACATACAGGAGTTCGTGGAGGAGGTCGCCGAAGAACCAGACTACATGGCAGATCAACCAAAGCCCCAGGCACAGAAGTTGGAGCAGTTGAACCTGGCAGGAGAAGGGGAAGATCCAAGGCCAATCTTCATCGTGAAGGATCTCGGTAAGGAGAAACGAGAAGCCTTGGTTGGGCTAATTCGGGAGTTCATAGTTGTTTTTGCATGGAAGTATACCGAAATGGAAGGGATAGATGAGGAAGTGAGCTGCCACAAGCTAAATGTGATGCCTTCAGCCATCCCGGTGAAGCAGGCAATAAGGACTTATAAACCTGAGTTGGACTTAAAGAATAAGGAAGAGGTTCAGCGTTTGTTGGCAGCATGATTCATCAAACCAATACAGCATCCCCTTTGGCTATCTAGCATTGTGCCAGTAGGGAAGAAGGACAAGAGTCAAATAAGGATATGTGTGGATTTCAGAGATTTGAACAGGGCGTGCCCCAAAGATGAGTTCCCCCTACCCTCCATTGATAGCTTGATAGATGCCACGGCTGGGCATGAGATGTATAGCTTCATGGATGGGTACGTGGGATACAACCAGATCAAGATGGACCCTGCGGACGCAGAGAAAACGGCATTCAGAACCCCGTTGGGCAACTTCATGTACAAAGTCATGCCGTTTGGACTTAAGAACGCGGGAGCTACTTATCAAAGAACAATGATGGCCATTTTTCATGATTTCTTCCACAAATTTGTAGAATTCTATGTGGATGATTTGGTCATCAAATCGAAGAAGGAGGAGTCCCACCTAAACGACTTAAAGAAGGTGTTTGCTCGATGTAGGAAGTATAAATTAAGGATGAACCCGTTGAAGTGCGTCTTCGGGGTAACAAGCGGGAAGTTTCTAGGCTTTGTGGTTGACCGACAAGGGGTGAAGATGGACCAGGATAAACAACGCTCGATCTTAGAGATGCCATGCCCAAGAACGGCGAAGGAGCTAAAAAGTTTCCTCGGTAAAGTCTCCTACCTCAGAAGATTTGTACCGGGATTGGCCGAGGTAACACACCCATTGATGCAACTGCTGCGAAAGAACACAAAGTTCAGGTGGGAAAAGGATCACCAGGAGTCCCTCGATGAGTTGAAGAAACTGCTCGTTTCACCGCAAATCATGGTTCCTCCACAGGCAGGAGCACCGTTGCAGTTATACCTCACCTCCACTACAAGGTCCGTTGGAGCTTTGCTGGCACAGGAGATCGACGGGCAAGAACGGCCAGTGTATTACCTCAGTAGGATCATACATGGACCAGAGATTAGATATAGCAGCTTAGAAAGGCATTGTTTGGCCTTAGTCTTTGTAGCACAAAAACTTAGACATTATATGCTGTCTTTTACAATTCATATTGTAACTAGATGTGATCCTATTAAGTATTTGTTGGCTAGAACTATCTTGATTGGCAGGGCAGCTAGGTGGTTCCTTATTCTCTCCGAATATGATTTAAAGTGTGTGGTTCCTCGTGCTATCAAGAGCCAGGCGTATGCTGATTTGTTGGCAATCTTTCCATCAGGAACGTTTGAACCACCTAAAGAAGACATTCCGGGAAACGACTTACAGGCCAATTATCTGGATGCAACCGATGAGGAATGGACGATGCAGTTTGATGGATCTTCGGCAGAGAAAAAAGGAGGGGCAGGGGTCACCCTTTCAAAAGGAACGGAGGAGATTTGCCTTTCCTACAAACTGGATTTCCCTTGCTCCAATAACGAAGCAGAATACGAAGCGTTGGTACTAGGGTTGCTGGAGGCTCTTCGAAGAGGAATCTGTTCACTCTGCGTCAAGGGTGACTCGAACTTAGTAATTCAGCAAGTTAACGGAGAATATGCGTTGAAACACATGAGTTTGGCACCGTACAGAACGATCATTCAAAGGCTCCTCAGCCAGTTCCATCGGACCAAAATTAGAAGACATCCCAGAACGATGAACCGTCATCCAGACGCTTATGCCACTATTGCTCAAAAAATGGTCATGAGGTGCGATACGACTATTGTTACAATCCAACGAAGAACAGCTCCTTCGGTGGTACAGTCAATACTACCGATGGAGGGAGACGCGGATTGGAGAGGAGAGGTCAGGAAGCAACTGGAGTCTGGCGAAGGAGCTATGGGACTAAGAGAGTTAGCCCAATACTTTACAAACCAGGGAAATCTTTACTACAGAAATGCAGGGGGATGGTTATCAAGATGCATTGGGCCAGAGGAGGCAGAGCGGAGGTTGAAGAAAACACATGAGGAGCACTGCGAAACAACTGAGATACCTCTTTATAGGAGAATTCAAAGAGAGGGATATTTTTGGCCTAAAATGAAACAGGATGCGGCAGAACTACAACGGAATTGTGATAAGTGTCAGCTATTTTTCGAAGCAGCTGAGTGCCATTTCATTGAAGCCCAAACAGACTGGAGGCAGCCCTATATCGACTTTATTCAGGATGGAATTGTCCCAACAGAGAAAATGGATGCGATGGGACTAAGGCGAAGGGCCCCGAGGTTCTATATCCAAGAGGGGCAGCTTTATCGAAGGGGGTACTTCAACAGGCCATTGCGTTGCATTATAAAAGAAGAAGCAACTGAGGTCCTCAAACAAGCCCATGACCCAGCTCACATGGGAGGGGCCAAGTTATATGATCAGCTGATGACGTTGGGGTATTATTGGCCAACGATGGAGAAAGACTCCGCCGAATTTGTCCAAAAATGCAAGGCTTGCCAGCTTCATGGAAATATGATCCATGCCCCATCGGTGGACTTACACTCTCTGGCAACACCTTATCCTTTCCACACTTGGGCGTTCGACCTCGTGGGGGAGATACATCCTTCGTTGAGGGGCAAGATATGGATACTGGTAGCAACGGAGTGCTTTACAAAATGGGCTGAAGCAATACCACTTAGAAGGGCAACGGTTGGGGTAGTGAGTAGCTTCATCAGAGAGTATATCATTTGCCGTTTTGGGATCCCAAAGGTTATTCTCTCAGATAATGGGACTCCCTTCATCAACTCAGAAGTAACGATGCTCACAGACAAGTACTCCATTGTTCATCACACTTCAACGGTGGCATACCCGAAGGGGAATGGTCAGGCTGAAGCAACTAACAAAACTCTGGTTAATATCTTGGCTAAAACGATGGAGGACTTTCCAGGATCGTGGGATGACAAGATACCAATAGTGTTATGGGCCTATCGAACGACGAAGAGGAAGCCCACAGGGTACACTCCGTTCTCCCTTGTCTATGGGGCTGAGGCAATTTTTCCAATGGAGTTGGAAGTTCCCTCGGCTCGATACGCCTTGCGAAGTAGCATGCTCCCTCAGAACAGGCATGTGCAGTTGGAGGTATTGGATGAACACAGAGACAACGCGATGCAGCATTTTCAAATGTATACAAAGCAGCTCTCTAGGGCATATGACAACATGGTAAGACCAAGGAGGTTCGTGGAGGGAGATCTCGTTTTGAAGGCATCAGTGAAACACATTAGGGGACTTCCTCTGCCAAAGTTCGCAGCCAATTGGGAAGGACCTTTCATCGTGAACGAAGCTCATGATTCAGGTTATTGCCTAATTTCTAAGTTGGAGGAAGATAGGCCATTCAAAATTAACAATAAATGGCTGAAAGTATATCATGTGTAGGCAGTTAGGTTGTACCATCGATGTATTGGGTCTTTTTATTATGAATATACAAGTTTTACTGATGATGTGAAGTATAGACATTGATATATGAAAGCAGGCATAACTCAGAGATAAATTGAAAAATGTACATTCTTTCATTCATTAAAGAAGAGAGCATTACAAGCAAAATGGGGAACTATTGCCCAAGAATTACATGAATGAAAGAAAGAAAATATGTACAGGAGTTTTACTACCCTAAGAGAAACCACAGATCCGGGGAAGAGAAAAAATCCCCGGGAAGGCCCGAAGAAGCTGATGCAAAGGAATTTTGAGCGTTGACAGCAACCTCTAGCCTGGTTTGCACCTGGGCGCGTTCAATAAGGAGCCTTTCCCGTTTTAGCTTGGCCAAACGTAGAGCTTCTTCGGCATTCGTTACTTCTTTATCCGCCGATTCCAAAAGAGGTGCTAGCTCAGCTAACTTAACCTCCTCAGCCCATTGGTCCTCCTGGTGCTTTATCAGCACTTCCCTCTGGCCGATCAGTTGCTGGTTCTTCAAAGTCTTCAGATGCGTTATAAGCCAATCAAAACGGAAACCATCACGCCTCAACTCCTTCAGAAAACCTAAAAATTGGTTGAGAAGGGATCTGGTAACACTGGCAGTGGGGGTACTAGCAATTTCAGCAACAACGATCGCCATGCCTTGCAGCCTGTGACTCATCACATGAATATTTGAGCGCAGGCAATCCGGTGTGAAGGTCTCAGGATGGCGATCCACCAATTGTTCAATCACCAGCCGATGGTTGACGGGCATTTGAGGAGATTGCCGAAGCACCATGAGGCAGAACGAGTGAGGAGCTAGGTCGGGAAGAGGGACCTCACACCCAGATTCGCTCTCGACTGCAGCACCAGTCATAGAACCTTGATCATCATGAATTGAATTTTCCGAAGCATCAGGTTCTCGAAAGGGTGAGCCTACAGGTGAGAGGACTGGGGACGAATCTTCCCGAGCAACCTGAAAAGAAAAGCCCAAATAAGGATATGAAAAATCTTAACAAGCGTTTTCGTTGTTAAGTCACCGTTATAAGGTGGAGATTACATAAAAATCTTAACAAGCGTTTTCGTTGTTAAGTCGCCGTTATAAGGTGGAGATTATATAAAAATCTTAACAAGTGTTTTCATTGTTAAGTCACCGTTATAAGGTGGAGATTATATAAAAATCTTAACAAGTGTTTTCATTGTTAAGTCACCGTTATAAGGTGGAGATTATATAAAAATCTTAACAAGCGTTTTCGTTGTTAAGTCACCGTTATAAGGTGGAGATTATATAAAAATCTTAACAAGCGTTTTCGTTGTTAAGTCACCGTTATAAGGTGGAGATTATATAAAAATCTTAACAAGTGTTTTCATTGTTAAGTCACCGTTATAAGGTGGAGATTATATAAAAATCTTAACAAGCGTTTTCGTTGTTAAGTCACCGTTATAAGGTGGAGATTATATAAAAAATCTTAACAAACGTTTTCGTTGTTAAGTCACTATTATAAGAAGGAGTTTAAGCAGAGAATTAAGAAAGTACCTGAATCATAACAGGGGCAGGAGTGGGAGCTATCACGGAGGTTAAAGTGGCAGGAATCGTTGGGAGGGGACTTGTTACCTCATCGGCCTCAACGGGGTCTCTGGCCCCAGAAACCTCAACCATCAGCATAGTTCCCTCGCCCACATAAGGTACCAAAGCAAGAGCAAGGGGTTCATCGGGAATAGATGAGGGTGGTGAAAGATCAGGAGAAAGCTGCAATATAAAAGCAAATGTTAGTAAAGAGGAACAAATACAGAAAAAAGGGCGAAATGTATCCAAGAATAACTTACCTCAGTCAGAATGTTGAAAAGGGGCACTGTGGCCAGAGGTCTCGCCAGCACCGTTGGACGGAGAATGTTTGCTAGCAGCGAGGATACTTCGACCTAGGGCAACCAACATCCTAAATTCAGCACACAGAACGGGGTGAAAGAGAAGGAATACCCGATCAGACAAATTTAATTATGAAATAATTACCTCAGGATCACCTGCAGCAACCAGAACGAGGGGGAGAACAGCCTCAGAGGAAGCCAGTGAGCCAGAGGGGACTGGAGTAGGCATCTCAGATTGTGTTGTCTCTGGTGGCGAAGAGACACCCACGGGCTCTATAACCTCACCCTCCCCAACTGCCTCCCCCGCCCGTCTTGAGATTGAACGACGGGCGTAAGTAAGCCCGATCATTGGCGAACGGGGTGGGGTCGTATCGGATGAGATGGCCCCACAGCGACCGCCCACGAAATGGCTAATGGGGGGACTTGGGGGGCTAGGAGAACGAGGCCCCGTTTCTTTAAGTCCCTGCACCAAAGTAGTTAAGAACAATATATATAAGCAAATCCGGCTTGCTCTAACCAAAGAAGAAAAGAGAACAAGATAAGTGTACATACCTTAGATTGGGAAGAAGAATGAGAAGCTTGCACCGAGGAAACTTGCTTCCGCTGGGACTTGGTGCCTAAAGTCTTCCTCCTCAGCCTTGTCACGTCACTGCCAGTGGCTTGAGGAACCTTCGAACTTTTTCTCCTCCTTACAGCTGGCTCAGTGGGATCAACGACGATTGTGGGGAAGGCAACCGAGGGAGGAACGACGACAGCGCGCCGTTGAAACTCTGCATTCACCCGATCTACCTCAGCCTGCGCCTCCCTCCTTAACCTCTCGGCCCTTTCAGGAGATATGGGAGGAGGAACGGAGGCTATGGGAAGGGCTGCCACAGGAGTCTGGGATTTGGACTTTGTCTTTTTCGTGGAAACCACCCCACTCTTAGCCTTCTTGGTCGACGGCTGCGAAGACCCTTCATCAGCAGTAGCTCCAGTCGAAGGAGCAGTCTTCCTGGATACCCCAACACTTTTCACTTTGGATATGGCAGTGGGAGTCATGGGGCATAACGGAGGTAGCTCTTCGGAAGGCCTCTTAGGGGTTTTACTTAGAGGGAACTCAATCCCCAGAACGGAGTTGCCTTTGAGTCCCAGCTCCAACGCAGAAAATGAAAGAACTTGAGGGTACACAGGCTCGCCATCTATGAATTCAGCGATGTTAGCCAGTTGTCTCGGCCAGAACTTCGTGGCAAATAGACTGGTCACATTCCCTTGCCTCTTGTTGGAGGGAATGGTGACTCTCCCAGCCATTGATTCACTTATCCCCCACGCAGCAGTGGAGGAAAATAAGGAACATGCCTCGCTAAAGCTAACCTTTGGGTTTGACGATTGAAAAACTGAGCGAGGAGCCCCCTGATCAAACCCAAATTGACGACTACACCGATTGGGGTTGTAATGTTCGCTGGAATATCCCCACTCGGTGTAGGAAGGCAGATACCCCGGAGAAAGAAGAAGCACCACGGCTAACTGAGGATCTTCAATGTCTACCCCCACCTGTACCACCCTGGATTTTTGCTGAAAGAAATCACAAGTATGAACAAAGGCGTCCTCTCCGTAAGGCCTCATAACAAAGTCCTCAAAACGATCAATTGAGGCGATCAGCTCTTTTCGGCTCTGCCTCTTGTGATAAATGTAAGAGCGTGGGGGCATAATGGTTTCCCCAGAAGGAGGACGGTTGGCCTTGGCCGCCACAACAGGAAAGCGCACGTAAAGAAAGCTGGTTAGAAGGACGCTGTTAGCAAAATTGGCCAGGTTATAACGGCCAAGTGATCGTTCCATGTCGAACAACGTTCTGTCAAGCCAGGTGTAGAGGGACCTTAGGGCAATTGCAGCCAAAGGAAGTTTGATGCCCCGGGCCAAACGAAGGGATATGTTGATAAGGTCCCTTCGGGGCTGATCATTTGGTTTTCCCGTTAAAAGAAAATGGGACAGAATCACAAGGATGTAAGCAGGGAGCTCTAACGAAGTACCTTGGCCAGGGGCATCCGTTGAAATTGAAGAACTACCTTCACTAGAACCCTTGAAGAAATAATTAATCAGCGGAGTGAAGGTAGCTTTGTTTGAAGAACCGATGCAACTTCGGCATATTCGGTCCAACGCCAAACGGTCAGCAGTCTCTTCGGCGTCGAGAGGCTCATCGGTATAAGGCTCATGACCTGTTGCTTCGAGCCCCAGAAGCTCGCAGACATCTTCTAGGGTTATTGTGAACTCGCCCCACGCAGCAACAAATGTGTGAGTCGTCACGTTCCAACGAGAAACAAGAATGGGGAGAGCAGCATTATTTTTGGAGAGAGTAAACTCACCAAACCATTTGGCCCGTTGAAGGCCAATCTTACTCAAAATATCACCATAGGAACTCACCATGTGAGAGTTCCAAGCAGCAAAATGGGCAGGAGAAACACCTGGTGCTTCGAAGTCAATTTGGGACAATTGGAAGTCCCCTCGCTCCAGATGAAACCGGAGAGTCCCCTCTGGAGGAAGAAAGCCCCACTTCGAGGGTTCTTCGTCCTCGTCACCCAGCACTAAGGTCTCAAACTTGCATTCAAAATTGACAGTCTTGCAAGCAGCAGCAAAGCAATCACCTTCGCCAAAAATGGGAGAGCGACGATAAAACCTTAATTGTTCACGACGGACAGCGTCCAAGGCAGAGGCACCAGTAGTGGTGGCAACAGCAGTAGCAGGCGGCGCACTGGTTGAAGAGATGGTGGGGTAACTTTGAGACGCCGTGACAGAGTGTTAGAGCAAACAGAAAACAACCTTGAGTCAGAGGAGCCTGAGCACGACAATGGCGGAAGCACAACCACAGGAGGTGGCGAAGAAGATGAGAGCAAGAACAGGACGGCACAAGGTCGAACAGCAATAGAGATTTCAGACGATCAACAATGGAAGCTTTTTTCTCTCTCTCTCTAAAAAACGAAGGAAATTTGAAGCAAGTAGTGGGAAAGCAAGAAAAAGAATGGTTTTTAAGTGATTTGGCCGTTTAATTTTTAAAGTTTGTCGTTTAAGTTTCCCACCATTGCACGTGTGTGGCCGCCTGCAATCATTTCAAATGTACACGTGGCACTTCGGGAAGTGTTCTGACATGGAAAAGACAACGCTACGTCATTCAATGACGTGACACCTGGGGAACTGCCATCAATTAATGAAGTGACACCTAGGGAACAGCCACCGTTACCTTCCTAAGCAAGATTCAGTTTTGGGCGCCAAGATTTTCTCTGACATATCCAATAACCCCCACAACGAAGAAGGTGTCCCAGCGGTTCAAAAAAGGCACGATGTCCCCTCGACAGAAGCTCAAACATTGTTTAGTTATGACTCTGTTACATCGGGGATAATTTTTTTCGCTTTTTTCGAACATTACTGCGAGAACATTAGCAGGTCCTTCGGGAGAATTTCAGATATTCAAGCTGGAACGGTTGAGGCTCAGCATTAGAAAAAGCTGCAGGCCAGACAGAGAAGGTTCATCGGATTAAGAAGTTTTCATGGAGGCACTTCTTGTTCCCACAACAAATCCCTCCACGAAGGGGCAAATGTAGAGGGGGCCTGAAGGTAATCCTGGGATTAGGGATAATCCACTAATTAGCAACAGTGTTCTGAGGATAAGCTCAGCGTGGCAACTCAAGCGGGGCATCTTGGTGAGGCAGCTCAGCGTGGCAACTCAAGCGTGGCATCTTGGTGAGGCAGCTCAGCGTGGCAACTCAAGCGTGGCAGCTTGGTGAGACAGCTCAGCGTGGAAACTCAAGCGTGGAATCTTGGTGAGGCAGCTCAGCGTGGCAACTCAAGCGTGGCATCTTGGTGAGGCAGCTCAGCGTGGCAACTCAAGCGTGGAAGCTTGGTGAGATAGCTCAGCGTGGCAACTCAAGCGTGGCATCTTGGTGAGGCAGCTCAGCGTGGCATCTTGGTGAGGCAGCTCAGCGTGGAAACTCGTACTTTAGCTTATTGTTACTTTGCCATATTATAGCTTTGTTTATATTTACTACGAGTTATAATGACTGTAATGTTGTAACGAGAATAATGAATGGGAGTGAGGTCGAACGGTACTCGCGAGAGACCAGGCTTGGCAGAGCCTGGGAGAGCTTTCATGCTCTATCGAACAACCTCACCGTGGGAACTTTAGAGGGATTTGATTTGGAGGATTGAGAAGTGGGGCACCGTTGGGGCTTGTCCTGACCATCTTAGATACACCTGGTAAAACACCGAAGGACCCTGACCGTGGAACCTCAAGCGGAGCAGCTTGGAGTTCCATCGGGCATTAAGTTATGAACCAAACAACTCTCTACTCAAAAGTCACATCTACTGTGGGTGATGTCACTAGCCTTCTAAACAATGTCAGACATGCACTTGAGTAAACCACCGTGGTATTTGGGGCTGTCAGATAGTTGGTGAGCCACCTCTGCAACAACAACCCCCTGACATACAGTGGTTAGGCAAAAGGCATGTCTTGGCATTTAATGTTTATGACGTAGGAGACAACTAGTGCATCAGGCATTTAATGTTGTGACATAAAGTACGAGGGATGTCTTTCATAGTCTTTAATGACTGAGTTGCCTCAGGGTTGGTGTGTGGGGGGGGCTATTTAAGTACCCCAACCACCTTTGAGGAGGATATAATCCTTTGAGAGTTCAAAAAGTTATTGCTCGAGATACATCAGAGAGAGAATTATTGCAAACTAGAGGGCTTATCCACTCACCATTGTCATTTATTACGAAGCTTTTAATACATAACAGAGACCCTTGAGAGTTGTTCTAGTATGTTTTGCCTGCCTACCAAGGTGTATCTAGGGTGCTTACTTCTCTCTCCCTCTAGCCAAGTTATTTCTGAAGTTCTTTATTATATTGAGAGTTATACACGAGAGATTTGTGAGTATAAGATGGGTTCCATACATTCCAAACTGCTCTTTGTGTCTTGTGGCTAAATCACTAGTGCTTTTCTAACTAACCTTGTCATCACCATACTTAAAAAGGGGTTACGCCTCCATCTTATCTAAACTACCCTCCTACAATATCATATATATATTAAATACTCGTATAATAAATATTCTAACAGCACCCCACATAAAAATTATGGTGCGTGCATACTCTGCTATCCAATCCCCGTATCACTCGTACTATGGGAAATACAAGTTCGGAATCACTCTCGAACTGTATTAATACATACACAAACAATATTGAGGCGAAGCATGGTTTCCATGTCCAAGAGGTCAGCACATACCCTCGTGTCTCTTACGACCGTAACTATCGATTCGATAGCAGTACCTAGGATTCCTATCTTCTTGCGTACAAGTCAATATCCCCCATAAAGGTCACATCGAGATAAGACTGTCCCAGCACGGTAATCTCAGGGATAGCAAGTAGCGCGGGCATGATTTTCACATGTATATAGTATATGCATAAACACAGTCATATAAATATACTACTTTTTTCTATATCAAATTTAGGTTCATAATTATAACATTTATCCTTATTTCTCATTATTAAGTTATCACTTATAACGGTTCGTCTCTTACTTTTAGTTTCAGGGATTATTCCAACTTACTACGTAACACTCATGGACTCTATCCTCCTAAGTGTAGAATTCAGTAGGTACTCATCTATTTTCCATCGTAACTATATTACGCGTCTCTCCCTTTAATACGTAATTCTATCGTCCCTTATATGTAAACATCCCAAATATGTAAATCTCGTCTTACGTTAAAGGTCTCATAATTATTAATAACTCCTACTGGTCTTCTTTATCTCCCAAAATATTTTAATAAGGATGTCTAAATATTTTTACTCATTTAATTTGAATTTAACTATTTAAAAAGGGGAAATATGAGTCTACCAGAAGGGGTCGATCGATCGATGGCAGGAGCTCGATCGATTCGATGCATCGATCGATCGACACCCCTGGTTCGATCGATCAAGCAGGTATGGCGAATTCTGCAGATTAACAGTTACGGGTTCTATCATCCAACCTCAACCAAATTCATATTTTTAACACCCAAATTCCCAGAAATTCGTACTACAAACATTATAAACCCAAACTAACAATCTTCTACGTAAAGCATGTGAATTTTCATAAATAACCATGGATTAAAAGGGGCAAAACTTATATAAACCTTATGAACCCTAGAAATTTATTTAACTTTGTTCTAATCAATATTTTTCCAGATTTTCTTCTTCTAAACATCATAAATCCGTGGTTCAACCTCTACATATGAAGGGGGATTTCCAGATTTCCATTTATATCATTACTACATGCAATTTCCTATCTCCCACATGATTTTTCTTCTATGAAACTCATCCTAATCAACCCTAAACTAACATGAGTGATGCATTAACGAAAATAAGCAAGATAAACACTTGCCTGGGAATTTCAGAGTTCTAATTTGTGGACGAATTTGGTGTGGTTGCGTTCCCCGTCGCGCGATCTACGCGTTGGTGGTGGTGGCGGTGCAACCGGATAAATTTTCGGCCTAGAACACCTTGGTAACCTCTCTCCTTCCCTCTCCTATGGCCGTCACTTGCCTTTGGTTGTGTTAACCCTAGAAGGCAACCTTAGACATCTGATATAACCCTTGAAAATTCGTGGGTTTAATTGCCCAAAATTACAAAATGTCCAAAATGCCCTCCCGGGGCGCTAAATAAGCCTAAAAACTCCCCGAGACCCAAAATAAACCGTCGGGCACACTTTCGTGACTATCTCGACCCTTCCAGACACTTTAGCGCCCTCAAAGCGGCCTTACGAGCGAATTATAATTTATTCACTTTTATTAATCAATATTTAGTTCCGACGCGACACGAGCGCGTCCCGACTCAAATTTCCAAAATTGTCATTTTATTCACTCTTGACATTTAATATAACTATTATTATATTACTTTACTGATTTGTAATATTCAACAAGTTTCCTATAATTACTAACTCACATCACGTTAATAATTATAAAATAATTAATTTCTGGATTTATATTAAATTAATAATTCACATTAAATTTAATCAATCCCCAAATTAATAAAGCATAAGAATACGGGGTATTACACATTGGTCCCGTGCGAGGTGTTCGTGCCTCTTACGGGGATGTTTGGGGGCTATTTGGGTTTTCACCCTCAAACGGCTTGTTTTCAAGCCTATTCTACATATTTTGAAATTGTCAGCATATTCACAAACCGAGAGGCCCGTCACAAGCCGTGGGTTGTTATTACATTTCCAATTTTTAACTAATGTTAACTGAAATACATTTGAATAAACCACCTATATAGGTATTGTCAACTATAGCCATATTCGTCAAGTTATAATTGTTTGATGCAATTGAATAATATGTGGCAAAGAATTTATCTCCAACACAACCATCTTCCAAATCAATGGTTCGGGGAAACTCATATTATAGTTATAAATAGAATAGATACAAATGTCTATTCCTATTCAACGTGGAAGACAACTCAAAAGAAGAAAAAAAAAACAAATACATATCTTAATTAAATTAACTTACATGGATTGATTTGATGAGATCCTCCTTGATGGAATACCCCTAAGGGACATATTTGCAAGGACTCTTTGTTTTTCTGCAAAAAAAAGTGATATGAAAAATATTTCCAACTGATACCAAGTATGTGCAATACAAATTATTTCATTAGACTAAAGACGAGAGGGGGTGGAAATACTAAAATTAACCTCCCTAGTTTTTATATATTTTATTTTCACTTGTTTGATATATTTTATTATATGTCTCTAAGTACTCTAGTGCCAAGAGACTCCCTCATGTACCCATGCATCAAGTTGGTAAGCCCCCAGGCTCATCACTGCACATTTTAAGTAAACATTATATATGCACAGAGGTATATACATACACATACAAAATGAAGATGACAACAACAATTGCAAACCTTGTCCATGGAGCAGGTTCATTACCGCAACGAATGGAAAGATATCGATAGGCATTAAATTCCTGGAAAATGGAAGTGTATGAAAAAATGTAAAGATATATAGCAAGAGCCAAATGTAAAGTATCATTTTGTAAGTAACCCTACCTGAATTCCATCTTTGCGCTGTCATTTCTCAATTCTATAAACCCCATCATATCGAACTCCTATTTCTTAAGAATAAGAAGAACATTTATCCTTATGGGCCCTGACCATTGACATGGGGATTTTATCTTAAGAACAGAAAATATGGTTATGATATGAGGAAAAACTACAAGCCCATATGAAATGGTATGTCAAATTAAGGCCATAAGCTTTCCTAACATAATCAACAGATATTGGAATTAATTTACACATGCAAGTTCATAACATTAATTGAGAGCAGAGGTATTCGTGTTATCTTTAAAATAACTGGAACAAAAGTAAAGTGCTAGAAAAATATGTCACTAAACACAGAGTCATAGTTTTATATATAGTAAAATACTAAACAATACGTCACCAAAAAGATAAGTACCGGAAGGTTGCATCACAGGTAGCTATACCACAGCTATAGCGGGTTTATTTCATTTTGTATTATTTTTTTTTCTTATAAAAATTCTCTTTCATTCAAGTATTCTTATAATAACAGGATTGAAGTGGTATTCAAACAAAATCTGAATTTAAAAGGTACCTTTATAAATGATGAAAATTAGCATATTATGAAATGTGTTAGATGCAATAAAGATATTTAAATAACTACATTGCTTGAACTTCCTGTATAGAGGGCACATATTACAAGTATTTAATATCTAAAATTAAAATTGAATATAAAAATAAAGGGAACATACCTTCTTGTATAGAGGAACAACTCACCATGGTCATCATTTTGGTAGCCTCTCGAGAGTTCCACGGACTGAACACCATAAATCGATTTCCCAGCAATCCCCGCAACATGAAGAAGATGAGCCCCCCATTGTCTACATTATATCCCTGTAGTTTTTCATGGAATATGGTATACACATGGAGTATGAACCCGATCGACGATATATAAAGATCATAGGGCGATTGGATTCTTTGAGATCTTTGAAATCACAAAGCTAAGCAAAAGCAGCGATGGGACGAAAAAATAGTTTAATTATTAGAAATCTTTTAAATAGATTATAACAAACAATTGTAATCCATGAAATCTATTGAAATCATGAACAATGTGTGAACAATGGATAAACAAAGGAACGATCCAAGCCAACGAAAATCTTTTTTTTATTGGTTAACTCTATTGGAATGAGTATAAAATATAAACCAATATTCAATTCTCACTCCCTAGATTGATTACATTATGGAGTCATTGTGATAGACGTGGTTAATAGCTCAAAGGTAAAGGATTTCGCTACATTTAAGTTATTAAAAAAATCCATTACCTATATCACATTAAAAAAGAAATAAATTTCTTTTCCAATAGAGTTAATTTTATTTATTTACACACTAAAAATAAGTTATAAAAACGCAATTACCATCCTTCTCTTACTCATCCAACTATAGTTCCATTTTTTGGCTTATTCGTTAGCTGCTCAATCGTAAGTTTGATTTTTCCCCTCTCAACCCTGATTCCACAAATGAAATACCTGAGTCATATTGAATCATCAAATTCATTGGAATCACTTCTCTCAAGCTCCCCATCATTAGTTTCGCCCTCGGATACTTCTGGCTTTGCTGCAGGTGCGGGTAAGGCTTTCTTAGTTGCATTAAGAGCATTCCCATCACCACCTTCCTCTTGCTCAAACACTTCAACATCAGAATTTTCAGTTGTTCCACTAGACATGATCTTCATTAGATCTTTTTCAACTTGACGCACAAGCTCCGAATTTAGATCTGGCTCTCTACGAAATCTTCGCCTTCGAGCATCTCCCATTGGAGGGGTGAGGCCGTGGCGGTACTCCACCACATTCTGAGAAGTATCACTCTCTTCTCTCACCATAATCATTTGACCAATATCTGCAATTTGGATCAGCACGCTATCAACATAACGTTTGAACAATGGCAGGAAGATCCAAGAGGGATGCAGGAAAATGGTCATTCCCTATCGCGAATTTCCTATTCCTCCCATCATCAGAGAAAGATAAATCCAGTGACTTGTCTTTAGATGAAGATGTATTCTCATACAAAAGGCGTTTTATATTCTTAGCAACAGAAGGTGGAACCCTGAGTATAAACTGCTCCTCCATGCCCAGAGAACTTTACAGCTATCTGAAATTTCCGATTATCGGACCCTCTTGTCGACGGTGGGGTGAACCGTGGAGCACCCAACGGAAATCTAATTCTTCAAACCTGATTGAAAGTCCAACTCTGCAAACCCCAACGGAAATCTGACTCTTCAAACCCAACTCGTAATCGATTTCAAAACACCACTCAAATTGATTTTAAAACGTAACTCAATTTGATTATAAACCAACCCAATTCAATTTGAAATCAATTTTGAAACATAACTCATTTTTTTTTGAAAACCTAACTCCACCAATTTCAAACTATATATATATATCAGTCTTTCATCCAACAATATCAATGAAATGAAAAACGAAGTTGTTTACCTTACGCTCAGCGGTCGGAGGTATGGAGTAGGTCGGCGGTCGGAGTAAAGAAAAACGAAGATGGTTGTTGATGAAGAAAACGAAGATGGTTGTTGAGAGAGAGAGGAGGCCGACCTATGAGTGATAGCGGGGTACATGTGAAAAGAGAGAGTGGAACAAGCGGGAGAGGAGAGTGGGAGACCAAAAGAAGTGAGATTAGTATTTTTGGGGGGGGTACCATATATTTTAGTTAAGTGTGCTCAATTATGGGACACTTTTAAACAGTGCCAAATTTTGGCACTATTTTAAAGTGTGTCAGATTGTCATTAAATCGTGCTAGAATTTAGCACAGTTTTAAACTATGCAAGATTTTTAATATCAAGGTGTGCCAAATTACTAATTTTGGAGTAGTGGATGAGAAGAGAGAGTTTAGAGTTTAAATATGGATGAGAATATTAATCTATATATAAGATAATAAGAATATTATTGTACGTATACTAAATTTTTAAGACCAAATTTCCAAATATTCATATCTTAGTTTGAAAAATATCTTAACATTCATGTTTTTTTTTTTGCATAATAGCTTTTTACATTTTCAAGACCAGCCTAATTGTGTACTATTTCGAAGAAAATTATATATTTGTATATCTTAAAAGACAACAGGGCAGACATGGTGCGATGATAAGTGTTTTTTCGCCCAAAAAGATATATCGCGAGTCTGAGTCTTGTAAGCAACCTCCCTGAAAAATGAGAGTACTACTCTACTACATCTAACTCTCCCAAGCCCTGCTAAAGTAGGAGGTTTTTTTACTTGTATGACCATTATCTCACATAGGACAACAAGAGAAAGAATTAAAAAGTAAAAAAAATGGCCATATATGAAACTCAATGTCAATCTAATCAAGCAATGTCTCCAAAAAAACACTCATCTAATGAATAGTTTATAGTGAATATTATGAAAGAAATCAACTATTTGACAACTAACAAAATCATATATATTGAGAGATAGAGAATAAAAGCATTTGATATTGTAATCAGAAAAAATAGTGCCTATGGTGACTAAAGAGAGATAAAGAATTACCTGATTTTTCCCATTTGGTTTTGGATTTGCAGGTTCAGGTTGAAAATAATATGTATCTTTGTATTCAACATATGATGGAGAATAAAGACAGAAAAAAAATGGGACGAATGTGAGAAAGTTACATATTTGTCTTTGATGTAAAATGTGATTTACATGATAGTGATATAGTTTCTTAGGTTTATGATATAATATATGTGGGAACACTATAAAGGGTAAGAATTTATATTATACCTCTAATACAATAGTATTAAAGGTTTTAATTGTCATTAATTATTAATTGTCTTTAATAAAACTCTAATTGGAGTTGAATTTTATCAAACGGTTCTTGAAGTTTGAAACCCAAAAAATCATCCCTCCTCAAAATCGCCAACTATTCCTCTTCTCCATTTCCTTTAAACATCCCTTTCGTTCGGCTCCCATGTACACATTAATCAAGACCTACTAGTAATAATAAAACATTAATATCCAAAGAAACATCCAGTTTTCATCTAGCTGTGCATACCCAAACTTCCAAAACTGAATAATAAAAGGACGGAAGCCTTTTTCACTTCCCTTTTGTGAAACACCCATAAAGATGAACTGAAGAAAAAAACAATCTTACCCGATCTGAATGAAGAACTGATAAGTTGTGTGACGTTATTTAATATCTGAAACTGGATTCTTTGGTCATGGGTAGCAAAGGACTCAGCACATTGCAAAGGTATTAACTTTTTGTTTTGATTATTTTTTGTGCTAAGATTGGGAAGAATTGTTTTCGCGTTGATTAAATAGGATAATTTTTGGGAAGTGTGAGTAACTAAGAGTCATGGATCAAACTTGCTATTGGAGAATTTTTAAAATAAGTGAGTAAGAGCTTTGGGAGTAAAAGCTTGTCCCGCATTGGAAGTATGTGGAGAAAAGTGGGAAGCTAACCCAATATAAAAGGGAGAGTGTCTCACATTAGAAAATGAGTAAAGCTAAGTGATACCCACTAAGCTATAACAGGAGTGGGCAACCTTTGAGTCCCACATTGGAAAAATATTAAGAAAGTGTGCATTTAATAAGTAGAAATGGAAGATGAAGAGTTACTTCATCTAGCATTTAAGAGGCTATTCAAGAGACCTCTAATATGGTGCGAAGCATCGTACGCACATGCACACGCGTGCGGGGCAGTGGGTTGTAGAGGCTCTAGTGTCGCATTTTGCACTTCACGTGTCCGTAGTGGTAGAGGGTTTCCGGGATTCGTTCGGGTCGGATCGCGGTAGCTTGGGAGCAGTTACTTTTTTGGTGGATCCATGTAAAATCATTTTGGGATTACTGTACCTTTTCGGAAATGATTTAAAAGTGTTGGTTATTAATATTTATACCATTTCGGAATTAAGTAAAGACTGTTAAAACTTAACAGTCATGACCCCTGAGATGCAGCCTTTTATTTCCTATAAATAAAGGCATCCTATTTCAAAATTGCACATAATAAATATTACCCAGTTTCGAAATTTCCAACCCTTGCTATTACTCTCTTACAATTTTCAGGAGATATAAATTATCTTATTTTGTTTTGTGCACATAAACAGAATAAGAACTTGATTGACTGTTCTTCGTTGCTGCCTCCAAAGGTTGTCTTCAAATATACAAGTTGCATGCAGTACAAGTTGCTTCATTGTACCTTGAGTACGGATTTGCGGATTCCCCTTTTGTATACCGAAGTTGTTCATGTGGGGCAAATACTGTCTTTAGGAATGTGACATCACGCCTTCAAGTTTTCTAGTATCTATTCAGAAGTTACATTATTGTATTGAAGTTGACATTACTGTGATATATAAAGAGTTCCATTTCTGTATTTGCATCATATTATCCAACAATCTAAATATAGTAATATAAAAAATGGACGACTTTTCCAAATCACTTCGACAAATAACATAAGGCTTTGTCAAGTTGGACCGTTTTGATGGTGGTAATTTTATGCGTTGGCAGAAAAAGGTTGATTTTCTTCTAACAACATTGAAGATTGTATATGTCTTGTCACAACCGAAACCAAATGAAGTAGAAGATGAAACCGTGGAACTGACTAGGCAATGCATAAAATGGGATACTAATGATTACTTGTGTCGTGGTGACATTCTCAATGCACTTGCTGACAATTTTTTTGACTTGTACCAAAATGTTGGGACTGTAAAAACTTTGTGGGAAACATTAGAGACCAAATATCTTACGAAAGACGCTATAAGTAAGAAGTTCCTTATCGGTCAGTTTTTAATCTTTAAAATGCATGGTAATAGACCTGTGCTAGAGCAATTTCATGACATCCAAAGCATCATAAATCATTGCAAATTGAAAAAGTTAAATATGAATGATAATGGAATTGTTTCTGCCATAATTGAAAAACTTCCTCCTTATTGGAAAGATTATAAAAAAGTACTCAAACACAAAAAGGAGGATCTTTCACTTGAAGAATTAGAGATTCATTTAAGAATTGAACAATAGTCTCGAATTCTAGATGGTAAAGAGGAAAAATAAAATTATGTTTCTAAGGTCCATGTGGTGGAGGAAGGAAAGGAGTAAAAATATGGCAATCATGGAAAAAATAACAAGCGGGAGAATTTTTTAAATAATTCTAAAGCAAACAAAAAGAAGAAAGGAAATTGTTTTCATTGCAACAAACTAGGTCACTTCAAGAAGGATTGTCATGAGTTCAAGAAACTAAAGGAAAAAGGAGGGACATCAGACACAAAGCAAAAATTTGCGGCTATGATATCCGAGGCTAATATGCTGGGAGAAGACAACTCTTGGTGGGTTGATTCTGGTGCCACAAGGCATGTTTGTAAGGACAAGAACTTGTTCTCTGCCTATGAAACAGTGGAAGGAGATGTTCTCTACATGGGAAATTCATCTACTGCTGCGGTTAAAGGCAAAGGGACAGTGGATCTCGAATTCACTTCCGGGAAAATCCTTAGCCTCACCAATGTTTTTCATGTTCCTCATGTTAGGAAAAATTTAGTTTATGGAAGTCTTCTTAACAAATTTGTCTTTAACCTTGTATTTGAGTCAGACAAATTTATTCTGACTAAGAATGGTACCTTTGTAGGCAAATGATATTTGTATGAGGTTATGTTTAAGCTCAATATCAATGAAAAAGATTCTTCTGCTTATATCGTTGATTGTCTTTCATTATGGCATAGTCGTTTAGGACATGTTAATACAAAGAAAATGCATTTCATGGTTAATTTAAATTTAATTCCTAAATATGAGAATGATATGAATGAAAAGTGTAAAATATGCATGCAAACAAAAATAACAAGATTGCCTTTTCCAAAAATAGAAAAAACTACATCTTTGTTGCAATTAGTACATAGTGATGTTTGTGATTTGCATGGAACACCTACTAGAGGTGGTAGTAAATATTTTGCTACATTTATCGATGACTTTTCAAAATATTGTTACGTATATCTTTTAAACTCCAAGGATGATGTGCTTAATAGATTTAATACATACAAAAATGAAGTTGAAAATCAATGTGATTCAAAAATAAAATATCTTAGATATGATAGAGGTGGTGAATATCACTTTCCTCAATTTTGTGAAGATATGGGAATTATACATGAAGTTACTGCACCTTATACACCACAACAAAATGGAGTAGCAGAAAGAAAAAATAGGACACTAACTAAAATAGTTAACGCTATGCTTTCTTATTCTGGTTTAAGTAAAGGGTTTTGGGGAGAAGCACTTTTAACTACGTGTCATATTCTGAATAGGATAGATGTTAAAGATAATAAGAAAATTCCTTACGAATTATGGAAGAATAGAAAACCTAATTTAGGTATCTTAAAGTTTGGGGTTGTAGAGCTATTGTAAGACTACCTGAAACTAAGAGAAAGAAACTTGGTAGCAAAGGTGTTGAGTGTATTTTCTTAGGTTATGCACAACATAGTAAAGCCTATAGATTTTTGGTTAGTGAACCTAATGATTCTGTTGAGGTAAATACAATAATTTAATCAAGAGATGCATTTTTTTATGAACAAAGGTTTTCTTCTATTCCTAGAATAAATAATGAAAAAGAAGTAGATACTCCTCCAGTGGAACAAGAAGAGATTAGAAAAAGTAAGAGACCTAGGAAAGAAAAAATCTTTGGTCCCGACTTTGTAGTCTATCTTGTTGAAGGAACTAGAGATACACCTTGTAATAAATTTCTTTGACTCTTAGTGTTGAAACAGACCCACAAACTTATAGTGAGGTAATTAAGTCTATAGATTCAGCATTTTGGAAAGAAGCTATAAATGATGAAATGGATTCAATCTAGGGAAATAAAACTCGAAAGTTAGTAGACTTACCTCAAGGATCTAAACCCATCAAGTGTAGATGTATTTTTATAAAGAAAATGAAAATAAATGGAACAATTGATAAATTCAAGGCTAGATTGGTTGCTAAAGGTTTTACACAAAAAGAAAGAATTGATTATTTTGATACTTTTGCACCTGTTGCTAGAACCTTTACTATTAGAATTTTAATTGGATTAGCATCGATATATAATTCTGATATTCATCAAATGGATGTGAAAACTTCCTTTTTAAATGGTGACTTAGAAGAAGAAATTTACATGGAACAACCTGAACGGTTTGTTATGCCTGGACAAGAAAATAAAGTATATAAACTTATTAAGTCCTTATACGGCCTAAAAAAAGCACCTAAACAATGGCATGAAAAAATTGATAAAGTCATTATTTCTTATTGTTTTAAAATTCATGAATCTGATAAGTGTGTTTATAGTAAATTTGCTAATGGTAAAGGTGTGATCATTTGTTTATATGTAGATGACATGTTAATTCTTCGTACTGATTTAGAAAGTATAAATAATACAAAGAGTTTTCTATCTTCTAAATTTGATATGAAAGATATGGGTGTAGTTGATGTCATATTAGGAATGAGAATAATAAGGAAAGATAAAAATATAATTCTCACTCAATCTCATTATGTTGCAAAAATTTTAAAGAAATTTAATTAGTTTGATTGCACACCTGTTACTACACCTTTTGAACCACAACTAAAGATGATCCCTAATAATGGTAGAGCTATTTCACAAATGGAATATGCACGAGTAATTGGTAGTTTAATGTATGCCATGACATGTACTCAACCTGATATTGCTTATGTTGTTGGTAAATTCAGTAGATATACTAGTAATCCAAGTTTATTGCATTGGCATGCTGTCAATAGAATATTAAAATATTTAAAAGGAACTATGGACTATGGTATATACTATAGTGGATATCCTTTAGTATTAAAAGGGTTGTCTTATGCCAATTGGATAACTGAGCGGGCTGATCATTCCTTAACAAGTGGATGGATTTTCACTCTTGGTGAAGGAGTTGTTTCTTGGGGATCAAAGAAACAAACTTGTATAGTTGATTCTACTATGGCATTTATGTTTGTAGCATTAGCTGCAACTAGTAAAGAGACAGAATGGTTAAGGAATTTATTGATTGAAATTCCAGTTTGGCCAAAACCAATGCCTCCAATATCTATACATTGTGATAGTGAGTCTACACTTTCCAGAGCTTATAGTAAAGCCTACAATGGAAAATATAGACATATTGGCCTCAGACATAGTTATGTCAGACAAATGATTACAGATAGTGTAATTACAGTGGATTATGTAAAATCAAATCAAAATTTAGCTGATCCTTTTACAAAAGGTCTTGCAAGAGGACTAGTGTCTAAGACATCTATAAGGATGGTACTAAAGCCCATTAATAATAATCACTATTGATGGAAACTCAACTTGCAACTTGATATATTCAAGTCTCAAGTTCAATGATTAAAGTACAACATACGACGTGATTATAAGCACTATAAAATTTAACATCCCAAGGATAAGTGCTTAGAACATGTAATGAATAATGAAAGAGGATGAGTTTAACCTTAATAGATTTATGGTGTTTAAGTTACATGGACACCTATAATAATCTACCTATATGAGTGTGGAAGTGGTGTCTCTTCCTATGAGAATTGGGCTTGACTATAAAGAAATCACGAAATCAAGGTACAGACACAAGGCCTAATACATGTGTCGGCTTATTTGGATAATCAGTGACTAAAATATTTGTGTGTGAAGACAAATCCGGCTGATCAATATGGATTGATAGTTCAAAGACAGTCTACTATACTTTCATGGTTAGCCTTTATGAACCTTCACAAGGTATTGGTTCATGTCGTGAGACACCAATGCTTATACACAGTCTTACAGACAATCAAAGATTTACAAAATTTATTTTGAAAATGGTGGAGGAATGTTGGAGAATTTTTAAAATAAATGAGTAAGAGCTTTCCGAGTAAAAGCTTAAAAAGCTTGTCCCGCATTGGAAGTATGTGGAGAAAAGTGGAAAACTAACCCAATATAAAAGGGAGAGTGTCCCACATTGGAAAATTAGTAAAGCTAAGTGATACCCACTAAGCTATAAAAGGAGTGGGCAACCTTTGAGTCCCACATTAGAAAAATATTAAGAAAGTGTGCACTTAATAAGTAGAAATGGAAGATGAAAAGTTACTTCATCTAGCATTTAAGAGGCTATTCAAGAGACCTCTAATACAGTGCGAAGCACCGTACGCACACGCACGCATGAGCGCGCGTGCGGGGCAGTGGGCTGTAGAGGCGCTAGTGGCGCACTTTGCACTTCGCATGACGCGTGTCTGCAGTGGTAGCGGGTTACCGGGATTCGTCCGGGTCGGATCGTGGTAGCTCGGACGCGGTCACTTTTTTGGTGAGTCCATGTAAAATCATTTCGGGATTATTGTACCTTTTCAAAAATGGTTTAAAAGTGTTGGTAATTAAAAGTCATACCATTTCGGAATTAAGTTAAGACTGTTAAAACTTAATAGTCATGACCCCTGAGATGCAGCCTTTCATTTCCTATACATAAAGGCATCCTATTTCGAAATTTCACATAATAAATACTACCCAGTTCCTAAATTTCCAACCCTTGCTATTACTCTCTTACAATTTTCAGGAGTTATAAATTATTTTATTATGTTTTGTGCATATAAACAGAATAAGAACTTGATTGATTTTTCTTCGTTGCTGCATCCAAAGGTTGTCTTCAAATATAAAAGTTGCAGGCAGTACAAGTTGCTTCATTTTATCTTGAGTACGGATTTACAGATTCCCATTTGTATACCGAAGTTGTTCGTGTGGGGAAAATACTGTATTTAGGAAAGTGACTACACGCCTTGAAGTTTTCTACTATCTATTCAGAAGTTACATTATTGTATTGAAGTTGACATCACTGTGATATATAAAGAGTTCCATTTCCATATTTGCATTCATATTATTCAACACTTGCATCTCCAAGGCTTCTATATAATCTATGGCTTGTTCTAGAGTGTTGGGGAAAGATAGTTTCTGGTAACCCTAAACTAAGCGGCCGAGAACTTTGGCCTTTCTTTGTAAAGGCGGTAACGTTTTGTTGTTTATGGCCTATTTTTTCACTCTGATCTCTTATTTTTTTATGCTGAAAGAGCCACTGATCAAGATAAATAAAATTTTAATTTGTGACTATCTTATAATTGTTAACTTTGAATAATTTGGTGGAGTATTCTACCCCACCATTTATGTCTTCCTTCCACCCACTACAAGAATTTTATGTTTAGACGACGTTTAAAAAATGTCGAAAAAACTAAAACAAAACGTCGGGAAAACATTTACCAACGTTTTTATAATAAGTTGGCGCAGTTGCAGTTGGGAATTCACAACGTTTATAAAAAATGTCGTCCATCTTTATTCCGACGTTAGTACCAACGTTTTTACAACGTCGGGTTATCTGTTTGCTTGCTTACCATTTGCCACGTTTAATTTAAAACCGTCGGAATCACTTGCCACGTTTGAACAATAAACGTCAGAATAATTTGCCACGTTTGAACTAAAAATGTCGGAACAAAACCAGTCCCCTTTAAAAAACATCACAAATTTTTTTTTGCCTATTCACAAATATGAAGGATGTTATTATGACACCAAATTATCAAAGCAATATAATTTGAGCCATTTATATTAACTAGTCACCCTTTATATACCATAATCCAAAAAAACATCATCTATAACATCAAAATAGTATAACGTTCTCCACCAATACCCTAACAATATTAAACATAAGTCCAAAATGTCGGATCATCTAAATCCCAAACACAATATCCATACTAACATTCTACCCGTAGCCTAATACTAAACATATGTCTAACATCTGTGAAAACACCTTGTCCATGAGCATGATAAAATGCAAACTTGCAAAAATGAAGAAAAGCAAAGTGTCAAAGATGACTAAATCAAATTTATAAAAATATTATGACTTACATTGTAAATTTAGACTACTTGTGTTTCTTTGCCTTCTTTGATGCCACGCGATCCTAAAATAGGAGAGAAAAAAAGAAACACTTGATCAATAAATCTATTTTCAATATTTTTTATAATATATGGCGACATATAATTATAATTTAAAACATACACAAAATACATATTAATTGTACATCATATTAACAAAAGTTACATGGACATAGTTTAATATACATTAAAAATGCAAGTATAAAAAATAGGGAACAAATAACTAATTAAAATTTAACTATCAAGTTTAAATAAAATTTACATTAACAGTGCAATAATATAACACTTTTTCCTAGTTTAGTGGCTTGCATAGTGGTTTTTGTTGAGATTCTATTATATACACGTAAGAGAATATTTGTCAAATGCATACAGTAGAAAAGTGATTAAATCTAGTGTGAAAAAGGATTCTTGAGTTTCAGAGTGATTGATTTTTTTAAAATATTTCTTTTTAGCTCCAATACTTGGATAATTAGTATTTCTTTACCAATGTGTGAGGTTTAAACAACTCGGGGAGGGAGGAGGGGCCCGCAGGTTTCTGTGGCAGGGTAGGGTAGAGGGTAGTTGTATAACGGGTCCGGGCGGAGGTTCTGTATAATACATCTACAATATTTGGGTGTTGCCACCACATAAACCAATTCCGCAAGGAAAAACACCACACCATTGATTCCATTAACTCCTACCACCTCTTCCCAATAAGCTTGTATAAATTGACTCCTTGGTGAAAAATTTCAATAAGCTCATGGTAGAATTAAGTCGTATGCAGATAAAACCTGGATTGAGTCTATTTGAGATTCTATAGCCCTGTCTCTTTGAGAAGGAATAACAAATTAACCTCAAGATACTACAAACATGTTATAGTGTGTGAAATTATAGGGAGTGTATCACATAAACATTTCCCTCTCTCA